>OY997274.1:369034875-369634875 GCA_963921465.1 Triticum timopheevii
TCTTACTTATCACATACTTCTCAAAGTGACAATGTACTTCATTCTTATTATCATTTTTCGAAGCTTTGATCTATATGTTGTCATCAATTACCAAAAAGGGGGAGATTGAAAGTGCAACTAATCCCTGGGTGGTTTTGGTATTAACTAATGCTATTTCAAGATAATCATTTCAAAAAGTTCAATGTTTGGCATGGCATGGACTAGAGATGTGGACGCCTCAAAATGCAAAGGACATATATTGGCAACAAGCTCAAGACTCTACATTTTCATTTTAGTGATCCAAGATCACATTGAGTCCATAGGAAAGGCAATACTATTAAAAGGGGATGAGGTGTTGCTTAATGGGTTACTTGCTCAAAATACTTTGTGATATGCTCCAAAACCCTCAACCACTTTCTCACATCCACATATGTCCTAAACCTAAATATCAAACTCGGCCCCACCGATCTGATCTATCCGGCGCCACCGAGTTTCACTTGTCATAGCCACTGCCACAAACCCTAGTTACTTCGGTCTCACTAATAGGGATCTCGGTCTCACCGAAATGGGATTGCAAACTCTTTGTTTCATTTTTGAAACATTTCGGTCTCACCGAAAGAGCAAATTGGGCCCATCGAGTCTGCATTGCGAACTCCCTGTTTCCTTTTCGTAACACTTCGGTACCACCGAAGTGAGCGAATCGGTCCCACTGAGTTTGCCTGACCAACCCTCTGTGTACCTATTTGCTGAAATCGGTCCCATCGAGTTTATGCGATCGGTCACACCGAGATTACGTTATGCCCTAACCCTAGCATATCGGTCCCACCGAGATGACTATATCGGTCCCACCAAAAATCCTAGCGTCGCATTTTTACCTAGATCGGTCTGACCAAGTTTGCTGATTCGGTCCCACTGAGTTGGGAATCTATGTGTAATGGTTAGATTTTGTGTGGAGGATATATATACCCCTCCACCCACTCTTCATTCATGGAGAGAGCCATCAGAACAAACCTATACTTCCACTACTCATTTTCTGAGAGAGAACTACCTACTGATGTGTTGAGGCCAAGTTGCTTTCCATTTTCTGAGAGACAACTACCTACTCATGTGTATCGGTCCCATATGAATCTTGATTTCTAGCCTTCCCCAAGTTTCTTTCCACTCAAATCATCTTTCCACCATAGCAAAATCTTTGAGAGAGAGTTGAGTGTTGGGGAGACTATCATTTGAAGCACAAGAGCAAGGATTTCATCAACAACACATCATCTATTACCTTTTGGAGAGTGGTGTCTCCTAGATTGGTTAGGTGTCACTTGGGATCCTCCGTCAAGATTGTGGAGTTGAACCAAGGAGTTTGTAAGGGCAAGGAGATCGCCTACTTCGTGAAGATCTACCCTAGTGAGGCAAGTCCTTCGTGGGCGATGGCCATGATGGGATAGACAAGGTTCCTCCACCCATGGAGTTGAACCAAGGAGTTTGTAAGGGCAAGGAGATCGCCTACTTCGTGAAGATCTACCCTAGTGAGGCAAGTCCTTCGTGGGCGATGGCCATGATGGGATAGACAAGGTTGCTTCTTCGTGGACCCTTCGTGGGTGGAGCCCTCCATGGACTCGCGCAACCGTTACCCTCCATGGATTGAAATCTCCATCAACGTGGATGTACGATAGCACCACCTATCGGAACCACGCCAAAAATCTCCGTGTCAACATTGCGTTTGCTCCCTTCAAACTCCCCCTATTTACTTTCTTGCAAGTTGCATGCTTTACTTTCCGCTACTCATATACTCTTCGCATGCTTGCTTGAATTGTATTGTGATTGCTTGACTTGTGCTAAGTTGATAAAATCTGCCAAGAACTAAAATTGGGAAAATGATAAGTTTTTATATGGTCAATTAGTCTAATCACCCCCCCTCTAGACATACTTTCGATCCTACACCATCATATTAGGACTAAATTCATAACCAAAGCAAATTACCATGTTGTTTAAGACTCTAAAAATAATATAAGTGAAGCATGAGAGTTCATCAAGTTCTTCAAAATAAAACTATCGCCGTGCTCTAAAAAGATATAAATGAAGCACTAGAGCAAATGACAAACCACTCCAAAAGATATAAGTGAAGATCAATGAGTAGTTGAATAATTTCTTAACTATGTGAAGACTCTCTAACATTTAAGAATTTCATATCTTGGGACATTTTTCAAACAGCAAGAAACACAAAATAAATTGACATGATGCTCCAAGCAAAACACATATCATGTGGTGAGAAAAAATATAGCTCCAAGTAAGGTTACCGATGAACAAAGACGAAAGAGGGGATGCCTCTGGGGCATCCCCAAGCTTAGGCTCTTGGTTGTACTTGAATATTACCTTGGGGTGCCTTGGGTATCCCCAAGCTTAGGCTCTTGCCACTCCTTATTCTGTAGTCCATCGAAACTTCACTAAAACTTGAAAACTTCACAACTAAAACTCAACAAAAAATCTCATAAGCTCCGTTAGTATAAGAAAATAAATCACCAATTTTGTTATTGTTGTGAACTAATTCTTTATTTATATTGGTGTAATATCTACAGTATTCCAACTTATCTATGGTTCATACCCTCCGATACTACTCATAGATTCATCAAAATAAGCAAACAACACATAGAAAACAGAATCTGTCAAAAACAGAATAGTCTGTACTAATCTATAACTCTTGAATACCTCTGTAACTCCAAAAATTCTGAGAAATTAGAGTCCTAATCAATTTGTTTATTAATCTTCTGAACAAAGAATTGACTTAAAATCAATCTTCTGTGAATTATGAAAATTGTTTTCGTGAGCGCAAAAGTTTCTATTTTTTAGCAAGATCATATCAACTATTACCGTAAGCCATCCCAAAGTTCTCACTTGGCACTTTATTGAAACAAAATCTATAAAACATGATTACTATAGTAGCATAATCATATGAACACATGAAAATAGTAGGGGTAAATGTTGGGTTGTCTCCCAACAAGCGCTTTTCTATAATGCCTTGTATCTAGGCATGATGATTTCAATTATGCTCACATGAAAGATAAGAATTAAAACATAATGGGAGCATCATGAAGCATATGACTAACACATTTAAGTATAACCCACTTCCTATGCCTAGGGATTTTGTGAGCAAATTACTTATGGGAACAAGAATCAACTAGCATAGGAAGGCAAAACAAGCATAACTTCAAAACTTTCAACACATAGAGAGGAAATTTGATATTATTGCAATTCCTACAAGCATATACTCCTCCCTCATAATAATTTTCAGTAGCATCATGAATGAATTCAACAATATAACAATCACGTAAAGCATTATTTTCATGATGCACAAGCTTATAATTTTTATTACTCTCCACATAAGCAAATTTCTTCTCATGAATAGTAGTGGAAGCAAACTCAACAAAATAACTATCATGGGATTGAAAATTAAAATCAAGATGACAAGTTTCATGATTATCATTATTATTTATAATATACATGTCATCACAATAATCATCATAGATAGCAACTTTATTCTCATAACCAATTGGAACCTCTTCCGAAATAGTGGATTCATCACTAAATAAAGTCATGACCTCTCCAAATCCACTTTCATAATTATCACAATAAGATTTAACACCCTCCAAAATAGTGGGATCATTACTTCCTTAAGTTGACACTCTTCTAAACCCACGTTCATCAATATAATCATCATAAATAGGAGGCAATAAATATTCTCATCAAAACTTGGGGGACTAAAGATATCATATTCATCAAACATAGCATCCCCAAGCTTGTAGCTTTGCATATCATTAGCATCATGGATATTCAAAGAATTCATACTAAAAACATTGTAATCATGCTCATCATTCAAAGATTGTATGCCAAACATTTTATTGCATTCTTCCTCTAGCAATTGCGCACAATTATCGGAATCCTTATTTTCACGAAAGAAGTTAAAAAGATGAAGCATATGTGGTGACCTCAATTCCATTTTTTTATAATTTTCTTTTATAGACTAAACTAGTGATAAAACAAGAAACTAAAAGATTCAATTGCAAGATCTAAAGATATACCTTCAAGCACTAACGTCCCCGACAATGGCGCCAGAAAAGAGCTCGATGTCTACTATGCAACCTTCTTCTTGTCGACTCGTGTTGGGCCTCCAAGCGCAGAGTTTTGTAGGATAGTACAAATTTCCCTCAAGTGGATGACCTAAGGTTTATCAATCTGTGGGAGGCGTAGGATCAAGATGGTCTCTCTCAAACAACCCTGCAACCAAATAACAAAGAGTCTCTTGTGTCCCCAACACACCCAATACAATGGTAAATTGTATAGGTGCACTAGTTCGGCGAAGAGATGGTGATACAAGCGTAATATGGATGGTAGATATAGGTTTTTGTAATCTGAAATTATAAAGACAGCAAGGTAACTAGTAGCCAAAGTAAGCAAAAACGGTATTGCAATGCTTCGAAACAAGGCCTAGGGTTCATACTTTCACTAGTGCAAGTTGTCTCAAGAATGATAACATAATTAGATCATATAACAATCCCTCAACGTGCAACAAAGAGTCACTCCAAAGTCACTAATAGCGAAGAACAAACGAAGAGATTATTGTAGTGTACGAAACCACCTTAAAGTTATTATTTCCGATCAATCCATTGGGCTATTCCTATAAGTGTCACAAACATCCCTAGAGTTCGTAGTAAAATAACACCTTAAGACACACATCAACCAAAACCCTAATGTCACCTAGATACTTCAATGTCACCACAAGTATCCGCGGGTATGATTATACGGTATACATCACACAGTCTTAGATTCATTTATTCAACCAACACAAAGAACTTCAAAGAGTGCCCCAAAGTTTCTACCGGAGAGTCAAGACGAAAACGTGTGCCAACCCCTATGCATAGATTCCCAAGGTCACGGGACCCACAAGTTGATCACCAAAACATCGATCAAGTGAATCACGTGAATATCCCATTGTCACCACAGATAAGCACATGCAAGATATACAGAAAGTGTTCTCAAATCCTTAAAGACTCAATCTGATAAAATAACTTCAAAGGGAAAACTCAATCCATTACAAGAAGGTAGAGGGGGAGAAACATCATAAGACCCAGCTATAGTAGCAAAGCTCGCAATACATCAAGATCGTGCCATATCAAGAACACGAGAGAGAGAAAGATCAAACACATTGCTACTGGTACATACCCTCAACCCTGAGGGTGAATTACTCCCTCCTCATCACTGAGAGCGCCGAGATGACGAAGATGAACACCGATGATGATTCTCCCCTCTAGCATGATGTCGGAACATGGTGCCGATTGGTTTTTCATGGCTATAGAGGCTTGCGGCAGCGGAACTGCCGATCTTGGTTCTGTTCTGGAAGTTTTCAGATATATAAGATGTGTTGGCATTGGAAACAAGTAAGGGGGTGCACGAGGAAGCCACGAGGTAGGGGGGCGCGCCCTCCACCCTCGTGGTGGCCCCAGGACTCTTCTGGTCCATCTCCAATGCTCCGTGGGCTTCTTCTGGTCCAAAAATAATCTCCATAAATTTTCAGGTCAACTGGACTCCGTTTGATATTCATTTTCTGTAAACTCAAAGACAAAGAAAAAAAACAGAAACTGGCACTAGGCTCTAGGTTAATAGGTTAGTCCCAAAAATAATATAAAATAGCATATAAAACATCCAAGATAGATAATATAATAGCATGGAACAATCAAAAATTATAAATACATTGGAGACGTATCGCATTTCCTTTTGCTCCTCGTTGGGTTCGACACTCTTACTAAGCGAAAGGACTACGATAGATCCCCTATACTTGTATGTCATCAAGGCTCATTTCTGGCGCTGTTGTCGGGGAGTGAAGCGCTTTTGGTAAGTGGAATTTGGTAAGGAAACATTTATATTATGTGCTGAAATTTATTGTTACTTGTTACTATGGAAAATCATTCTTTGAGGGGTTTGTTCGGGGTATCTTCACCATGACCGGATACACAAAGATCTTCTCCTCAACCTACTACACTTATTGAAAATATGTATTATGATATTCCTTTGTGTATGATAGAGAACATGCTAGCTAATCCTTATGTAGGAGAGGGAACATTACATTCTGATATGCACCTAATCTATGTGGATGAAGTTTGTGGATTATTTAAGCTTGCAGGTTTATCCGAAGATGAAGTTAAGAAGAAGGTCTTCCCTTTATCTTTGAAGGGAAAGACATTGACATATATATATAGGCTGGACTATTTTGTTACTAGTAACGGAATAATAATCTGTTACTATCAGCTCTATATAGGAACCGATCACAACTTTCCAAATCGGACCCAAGATTTACAAAGCCCACTGAACTTGGACCGAACGAAAAGACTCCTCTACAACAGTCAGTTCACCACCATCTTCTCCACAAAAAAACCAATCCACACTCCTCGCGCATTCTACGTCGGGCGTGCCGCCGCCCCTGCCCCTGACGCGCCGCCGTCCCTGCCCCCGACGCGCCGTCGTCCTTGCCCCCTGACGCCCGCCCCCTCCCCCAGCGAGCCGGCCGCGCGGCCCCTCTCCCACAACGCGCCACCACCTCCTCCTGAACGCGCCGCCGCTCACCGCCCCACACCGTCGCGGCTGGCCGCCCCACCACCACCCCGCCTCACCATGAAGGCTACCTCCCTGCACATCACCCATGCCTTCCGGTGCGCGATGACACACTGCCTGGCGTGCCGTCTCCCCCGTTGCTTCCTCGCCTCGGGTGCTGCTCCACCTTCCGGTCCTTGACGAGCCCCTGTGTAGAGGCTTCCTCCTCCTCTCAGGTCTGCCCCCCTCTAACCCTCTCAGTTCACATTTGCTAAAAATCCACAGTACTGGGTTGGGAATTTTGGTAGTTCATTTTGCTAATCTACTGCAGCACAAGGGAGGGTGAACGGGTTGCAGATGGGAGACGTTAACCTCATCCTGCCCCCGAGCTGTTATGCTTTTGAATGTTCTGACTTTTTTGTGGATTTCTCTTTGGTGCGTGAGGACTAAAAGAATTCATTCTTTTTAGATGTTCCTGTATTTGAGAAAAGGAGAAAAGTAGAATGCAAAATATGATGTACCTATGATGTTCGGATTCTTATTTCAGTTCAATTTTTTAATTTCATTTAGTTCAACTTCTGTTGTACTGTTTGAACTTGCAACCTCAATGCCTTTACTCATCATCTCAATAGAAAAATGTACTCATTTGTTTGCGGGTAAATAGAAATGTACTCATGGAGGTACTTGATGGATTGCTACGGACCAAAAATGTATAACCCTATAAGTTCAAAATATATAACCCTATAAGTTCATTGAAAAGCAGCAGCAAAATAAACCAAAGATAATGAAGCACAAAAAAGCAATGGAATTCACAAGGAAAACATAATAAGTTCTAAAGAAATAAATATATAAGTTCATATTTCAAAGCAAGCGAAGTATTTGGGAACTAAAACGAAGTATTTCAAAGTACAAAGATCTTTTTAGTTTTCTCTGTGAACATCTAATGTTACTGCACATGAACTTGGTTCTTTTTACATGAATTTGAACATTGGCCCCATCCGACAAAACCGTTTGATCTGCACTTTTATGCCCTCTGTGCATCGCGTGCCTTGCTTGGCCCCAATCGAGAAGGAAGGAGGAGCCTAGCCAGGAAGACGCTCATCGTTAGCCATCGACAGAGAAGGAGGAGCACACCAGCAACCTCTAATTTTAGTTCAGTTCAATATTCTAATTTAGTTCAGTTAAATTCTTATTTTAGTTTATATTCTTGTGCTTCCATCTAGTCTGTATCAAAGTTTTGGTTGTGCCATGCATCACTCTTCAAATCAAACATTTGCTGTTCCTAGATAACAAAAAAGAGTACTGTTAAATTTAGTAACAACTTACTGGTGTAGTTGTTTCTACCGAGAAACTCATGGAATTTATACTAGAGTTGCCGATACTACAAATTCTACTACAATTACTGCACATTGACTATGTAATCTTTGCCATATTTGTGCAGACTCTTGGACTTTCACATGCTCTGCCTTCATTCATGTCGATCTGCAACCCTATTGTTGGCTTAGTGGTGAGTACCAACCTAAACATAGTTCTTGTGATGAAAAATGCAGTGCTGGAGCTAGATACTTTTACACATAATTCATACTAAACTGTAAGTTATCTCTGAAGCACTCTGTGCAGGAAATTATCTCACGAGTTGTGTGTAGCGTTTGTGCCTGCTGGGTGTTCGTATAAATCCCTAGGTGGCCACTGTTGGCCAGTTTTGTGTGCTTCAAACATGCTTCAAATTCTTTTCTAAACAAATTATTAGTATGACAAAGGATTTTTTTCTCATTTTGCTGCACAAGCATGGAAGTTTAGAATACATCAGCAGTCTATGTGCGTCCAGCAGAGGTGATTTTTGTGCTCGACTAATGCAAGCCTTTTTTTGTGCTACTTCGTAGTCTATGTAAATGCTAGTGAGATGAATAGCTATAGAAGTGGTTTGTGTTGATAATACATGGCTCATATTTTTTTAATGGATACTTGTGCAGAACGCTCGAGACACAGCAGCTCCCAGGACGTTCATCGTCGGCACCATAGTCCGTTCACCACCGACACCCAAGGCCGTTCACCGACGCAACGATGAGATTTGGCCGTCGTCACCCACGACCGCGCACTCATATCTCTCCAGCTTCAAGTAGTGTCCTCCTCTAGCTGCATGTCACGTTCTCCTCCAGCTGCAGGCTAATGCTATGGTGCACATTCAAGGCAGCAAGCAAACCACAGGTCGCAGCGCCGCCGTCGACCACATGTGCGCATGCATGCGATTGATGCGTGTGTGCTTTAGGTATGCATCTCAATGCCTCCTCCCTTCCTCTTTTCATGTAGCATATTTTGAAAAAATTAGACGCTTTCAACTGAATAAAAAATGTGTCACACAAGTTCAGGTATAACTGCAGCAGGACTACAGAAATCTGAACAAACAAAGCTCAAACCAAAAGCTAATGTACGTGTGATGTCCAATTTCTTCCTTCGGTTCAGTTCAATTTAATCCATTCAATATGTGCAGTTTAATGGCTGAGTGTTATCTAGATCCTTTTAATCTGAAGGTAGTTGCACCACTAAGGAAAGTAAAAAAACCCAGTATTTTCTATAGACAAGAAATGGGCATTTGGCTCAGTAATCGTCCATTACTAGAGGTATTGTCACTTGACCATTTTCCAGAACTAGTTTCAATTTGTGGACTACCGGCACTTGCAAAATCAAAGAGGCTGACCATACCAAAGTGCCCAAAGTTGAAGCAAAGGAGATGAGATGCTACAAAAAAGGTACACATGCTAACATTAGTTTTATCTTCCAGCCTTTACTCTGCTCTTGTCTGATGTTTCTGAAAGCAAATCATTAACTTGAAACTCCCCACCTCTTCAACGGGTCTAGCCATAGCTGCAGGCAGCAGAGGATAAAAATGCATGGATTAATTGGAACAAATCACACATAGGCTATGGGCTACAGATCACACACACATATTAGCAAAATGTGCTATAGATTAGATTGATTGATACCTCCTAGTGTAGTATTTCTGTAACTGTATTTGGTCTGCACTTATAGGATTTAGGGAAGTACTGCAAAAATGTCTTGCATTTAGTTACAGAAGTAGTATCTGATAAACATCATCAGTTCTCATATAAAAAAGTGTCTAAGTCCACCTTGCAAAACAACATCAGTTCTGTACAAAACAACAATCTCTACACAGTACAACAACTTGTTGTTACTTCTATGGAGGCACTGACCTCGTAATGTTTTTGGACCAACCATGGACTTGGGAATTAGACATGGTGCTCACTATATTCTCTCAACCTTGATTGTCTTGCAGTGCTTATAAGCTTAATTGTGAATAGAACTCTTTATTTCTTGTTTTTTATACTCAGAAGAAACCTTGTGAATGTTCAGATCAGGGAAACAGGAGGGCTCACCAACAAAAGCCACTAAAAAGTATAGAATTTTATAGGGGTGGGTGAAGTACAAGAATACAAAAATTTAAGAGTTGAGAAAGCGAAAAAATTCAGAGGCCTCTTGCATTCACAAACACACGCCTCTGGCTACTTGAGATGCGCCGGCGTCATCGCCCATCCAAAAATCACAGTGCCTATCGAGCTGCTTTGTCAAAAGCTTGCATCGATAGTTAACCCGGTACTATTACTGTTACCTTCTATTATACAAAATTTAGAGCTTAAGTCCAACTATGTTGCTTCTGCGATTATCCGTACGTAGAAAATTACACTAAAGATTGTTTTGTTCTCTGAACCTAAACACATTTTTTCTTTGAGCTTAAATGCATTTTTTCTCTGAACATAAATGGGATGGTTCTCTGAACTTAAGTGTGTGTGTTCTGTGTGTATTCTGTGAGTGTTAGAGAACAATGAGTGTTGCCTGTCAACTACTGGTTTGGCCAGTTTCAAATTTTGGCCTGGTTGAACTTTTGATAGAGCATCGGTTTGTTCTCAGTTCTAGTGCACTCAAAGCATAAAGAGGGTTTGACCTGTTATTGATGGATCACTATAACTTAACTTATCATGTCAGTTCTAGTGCGACACTAGCTAAGGTACAAATGTACTGAATGTTCACACCTTTAATCTTTTAATTTTGTGAACAAACATCAATTCCGTATGAAAAAGAAACATAATAAGTCAACTTTGCAAGTGCATCAGTTCACCTTGAATAAAATACAGAAGTGCACCATCAAATTTTCCATCAGTTCGCTTATAAAAAAAATAGAAAGTTGGTTGTGTAAAGAAAACCGGAGAATCAATGTCAGCCTAGAAGTTCACTAGGGAACTCCAAGCAAGTGCACTTGATAGAAAATTTTTGGTTTACTATATTTTATAGACTGCAGAAATTTTGAACTTTACTATTTTGAAATTTTCGTTGTCATTATGCAAAGTTGTACGTTGGACTAAAAATTGCCTTTTTTGATCTTTTGTTCTGAACCTTTTTTCTGAACTTACTATACTGTTTGTGTACATTATCCTCTCGTTAGTTTTGTGATTTTAGACAAAGTTTCAGCCTTCGAGCAATAGCTCGTCCACCACGGTGCTTGCCGCCGTCCAGGTCCAAGTCGAGGGTTGACGCGAGTCCAAGTAGAATCGCACCCACCATCTTCACTAGCACTGTGCAACCGCCAAGTCGAGCACACACACAAGGAAAAAAGTGAAAGTACATGTTTTGAAAATTTGTATGCTCAAAGACATAAACCTCATATGTTCAGGAAAGAGTTTCAAAACATTTTTGTGCTATTTACTTCAGAGTTTGTCTGCTATTTCAACTTTCGTTTTAACCTTTTTGTTTCTAAACTCTGCATCTTTTCTGTTTACAGATTGTTGGCATGATTCTTGAATTGGGGACTGGAGTTCAAGTATTAAATCCAGGCAAGTTCAAAAAATAAACCGCAACAAGTTCTTGTTTATTTAGCAATATATAAGTTGACTGTGCAAAAATCAGTGGTTTAAATATGAAAGAAGAATGTAAAAGGTCCAACATGCGCATGTTGCGAGTGCCCCTAGTAGGCCTCTACCTCCGGCTGCCAGTGCAGCTCACGGTTACCTGTACTCCTCCAACATGTGCATGGTTGCTGCTCTCCTCTGCTTTCTCTCTCTCTCTTGCATGATGTTGTTGCTCCTCTCAAATCTCTCTAGCTCTATTAATTCATGATGCTGCCTCATCTCTGAATTGTTGTGGTGACGCTGAGGTTTTGTTGTCACCCACAGGATCCCCTGCCTCCATGTCCATATTCAGATGTGCTGCAAGTTCAATTGTTTCAGTTCGAGCGGGTGCACAAAACACAATGTGTAGTCCGTACTGTCCACATGTGCTGCAAGTTCAATTGTTTCAGTTCGAGCATTTGCTACCCTAGTCATTTGTTTGTTGCTAAAATGTCGGAGTCGTACTTCTCATTCTTGCATGAATTTTTATATACCATCGTGTTTATTTCTAAATGCCAATCACTTTTTTTTTGCCGTCAGGTGTTTGCTTAAATGCCTAAACGAAGATCTATTTTAGTTCAGTTCAAATTCTAGTTTTAGTTCAGTGCAAATCTTATTTTAAGTTCAGTACAATTTCTTATTTTAGTGTGAGCAATCCTTCAAATGTCTTGCCTTATATTACTGCTCATCCATCATATCTTTGTGTACTCTTTCTTGATGTCAGTACACAAAACAAAAAAAAATTACATCAAATTGACAATTTTTAATCTCTTCTATGTTAGTATAGGCTACATGTATACAACATTTAATCTGTAGTAGTAGTAGCAGTTTTGCTATGTAAAGGAGCAGCGGAACTCCAGTAATTTGTGAGAATATCACATTAGATACATGAGTGCAGGATTAATACATTGTTAATTATTGCAGGTAGGTCAGACCTTAGAAGCCACTTGCAGCCGCACTTGCCAGCACCCGCGACGAGCCACCCCACCGGCCCCCAAGGCGCGCCGTCCCACAGTCCGCTGGGTGTGGCGTCCTCCCGAAATAAAATAAATGGTCAGTTTGAACTTAAAACCATGATTAGTTTGAATTAAAAAAATGAATGATCATTTTAAATTAGAGAGAATAATCAGTTTGGATGAACAATTATTTTGATTTAAAGAAAATAATCAGTTCAAATTAAAAACAATGACCAGTTCGAATTAAAAAACATTTTGAATTATAAACAATGATATGTTCAAATTAAAAACAAGAAAACCGGTTTCAAAAAATAGAAACATAGAAGTCTTAATTAAAAAATGATCAGTTCATTGTTTTGAAAAAGATTTTAATGCAAAATCCTAGTAAGTTCAAAATAAAAAAAGATTCCATTTGAAGCGTTTGAAAAGTTTGAAAAAAGATTTTTGCTCAATTTCGACAGACGTTCAATCTCTGTAGGTGGAACAATTCGAAGGGTCAGAAAAGATGGTGTTAAAAAATTTAACTTCAAGAAAAAATTATTGTTTAACTTCACAATGAGCTGCCAGATTATATTTGAAAAAAAAAACACAAAAAAGTATAGTGCATCTTTCCCCTGTAATATGTATAGTGTGATGTAGTCAGTATGCTGAAGATGAAGTTTCTTGTCGAACTTTTCCAGTTAATATGATGAGTTGGTATTGTGGTACTCTGTTGCAAGAAATACCATGCCAAATGTATGCAAGTACAGAAGTTGCACACAAACAGAAGTTTTGTTTTAGTGAGAAAAATGCATACTGTCTTCTATAACTCATTTCACTTCACAGTTTCTTCACCTGTTTGTTGTTTCCTATTTATCCTAATTTCTAAATGTTCTACTCAACTTCAGCGCCATGCTCAATCCAACCCCGTGGCTTCTGGGTGGCCGAGTTCGTCGCGACCATCAGTTCGGAGACCCGCGTCACTGCCCGTGACGCTACAATGGCCACCTGCATCATTGCGTGCTCCGTCAACAGCCTACTGCACAAGGAAAGGCAACAGGAGTAGAGACGTCTGAGATGCTCTGTTCTAGCGAGGTGGCTGATTATGTTTGTCAGTTTGTAATACTTTGGCCACAGTGTACTTATGTATCTTTTTCTTGCCGGAGCACGATCGGAGCTTATCTCAGTACGAACTTTGATTGTGATGGTACTACAGACTCTATAAAAACACCAGCAATCCATTTTTACTGGTACCTTTTATACGATTCACATGGATTGTGCCCCTATTACCAACTGTGGTACAAAAATGCACTATGCTCACCATTTTATTTTAGTTCGTCAATTTCTAATACTTTAAAGGGAGGAGGTAAAAGTGAACCATTCAGTTTTGTATTATAAGAAGTGTTAATGTGAGAAACTTCAACCACATCTTGTTTAACAAGTTCTACTTGTTTTGTGTATAGTATTTATTGAGCTAAAAATGGTATGGTTCATACATTCTTGTCGATGTCATTGTAATCGTCCTTGTTTTGTGAGTTTCGTCCTTGTTTTGTGAGTTTCCTGATGAAAGTTTTGTGGTCAGTCCAGATGGGAGAAAGTGATCCATCCAAAGTGTAATTCTGTGACGTTGACGTCCAAGTTCTACAACTGATCCGTACAAACAAAAATGGTGGTCCGTTCTACAAAGGAAAAATGGTTGAATTAAAAATATTTGATCAGTACAAGTTAAAAATGGTGGTCCGTTCGAAATAAAAGAAATGACAGAAATTCAACTTGTAAAAGTTCAAGCAAAAAGAAACCCCATGCAATTCAAATGGGAAAAGTACAAGTCGTAAAATAAGAGAAGTCCAGAACATTGTTGTAAAAAAATGGTTAGTTCAAAAAATAAAAAATAAAAAAACATTATCTTTTGAAAAAAATATCATTCAATTTGATGATATAAACCATGCAAGTACAGTGGCAATGATACAATAAACCGTTGAAAACTTCCGAGAAAAAAATTTACCAAAAACAGAGCAAAGTGTAGTTAGTGAAAACACGTTTAGTACAAACCCATGCAAGCATCAGTTCAAGTACTCTTTTTTTGGAACCTTTCAAAATTACTCTCCGAAGAATACATCAGTACAAACGCACACGTAGATCAGTACAAGTACTCTGTTTTTTCTGACGGAAAAGCAACACGATGGGTCTCACCGTAATCCAAATTACTCTTCAACGGTTGCGAATTTGAGAAAACGTTCAACATGACTAAGTTTCGTATTTTTGATATCTTTCCAACCGTATATTATTTGGCTCATTTCGACAAACTTTTTAAAAAAATCGCGTTCAAAATCAAATTTGACCGTATTCAAATTCATTTTTAAACCGTAAGGAATTAGAAAAACATTTCAATACAAATAAGTTGCGCATTTTCCATAGCTTTCCGACGCCATATCATTTGCATCAATCCGACAAACTGTTTGCGAAAAATCGCGAAAATACATTTCGCCCAGAATTTCACCGTTTTCCAAATTACTTTTAAATAGTATAGAATTAAAAAAAATAATAGATATATGGAAGATGCGGATTTTCACCAGCTTTCCAACGCCATCTTATTTGCTCCATTCCTACAAATCGTTTGAAAACTGAGTCCAAATTACGATTCACGTTTTTGGTTTTGAAAAAATGTTTTTTCAAAACTGCTCTTAAACCATAATGATTTTGCAAAAAACGTTCAATATACTTCAAATATAGTTGTCAAGAGATTTCCAACGATATATTACACGCCCCGTTCCGATAAAAAAATTACAAAAAATTTTGAACTAAAGAAAACGATCTGTTAAACAGAACTGAAAGCATCAGTTCAACCGCTTCAAAATCATCAGTACAACCGCCTGAAACCGTCAGTTTAGAAAGGGTAACAGAATAATATTTTGTTACGCGTAACAGAATAGCCCATATATATATATATATATATATATATATATATATATGATGTAGTAGACATCATATATATATATATATATATATATATATATATATATATATATATATATATATATATATATATATGATGTCTACTACGCAACCTTCTCCTTGTAGACGTTGTTGGGCCTTCAAGTGCAGAGGTTTGTAGGACAGTAGCAAATTTCCCTCAAGTGGATGACCAAAGGTTTATCAATCCGTGGGAGGTGTAGGATGAAGATGGTCTCTCTCAAACAACCCTGCAACCAAATAACGAAGAGTTTCTTGTGTCCCCCAACAGACACAATACAATGGTAAATTGTATAGGTGCACTAGTTCGGCGAAGAGATGGTGATACAAGTGCAATATGGATGGTAGATATGAGTATTTGTAATCTGAAAAATATAAAAACAGCAAGGTAACAAGTGGTAAAAGTGAGCGTAAACGGTATTGCAATGCTAGGAAACAAGGCCTAATGTTCATACTTTCACTAGTGCAAGTTCTCTCAACAATAATAACATAATTGGATCATATAACTATCCCTCAACATGCAACAAAGCGTCACTCCAAAGTCACTAATAGCGGAGAACAAACGAAGAGATTATTGTAGGGTACAAAACCACCTCAAAGTTATCCTTTCTGATCGATCTATTCAAGAGTCCGTAGTAAAATAACATGAAGCTATTCTCTCCGTTCGATCTATCATAGAATTCGTACTAGAATAACACCTTAAGACACAAATCATCCAAAAGCCTAATGTCACCTAGATACTCCAATGTCATCTCAACTATCCGTGGGCATGATTATACGATACGCATCACACAATCTCAGATTCATCTATTCAACCAACAAAAAGTACTTCAAAGAGTGCCCCAAAGTTTCTGCCAAAGAGTCAAGATGAAAACGTGTGCCAACCCCTATGCATAAGTTCACAAGGTCACTGAACCCGCAAGTTGATCACCAAAACGTACATCAAGTAGATCATGTGAATATCCCATTGTCACCACAGATAAGCACATGCAAGACATACATCAAGTTTTCTCAAATCCTTAAAGACTAAATCCGATAAGATAACTTCAAAGGGAAAACTCAATCCATTACAAGAGAGTAGAGGTGGAGAAACATCATAAGATCCAACTGATAGAGGCAAAGGTGTCCCGTCTTTCGATGAGATGGTGGATTTTGCTTTGGTGGAAGTCGACTTTGATGATCCGACTACGAACGTGCGAGGACGTCGCGCCTTAGCAATCGCTAAACCAACTCCGAGAGGTTATTGACCACGCCGGAGCACGATCAACCTGACCACGAGGGTCTGTTTCCTGCGAGCAAACGAAGAACAAGCAAGAAACTGAGATTGCAATCTAGATATTGCGAATATAAGATGAAAGCTTTATTGATCAAGGTGGGGTTCTGTGACGCCTTTGTCTGGTCGTTGAACACAAACGAAGTACGCGAAGTTGCAGCTATGGCGAACTTTTAATCTAAACAAAACCCAAAGTCTAAACGATGCCCTAAGGGCTGTATATATGGAGGAAGAGGGGGGGAATTTCGTGACCCTTGGTGGAGGGGTCCGAAATCAACCCTATCTCTTGTTTCCCCACACATACGGACTCTAAAAATAGCCTATACTTATGTATTTCGAAATTACATGGGCCTGGCCCAATAAAAAGGTGACGCAGCATCTATAATAGCCTCGGGACGAAATTTATGAAGTGGCATCTTGTATATTTCGTCCAAGGCTTCATGCACCCATTATGGTGGCTTCAAAGTCCTGAAATCATCACTTGTAACTCCGTTCTGGTTCCCCTTGCGCATGGCATCATCTCCATGCTTGTTCTTGCTCCAATGTCCATCCTTCTCCAAGCTAGGCCCTTCGTTTGTAAGCAAAACAAATGTATCCAATTTAGGCAGCATCATATTCTCATGAACATTAGAATCATTACCAAGAAACGAAAGTACCTGATAATTTAATTGGCGTGCGTGAGCTCTAGTAATTGGTCCAGTATATGTAGCAGTAGGGGCTGTGGGTGTAACAATGGTATTGATGTCCTCATCATCCTCCCCTTCTTGAAATGAAGTCGTCCTCGACGGAAGCTCATCTTCCTCACCCAAATAAGGCTTCAAATCTGCAATGTTAAAAGTGGGACTAACCCCAAAATCTGCAGGCAGCTCAAGTTTATATGCATTATCATTTACTTTTTCCAACACCTTAAAGGGACCAGCAGCACGTGGCATTAGCTTTGATTTGCGCAAATCAGGAAATCTATCCTTACGCAAATGTAACCAAACAAGATCTCCAGGTGCAAAAATAACATGTTTTCTACCCTTATCTCCAGCAAGTTTATATTTAGCATTCATACGCTCAATGTTTTCCTTAGTTAACTCATGCATTTTTAAAATCAATTCAGCACGTTGTTTAGCATCAAAATTAACCTTCTCCGAAGATGGAAGAGGCAACAAATCAATAGGTGCACGAGGTAGGAAACCATACACAACTTTAAAAGGGCACATCTTAGTAGTAGAATGCAATGAACGATTATAAGCAAATTCAATATGAGGCAAGCATTCCTCCCACATTTTCTTATTATTCTTCAAAACAGCCCTAAGCATAGTAGACAATGTTCTATTGACTACTTCAGTTTGTCCATCAGTTTGGGGGTGACAAGTAGTACTAAAAAGCAGTTTAGTCCCCAACTTAGCCCATAAACATCTCCAAAAATGGCTAAGAAATTTAGTATCACGATCTGAAACAATAGTATTTGGCACACCATGCAAGCGAATAATTTCACGAAAGAACAAATCAGCAACATTAACAGCATCATCGCTTTTATGACATGGTATAAAGTGTTCCATTTTCGAGAATCTGTCCACGACAACAAATATGCTATCCCTCCCCTTCTTTGTTCGAGGTAAACCTAAAACAAAGTCCATAGATATATCCTCCCAAGGAACACTAGGTACAGGCAAAGGCATATATAAACCATGAGGATTGAGTCGTGACTTAGCTTTTTGACATGTAGTGCAGCGAGCAATAAAACGCTCAACATCCCGTCTCATCTTTGGCCAAAAGAAATGTGTAGCAAGTACGTCCTCCGTCTTCTTCACGCCAAAGTGTCCCATTAATCCTCCTCCATGCGCCTCCTGCAACAACAAAAGACGAATGGAGCTAGCTGGAATGCATAGCTTGTTAGCACGAAACACAAATCCATCGTTAACGAAAAACTTGTTCCACATTCTTCCTTCTTTACAATTCTGCATTACATCTTTAAAATCAGCATCATGCACATATTGATCTTTGATGGTCTCCAAACCAAATATTTTGAAGTCAAGTTGTGAAAGCATAGTATAGCGACGAGACAATGCATCAGCAATAACATTTTCTTTTCCCTTCTTGTGTTTAATGACATAAGGGAAAGTCTTAATGAATTCAACCCATTTAGCATGTCTACGATTCAGTTTAGCTTGACTTTTAATATGTTTCAAAGATTCATGATCAGAATGTATAACAAATTCTTTGGGCCATAAATAATGTTGCCATGTTTCTAAAGTCCGAACAAGAGCATATAATTCTTTATCATAAGTAGAATAATTCAGACTAGGCCCACTCAATTTTTCAGAAAAGTATGCAACAGGTTTGCCATCTTGTAATAACACACCTCCTAATCCAATTCCACTAGCATCACATTCAAGCTCAAAAGTCTTATTAAAATCAGGAAGTTGGAGTAAAGGAGCATGTGTCAACTTATCTTTCAATACCGAGAAGGCTTCTTCCTGTGCGGTACCCCAAAGAAAAGGTACATCTTTCTTTGTAAGCTCATTGAGAGGTGCAGCAATGGTGCTGAAATCTCTCATAAAACGCCTATAGAATCCAGCGAGGCCAAGAAAACTCCTCACTTGTGTGACCATTTTGGGATGTGGCCAACTCTCAATAGCTTCAATCTTGGCTTTATCAACTTCAATTCCCTGTGGAGTAACAACATAGCCAAGAAAAGATACTCGGTCGGTGCAAAAGGTGCACTTCCCAAGGTTACCAAACAAACGTGCATCACGTAGAGCAATAAAAACAGCACGTAAATGTTCCAAATGTTCTTCCAAAGATCTGCTATAAATCAGTATATCATCAAAATAGACTACCACAAATCGTCCAATGAAAGCACGTAAAACTTCGTTCATTAGTCTCATGAAAGTACTAGGCGCATTAGTTAACCCAAAAGACATGACTAACCACTCATATAATCCAAACTTAGTTTTAAATGCTGCTTTCCATTCATCCCCCAATTTCATACGAATTTGATGGTATCCACTACGCAAATCAACTTTGGAGAATATTGTAGAGCCACTCAATTCATCAAGCATATCATCTAGCCTAGGAATAGGATGACGATAACGAATAGTAATATTATTAATGCCTCTACAATCAACACACATACGCGATGTACCATCCTTTTTCGGCACTAGAATAATAGGAACAGCACAAGGACTAAGGGATTCGCGTATATAACCTTTGTCGAGAAGCTCTTGTACTTGACGCATAATCTCCTTCGTCTCCTCTAGATTGGTACGGTATGGCGCACGGTTTGGCAGTGAAGCACTGGGAATTAAGTCGATCTGATGCTCAATCCCTCGAATAGGTGGTAATCCCGGTGGCACGTCTTGTGGAAAGACGTCAGCGAACTCCTGCAAAATGTTAGTGACAGCAGGAGGCAAAGAGGAAGGCACGTCCTCGAATGAAAATAATGCCTCTTTGCACACAAAAGCATAGCAAACAGATTTGCTGAAATCTAGCTCATCAATATCAGATTTGGTGGCAAATAAACATGCACTTTTCAATTTAATTTCAGAAGCAACACTAGATGGTTTATTATTAGGCTTCATTTGTTGCTCAAATTCTTTTGCCACAATCTGATTTTCACTCTTATTCTTCTCCTGTTTTGCTCTATTAGCTCTATTAATATCATCTTTCAAAATGGAATCAGGAGTCATAGGAAGCAAAGTAATATTTTTATCCTTATGAACTAGAGTATAGTGATTGTTTCTACCATGGTGTACAGAATTTTTATCAAATTGCCATGGTCTACCAAGTAATAAGGAACATGCTTGCATAGGTACCACATCACAATCAACATAATCAGCATATATAGAGATACTAAAATGCACACGAACAGTACGTGTTACTTTAACCTTGCCGCTGTTGTTGAACCATTGGATGTAGTAAGGATGTGGATGTGGTCTTGTGGTGAGAGAAAGCTTCTCCACCATCTCCATGCTAGCCAAGTTGTTGCAGCTCCCTCCGTCTATGATGATGCGCACAGAACGTTCCTTCACAACTCCCTTGGTATGGAACAAATTGTGCCTCTGATTTTGCTCAGCTTGTGTGATCTGCACACTCAAAACACGTTGAGCAACTAAACATTCATACCTGTCAGCGTCTTCAGGAGCCATGTATTGCGTCTCATGATCAGAATCATCTCCACCATGTTCTTCACGTGTAATAAGAGCCAAAGTCTCCTCATCATAGTCACTAGCGGACTCATATCCACCATCCGCGGTAGCTATCATCACACGCGGAGATTTGCATTCTCTCGCATAATGACCTCCTCCCTTACAACGACGACAAATAATATCACTTGTGTGCCCTGTTGATGCCATGGAAGAAGAAGAACTCTGTGCAGGCCCAGCAGGTGCGCTCTTGGCAGATAATGGTGGTTGTGCCTGTTTTCTTGTATCACGACTGGAGGAGGCACGTGATTGAGGTGCTGGTGCAGTTGAAGTAGAAGATGCACGCGGTGTCCATGATGAAGGTCGGCCTGCAGAAAAGTTAGTTCGCGCTAATGCTTGTCGATCCTGCACTTCACGTTCAGCTTTACAAGCAAGATGGAATAAACGAGTGATATTAGTATACTCCTTATAGTCTAGAATGGTCTGAATCTCTCTATTTAATCCACCCAGAAAACGTGCAAGCATAGCTTCATTCTCCTCAACAATACCACATCTAATCATGCCAGTTTGTAATTCCTGATAATATTCTTCTACAGAATTTTTTCCTTGTCTTAAGCGCTGTAATTTTTGAAGAAATTCACGTTGATAATATGGTGGAACCCAACGAGTACGCATAGCAGTTTTCAAAGCAGCCCAAGTAGTTGGAATAGGATATAATCTACAATGTTCAGACCACCATACACATGCAAAACTAGTGAAAGCACAAACAGCAGCAGCAACTCGTCTCTCCTCAGGATATTGTAAACATGTAAATCATTGTTCAGTTTCTAACTCCCAAGTAAGATATATATCAGGAACATATCTACCCTCAAATGGTGGAATATTCAATTTCAGTTTAGGAATATGGACATCATCTCGTACCTGAGGTGGTGGTGCAGGCCTACCATTATGAATATATACCTGAGGTCGACCTGGTGGTGGTGGTGCTGGTGGCTGCACGTAGTGCTGATTTTGATCAACCTCATCCTCATAATCGCCCGCATACTCATCATCCTCCTGGGTACCAGCAGCAGCAGTAGCAGGGGCCAAAGAAGCATCAACAATATGAACAGCAGCACCAGAAGTTTGGCCATCCTCAATAGGAACACGCTTCGCTCGTCCATACTGATTCGAAAGGATGCGTTGTTGTTGTTGTTGAAGAGGTGCGTTAGGTGCAGCGGGTGGTGGTGGTGGAAGACGCGCGAGCAATTCATTAAACTTGTTATCGAGCTTTGTTTCGAACGTCTTCTCCATGCCATCTATCTTCTCCATGGCCTCTTCAAATCTGTTTAGCACATCTTGCATCTGTCCACTCATCATTTGCTGAAACTTATTATGAAGCTCCTTGTTCGATAAATTCTCCCAGTCAGTCTCGTCGGCTTGTGATCCTGGCATGGTTAGCAGCAATAGAAACACACAAGAATATGATCCTACAGACTACTAACAAGAGGTGGTGGTGGGTGTCACAAATCCGTCAAGCAAATCTCAAATTCTTACCAGTTCTTACCCAGCAGCAGGCGGTGATCGGCAACCGTTGTAGTCAAAAACTCTCAAAGCTTGGATAGAGCGATTACCAGGGAGAGTCAAACGCACGACGTAGATGTATGTGGATCTGGGAAGGCTTATAATATGGTAGCAAAAAGGGTCAGCAATAATCAATTCAGAGATGCAAAGTTGAATAAACGCTCAACGACGGTACTGTGCTGGTCCTAGGCTAGACTGTGCTAGAGACGCGAGCCTAGAACACCAACAAAATCACGGCGCGGCACGTAAACAAGGGAGGAGCACACTCTGAATTTTTTTTCTCTTTTTTTTTCCTTTTTTTTGCACTTTTTTTCCTCTTATTTTTTTTTGCTCCGCAACAATTTTTTTTCGAAAAAGTCTACAAGTGGTCTAAAAACTGCCTAGCCAGAATTTTCCAGACTTAGTTTTTTTTTTGAAACTGGAACTATTTTTCTTCTGCGGATGGCTCGGAAGTTGGGGAGTCCTCCGCTGTCACGACTCGGAGTATCGCGTGATCTGGAAATCGAGAACAATGCAACAATTACTGGACTTGGACTAGGACTGGTTGCGGAGATGAATCTGGTGGAACTCGGACTGGTGGCAGAGATGAATCTGGTGGAACACGGACAGGTGGTGGATATATGTTGCAGGTGAACTCGGATTGGCGTGATGGCGGCGGATATGTGGTGGCGTATATGGATTCGGATTGGCGGTGAATATGTGGTGGTGGTATATGGCAGCAGCGATGTGACAACCTGTGAACAGAACTCGAAACTCTAAAAGACTAGACGCTAAGACCAGCAACTTGACACGACGATGCAACCGCAAATTCAACAAAGCAAATACAGAAAAGATTATGCAAAGGCTCAGATTGGTTCGGATGGGATGAACTAACCCTAATTTTTTTTTGGCTTTTTCGTGGACTATAGGTATGAAGAACAGACTCGATCTAAACTATGAAAAACTGTAAAATCTCACCGAGCAACCTGGAAATCTGATACCACTTGATAGAGGCAAAGGTGTCCCGTCTTTCGATGAGATGGTGGATTTCGCTTTGGTGGAAGTCGACTTTGATGATCCAACTACGAATGTGCGAGGACGTCGCGCCTTAGCAATCGCTAAACCAACTCCGAGAGGTTATTGACCACGCCGGAGCACGATCAACCTGACCACGAGGGTCTGTTTCCTGCGAGCAAACGAAGAACAAGCAAGAAACTGAGATTGCAATCTAGATATTGCGAATATAAGATGAAAGCTTTATTGATCAAGGTGGGGTTCTGTGACGCCTTTGTTTGGTCGTTGAACACAAACGAAGTACGCGAAGTTGCAGCTATGGCGAACTTTTAATCTAAACAAAACCCAAAGTCTAAACGATGCCCTAAGGGCTGTATATATGGAGGAAGAGGGGGGGGGGGGAATTTCGTGACCCTTGGTGGAGGGGTCCGAAATCAACCCTATCTCTTGTTTCCCCACACATACGGACTCTAAAAATAGCCTATACTTATGTATTTCGAAAATACATGGGCCTGGCCCAATAAAAAGGTGACGCAACACCTATAATAGCCTTGGGACGAAATTTATGAAGTGGCATCTTGTATATTTCGTCCAAGGCTTCATGCACCCATTATGGTGGCTTCAAAGTCCTGAAATCATCACTTGTAAGTCTGTTCTGGTTCCCCTTGCGCATGGCATCATCTCCATGCTTGTTCTTGCTCCAATGTCCATCCTTCTCCAAGCTAGGCCCTTCGTTTGTAAGCAAAACAAATGTATCCAATTTAGGCAGCATCATATTCTCATGAACATTAGAATCATTACCAAGAAACGAAAGTACCTGATAATTTAATTGGCGTGCGTGAGCTCTAGTAATTGGTCCAGTATATGTAGCAGTAGGGGCTGTGGGTGTAACAATGGTATTGATATCCTCATCACCAACTATAATAGCAAAGCTCGTGATATATACAGATCGTGCCAAATCAAGAACACGAGAGAGAGAGAGAGAAATCAAACACATAGCTACTGGTACATACCCTCAACCCCGAGGGTGAACTACTCCGTCTTCGTCATGGACAGCACCAGGATGATGAAGAAGGCCACTGGTGATGGACCCCCCTCCGGCAGGGTGCCGGAACGGGCTCCCGAGAGGTTTTTCATGGCTACAGAGGCTTACGGCGGCGGAACTCCCATCTATTGTGCTCCCTGATGTTTTGGGGGTATATGGATATATATAGGTGAAAGAAGTCGGTCAGGGGAGCCACGGGGGAGCCACGAGGGTGGGGGCATGCCCAGGGGGGTAGGGTGCACCCTGGATCCTCGTGTCTTCCTCGATGCTTCCCTGACATCTACTCTAAGTCTCCTGGATTGCTGTTGTTCCAAAAATAACTCTCCCGAAGGTTTCATTCCGTTTGGACTCCGTTTGATATTCCTTTTCTTCGAAACACCGAAATAGGCAAAAAAACAGCAATTTGGGCTGGGCCTCCGGTTAATAGGTTAGTCCCAAAAATAATATAAAAGTGTATAATAAAGCCCATAAACATCCGAAACAGATAATATAATAGCATGGAACAATCAAAAAATATAGATACGTTGGAGACGTATCAAGCATCCTCAAGCTTAATTCCTGCTCGTCCTCGAGTAGGTAAATGATAAAAACAGAATTTTTGATGTGGAATGCGACCTAGCATATTTCTCAATGTAATTTTCTTTATTGTGGCATGAATGTTCAGATCTAAAAGATTCAAGATAAAAGTTTAATATTGACAAAAAATAGTAATACTTCAAACATACAAACAAGTAATCATGTGTTATCAAAATAGCATAGCCAAAGAAAGATTATCCCTACAAAATCATATAGTTAGGCCATGCTTCATTGACGTCACACAAAATACTCCCATCATGCACAACCCTGGTTTCAGCCAAGCAATTGGTTCATACTTTTTAACGCGCTTCAGCTTTTCAACCCTCACGCAATACATGAGCGTATGCCATGGATATAGCACTATGGGTGGAATAGAATATGATGATGGAGGTTGTGTGGAGAAGACAAAAAAGGAGAAAGTCTCACATTGACGCGGCTAATCAACGGGCAATGGAGATGCCCATCAATTGATGTCAATGCAAGGAGAGGGATTGCCATGCAACAGATGCACTAGAGCTATAAATCTATGAAAGCTCAACAAAAGAAACTAAGTGGGTGTGCATCCAACTTGCTTGCTCTCGAAGACCTAGGGCATTTTGAGAAAGCCCATCATTGTAATATACAAGCCAAGTTCTATAATGAAAAATACCCACTAGTATATGTAAGTGACAACATAGGAGACTCTCTATCATGAAGATTATGGTGCTACTTTGAAGCACAAGTGTGGTAAAAGGATAGTAGCATTGCCCCTTCTCTCTTTTTCTCTAATTTTTTTGGTGGGCTTCTTTGGCCTCTTTTTTTATTTGGGATTCTTTGGCCTCTTTTATTTTTCATAAAGTCCGGAGTCTCATCTCGACTTGTGGGGGAATCATCGTCTCCATCATCCTTTCCTCACTTGGGACAATGCTCTAATAATGAAGATCATCACACTTTTATTTATTCACAACTCAAGAATTACAACTTGATACTTAGAACAAAATATGACTCTATGTGAATGCCTCCGGCGGTGTACCAGGATATGCAATGAATCAAGAGCAACATGTATGAAAATTATAAAGGTGGCTTTGCCACAAATACGATGTCAACTACATGATCATGCAAAAGCAATATGACAATGATGGAGCGTGTCATAATAAATGGAATGGTGGAAAGTTGCATGGGAATATATCTCGGAATGGCTATGGAAATGCCATAATAGGTAGGTATGGTGGCTGTTTTGAGGAAGATATAAGGAGGTTTATGTGTGATAGACCGTATCGTATCACGGGGTTTGGATGCACCGGCGAAGTTTGCACCAACTCTCAAGGTGAGAAAGGGCAATGCACGGTACCGTAGAGGCTAGCAATGATGGAAGGGTAAGAGTGCGTATAATCCATGGACTCACATTAGTCATAAAGAACTCATATACTTATTGCAAAAGTTTATTATCCCTCAAAGCAAAGTACTACTACGCATGCTCCTAGGGGAAGGGTTGGTAGGAGTTAACCATCGCGTGATCCCGACCTCCACTCATAAGGAAGGCAATCAAAAGAACACCCCATGCTTCAAATTTGTCACACAACGTTCACCATACGTGCATGCTACAGGACTTGCCAACTTTAACACAAGTATTTCTCAATTTCATAATCACCCAACTAGCATGACTCTAACATTACCACCTTTATATCTCAAAACAATTATCAAGTATCAAACTTCTCTTAGTATTAAATGCACTCCATATGAGAGTTTTTATAACCAAACCAAATTACCATGCTGTTCTAAAAGTCTCTCAAAATAATATAAGTGAAGCATGAGAGATCGATAATTTCTACAAAATAAAACCACCATCATGCTCTAAAAAGATACAAGTGAAGCACTAGAGCAAATGACAAACTACTACAAAAGATATAAGTGAAGATCAATGAGTAGTCGAATAATTATGCAACTATGTGAAGACTTGGGATATTATTCAAACAGCAAGCAAAACAAAAAAAATGACATTTCAAGGATAGCACGCATCATGTGAAGAAGCAAAAACTTAGGTTCAACTGATACTAACCGATAATTGTTGAAGAAGAAAGGTGGGATGCCTACCGGGGCATCCCCAAGCTTGGATGCTTGAGACTTCTTGAAATATTATCTTGGGGTACCTTGGGCATCCCAAGCTTGAGATTTTGTGTCCCAAGCTTGAGCTTTTGTGTCTCCTTAATTCCTTTTATATCACAGCTTCCTTACATCATAAAAATTTCATCCACACAAAACTCAACAAGAACTCGTGAGATAAGTTAGTATAAATCAACACAATAACCTGATCATTCTCTACTGTAACAAATCACTAAAATTATTATTCAACATTGCATACTAAATGCCTCTACATATTTAATACTCCTATCCTCAAATAGAATCATTAAACAAGCAAACATGTGCAAACATAACAACAATCTGCCAAAACCGTACAGTCTGTAAAGATTGCAAGATTCATCATACTTCCCTAACTCCATCAATTATGAGAAAAATACTACACTGTATAAAATTTATCAGAGCTTATTTTTCAAAAAGTTTCAACAATTTATCATATTATGACTTTTCTAGGGAATTTTTGCAACATCGATCAACTTTCTATTTTGAAACAGCAACATGTATACTTGCAAAATAAGCATGGTAAAGGCTATCCTTGACATTTTTATTGAAAATAAAGATGCAAAACATTATTATAAATAATAGCAAGCAAATACTAACAAAAGAAAATGACGATCCAAGCAAAACACATATCATGTGCTGAATAAAAATATAGCTCCAAGTAAAGTTACCGATGAACGAAGATGAAAGAGGGGATGCCTTCCGGGGCATCCCCAAGCTTAGGCTCTTGGTTGTCCTTGAATATTACCTTGGGGTGCCTTGGGATCCCCAAGCTTAGTCTCTTTCCACTCCTTATTCCATAGTCCATCGAATCTTTACCCAAAACTTGAAAACTTCACAACACAAAACTCAACAGAAAACTCGTAAGCTCCGTTAGTATAAGAAAATAAATCACCACTTAGGTACTGTTGTGAACTCATTCTAAATTCATATTGGTGTAATATCTACTGTATTTCAACTTCTCTATGGTTCATACCCTCCGATACTACTCATAGATTCATCAAAATAAGCAAACAACACATAGAAAACAGAATCTGCCAGAAACAGAACGGTCTGTAGTAATTTGTATCATTCGAATACTTCTGTAACTCCAAAAATCCTACCAAATTAGGAAAACCTGAGAAATGTGTGTACCAATCCAGAGAAAAAATAATCAGATCAAAATCACGTTTCTGTGAATTATCAAAAGTAATTTACTGGGCGCAAAAGTTTCTCATTTTCAGTAGGATCAACACAACTATCACCGTAAGCTATCCTAAAGGTTTTACTTGGCACTTTATTGAAAAAAATGCTATAAAACATGATTACTACAGTAACATAATCATGTGAACACACAAAAACAGTAAAGGTAAATATTGGGTTGTCTCCCAACAAGCGCTTTTCTTTAATGCCTTTTAGCTAGGCATGATGATTTCAATGATGCTCGCATAAAAGATAAGAATTAAAACATAAAGAGAGCATCATGAAGCATATTACCAACACATTTAAGTCTAACCCACTTCCTATGCATAGGGATTTTGTGAGCAAACAACTTATGGGAACAAGAAACAACTAGCATAGGAAGGTAAAACAAGCAAATCTTCAAGATTTTCAACACATAGAGAGGAAACTTGATATTATTGCAATATCTAGAAGAATATGATCCTCTCTCATAATAATTTTCAGTAGCATCATGA
Organism: Triticum timopheevii; assembly: GCA_963921465.1. Classification (NCBI taxonomy): domain Eukaryota; kingdom Viridiplantae; phylum Streptophyta; class Magnoliopsida; order Poales; family Poaceae; genus Triticum; species Triticum timopheevii. The sequence continues at coordinate 369,063,620 of OY997274.1, forward strand.
ATGAATTCAACAATATAACCATCACATAAAGCATTCTTTTCATGATCTACTTGCATAGAAATTTTACTACTCTCCACATAAGCAAACTTCTTCTCATGAATAGTAGTGGGAGCAAACTCAACAAAATAACTATCATATGAAGCATAATACAATTGAAAATTAAAATCAAGATGACAAGTTTCATGGTTATCTTTATTCTTTATAGCATACGTGTCATCATAATAATCATCATAAATAGGAGGCATGCTTTCATCATAATAAATTTGCTCATCAAAACTTGGGGGACAAAAAATATCATCTTTATCAAACATAGCTTCCCCAAGCTTGTAGCTTTGCATATCATTAGCATCATGGGTATTCAAAGAATTCATACTAACAACATTGCAATCATGCTCATAATTCACATATTTTATGCCAAGCATTCTATGTAATTCTTCTTCTAGCACTTGAGCACACATTTCTTTCCCATCATTTTCACGAAAGATATTAAAAAGATGAAGCATATGAGGCACCCTCCATTCCATTTTTTGTAGTTTTCTTCTATAAACTAAACTAGTGATAAAACAAGAAACTAAAAGATTCGATTGCAAGATCTAAAGATATACCTTCAAGCATTAACCTCCCCGGGAACGGCGCCAGAAAAGAGCTTGATGTCTACTACGCAACCTTCTCCTTGTAGATGTTGTTGGGCCTCCAAGTGCAGAGGTTTGTAGGACAGTAGCAAATTTCCCTCAAGTGGATGACCTAAGGTTTATCAATCCGTGGGAGGCGTAGGATGAAGATGGCCTCCCTCAAACAACCCTGCAACCAAATAACAAAGAGTCTCTTGTGTCCCCAACACACCCAATACAATGGTAAATTGTATAGGTGCACTAGTTCGGCGAAGAGATGGTGATACAAGTGCAATATGGATGGTAGATATGAGTATTTGTAATCTGAAAATATAAAAACAACAAGGTAACAAGTGGTAAAAGTGAGCGTAAACAGCAAGGTAACAAAAGGTACTTCAAAGAGTGCCCCCAAAGTTTCTACCGAATAGTCAAGACGAAAACGTGTGCCAACCACTACAAAAAAAAATACACTTCCGTGATGATACGTGTTTGTCACAGTAGGTCGCGTTTTTTGTCATGCATGTACATCCATGACGATTTTATGACAGAATCAAGATAGTCATACCTGTGTTGTCGTAGAAGTGTTCCATGACATTACCAAAATTATCATCACGTAAGTGTCCACTTCCATGACGATAAATCGCGCGTCACAGAACTGCTTTCGTCAAGGGTGACCGACACATGGCATCCACCGTAACGGAACGCCGTTAGGCTATAGGGTCCGATTTTGGATCCGATAACCCGTTAACAGCCTAGACGAATGGGGATTTTCCATGTGTAAAATCACCATTGGCAGCAGGAAACACGTGTTGCCTCACCGTTGGGACAGATGTCATCCACTCATTGGACAGGAGGCGCCTATGATAGGTCGACACGTGGCACGACCCAACAGTGGCACATTCCGGTGAAAAAGGCCGGCCTAGTAAAAATTAGCAGGCCGGCCCATATAAGGCCTACTTGTGTGAGGTCCATTTAAGCCCACGGCCCATACGAGATGTGCCAATTCGGCCCGTCAACGACCCGTTAAATCTGATGGGCCATTTGTAGTAGGACCTGAGTTTCGGCCTTTTAGCGGCCCATTTAAGTGTTGGGCCAATTTTAGGCCTGGTGTCACTTTCAGCCTATTGACGGCCCATAAATCAGTTGGGCCATTTGTAGTCGGACCTGAGTTTTGGCCTTTTAGTGACCCATTTATGTGTTGGGCCAATTCCCGGCCCTGTGTGCCTTCTGGCCTGTTAACGGACCATAAATGAGTTGGGCCATTTGTAGTCGGACCTTAGTTTTGGCCTTTTAACGGCCCATGCCCTTCATGGTCCAATACCAGCCCGATTTCTCTTTCGGCCTGCTAAAGGCCCACAACACAGTTGGGCCATTTACAATATGACCTGACTTTCGGCCTCTTAGCGGCCCATGCTCTTCATGGTCCAGTACAAGCCCGCTGTCTCTTTCGGCCTGCTAAAGGCCTACAGTATAGTTGGGCCATATGTAGCCCAAACTTAGTAACGGCCTGTTAACGGCCCATGAAATAAATTGGGCCCACATGTTGCTTGCTTCGATGTCGGCCTGTTAATGACCCGGGAGGTAAGAGGGCCGACCATTAACTTTTGGCCTAGTAATGGCCCATTAACTTAATGGGCCCACTAAAGTCCGTACATGTCTTTAGGCCAAATTAGATAATTTGAGTCCATTACGACGAGCAATTATGCACAGGACCAAAACTGATCAAGCAAAGGTACGGCATACAGGGAATAACGTTGCACATCCAGCATATATTACAGGAAATTACATCCATTGGGCAATCAAAGATTGATGCCAGTGCAAATAAATGAGCAGAACCTAACCATCTACAACTTCACAATCTGCAACCTCAGCCCAGATGATGCCCATAAGCATGTGGGCAAGTTCTTGCTGCTTTGCTACAGTGTCTCTGAAAACATTGATCAGCTGTTGTGTCGCACGACTCTGCACCTCTGATTCATCCACCATTTCCATCATTGCTTCAGCCATTAATTGGTTCACAAACATACATTTATTCCGTTGCATTCGAGACAGAGGATACTGAACAGATTCAGATGGCGATTTTGGCAGGCTTGTATTATTGATAGTGGAGAGTGTCTCGACCACTGCATCATAACATAAATTAGGACGGGAACCAAACAGATTAATCATGAGTTATTGCCATATTACCTAGCCTAGATTTACTGGAATGAAACAATGGGGTTGCCTTGCTGTTTTCAGAGTTTGTCTTCTTATCTTCAGCAGCCTGCACAAAATTAACACACTAGCATTGCTATCATTGGCCAAGTCAGATAATAGGAAAGCAACATTGACACAACAAACATTTGGGCAACTAGCCTACACCAAATTAACACAATATGGCACAACTATCATCAGCCAGGTAAGATAATACGAAAGCAACATTGACACAATGAATGAATGGGCAACTAGAGAAGCACTACAATTCAGTAATGTGCGTGATATGAGATAGTACATTCATGCAACTCAGTATGAAAAACTACCAGGCAGTTTTCCTTACAAAAATCAACATTGACGCCTTTAACATTTTGCTACAACTAATTTTAGATCAGATAAAGGTTAGATGCACGCCGATTAACAAAATACATGCTGATGTAAAAATATAGTGATATACAACAGGTACTTACATCAGCATTGGAGCACAGAGACTTCCCGCAAGATATTTTCCTCGAATACGATCCCAATGGAGGAAGTCTTCTATCGTTTAACCTTATTTTCTAAAAGAGAGCTGGGTAAGAAACATGTAGAAAATATGATCAGAATGCTATAAAATTTCATGATGCGAGGATACGCACTTGCTTCTTAGAATGGAGTTGACATTCTTTTGCTGGACTGGAGCGGACTAGTTCTTTGGTCACTGGAATCTGCTTATTCTCAGTGGGAGTTGGGTTTCTCTGTCTTGGAGCAGTATCTATGAAAAGTGGAGTTGGTTTATTATCTCCTGGCGTTTGGATCTTTTGCAAAGGCCTTGTTTGTAACCCTTCAGATTCTAACATAGTCGTCTTCCCCTTGCATGCCTTGTATAGAAGAATGGTGCTTTAATTATAAAACATGCGACAACAGAGAGATGGAATAGGTACTGAAGAATAGAAAGGAATGACATATTGACATGTATTCCCTCCATCTGGAAGAAATGGATGGGTCTAGGCGTATTTCAGTTCTAGATACATCCTTTTTTATCCATTTCGGCAACATGTAATCCAGACGGAGGGAGTATGGTGTAAGAGCTAGGGATACGACAGGACAACACAACAAAAAAACACTAGTTGAATGTAAAACTGTATGCTAGTGGAATACGTACAGAAATAACTAAGACAACATACACGTGTATCATTGGGAAACTAAGATGGCATTGCAACAGAGCACTAGAACATCACTTCAATGTAAAAAAACATGGTATGGTAGATAGATGAAGCACATACTGATGAATAACAATGCATAAGATATTCAGAAGCATGATGTCCAAATTAAGCAGATGACATTGCGATAGAGTAGAATGACAGTACTTGAATTTGAAAACATGTTATCATGAATGGAATAGGTACTGAAAAACAGGAAGGCATGACATATTTACATGCATGATCAGCATGCTAAGCACATGGCATTGCAACAGAGTAGATACACTCCAGGACATTATATGCATGTTGTACCCATATCACAGGCCAAGTTAGAGCAAGGACCTTGTGGGGTGAAGAGGATTCATCATCTTTCTGCAAGTCTTCTGAAGAACTGCCTTTACATGTTCCATCATATTGGGTATCATTGATATCAAGTTTATTGGCCTTTACATTGCTCCGTGAGGTTCTTGTGGACATATCAGTGTGTGCAATTATATCTGACATGCATGGAAGACAACTAGTAGTTAGATTTATGTAATGAGTGCATGTAGGAGACGACATAAATAGTAGGACTGGGGTTAACTAGCAGCAACAGGTCTCATAAACTAAAGGGAGAACACAGATGAAAGCTACAGAATATGTATTGTTTGTACTCGAGATTAACTAGATGGCACACAAATGTATTAAAGAACAAGATAGGTAATACTAGAAGTGGTATAATACTATAATCACCAGCCTGTGGGATAGCATTGGCTGATGGATGATAACTATGGAACAGCGTTACCTAAAGAACAAGTATCTTAGCTGAACTATGGAACAATGTTAACTCCTGAACAAGACCCGTAAGAGATCAACATGAATATAGTGAAATGTGATGATCTATTTTTCATGCTTAGATGAAAAACAAAGCCATAAATGTTGCACACAAGTAAGATGAGGGTACAACCTATCTGGCTGCCATCCATAGGAGTGAGCATCATGTGCTGACTTGTCGATGGCCCTGTAGTTGTTGTGGCTGTCCATGTCGGGCATGTACATTCGATGCAGGGAACTGTTGAGTGGGGACTATAGCTCCCTTCTGGTGTATGCTTCCCTTGTTGGAGCAGCTGCGGTGAGTCGGAAGACGGTGTGTCTGAAGATGCAGATAATGCATAATGTTAAGAATGATATATCTCTTTGATCTAAAGAAATACACTAAGAGATCAACAGCAAGGTACGAGAGTGGTCACACGTCTGTAGACTGAAGACTAAATTGGGGTCACACGATTTTATTTTATTTTGGTACTGTCCGATCTACGCCGGATGGCTTGATGGCCGTCTTGTGCCTCCCGTCTGACACTGTTCGGAATCTTCCCCGAAGAGCCAGCTACCAACGGCAAAGTAGCCTGCCTCCGCCGTCCGTGGCCCCGGCTAAAACCCCGCTCCCCGCCCCACCGCACTGCCGTGGTTGCGCCGCCCCTGGGCCAATCCATAAAGACTCCCCGTCATCCAGATCCGGCGGCGATAGTACCTTCAACCCACGAAACTCTAAAAGATAGCCATCTAAGCGCTGCTTCCACAGTGAACTTGCGGCCTCGCACCCTTACGTTAGACTCCAGCCAACCGACAGCCTAGAAGCTCTGCCGCCTCAAGGGGTGCTACTTCCCATTGGGAATCGATTGGCCCAGAATAAAAATTCAGACAACTGACGCCTAAATAAAGTGATTTGAGATGAGGGTGCGACCTATCTGGCGGCATGGTGAAGTAGGCAGGTCCCGCTGCCGAGTCGGTGAGGCCGGCGCGGTTGCGGTGGAGACCGGCGGCAGGGAAAGAGTGATGTCGCGACGGTCGACGACTACGGGGAAGCAGTGCCAGGACTCTGGACGGATCCAAAGTTGGAGCCGCTCCGGTGCCGTGAACAATGGCGGGGGTGAATCGGCTCCGGTACAGTTCACGCGGCCGTCGTCGAGGCAGCACCAGCAGCACGGAGTAAGAGGCACACGGCCCAGTGCATGACGGCAAATGGACAGCGTCTCCGGCATTAGGGAGGAGGGCGGCTGTGAAATTGGTGCGGTGGGGGCGCCATGGAGGTGGGGCTGAGGTTTCTCTTCTCGGGAGAAGGGAGCTTCCCGGGGAGAAGGTGATTTGGCGCCCACGAGGTATGAATGGGGGCGGGCGGGGGGGGGGGGGGAATTGGGAGGGGAGTGGAACCATGTCTTATGGACGCATTTGTCTGAAATGTGAGGGGGAGTTACAGTTCTACCCTTGCCTATAGGCTTCTCGGCTTGGGTCTGTGTACTGAGGGTTGGGGATAGTAGAGTAACTTTGATTCTCCCCAAATAGTGGGCGGGAGCGATTTCGGGCGAGGAGGGTGTGTTTTGAACTATAGTGGGCACGAGCGATTTTGGGCGAGGAGAGCGTGTTTTGAAATAGTGGGCTAGAGCTATTTCGGGCGAGGAGAGCGTGTTTTGCCGACCATGGTTTATGAATTATTCGGCACATGTCATTTCGGCCTAGGAGAAGGCGCGCTTGGATGAAGTTACGAACCTACCCTCGATGTACAACGGGCCAATTGATGCGTGTCCCACATAGGACGGTAATTTCGTGCCTCCCATTTATTTGCTCGGGCGAATTCCACCGAGCAGAGAGGATGTTTAACGGTTTGTTCAAATATTGGGAGAACGAGCATCCACGTCTACCTTACCAAGTCGATTCGAATCAAATTTTGAAATATTAGCTTGCCAATTCTTTTTTAGATGGAGATATGATGCTCGGGAGTAATGTGTTTTTACATGCTCATTGCTAGCGATTTACTATACAAATAGTTGACCCACTCAAAAACGCGAATCAAACCCAAAATGAAATATCTCGATTCAATGAAATAACACGTTCTGTAGGTCAAAATAGTGAACTAAATCCAAAATTGAACACCTCAATGGAGTAGCATGTTGTATAGTATTATAGTACTCCATGAACATGTTGAAAGTCAAATGAATGAACTTGTTTGATATACGCATATATCTGTTCATGTGTGGATTGCAGACAACATGTTCTCCAATTTAAATTTTTGAATGCAAGTTTATATCGAAACATGGTTTATATCAGTCTTTGATGCATAAAACGCGACCTCCCCCTCTCTCGGACTCCTGTTCTCTCTCTCTCTCTCTCTCTCTCTCTCTCTCTCTCTTTGTGTGTGTGTGTGGGGGGGGGGTCTTTCTAGTTCGCATGCATATATACACCATCTATAGGTCTCTCTCGCACACTATGTATGATACTCTAGCTAGTCCAAGCTAGATATCTTGGGTGCACTCATCGTACGCACACAAATTCCTTGGCTCTTTGCCCGTAACTCTCTCACGCACCACTCTGTCGTCTCAGAGCTCTTCCCCCCCTCTCTCAAACTCTCCATCCACCTGGGTCACACATACACATGCATATCTCACTCGCACTCGATAGGCCCATCTAAAAATATATCTCTCTCCCTCGTTCTCTCTCCATCTCACACGCACACACACACAATCTCATGCCTAGCTAGCCAAGTATGATTGTCTCTCACTCAATTGTAGGCACACGCAGTCCCCACCCTATATGTATATGACTAGCTTATCTTAGTCTCCATCACAAACATGTGCATGGTCTATCTCGATTTCTCTCGGGGCATCTTTTTATCGCGCATGCACTCCCTCGATCTCCCACCCATATAGTCCCCTCACGATCTTGAGGAGATCTCTCTATCACAAACACACCCTCTCTCCCTCCATGCGTCGATGCCATCCATGTGTCCCTCTCGACCTTTGTTCCTTGTTGGCCAAACCTCTATTGGACATGTGCTACAGGGGTGTCTCTCTCCGTTGCAAACAATCACACAATAGCTATCTTCGTGTATCTCCTCGCCTCGCTTTTCCATCTCAGAGATGCATGTGTGATATGTTCGCATAACAAACGAAAAAACACACACTCTCTCTAATTTATCGTTTCTTGTCACTTTCTCTTTCACACACATACTCTTTTTGCACACTTACTCATTCTCCTTCACACGCACTTGATCTTTCTCGACTGAGGCACTCTCCTCGGTCCATAGCATATAGATTTATTGAAAAGTCAAACATCACAAAGTTTGACCATGTACGTGGAGAAAAACAATTACATCTAGTACGACAAACATATACCATTAGATTCACCATGAGATGTAGTTTTGTATGATATATCTTTGGTATTGTAGATATAAATAACATTTGCATAAACCTGATCAAAGTTTCCAAAGTTTGACTTCTAAAAAATTTACATGCACTGCATTATCGAGCAGATGGAATATCTCTTTCCCCCTCTCAGCATTATCGAGCAGATGGAATATCTCTCTCAAACTTTATTGGTCAGTTTGGTTCATGACCTGACCCTCATGCCTTGATGGCCAGTACTGCCTGGTGTGGACGTGAGATGTAAAATATTTCTGCCTGGCCAGGCTTGTGTGGTGCTGAAGCGTTTGGTTCATGCCAGGGCCAGGCAAAGCATCAACGTCCCATCGATCAATCCATGCAGCAATTATTTAATGCTAATATCCATCCATGTTGCTGTTAGCCTCGTGGCCGCATGACCAGGCACGGCCAGGCATTTGAAATCGGTCGCCTGGGCTAGGCTACTTGCAGTATCTGGAGTCCAGCCAGGCTAATTAAAGTGCAAGGGAACCCAGGCCAGGCGGGCTTTCTTTTTCACAGGGTAGCAACCAAACAAGCGTGCATTAAATCTAGCCACAACCCCAGGCTAGGCAAAAGATGCCCAAGATGCAAGCCAAACTGACCTTATATCTCCCTGGTTCACACATACACATGTCTTGCTCGCGCTATACATATAGACCCATCCAACAATCTCCGCCCTTGTTCTCTCTCCCTGTGACACGCACCCCCCTAAGTACCATAATCCCTCACTCCATCATAGGCGCAAGCACTCCCCCCTCCTAAGTATGATTATCTCTTACTAGCCATCAGGAACACACGTATTGTCTCCTTCCATCCATATGTCTGTCTCGATATCTCTCGGGGCATCTTCTATCGTGCACACACCTTGTCACTCGATCTCCCACCCATGTAGTCCCATCACGATCTCCAGGGGATCTCTCTGTGACAAACATACACTCTCTCCTCCCCATGTCTGCATTTTCTCTGTACGTCTCTCTCGACCTCTCTCCCTTGTTTGTCAGACTCCTCTTGGCCACGTGCTAGGGGTCTTGCTCTCTCGGTTCCAAACAACCACACACTATCTCCTCACCTTGCCCCGTTGTCGAAGATGCATGTGTGATATGTTTGCATAAGACACGCACGCTTTTTCTCTACTTTTATCGTGTGTTGTCCATGTCTCTTTCACACACGCACACACACTTCTCTTTCTCTCTCTCTCTCTCTCTAGTTAGGGACTCTATCACGTCCATAAGCATATGGATGTTTTGAAAAGTCAAACCTCAGAAAAGTTTGACCAGGTATATGTGGAGAAAAACATTTACATCTGGAACGATCATTAGATTCATCACAACATGTACTTACTTCATACTATCATTTATCTTAGGTGTTGTAGATATAAGTAATTTCTTTATAAACTTGGTCAAATTTTCAAAAGTTTGACTTAAAAAAAATGTTGGAACTACATTATCAAACGGAGAGAGTAGCTCTTTCTCTCTCTCTCTCTGCTATCTCTCATGGGCCTCCCCTCTAACTCGAACTCTCTATACCGATGGATTATACGCTCACTTTGTCAGCGCATAGCTCCGTATATTGTTTAGTTAACCGGTCAACCAATCCACATGCTGCCTTGTCAGCGAGTTTTCTGTATCTTGGTGTGCTGGCCCATGTGGCAGTGGGTGAAAATAAGTATACTAGAGGCCCATCTGACATGCGGTGAAGTAAACAAAGTTGAAACCACTCAGGGTAGCACCCCGCACGCTAGTAAATTGAGGGCGCATTGAGGACACACTTCTTGCGCGCGAAGGACGCACTCGCGCACAATTCACTACTGCGCGGCGGCATGCACAGAAGGACACACTCGCGCACACCCAACACACAACACACACCAGCACACGTGTACACCGGCGTCGCCAACGGTTGAGATGGACGGCGAGGCAGCAAACAAGCGGAGGCAGCTCGAGCCAAAACTGCATCCGGCGAGCCTGGACTTCATCAGCAGCCTCCCCGACGAGATGCTGCTCATCATCATCGGCCTCCTCCCCACCAAATCTTCCGTGCGGACCGCCCTGCTCTCCTGGCGGTGGCGCCCCCTCTGGCGCTGCGTCCCCCTCAACCTCACCGTTGACAGCTGCCTCTGCGACGGGGATTGCAAACGCATGGCCGCAGTCTCCAAGATCCTTTCATCGCACCCTGGGCCAGCCGAACGCCTTGACATCCGCATGTTTAGTACCAACTGCAAGGTCCAACCCAAGTTCGACGAGTGGTTTTTATCCCCCACCCTAGATTAGCTCGAGGAGCTTAGCTTTGAAGCTGGACGATGTCGCTCTCTGCCACCGTCCGCACTCTGCCTCATGCCAACGCTACGCCGTGCCAGCTTTTGCTCCTGCTATCTTCCCCAGATTAATGCCGTGCCCGCCCTTCTTCTCCCTCAAGTCAAGCAGCACGACCTCTTCGACATTGTCATCTCGAAGAAGGCTATGGAGCACCTGCTCCGCAGTTGTACTGCGCTCGAGTACCTTCGTCTTGAGCAGATCCACGAGTTTATTAGCCTCCACATCGCCTCGACGAATCTCCAATGGATTTATGTGTCTTGCTGGCCCGGCAACAAGACATCAATTGGGAAGAGATCACTCCAGCTGTTCCACATTATGGTCATTGAGAATGCGCCTTTCCTTGAGAGATTGCTTGTATCGGATCTAGTAGGTCCAACAAAAATCAGGGTCATTGACGCGCCGAAATTGACAGTGTTGGTGTACTCGTCTGCCAAATTCTCCATACTCTTTATTGGATCCGTAATTGTTCAGGTACAACACTCATCTTCTTCTCCGTCTTCTTGAAATTCACATTTTTAAATTTCTTCTTGATGTATTTACGACCGTCTTCCAAAAAATTATTCCCACAAGCTTGACCCCGTCCATGCGCGCAGTGAAGATCTTAGCACTAAAATCTATCGGCCCCAATCTGGATCAAGTTGTTGGATTCCTTACATGCTTTTCGTGCATGGAGAAGCTACTCATCGAGGTGAAACTTTTTTCCTATAAGTAAACGGTAATCACAACTTAGCTCAATTTTTTCGTAATTTTCCCAAATTAGATGACAAGTGTAGTGTTCAAAACTGCATCTACGCACTGCACCGAAAGAAATGTTTTTAGTATTTTTTTTCTCACGTGATCACCTGCATCGTTTTTATGCTGTACTACTGTAGTAGCCTAGGCTAGTCATAGTGGAAAGTAACTCAGACTACTCCAGTAACTCTATGGTTACCCTAAGAGCAAGTACTACCTCCGTCCTGGTTTACTCTTCCAATTTTGTAGTATCAAAATTTGACCATTGATTTAACTGACAAAATGTTAATGCATGTCACTAAGAACTATATCGTTGGATTCGTATTTGAACATAATTTCAAATGGTGTAATTTTTAGTGACATGCATTGGCATTTTCTTAGGTAAATCTATGGTCAAAATTTTATACTAAATACGAGGTAGTATTCCCTCCGTCCCAAAATTCTTGTCTTACATTTGTTTAGATACGGATGTATCTAACACTAAAATGTAACTAGATACATCCATATTTAGACAAATTTAAGACAAGAATTTTGGGACGAAGGGAGTACAAAAGTGGGCTATGTAGGCCAAAACATGTGCCAAATTCACTTGTGATGCATTTGGCATCGATGCCCCTCCATTGCTCACCTGGCGCCGCAATCTGGATCACCTACTTTGCTCCGGTGCCAAATTAACTCACGCAATGAAAAAACAATGCGTCGGAGAGAGAGAGAGAGAGAGGACTGAGGCAATAAAAAAACACTTGTTTGGGAGAGTGAGAGGCTGGTGTAGTTGGTTTGATTGATTTGTTTATACAGGTGGGTCTGTGTACGCAATGGTGCCAACTCTCTCACATCGCGAGAGCGGTGCCAAAATCTTTTGATTTGACATTGATGCGTATTATGTGGCATACTTTTGTGAAATATGGCATCGGCCACATAGTGGAAGGCAACAAATGCCCAAGCTCTTCACGTGCTCCTAGTTAAATGAGAGGAAACAGAATGAGAGAGAGAGAGAGAGAGAGAGTGAAAAAATATCACTAGCCAGCCAACCCTATTGTATGAGCGAATGATATTGGTACCTCTTGATGACACGACAATCTTATACAACCAGCTGCTCTAATATGTTCTCTTCTTTTCCAGATAAAAAAGACCCGAAAATGAAAAATGTGCTGCACTATAACAATCTCATCGAATGCCTTGATCTCCATCTTACAGAAATTGATTTGATTGACTACCGAGGCAACACATCTGAGATTAAATTGGCTAGGTTCTTTGTTCTGGAGGCAAGTGTGCTCAAGGTAATGAGGTTTGGCGTTCTCTGGCGCAGCAATGAATGGCGTGCTGATCACCGCAAGCGTCTAAGCCTAAATGACAAAGTCTCCGCAGAAGCTGAATTTGTTTTTGAAACATCAAGTGGCCAGAGACTCGAAAACTTATTTGCCCATTAGTGACTTGGCAGGGCGGTGGATTTTAGTTTGTACGATAATGCTGCATCCACCTAAAGTAACAAAAGTTCTTACGTGAACTTCCTAGTAATTCCCTCTTCATAGGTGTAGCATTACTCCTATGTAATATCAGTTTGAAACTTGTAATATTGCCGTGTCCTATTCCTGCGTTTTCAAAATCCTACGAATCAAACGGGTCCTGAGTTGGTGATGATGTTGCGCCTCCCATCTTTCACCAATAGCCGTCGGATCTAGATCTGACGCATACAAACCAAGCTTCTCCATATTTGCAAAAAGATGCCCGCACTTGTTCCCTATTTACAAACAACTCCTTGTCTCTGACAATCAGCCTTATCTCCTCCCCACCACATCTAGAAGGCCGTGGAAAAATCTGGCACGATGGCCGCTGCCGGCGCCGTCCACCCCCAATATTGGTGTTCCGTGCAATGCACGGGCATATACGCACGGGAAATTATGTCGAACAGGGCTAGTTGTAAGCATGCTAGCTCTACAGCCATGATGATAGTGACTGCAGACGGTGAGGCTTACTATGGTATGCCGAACACGATACCTATACTCAGGTGTCATCTCCGGCGCAGGGTCTTGTCACTTCACTGTGAGGAGCAGCACATAATAATTTGACCAACGGGTAGTACAGTGCTAGTACTCCTACTACTACATTGGTACTACTACTACTAGTACTAGTAGCACCACCGTCTGGATTTAGGAGTACTACCACGTCCATCTGGATTTTAGTATTTGACTAGCAATATCTAGTAATGCATGTCACAAAAAAATGTACTACTCCCTCTGTAAATAAATACATGGTGTATTGTTTTATTCCTATCGGCGAGAAAACTTAATGCCTTTTTGCTAACTAGAGTACTAATAGGATTACATGCAATGAACTAAACACTGCGTGTCATGTTTGGCAGTCTCAAGTCATTGAAAGCATGCACGACCCACATCTCTCATTGGTTGATATGTCACGAAATAAGAAACAAGGAGGGAGTTAATGCACCGTGCCTAAGTGTTTTGGGATTATTTGGTTTTCGTAAGGTGACTTACACAACATTTTTTTACATGCATTAACATTTTATTAGTTAAATCAAAGGTCAAAACTTGGCGCAAAATGCAAAGGGGACCAATAAACCAGTAAACATCAAACTTCTCTCGTTTGGCCCCAACTAGAGGTCCGGTGAGATGACTATACTGCACTGGCACGGAGGGGAACGCAGCTCCATTGACTTACGGCAACTGCCTTTGGGTGAATGACACGTGGGCCCAAGGGGTGGCTGGTCCACCTATCATACAACCAAAGGCAGGTGCAGTAGAGGGCCGAGGAGTAGTACGAAATCCTACACACCTATGCACGCTAACCAAGGGCAAGAGTGATCACTCGAATCGCAAGATGAGTTGACTAGAAGCTAAGCTAGACCCATGGAGGCGATGAGCGCGAGCATCAGCCGGCTGTGCCAGATGGTCCACGACGCCGGCCTGCAGCCCGACACCGAGGAACGTCTCCAGGTAGTATTGCTTGAGGCCGCCAGGGCGAGGGGCCGCTTGGACGACAGCTTCGTCTCCTTGTTCGACAAGGTCCTCTTCGGTTTCCTCAACAAGTTCATCGTCGTCAAGAAGCTCGCGGACGAATTTGACAAACGCCTCCAGTCGACGCGCCCAGGCCCTGCGATGCCCACCACCCTCAACGGCCACTATGGTGACAACCTCTTCGACGCACTGGTGGCCCTGCGACTGCCCGCCGTCGCGCCGAAGAATGTCCGCCTCGAGGTCGCGCTCGCCGCGCAGCGCCTGGCGCAGCAAGACACCATCGACATAATCACCCATGTCTACGCGCAAATCGTCCACAAGGACTACTGCATGCAAGAGGAGGACGATAGGACACTGGCCTTCTTGGACCGTAGGGCAACCTTGGATGGCATTGTTCAGAAGCACGTTGAGCTCACCGCCAACGCCGCTGCTCCTCACACGTCGGTTGGTGACCCGGTGCACTAGGGCGTGAGGATGTCGTTGATGGATCCATATGTATTTTTATCTTTCCGTCAAATCCATGTAGTAGTATATGATACTACAGTAATTATCTTACCTTTCGCATCAACTTCATATTTTTCGTACGTACTCCATGCATGAATGGCGCCGGAACCAAACTTCTCATTACTCTAGGCAAAATCGTTATTTTCTATCTATCAGTCGCGCCATGGAGCAGAACCAAATTTTACAAGTTACGAGTACAAAAGGAAAAGCCTGCCGTGTTCGCGTCGCACCCCCACACGGTTGGTCCGGCACGCCGCTCAAGCGGGAATGCGTGCGGTGTTGCATTTCACTTACAAGTGGGACCGCAGTTAAGCAAACCGACTATCAGCAAACCCCCACCCCGCCCACCATGGGATGACTGAGAAAACAGGAGGGAGAAGAGATGGCTGTAGCACGGACTCCAAGAAAATTGGTGTCAGATGGGACTCGTGTGGGTGGCGTGTGCCGTACTGCTAGACGTGAATGCTAGTTATGGCCCATGCCACCCCACTATATCGAGCCTATATCGAGGTATGTAGAACAAATTTCCTGGAGTCCATGCTCAGCCCTCCTCTATCTCTCTTCTCAGCCAGCCAGCGGACACGCGGAGCCCAACGTCTGTTTGCTCACATGCGATCCCACATGTCAGTGAAAACGCAAGAGGACCCACTAAACCTGCACATCTTTCACCTCGACGTGCTGGTGATGAAAAACAAATCCAATAAAGATCTTCGGTGGCCGCTTTTGGAGTTACTCAAGAGTAGTAAGATTCTATTTACAATTTAACCCAAGATGCACATCACGTGGCTTCAACTACCACTCTATTTTCTTGCATGACACGACCTGGATGTTGGATGTCCCACATGTCGGCAAAATGAGGAAGAACCCGACCAAATCTTTGGTTGTGCTCTCGGATTAGACTAGTTGTGCTAACTTAAATTTTTTATTGTGTACTCCCTCCGTTCCAAAATACTTGACTTTCATTTGTCCAAAAATGGATGTACCTATATACTAAAACATGTGTAGATACATATATATTTTGACAAATAGAAGCCATGTATTGTGCAACGGAGAGAGTAAAATGGATGCAAGTTTTTGTATTGGGAAGAAGAGTACATCCATATATTGATAGAGCGCAATTTGGTAGATGTTCTATCACTTTTAGCTAGAACAGAGGCTAGAGATGAGACTAGTGCACTTGTTGATACTCCTACTAGAATATAGGCTAGACATGAGACTAGATGCGAGGAAGCAACGTCTACTTCTTTACACTCGAAGAAGAAAGAAGAACGCAAGATCGAGCCTCCACAGATCAACAATGAATGCATCGAGAAGGCACTAATCCAACTTACAGGAGTAGTAAAATGCATTCTTGTGGTTCTTGTTTTCTTTGGTCTTGCTTTTCTAGTCAAAATTATCATAGGAGTTCGTGTGAAACGGAACTCCGTTTGGGGTCATGCGTTGGAGTTGGCCTTACAAGTGGGACCGCAGTTAAGGAAACCGACTATAGGCAAACCCCCACCCCGCCCGCTGCGCGATGGCTGAAGTTAGAGAAACGACGAGGTTGAAGAGATTGTTCTAGCACGGACTCCAAGAAATAATATGGTGTCAGATGGATGTCGTGGTGGTGGCGTGTGCCGTACTCCTGGACGTGAATGCTTATTCTGGCCCATGCCACCTTACTACTCCTACTACTTACTCCTACTATATAGTACTACTATCGAGGATTCGAGGTGCTGGTTACGTACAGCGAACACATTAACATATGGCTACAGTAAAAACACCCGCCCGACGCGTGAAGCATGTGAAGCTAGTACAAATAGTGTACTACTATTGTGAATTGGCCTCATCCAATAACCTGTTGCAATGCACGTACAATTATGTATTCAGAAAATATTTTTTTGCCTCATCGCACCACTCACTCAGAGAAGCAACTCGAAAGCCATTCATAAATTTAGTAAGTTTATCACAGGCATACCATTTTATTACATACAACAGGTCATCAACCCACATCGACAACGAGGATACATTATAAATACTAAAGTTTTCACCACACAACAAATAACAAGCAATGAAATGAACTTCAACTCAACCATTCCTCGGCGTTGGAAACGCTTGCTTTGAACCACAAGTGATTCTCTGGGACGGGCCATCCATTATCGATCTGGAGACCAACGCAGGACTGATCATCCAGGCTGAAGCATCCTACTATATCAGTACCAGGGTAGGGAACCACCCAAATGTCCGAGGTATAGACACAGTTGCTTCTCATAAATGGTAGTAACGTTGTGTCAACAGCAGTTGGATCGCCTTTCACCATCATTGGATAGTTTTGTCCAAGGAGAGCGAGTTTTCTCCAAGACTATCAATTTTGAACTAGGGAGAAGGAGTTGGCGCTAGCACACTAGTATCCATCCCGAATACCATGCAACGGGTGTTGGAATAGGTCCGGAGAGTGCGACCATGGGAGACTACACCTGCTTCCTTAGTAGTAACATCATCACTGGGCTGTATACACACAAGAAGAGGTGATCCATCGGAATTAGTTGCCAGGCGCCACAGAGTATATGGGCGCTGCTCATCCTCATGCTCGTGATCATCATCATCGTCATCTCCCCCTTGGTTATAAAAATTTTCAAGTATAGGTGGTGGAATGTTCACAGGACCTTGGGAACACAAGAACAAGGTTAATTAGTAAAGGCAAACTTGCTAACCCGCATGCATGTGGATGAAACAATTATAATTATGGTGGAAGACAAATGTACCAAAATCATAAGGATTCCATGCAAAACAGTGCCACGAGTGGTGGCAGCAAACACAAGGCCCTCGTATTGAATTGCATCACAGTACTCATCCGTGTACAGAAACTGATTTTTGAGCAATATTCATCCAGTCAAACCACGAAGGACGACAACAAGGTTGTCGAAGATAACAACAACTTCATAGTTGTTGTAATTCCAAGAGTGGTTGGGAACTCGACAAATTGCTATCTTTCGTAGAAGACAGTCACCATGATCGTATTTGAACGTGCGTACAATACCGGTGTGCTCAACCTCTGGGCAGCCTGCTGAGATTTTTGGAAGTGGAACCCGGTCACGAGTGTACACATTCACAAGTTCCCACTCGCAGTTGGACCCACTGTAAACAACCCAATCTCCATTTGTGCCTGCCCAAGCCTTAACCTCAAGCAATGGCATCTTAACATCATACGTATCATTATCAAGCGGCATCTATTTGCATAGGGCGAGGCCTCCATCGTCCTGTCGCCAGTCATCAGGGTCACGGCGAAGAAGATAGGGGATATCAAACCGCTCCTTGACTCTTGGGTTCCTTGTAATGATGATATTAGTTGAGTCGAGAATGGGCTTGAACGAACCTGCCATGCTAGCCGAGGTGATGACGTCGCACCAATCAATGAGTTCCTCCACCACGTCATCTTTCAGATCGGGGCAAGAATAACGGGGTCGTTTCCGTCCTGTTCCCTCCATGGAGAAGACGATCGAACAATAGCAGAAGGAAGGGTGAAGGGCTGAAGGAAAATGGAGGAGGGAGAGGAAGAGCGTGCGACAGTAGTTCCAAATCGAGAGGGGAAGGCGAAGAGTCGATGGACGGTTGTTAGTTTGCCACGGTTCACGAAGAGGCGCCCCGGCCTACACGTCCGTTCGAAAATACTACTACTCGTCGTCGTCTCACTGATATGTTGGAACGGGACCACATGTCAACAAAACATGGTGTGTAATTTCTCGTGCAAAATGCGATCTGTTCGCATTGGCCCGAGGTGCCGCATTAGTTTTCGACCTTTATTTTTTAATGGTGCGCCGTTCAGTTTGGAAGCACGACTAACTGGTACTGTACGCAGAGAAAATATAAACTACTCTACCACTACTCCACCTGCAGTACTAGTAGTATAAAAAATATATATAGGCTGGAGCTTCAGCGCTTTCTTGCTAAGGGCTGCCCACTTGCTTCTCACACTACCACCCTCTCTCCAGATCTAAAAAGACGACCTCTCTCTCCCTCCTCATCGGTGGTCATAGATCCGCCGGGGAAGAAAAGGACGTTCAGCATTGACGCACTCGTCGTCGGCAAGCGAGGTCACGCACTGACGACAAGGCCGTCCTCCCAGACCTAGCGCCCACGCGGGATGGCCTCCGTCCCCAAGCTTGCTGCCATAATGTGTGCAGAGGACGATGACCACGAGCGAAGCCACTTCCCGCTGACCCTCAGGTATGCTACCTCTTTTCGAACCATACCCTTGTTCTATTGCCCCATCTGCCAGGTCGTTGCATGTGGATCTTTTTCCACTCCACCATCTTCCCAATTTGCTATCCTCTGTTCTGCTGGCCACGCAGACGAAAACCATAATTTGCACTATTAAAGGAAACCCTACTTCATGGAGACTAATCCATGTCTGGGTTGAATAAGGAAAGGAAGGGAGACTGTACTGTCCAAGAGAGTAGGCATCGAACCCGCATCTAGGTTGAAAAGGGGAAAATCAGTAGCTAAGGAACGAGTCTCGTGTCTCTTGGTTGAAGAAGGGTAGAAATTCATGACAACGCAATAGAGAATGACCAGGTCGATCGATTTGTTGTCCTCACATAGGAAAAATGTGGCTAAAGAGAACAAAAATGGGACGTAATCCACATATGCTGCCTGAATATTTGTTGCTCTGGGCAACCATACCTCGCTCACGACTCTGCGTCCGTGGAGGTACATCGTACTAGTGCGTCCACTTTCAAAATGGGCCTCCCATGCTCTTATTGCCACTTTTTTTTGCTATTAGTATAACGCCAACAGTCAAGTCAAGCAATGCTACTGCTAAAGTGATGCCACATTTAACTAATGCCGCTCTCAGTCTAATGCCACCGATAAATTTAAGCAATGCCATTTAATGTCACCGGATTATTTCAGTGTTAGCTATTGATTGTGGATGTATTAAAGATTTTTCAGCTAAGGCATTCTAATGTTGTTGCACAGCCAGTATACCAACGATGAAACTTGTTACTACCTTCAGATTTTTGCACTATTAATGCTTATAGATTACATACCCCACTTTCAAGAGATAAGTTAATTTTTTTGTACAGCGTCACCAAAATGCCAAGGCGCTGATGCGATTTTATTTTCGTTAAACTGCACAAAAAATTATGAAGACAAGAGGAAAGGTCAAGAGTGGGCACCTCCTCCTCCGGCTGTTCTCTTGATTCGTTCAATCAAGTTTTTATGTTTGATTGATTATCAAGATTGGGATAGCAACTTTTAAGGTCCCCTCGAGTTCGTAATGATATTTACCTTGGAGGTACGTGGTTTGCAAATTTTTTATACTGTCATTAGTTAATAATGCAAGTTACCTTCGGACTTTTGTATTTGGTTTAATGCTCATGTACAGCTAGTATACCAATGCTGAAACTTGTTACTTTTACATTTTGTATTGTTAATTCTAATAGAAACCTTCCAGTGCTAGAGTTTATTGAAATCTGTTCGGTAAAACCATTCTACTGTTGCACTAGCCATTGGATTAGTGTATATTTGTAGTATTCGAATGGTGTTGCATTAGCGTATGGACATAAATAAAGTGTGGCAAGCTTTCCTAGATATGTGCTCAAGAAAACTACTACCTACTTTTATAAATACTAGACATTTGGTTACTTTAAATTGAACCGCGAAAACATCATATATTAAGGAACAGAGGTTGTAGATTTCACTCAAATTATCCCGGTAAAGCTAGTCACACCTTTGTTAAAATTAATGTTCATTATGTTATCGGAGGAGGTCTGTATGTTTGTCTCTAATGCCTGTCGACTACATACCTAACATCATTATGTAATGTTAAGTCATTTCCTTTTGTACAGTGTCACTGAATTGTCAAGGCGGTGACGGCATTTTATTTTAGTAGAACTACACAAAATTTGCTTAAAAGAAGAGGAAAGGTCAGGAATGGCTTAGTTTTTTAGAAAAAACTATGTATGCCTTCTTGACATCAGCCGCTGTTGCTTTATTTATTCCTTCAAACAGGTGGTTAGAAACAGTCTTGCTACCTGTGCCCATTAAGAAATTGGAATGCTTATATTTGTGAGTCTATGATTCAACTAGTGCCACTTTTATAGTAATCACACATTCAATATCTATGCAAATAGGGATGCTCGATTTTAGTGGAACTGCACAAAAAGTCCAACTGGTTCAACATTAGGAGCATGTTTTTTCCAAACCTTGATATCCAATTGGTGGCACTATGAGATGTTCATTACGAAGGTACATGGTTTGCTACTATCTTGCTACTCTTTTTGTACTGTCATTAGATAGTAATACTAGTGGTTTGCATGTGAATTTATTGGCAGGTGGACCTACATTGGAGGTGCAGGACAGGATTCAATGATTGGATGCTCAATTTCGGTTGTATCGATTTCACCTCTTCCATCACTGCGAACATGGATATCCTTGGTCTGATGAAGAATAGGCGCTATATTTCTGCTCTGAACCAGCAAATCAATTCAGTATGAAATTGTCCAGGGCTAAACATAACTGTATCAGATTGTCCAGTGCAGAACATGACAGATGCTAAGAGGAAGAGACATGTTTAAACCGAAAATACATGGTGTGGTATATGTTTACTAGCTGCTTGATATTTGTGCAGGCAGAGATGTCTGCCCGTTGCTATTTGGCAAACAAACAAAGTGTCCACAATTTTAGTTGAACTGCACAAGAGAATAGTATAGTCACTGCATGCAGTGCCATTTGAAAATAGACACAGAAAGATTGGATAGTCACTTCATGGACTGCAGAAAAGTAGTACTGTACTATTTATTGGCCAACACTAGGTGCTTCATTGCTTTGGTATGATTATACAATGGGCATCATTTTGCCTAAGTTAAAGTTTGTATTCTGAAAATAGTCTCACGGTGTGATCGAGAGAAGACCAAATCATATTGCAGTGGATGTTCCTCCATCATGTGTGGTTCATTCTCATGGTTCCAGCTATTGGTGAAACCACTTACGTTTGCAAGAGGAATTGTAGACTTCAGAAACAAATTTGTCTTTCAGTCTGTACGGAATGTTGGCCAAGAGAATCATCCATGTTAGTAGGAAGAACAATTTTTTTTCTAGATCTTTGCTTTTGGAGCTACATATTTGTATATGATCTGTGAATCATTGAGATGCATTAACATGTTGATCTTATGTATGGGAATCGTACTAGTTAGTTTTAGTTGCGACGCAAGATCTGAAGTGGCTGATCTTTGCTTTTGGAGCTACATATTTGTATATGATCTGTGAATCATTGAGATGCATTAACAGTTACTTATTTCTGTTCGCTCAGTGTTTACAAGTTACTGGTCGATCACTAGCTAGCCTACAAATGCGCTCCTGGCAGTTTTATTTGCGACGCAAGATGCGAAGTGGCGGTTTTTTGAATAAAAATGCCTACCTCTGAAGAAACTGACAAGCTACACTATCGATCCTACACGGATAAATAGCGGATCACACACGTACTACCTCCTTTCCGGTTTGCAGGGCTCAATTCAAGAAATGACCTACTCGATCCTACACGAATAAATAGCCGATCACGCACGTACTAGTACCTGCTTTCCGGTTTGTAGGGCTTAATTCAAACCTCTCACCAAGCAAGGTACTCCCTCCGTCCGGGTTTATTAGTCCCGTGAGCAAAGCAGCAAGACCAGGGCATGGCAATAATTAATGGCATGCAGAAGTTTAAGCCTAATTAATTCCAACGATTTAAGTGGCTGCATGCATGCCCTCGGCTGCGACTCGTTGCAGCTGCTCTGCGTACTGGCTGCGAGCGATTCTGAGTGCCTGCATGCAGCCGGCCGTAATTAATGCAGCTAACTGATGCGAAGAAAGATGCGCTTTAATTGTTGCGGGCTTTTTAAATCCGTGGAATCATTATTGACAAGGAGGGAGATTATTCGAGGGCACTCGTTTGACCGCCATGCCGGCGTGCGACCCAGACGGGACGGGATAGCATAGTCATAATTTCAGTTTCTCTAGTTTTCCACGGCAAGCTGGCGCGCTAAGCCATTATGCATTGAATTCCGATGACCGTCGCGCTACCTTCCGCCTATAAGTACTGTTTCCCGGCCTTCTCCGGTGGCACCGTGACCCAACTCGCCATATCTTCATAAGCCCCCACCGGCCCGACGTCGCTCGCCGCGTCCACCATGCCCCCGTCCGTCTGCGGTAGGCGACACCGGAGGCGGTCACCGCAGGAACTAGTGTTCGGTTTTTAACCGGAAGGCAGACGGAGGGAGGAGGCATTCTATCTGTCTTTAGATGGCAATGCGGAGATCGAGGAGTTGTTGGAGCGCGACCACATGGCGGAGGAGCAGGAGTTGTTGGAGCGCGACCGCCTGGCGGAGGAGCAGCGTATCGCTGATTTGCGCCGCCAGCGGGACATGGAGCAGCAGCGCACCGACGCTCTGAGTCGCGAGCAGAGCGCCCGCAACTAGGCCGACTACGTGCAGGCCGGCGCCCGGCAAATATCCCTG
This sequence comes from Triticum timopheevii, assembly GCA_963921465.1. Taxonomy (NCBI): domain Eukaryota; kingdom Viridiplantae; phylum Streptophyta; class Magnoliopsida; order Poales; family Poaceae; genus Triticum; species Triticum timopheevii. Next base: position 369,086,780 of record OY997274.1, read on the forward strand.
GAGGATGTCGGGCACACACACGTTCGCGACGCTAATTTTTACTACCAGCTCGTCAAGTGGGTTTCCCGCTTGGAAGCCGAAGCTTTGGTGGACCACGCCGACATGGAAAGGGCCAACGCGCGCGAGCAACGCGCCCTATCGCACCTCTTGCAAGTCTGAGGTAAGCGCAGGACGCCGGTGCCGGCATTTAGCGTGTACCCCAGATGGCAGCCGACATCGTCTAGTTAGCTAAGAGTAAGTTAGTACTTGTACGCTACTAGAGTATTAGTGGGAGTAGATAGTTAATTTGGCTATGATGGTTGTCAACATGGAAGTTCAATACTCTATATGTGGATCAGACCTGTTACCTTGCTCTGAATGTTGAAATTTCCGTTTGAACGTATGGCATGGGCTGTTATTTTTTTAATGGGTTGTATTTGTCCTCCATGGGTTTAGAGGCTGACTTGTGGGCCTAGCAAGTTGAAGCATACACAATCAGGAGATGATTGTACATGGAGAGGATGACAACAGGGACCCGCCCAGGTCATGGCAGTATGCAAGCAAGTGCCTCCTTATTTGAACCCAATAAAAAAATGGCTCCTCCTAGTGGATTTCTGACATCTGGGTCCCATGCCATTGTCAACGTAGTCAATAAATGAGAGAATTGCACAACGAGCGGCTGACACCAGGGACCCAGCGGCTCGCCCAGTTATTTTTGTTTTGGGTTAATTTGATAAATGCCACTGCAAATCTGGTGTATCCGAGAAATGCCACTACAATTTCCAAACTTTGAAAAATGCCCTTTCATGCCATTTCTAGTGGCATTTTTCGAAGTATGGAGTGGCATTTTTCAAAGTTTGCAAACTGCAGTGGCGTTTTTCAAAGGTTGCAAAAATTGCAGTGGCATTTTTCAAAGTTTGGAAATTGTAGTGGCATTTTTATGAATCACCATAATTGGAGTGGCATTTATCTAATTTATTTTTGTGACGGAAGCAGGGTGTCAATTGGGCTGTGCAGGACACTCTGGCCTGTCTAGACAACCTTTTCTTTTATGTTTACCTCAGACTAGCCCAGTAGTTTTTTTTCTTTCTGAAAATGGCTAGCCTAGTTTTTTTTGATTTGTCAAGTAAGTCGCTTTATCACGCCTATTGGGCTGCAAATCTTTCAAGACGAGGAGACCTTCATTCGGCTGGCCGGGAAAATGGCCTATCAGTAATGAGAAATGGGCTGTACATTTTCAAAACACATCAAACCGGCAATTAGTTTCAAATATCCTTTTTTTCATTTCGAGATTTTAAATTGCACTAATTTTTATGCGTGGACAATTTATTGAATTTTATATTGATATACATTTATTTTTAAAATCAGTCTGATTGTGACTTGAAATTTCGGGATTAAAAATAGTTCAGACCGCACCGACATATGCAAAATTTCGTATAATTTTTTAACCGCGGCCACAATATGGGCTGTAATGCTAACAAAAAGAATATGGGCTCCAAAAAATCCTGTAAGAATTAGCAAAGGGGCTGTAAATTATTTGAAATAATGGCAGATGGCCTGTATGCTGTTTTCCACAGATGGCATGTATACTGTTGGATGTCCCTCCAACGGCCGTCGTGCTTCTTCAATCTCTGCTCGTCCTGCTCCAGCCGCTCAAACAAGCGCCGGCGGGACTGCCTGCTCCCTCCGCCCCGCGGCCGGCTGTGCTGCCGCGCAAGCCTCACCGCCCCACCATACTCACATTGCTGGCATAGCCATCCCTCTACTCACCCACAGTCCCACACCTGCTGTTATTCTCCGGCGACGGTAGACGAACCAGTAAACCCTCGTGCAGTCGTACTCCCCTCCGCATGGGAAACAACTGCCGAGTCTTCCCTGGCTCCATGTCGTTCCCTTCCTAGGCCTCGCCGTCGTCCATCGCCCTGGTGCTCTCGGCTTGGCGTGGTCAACGTGGTCAACGACCAACATGCATCTGAAGTGGACTGTACGTGGAGAGGCTGACAGCTGGGTCCACGGCCGCACGCAAGGAAATGCCTCCTTATTACACGCAAAATAATGATTCCACCACCTAACATCTACCGAAAGGGCCTCTGTATTTCGCGAAAAAACGTTACACCCACAGACAGCTCGGACCCACCAGCTATATCTTCGCACGGAAGGAAGTGCCTCCTTATTACGCACAAAAAATGAATACTCCCCGTGCTAGCTGGGACCCAGTATAGTGGGCCTACTAAGTTGACCGGGACGAAGGGCTTTGTCAACTTAGTCAATATGCACGATTCTAGCTCAACTGACCGTACGATGTCCATCCAACGACCGTAGTGCTTCTTCAACCTCTGGTCTTCTTGCTCCAGCCGCGAAAAGCAGCGCCGGTCGTGCTGCCCGCTCCTGCCTCCTGTGGCCGGCTATGCTGCCGCGGAGGCCTCACCGCCCCCATACTACTCCCACTGCTGGCCAGGCCATCCATCCACTCCACTCACCCACACCCCCTGTTATTCTGCGGCGACGGCAGCGCAGCCGAACCAGTGAACCCTCGTACTCCTCTCCGCGTGGGCATCCACTGCCGCGTCTTCCCCGGCTCCGCGTCGTCCCCTTCCTAGGCCTCGCCTTCGTCCACCTCCGTGGTGCTCTCGGTGCAGCGTGGTCAATGTGGTCAATGAACGAATTTCATCAGAAGAATACTATATGTGGAGAGGCTGACAGCTGGGTCCACGGCAGCCGCAAGGAAGTGCCTCCTTATTACGCAGAAAATAATTATTCCTCCACCTGACAGCAGGGACCCACCGGACGGGCCACCAGTATTTCATGAAAAAATCTTTTGCCCCTGACTGCTGGGTCCCACCCGACGGGCCACCGTATTTCGCGAAAAAAACGTTCCCCCTGCTGTCAGCTTGGACCCACCGGAAGTGCCTCCTTATTACGCACAAAAAAATGAATACCCCCCTACTAGCTGGGACCCACCTTGGTGGGAGGCTTGTGGGCCTACTAAGGTGACGGGGACGGAGGGCTTTGTCAACTTAGTCAATATAAATGATTCTAGCTCTAGTGACCGTACGATGTCCATCCAACGGCCGTAGTGCTTCTTCAACCTCTGGTCTTCTTGCTCCAGCCGCCCAAAGCAGCGCCGGTCGTGCCGCATGCTCCTGCCTCCCGTGGCCGGATGTGCTACCGCGGAGGCCTCACCGCCCCGACTATTCCCACCGCTGGCCAGGCCCTGCGGCGACGGCAGCCTCACACCGCAGCCGAACCAGTGAACCCTCGTACTCCTCTCCGCGCGGGCTTCCACTGCCGCGTCTTCACCGGCTCCCCGTCGTCCCCTTCCTAGGCCTCGCCGTCGTCCACCGCCCTGTTGCTCTCGGTGCGGCATGGTCAACATGGTCAAGGAACGACTTCCATGGGACGTGGACTGTACATGGAGAGGCTGACAGTTGGGTCCACGGCTGCAGCAAGGAAGTGCCTCCTTATTACGCGGAAAATAATGATTCCTCCACCTGACAGCTGGGACCCACTGAACGGGCCACTGTATTTCACAAAAAAACATTTCCCCCTGACTGCTGGGACCCACCAGGTACATCTTCGCACGCAAAGAAGTGCGTCCGGGCAAAAAAACGATTCACCCCCCTGACTGCTGGGACCCACCAGCTACATCTTCGCACGCAAGGAAGTGCGTCTGAAAAAAAAACGATTCGCCTCCCTGACTGCTGGGACCCACCAGCTACATCTTCGCACGCAAGGAAGTGCGTCCGGGCAAAAAAAATGATTCGCCCCCTGACTGCTGGGACCCACCAGCTACATCTTCGCACGCAAGGAAGTGCCTCCAGGCAAAAAAAAAAGATTTGCCCCCTAACTGCTAGGACCCACCAGCTACATTTTTGCATGCAAGGAAGTGCCTGACAGTCGGGACCCACCTGGTCGAAGCGTATGGAGCGTTGTCATTCTCGTCGTGAACGTGTACATACATATATACTGGTCGATGTAGAGGCGCGCACGTGTCGTAGTAGAGGCGAGCACGTGTCGTAGTAGAGGCGCACACGTAGTATGTACACGTACGTACAGTGGCCAGTGTGCAAGAAAGAAAATACGGCCATGTATGTGTACATACGGGCGGGGTCTCGAACGCCTACTCGCACATACGTACGGCCAGGGCTCGTGTACATGGCTGGATCGGAACGGAGAAATAGCGTCGTCGTCGTGTTCATGGGGAGGCAACAGAATGCATCGTGTTCATAGGAAGGCAACGGAATGCGTCGTGTTCATCGGGAGGCAACGGGACACGTGGGAGCCAACCAGCTTGGACGGAACAGGCTATGGAAACGAGGCCTGGCATACCGCAGAACGGAGGAAACGGCCTTGCGTTCGACCAGCCACATTCGAAACGGGATCCTGTTCATCGGGAGGGGTGTGGCGCACCGCAAAAGGGAGGAAACGGATCTCCTACGGTCGAAACGGGGGTCCTGTTGATCGGGAGGGGTGTGTCGTAGCGCAAGACGGAGGAAACGAACCTCCTACGGTCGAAACGGGGGTCCTGTTGATCGGGAGGGGTGTGGCGTACCGCAAAACGGACGAAACGGACTTGTGTTAGAGCGCTACGGTTGAAACAGGGGTCCTGTTCATCGGGAGGGGTGTGGCGTACCGCAAAACAGGACTCCACGGGATATTGTTCATCTCCATCGTCGACCTCCTCCAGCCTCCATGGGCTACCGTCGACCTCCTCCAGCCTCCACGGGCTCCTGTTCATCTAGCCTCCACCGTGCGCTACTCCACCGGCTACTGTTCAACCACCCCTCCACGGGCACCCCTCCACCGTCTACTGTTCATCCAGCCCTCCACACCACGGGGTCCTGTTCATCCAGAGGCAACGCCACCGCTCACTGTTCATCCAACCACCCCCCCCCCCCGCAACGCTCACTGTACATCTAGAGAGGCAGCATCGATCGGCTTCAGTTAGTAGCAGTAGCAAAGGAATCGCTCGATCGGGTTCAGTTAACAGCCATCGATCGATCGCTCGGGTTCAGTAACGCGTAGCCTACAGTGCAATCGCTCGGGTTAAGTTAGAGCCCAACGCCCTCGCTCGGGTTCAGTTAGAGCCAACGCCTCGCACACACGCGCGTACGTGTACAAGAGAAACGCGCATTTCTCGGCTCCCGACCTCCCACCGTAACCGGGAACTCCCCGAAATTTTCCTCGCCCTCGCTTCTACCACAGTTTTTTCTGTCATGGACGGCCCAAAGAATGTCATGCAGCTGCGTCTCCGGCCCACCCAAGACGAAAAGCCCTTTTTCTGTCATGATTGGTCTCCTATACTCTGGAATGGCTTTGCGCCGTCCGTGCACGAGTTAGGGAAAAAATATATACCCTTGTATGTTTTCCCCGACATAAGCCCTCGGGCCTGAGCCACACGTGTCATCGTGGCACGTTGGGTCAGGCCCCAAAACAGTGCATGGACACGTGGCAGGAGAGGGCTGCACATGCCGGTTCGCCACGGCGACCAGTCAATCTAACGTCCACTTCGCGCAACTACTGCGCATCGCGGGGTCGTGGGACTATTGCAGTTAAGGTAAACGGTAACTTTCCGAAGCACCGCGCCTCTGTTCCGCACTTCCCCTTCAAAACAGGGAAAAGAGGAGCGACATGTTTCACCTTTCACTCGTTTCGCCCTTCCATCATCTTCCTCTACAAGCCAAGCGACGATCCCCCTCCCTCTCTTCCGTCTGCCGCCGCCCTTCTCACCGACCCCTTTCTCTTTCCGCATCGCCACCGTGGAAATGGGGACGAAACCCGTAGAGAAAGGAAAGTAGATGGCCGCGGTGAAGGAAGTAGCCGCCGAGGGGAGCAAGCGGGCAGCGGAGGGAAGATGTCATTTTCCTTTCATCGAACCTGAGCGGCCCAGTTCTTCAAGCGAGGTATGGATATCTATGGGGGAGGCCTATTCCGAAAGGGCACAGAGCGCCCAAAGTTTTTCTAGAGGGGGAGGAAGATCCGACAGACTCGTATCGATTCTTCTGTGCTTACTTTATCTGCGGCCTCTGTCCCCCCTTCTCCAAATTCTTTAAGCTGATCATGACCATCTATGGATTCCACCTCCTTGACTTCACGCCGAATGCAATGGCGAACATGGCCATTTTCGCGCATTTGCGTGAGAATTTTGTCGGAGTCTCCCCCAATGTGAATCTGTTCGGACATTATTTTGTTCCGCGGGTGGAAAACAAAGGCCACCGCTACGGGAACATTAGCTGGATGCCACGGGTGGCGAGAAAACTCTAGGATTATATCCCTAGGAGGCAGTGCGAAAGGTGGGATGAGTGGAGAGGGGATTGGTGTTGGATACAGGATAAGGACGCCCCTGATTTCTATGAAGCACGGATGGAATGTGTTGAGCGCGACAAGGAATGGAGCGCTCATGGCCTCACTAAAGATAGGTTATGCCCGGCAATCAACAGGATTACCCATTTGAAGGCTGCTGGGCTAACCATTGAGCATGTGGGGGCATATTTTCTTCTTCGTCGCATTTCGCCGCTACAAGAGAGGGACAAACCCGCTTGGTTGTATGACGATGCCGCAGACAGGATGAGGTTCCTCCCAGGGTTGGCCAACAACTTGTCAGTTTATGGCCATGCCTCGTTATGCGACCAATTATTCGGTCGCTTCGAGCTATTCAAACTCCCGGTAACTGTTATCCCTCTGAATGTCAATTCAGCCCAGGATCAGATACTGAATTGGATGTCGGACTGCAATTCTCATGGGGTGGCAAATGATTGGCGACTTCCCACTTTTGATGAAGAGCTCCAGTGGTCGAGCACCTTGGTGGAAAAGGCCACCAATGTTGAGGCTGGGATGTACAAACGCACCTCCTCTGTGGAGGTGGCGCATATTTTAAGGAGGGTCGAGGAGGACAAGGTGGCCTACCTTCTAGAGGTGGCAAGGTCTGCGAAGGCCGGGAAGGGCAAGGGGAAAGTTGAGGATGAAAGTTCTTTTCACGATGTCGGCGAGATGCAAGCCACGGAAGGGGTTTCCACGGAAGAGCTTACGGGGACAACCTTTCGGGGCTTGATGCCTTGGCCGCAGTGGAAATGAAGCTTCAGGAGGAGGAGGTGGTTGGCGAGGTGGCACAGCTTGAGGTAGAGTGTCTTGCGGCTGGGTCCCAAGCCCTCGAGTCGGTTTTGGACCAGCGCCCCCGTAGGCGCGCTGGTAATCAGGGGGCGGCAGCCCCCAATCCAACGCTAGCCGCCAAAAGGGTGAAGAAGACCACCACCAAGGTCACCAAGGTGGAAGTGGCACTCTGTCAATCCCCTCGCCTCACCCGGATCAAGACTTCCCCCGCCGGGCAATCGGCGGATGTGGAAGTTGATTCCGGCTCCAGTTTGGGCTCAGGTTCTTCACAGAGTTCGCCTCCTTTGGAGTCCTTGGCGCCATGCCGGGCACCGAAGCTGTCGGGGAGTTCTGCCCCTCCACCTCCGAAGAGAGGAAGGGATCCCTCGCCTCCCGTGGAGTTCAACTTGAACTCCATGCTTATTGAAGAAGAGTAAGGAAGATTCTTCCTTTTGTAAATAGCTCTGACATACTTGATTATTCTTGCTAACTAACCTCTTGTTTTGCTGTTGCCGCCAGGGAAGTGGAGGAGGACATGGAAACCGTCATACATCATCCCCGGAATAGACTCTGGCGCGTTGGGTCGCTGAAGACCGCAGAGAGCCCAGCCCTGGTGGAGAGCGATGTGAGGGAGCCTGTGCCGAGCCCCCAGCCCAACCCTTGGCCCGGAAGTGGGGGCTTAGTTCTTTCTCCTGGTGGTGGTGGTGAGATGGCGCAAGGCAAGCCCTTCTTGGAGGGGCATGTCTCCTCTGCCATCCAAGCTGAAGAATACCCGGCAAAGCCTTCCGTGGACGAGACCGCGTAGAGACCCGCCGCGGCTGCCGCGGAAGGAGGTGAAGTGCATGGCCCGGTAACAGATACCGCCGGGGAAACTGAGGTCCCTACCCGACAGACTTCTCTAGGTACTCCACTTATGTCCTTTTTCCTTTCTTGTCCTGATTATTTCTTCTATTCTCCATCACTTTAAACTTCTGTTTCTTTGTTGTCCTCTGGTCTCCTCATCCGCAGACCTCCAAGCCGAAGAGCCAGAACCACTTCAGGTGGTGGATGACATAGGAAGGGCTGTTGCGGATGAGGCTGTTGAGATTGTTGCTGCAGAGGGACAGGACCTTGTTGCCGGGAACGCTCATGATTCCTTGGCGGTGGTGGAGCATTCTTCGGAGGGCACCCCAGAGGAGAAGGAGGTGGTGGTGGAGGTGAAAGTTCCCCTCCAAACCATATGAATCCACTTCCCTCCTCTGGGATCGCTGTGGAGATCCCGCCACCCTCCTCGAACCCGCTAGCCATGGTGTTATCGTTGCCTGGAATTGGAGGCCCCGGCCCGTCCTTGACGACGAGCATGGAGCTCGATGAGGAGCTTCAACACCTCCTGGCACCGCTGTATCAGGAAGCTAGAGAGGCCGACGACTCAGGTGCTGTCTCAATGAACTTGACCTTCCTAGAGTCCATGGCGACGGGCATGAAGGAGATGCAGGCCCGACACAACCAGAAGTGGCGGGCGCTCAAGGAACGGCGCGAGTTCGCCAGCAGAGTGAAGCAGAAGCTGAAGGACAAATGTCTGGAGTTGCGCGAGTGGCATGATAAGCAGTTCAAGGTGCTCCTGAGGTAGCAAGAGACACTCCTGGTGACGAGGGAAGACATCATGGCCCTCGAGGTGCGCCTGGCGGACTGCAAGGCATCCCTGGATGCTAGGGAGCAAGAGATCTCTCTTTGAGAGGAGAAACTCGAAGCCACTCTTCTCTCCAAGGATGACAATCTGGAGGCTCTTGTGCGCCAACGCTCCAAGGACCTAGAGGACAAGCACAAAGCCGCCCTGGATGCCATTGCCGCTGACTCTGCCGCCCAACTGAAGAAGTTCACCGATGACTTGGCTGCCACATCTGCCACCAAGGCTGATCTCGACCAACAGGTGGCTAAGTTGACGGAAGATCTTGCCGGGAATGCCAAGGATGTGGAGGATCTCAAAGAAGAAGCATGCAAGGCAGAGGCTCTCTTGCCTGATGTGTAGTCGCAACTCTCCTCCAAGACCCAGAGTCTCGATACCGCCAACAGCATCATCGCCGACATGAAGGCTAGGATCGGCTCCTTGGAGAGCGCGGCAGAGTTATCGAATCCCTCCAACAGCTGCTGTCCAAGGATTTGGATACCGCCAAGCATCTCCGAAAAGACACAGAAGCTAAACTTAAGAATCAGTCCCAGCAGGTCAGCCTCTGGATCAAGAGCCTGATTGATGTCGCCGAGCGTCTTGCTGCTCAAGCTGTGGCGATGGGTATGGATGGCCCAACTTTCTCGATCAGCAAGCACGAGGTGCCAAGCGCCAAGTTGGGAGTCTTCTTCAATGAGCTGATCAAGAAGATGAAGGTGCATGAATAGGGGAGGGCCAAGCGCTTCGCGACGGAGTCCCGGAAGCTTGCCCATGATACCATATTCATGGTCTTGAGAAATATTGCCTGCCGCCACCCGAACCTCGATCTTCATGAAATATTCTGGAAGCTGCCAGTGGGCATGGACATCACGACTGCCAAGGATAAAGCCGCTTCCCGGGCTGCCAAGGTCCTCCATGTTTGAAACTGCTTCGCCCGGCCGCCAGACCAAGTAACGGGCAGCTGTTGCCCCTGTGTCATCCTGTAATAAAACATGATGTATGCTTTGTGTTTATGCATTGTATCTCTTGTTTTTGCGTGGAACTGATATTATTTGTGGAATCTCAAATGTGTGTTTATCCCTTTGAACTTATATGCTTGCGTTTGCATGATTTCCTATGTTTGTTCTGGATGCCTGCCGATATCATATTGCCGCGATTGTCGTAAGGGTCTGGCCCATATCACTCATCTTGGCGTGGATGCGTCCCGGCAGGTTTTTCCTAGGCAGCTCTCGAAGCCTCTCGTTATATGAGCATGGCTCTAGATAGAATGATGGTGTGATCAAAGAAACCGGCCAAGGTTCCATCTCATAAAGGCTTTCACGGTACGAACGCTTACTAAAGTCCAAAGGGGTAAACATCCACAAAAATCTAATTGCATCAACAGGAAACAATGACGTGGACTTAGCTTTTTTTTGTTATCAGTCCCTTTTCTCCCTGCCGGGCCACGCGTGCTTGGTACGCTCGCAATTTTACCCGGGTTCAGGCCGCCGCGAGGCATAAAACCCTACTCTTGCTTTGGTGGATTGATGGTGGAAGAATGGTGGTTGAGCGCAGTACACTTGCCCGGCAAGGCGGTAGTGGCTACACGCGTATGAGTCTGTGGGTGTCCAACCTTCTCCCCCTTTCTACGGTTGCCACGGGCCTCCTTTTATAGATTAAGGGGTCACCACAATGGAAAATTAGTCATTATACACTGATAAGATAGCAAACAGGGCTATCATACCTAACTCTGCAAGCTGACAGAGCGCATTAAATGCGCTGCTCAACGTCACGCTGTAGCTCGCCCAGCAAGCCTTGCCTGGCTATTTTGCCAACTTCACGCCTGCTTGCTTGATACGTCATAGGATGGGTGTCGTCTGTAGGTATTCCTGTAGAAAGAGGCTGCCATGTGGTGAATGGCTGCCATTTAATCACTTTGCGGCTTGACACCGCACTGATTGGCGACGTGGGTCATGGCGGAGTGGTTGGTGAGGTGTTTCTTGCCTCCATGAGTCTCGGCAGGCCCTGTCGGGACGTCTTGGATGTTCTCTTTCAGGAGTGGATTCGCCCTCGCTAAGCTCATCTGCCCGGCAAGGGAGGCTTTTCTCCTTGTGGTATCTTGCTTCTCTGGCTTGATTTTTGGTCCTCTTGTTCTGCATGCTGGTCCCTCGAAGATCTTTGTCTCCTGTACTCTGGAATGGCCTTGTGTCATCCGTGCATGAGTCAGGGAAAAATATATACAATGACACTTCACCATCTTTGGTCCTAAGGGAATGCATTATGGAGTAGTATTTAGATGATGGTTTTCTAGAGTGACTTAAGCTTAAACCCTAGTTTACGCGTTACTCCGTAAGGGGCCGATTTGGATCCACATGTTTAATGCTATGGTTAGATTTATCTTAGTTCTTCTTTCGTAGTTGTGGATACTTATGAGAGAGGTTAATCATAAGTGGGAGGCTTGCTCAAGTAAGAAAAACACCAAAGCACCAGTCCACCCACATATCAAATTATCAAAGTAGCGAACGCGAATCAAACAAACATGATGAAAGTGACTAGAGAAAATTCCCGTATGTGATGTCCCCGATTCAATCGTACACTAATCATGCACGCAAATGTGTACGATCAAGATCAGGGACTCACGGGAACATATCACCACACAACTCTAAAAGTAAAATAAGTCATACAAGCATCATATTACAAGCCAGGGGCCTCGAGGGAACGAATGCAAGTGCTCGAACATAAACGAGTCAGCGGAAGCAACAATATCTGAGTGCAGACATAAGTTAAGCAAGTTGCCATAAGATGGCTAGCACAAACTGGGATACAGATCAAAAGAGGCGTAGGTCTCCTGCCTGGGATCCTTCTAAACTACCCCTGGTCGTCGTCAGCGGCCTGCACGTAGTAGTAGGCCCCTCCAGTGTAGTGGGAGTCATCATCGACGGTGGCGTTTGGCTCCTGGGCTCCAACGTCTGATTGCGGCATCCAGGAAGAAGAGGAAAAGGGGGGAAAGAGGGAGCAAAGCAACCGTGAGTACTCATCCAAAGTACTCGCCAGCAAGGATCTACACTACATATGCATGTGTATATGTGTAAAGAGGCAATATCGGTGGACTGAACTGCAGAATGCCAGAATAAGAGGCGGATAGCTAGTCCTGTTGAAGACTACGCTTCTGGCAGCCTCCATCTTGCAGCATGTGGAAGAGAGTAGATTGAAGTTCAGCAGGTATCATCGCATAGCATAATCCTACCCGACGATCCTCCCCTCGTTGCCCTATGGAAAATCAATCACCGGGTTGTCTCTGGAACTTGTCTGGGTGTGTTTTATTAAGTATCCGGTTCTAGTTGTCATAAGGTCAAGGTACAACTCCGGGTCGTCCTTTTACCGAGGAACACGGCTATTCGAATAGATAAACTTCCCTGCAGGGGTGCACTACATAACCCAACATGCTCGATCCCTCTGGCCGGACACAATTTCCTGGGTGATGCCCGACCTCGGAAGATCAACATGTCGCAGCCCCACCTAGGCACAACAGAGAGGTCAGCATGTCGGTCTAAATCCTATGCGTGCAGGGGTCTGGGCCCATCGCCCGTTGCACACCCACGCGTTGCGAGGGCGGTCGGTGAGTAGACCTAGCCTCCCTTATACAAGGGCAGGCGTTCCAGTCCAACCCGACGCGCCACTTAGTCGTTGACATCAAGAAGGCTTCGGCTGATACCACGACATCGAGTGCCCATAACTGTTCCTACGTAGTTGGTCAGTGCGTATAGGCCAGTGGCCAAACTCAGATCAAATACCAAGATCTCGTTAAGCGTGTTATTTTGAAGTAACCGCGGACACTGACTAGGGCCAGGCCCACCTATCACCTACGTGGTCTCAAGCGGCCCTGTCACTTTGCCACAAAGATCCACACAGAGGGCCGTCGGGAAAGTATGTCCTTTCAGCCCCCAATCCGTGAATCAACCGCGGGTACTCAACGAGCTGACCCGACTTTAGTCATCATTTGTATAATGTATATATGTATGTATACAATATACCCGTGATCACCTCCCGAGTGATCACGACCCGATAATATAGCATGGCAGATGGACAAGAATGTAGGGCCACAGATGATAAACTAGCATCCTATACTAAGCAATTAGGATTGCAGGTAAGGTATCAACAATTGTAGCAACAATGACAGGCTATGCAACAGAATAGGATTAACCAAACAGTAACATGCTACACTATTCTAATGCAAGCAGTAGAGGGTAGAATAGGCGATATATAGTGATCAAGGGGGGGGGGGGGTTGCCTGGTTGCTCTGGCAAGAACGAGGGGTTGTCAACTCCGTAGTCGAATAGGGCAGCAGCAGCGTCGTCTCGTAGTCTACCGGAGAGAAGAGGGGGAAGAAACAATAAATACAATGCAAACATAAGCATGATGATGCATGACATGACAATGAGCGGTGCTATGTGTCCCCTAACGCGGCAGTAGGTAGTACCGGCGAAGTGGGAAAACATCCGGAAAGTATCCCCGGTGTTTTGCTTTTAGGACAAATGATCCGGAGGTGAAATGTTGTAGGTTCGCTATGCTAGGGAAGTGTGGCTGATGAGCGGGCTGCGTATTCGGATTCGTCTCATCGTTCTGAGCATCTTTCATGTACAAAGTATTTTCATCCAAGGTACGGATTATTTTATATTAAATTTTAAAGATTTAAAAATGATTTTCTAATTTCTGGATTTAATTTACTTCGAAATTAAATTTGTATTTCAATGCTATGGGTACACAGGAAGTGTACTTAGAGTGTGTCTAAGGGGCTAACAAGTGGGGCCTTGGTCAAATGTCCAGTCAGCATTTGACTGGACCGTTGACTGGTCAAAAGGGCCCATGGAACCCGCATGTCATTGATACATGCTTTACTAAACAACATTTGGTTAACTGATCTGGTTGATTAGGTTATTAAGCAGCTTAATTAAGTTAACTAGTTAACTTACTAACTAATTAATTAATTAATTAACTAGTATTATTTAATTAATCTCTCTTTTTTTTGTTTTATTTCTGGGCGTGGGCCCCAAGGTCAGTGGCTCAGGGGAGCCCCAATGGGCGGGCGCTAGTAGGCGAATGGGCGTTGGGCTCTAGCGGGCGCCGGAGGTGGCTGGTGCGGCGCGAGGCCAACTGAGCAAAGTCCAGGCACGCAGCGGCGCAAGCAAACAGCTAGGCGGCAAGCGGCGGCTGCCGTAGCGGGCAGCGCGCGGGCGGCACAGCCGCAACTCGAGGAGCTAGCAGGGTGTGGGTGTCGATGTGCTCTGACGGAGCGCGGGCGCGATCAGAGGTGAGGGGGCGGGCGCATGCGCCGTCGTGCAAGTGGCTAGGGCGTAGCCCGGGCGCGAGGGCGCGTGAAGATGAGGTTGACAAGTGGCGCGGGGACCGGCAAGAACTCGCGGAGGTGGTGCTCCAGCCACGGTGGACGGCAGCGCAAGGGACGGCGATGAGCAGCGGCTATTGCAGGGCAACAGTGGCGGGGTAGAGCCATGTCGGGGCTTCGGCGAGCAGGGGACTCAAAGGGCGGTGCCATAGCGAGCAGCGGCGAGCGGGTGCGGGCGCGCGCGCGTGCTTCGGCATGGCCTGTAGCAGGGGGAGAGAAGGAGAGGCCGGGGGCCTCACCGAGGGACTGTAGGGGACGGGGCAATTGGGCGTCGAGGAGGAGGACGGGGACGTCACGACAGAGAGGAGAAGGCCAGCGAGGAGGTTCCGGCGACGGGCGGCGGGGTGGCGTCGGGCGTCGAAGGGCGCGGTCGCCTGATGCCCCGATCCAATCTGGATCGGGGAAAGGAGAGGAGAGGAGAGGCAAGGGGAGAGTGGGGGGGCGAGTAGGGCGACGGGGGGGAGCGGTTAGGGTTCGGGAAGTGATAAGGGGAGTGAGGGGGGCCGGCTGGGCCAACTAGGTTGGCCGGCTGGTAACTGGGCCGGTTGGCCCAGGGGGGTATTTTCCTTTTTTTGTTAGCTTTCTGTTTTTGTTTTTGTTTTTCCTTTTTCTTTATTTCTTTTTTGTTTTCTTTTAGTTACATTTTATTTAGTTTTAGAAGAGTATAAAGGTTGTAACTAGTTTAGTATATATAATAATGCCAACATTCCGAACATTTTAATTTTGTTGTTCGAAAACCTTTGGTGTTTGTTAAAAATCCAAATTTAAATTAGAATCGTTTTGAACTAATGCGACATTAGAAACGGTAACTGAGGTGACGTGGCATCATTACCAGAGGGTTACTGCAGCTTGATTACGCGGGCGTCACAATTCTCCTCCACTACAAGAAATCTTGTCCAGAGATTTAAGCGGTGGAGTAAGGGGGGAAAAGTGCTGGTAGCGAAAACCTAACGAGTCTTCTCGGTCTTGGCTTCCCTTTCGAAGAGGTTGATCCCTTTCGTTGATGTCTTATTTCCCTGCTTCAAGTCACCATGATCAAGTCGTCATCCTTACTTCAGGATCTCCATCGTCCTACGAACACGGCCAAGGGGAAAAACTCTAGAAGAACGCATCTCCACAAAGCTGGGCATCTGATGGTGAATTCAATGGGAAATACACGAGGTACCCCACGAGTTGTATTTCAGTGGATTCGTTTAGTGCATTATACGATGGTACCAAAGTTTCAAACGGGTAGGCAATTATTCGATGACTAGATAGAAGCTGGAATGGGGGTTTGAACAACGAGAATAACATGGTGTTTGATTCCAGGATGAATAATGGTATAGAATTTAGCTCGTGAATCACATACGAAGCTAGGTGCA
This sequence comes from Triticum timopheevii, assembly GCA_963921465.1. Taxonomy (NCBI): domain Eukaryota; kingdom Viridiplantae; phylum Streptophyta; class Magnoliopsida; order Poales; family Poaceae; genus Triticum; species Triticum timopheevii. The sequence goes on from OY997274.1 coordinate 369,102,237, forward strand.
AAGGATACATTAGAATCCGGGTTGTAAAGAGGAGTGAGGTTTCGATCTAATGGACCTGTGGGTTGAAAGTAGGAATGGTGGTGACATCTTGCACAGCTGCGACGAGGAGGCATGTCAGTGGATAGCTTGTCCGCTATGTCGGCAACAATGTCGGGACCAAGGACGGGGAATGAAGAGAACCATTTTCCCGCTCGTTGAACGAGGCAAACCAATTGGCAAAGTTCTCACCCATCGGTGGTTACCGGAATGTCATCAACAATAGTAACAGGGTCTTACAGTCAAAGTGGTACAACAAGGTGCTTACCTAAGCAGGGAATTACCTCTGCTGAGTTAAGTCAGATTACAGGAAAGGTTAAACAAAAGGATGGAAAGGAAAACGCGATTATCAGATTAAACAGAACAATGGAAAGGAAAATTCTGATTACACACAATTATTAGGAGTATATCCTTCCGATGGACAAGCAGAACATGGCATACAGGGTAAGAGAGCAAGTACCCAATCATTCAGATAAAGAGGCTAGGATTAATCAAGATGTTACCCATACAACGGTGTTTGGATTGGATAACTGACCAAGAAACATTTAGCATCGCGCCTCCAATGTTCTTGTTGATGAGCCGGGTATCATAGTCATGCTTCGAGGTAGCAATGATATGGTGTTTCAATCAAGGACCGGACTTTGGATACACAAATGATCCATCAAGAGCAACTTATAAAATAAGTCCTACAATTTCCTCCAGGAAGAATGGTTATCCTTGCAAAAGAAATAATAATTATAGGTCCTCCGGCAAGGGGTTCTAGGCATGATATCATATTACCGGGTCATCAAAGGACCAACATCATAACTCCTGGAAAGTTTCCCCAACCATCATATCTGACTGAGATTAAGATCCGATTGGTGTCATGATACCTCAGACTCAGGATGTCCGAGAAGAAAAGGTGCAACACAAATCGATGAAATGACATTGCAAAACTCTCGGGAAATGAACTATGGGAGCGGGTTCCTGAAACAATAGTTCATCATTAAGCTAAGGAGAGGAGGAGGAGGTGGTTGATAGGCTCAGCGACAATTCTTCGAGAATCCCAAATAGATGGATTTCCACAATAATGTGAAAAAGAAGATGACACTTGTCAATTCAAATGATATAATGTTGTATGCTCGAGGAAAACATACACCATCAATTATTAGTTGAAAGGTGTGCCCAAAATATGACCTTAGGTAGCAAGACCAATGTTAGAGTGATGATTCAATAACCAACAGTCTAAGAACGAACTATCGATCGTTAACTTCAAAGCAATAGGGTTGCTAGAAGTACACAACTCAAGCAACATCGTTAGCATATTGGTATCCCGGTTAAAAACAACACGGGGACCAAGGAAGAATGGTGATGGTGAGAAGTATTATCATACCAAGAATTTCCAAGAGGTGGAGCAATACCCACAACATTCTCGATATAAAAGACAGTAATACTTCAAGGCAGAACACAACACTAGCTGGAGAGCAAGTTGTATTCATAATGTGGACAAGTTCACTATGAAAGGAAGTCAAGGGTGTTGTCGATGATAATAAAAATCATCAAGGGAAAGGAGGGTATTTCTCATCATGAACACAATTGACATCTCGGAAGAAGTCAAAGTGTTGAAGGTCATCTGACACATTTGTCAGGAGGTTTCAAGAGGATGCAATCAAACAACAACGACAACAAGCAAGGAAATGACGAAGTGGCAAGTTATAGGATCAATATATAAGAGGCAAGCTCGGAACCAAAGTTGCCTTTCAAGACAAGCGTGATGTTGAAAGCTTGACGTAAGTCGTGCTCACACACTGAAGAATTCATGCACCAAAGAAGGACGAGGTAGCATAGTTAAAGATAGCAAGACCAGGATGCAGCCGATAGTATTGGAATGACCAGACTGGGTTCAGAATTTCTTAGTAAAAATACTAGGGGTATTTGATTTGTAGTGCGGAATAAATTCACTAGTCGGTGTCCTCGGTTGACAACAACCCAGAACCCGTAGACTGATTACGACAAGGAAAGACATTACTTCAACAAAGTTAGTAAGATGTGGTGCAGTGGCAAGACATCTTCAAGATACCAGGGGGTAATACTCGAAGGTAGAACATGATAGAAGTAGAACCGGGTCATTGACCTATGACAGTAGATACTTCAACCTTGCCAAAAATAGACGAGGCACTGGAATGAATTCCCATCAGATATATCAGATCAGGACAGCATGGTCGGAACCATAACTGTAAGGAATCAATTCAAGAATACCGAAAGAATCATGCAGCTGGATAATCATTTTGCAAGAAGCTTCCGAGCCAGTGTACATCATTTTCATTGGCATGAACACAAAGTTCAAGGTCGACTCCCACTTCTTTAATGCATATCATTTCATTCACCTCCCATTTTGATAAAACCGTAGTGTTGGAATTTTATTTGGTAGAACACTGGAAGAGTATGACTTGTGAAAACTTTCGGGTTCTCACGGATTAGGGGAAGGCATAGGTTCAACCCATCGCACATCTTAGTAACATATACCACAACTTTCAAAAGTAAATACACAAGCTCGAAAGGAGAGCATGGTTGGCCAAGCAGAGCATACAATTTACCAAAGGCATTTTGTATTAGGGGAAGGACTCACAAGGTGATTGGATATGAAGGACACTATCGGATAACAACCCATCAATGGATAGGGCGATCCACAATGGAGTTGATGTCAGTATCAGTACTCACTCAGAGGAAGAAGAATGTAGAGGCATCAGATTCAAGAATCACCTGATTAGTATGATGTTTAAATAGAAAGAAATTGTGGTTTCCAAAACGAAGGATGAGAAGCAGACGCTCTTGTAACAGCCTGGATTTTGGCCCTTTTCTTTTTCTTTGGATTTATTTGGTTTTTGCTCTGTTTTTCTTTGTTTGTGCTCGGGCCCCTCTCACCCTTGCCGGCTTCGCGCTCGTGATGATGTCCAGTGGCTTCCTCTCCTCCTCGCCGTTCCCCTGGACCCCTCTCCCCCTCCGCCCTCTTCCTCCCCAACGCAAACCGCCGCGCGCCCTCGTGCGTACAGTGAAGTTTTGGATCACCCCATCGCCCTCGTCTTCCTCCCTGCGCCCCCTTGTCCTCCTCTGCCCCGTGAGAGCCCCACTGCTCCTCCCTCGTTGTTTTCCTCCGGGATCATGCACGCGAGCACGTGTCCGCGGCGACGCCAGCTCGGCTCCCTCTCGCCCGCCTATAAATGGCCTCCCCCGAGCCCTCTGAGCTCTCCATCGACCTTCCCACCCTCCTCTGGTCCTGCCTAGTCAGTTGCCCGAGCCCCAGAGTGCCTCCTCGCCGCTAACCATCGCCATGGCTGCCGCCTCGGCTCGGCTAAAATCCGCCCGGAGTCGAGCCCCTCCCCTCATTCTGCCACCACCATGGCCTTCCCCACCTCCTGTAGAGCCTCCCCAACCCCTTCGTTCGTCACCGGAGTGCATATGGCTGTGACTCCCAATGTTGGCCGCCGCCTCTGCCCTCGGCCGCCGCAACCCCTAGCCGCCATCCCGTTTCTTCCCGGCGCCAGCTAGTCCTCTGGATGGATGCGACGTTTCCTCCCGCATCCGCCGGTGACCTCGGCTCGGCCTAAGATGGCCGGAGCCAGCCGGGCCGCCGCCGTCCTCGCCCTGCTGCCTCTGCCTCAGTCACCGTCCGGGGAAGAAGAAGGAGAGGCCAGGAGGTGGGCGTTGACCCAGCGCGTGGGCCCCTCGGCCCCACCGGTCAGTGGCTGTCGTTGACCCGGTCACCGCCAGCGTGGATAATTGATGTCAGCCCAACCACTATTCCAACGGATAAGGTGAAAGCGTATTCCTCTGTTTACGTCTTCACTTGTTCTGTCCAGGCGCCTGGTTAAAAGGATTTTCACTGCAGATAGGTCCCTGGGAGAAAACATCCGTATGTTTTTAACCGTAACTCCAAACGAGGTGACTCCAACGCTCACTTCTTTGTTTCGTCGAGCCCTTTCTGTTGGTGTCACTTTCACTATGTTTTGGCATACTGAAAATGACCATTTTGCCCCTGCCCTTAATTAGCCCCCTCCGAGAGAGAGCAATTTCCGGCGATTCTTTCCGCGAGCTTCTCGCAGTTTCTTCCAGTGATTTCTTCCACCCCAGGCAAGCCACACCCTCCATTTGCATCACTCTAATGCAGTGACATGGTTTATCTCATTTTGAACTTGTTTAAAATATTGTTTTAGCAACATGACTCTGCGCATGGCATTTTTCTCAGAGTATTATTTTGATCTTGTTGTTGCCATGCTATTGTTTGGATTGCTAGGAGTTATGTTTTTAGATGAGTAGTATCATGTTGCCATTGGAATATTAGTGGATGATATTATGATTGTTTCATGATGGTATCTGTTAGTATATTTTGGAGTATTACCTTGGATATCATGTTGCCTTTGGATTATTAGTGGTTAGTGTGATGATTTGCATGATGCTAGTTGATGTTCCGTTGCTTGGAGTATTATTTCCGGAGATGATGGTTACATGTGGATCTTAGCTGCATAGTTGTATTCTTATTATTGTTGTCAGATTCATCATGATAGTAGTGTTGTGCTATCCTCGGAGTATGTGGAGATGATGATATTATGCTTGGATTATTGTTGGATATTGCTATGACTTGGATTATAGTTTGATGGTTGACATCCGAGTATTAGTTATCATGGTTATAGTTTTGTGGATAAATTCTGTTAGTAAGTTGGTCAGGTACCGCCGAATCAAACTTTTCCAGTGCAACCACATTTGCTGTTATGGGACGACCCTAATGCGGTCTATTGTCGTACCTCTCGCCGGTGCCTCTAACGAGGGAAGGTTATGGGCGCGCTACCCTGATCAGGTAGGCGAACATAAGCCTTGTGTGCCCGGTTTTGATTTGATTTTGCACGAGTGTCCCAGAGTGGATCGGGCCATGACGGTGGTCGTTGTTTCTGGAGGTAGACATAGGGCTACCCATGACTAGCCCAGTGGGGAGGGAGTCAGAGTGGCCGGGAGAGTGTCATGGCAGTAGATCGGTTTTGTCGGAACGCCGTTGGTCCACCCGGATGGGAGTGCGAGGCCATGGGTTCTGTGGTGTGGGTACAGTGCGCTACCTCTATAGAGTGTATAATAAACCTATCGATAGCCACGTCCTCGGTCAAGGGCATGGGTTTGTACTAGGGTACACCGTTCGATCAACACTCACATGATGGAACGAGTTATAGGTGATGGATATGTGGATATTTGGAGCAGTACAGATTGGCCAGGTATTGGTCGGGTTGTGATCGCCGTAAGGATCACGGGCCATTTATTTGTCGGGTTGTGATCGCCGTAAGGATCACAGGCCATTTATTGGTCGGGTTGTGATCGCCGTAAGGATCACGGGCCATTTATTGGTCGGGTTGTGATCGCCGTAAGGATCATGGTTACAGTTTGGTTTTGATCACGAGGTGATCGAGATGGTATATTGTCTGGCCGGTTAGCCAGGAGAGATATGGTTATGGAGATCGGAGATGGTGATTTATCAGTATTGTAGTAGTTTCATATCAGGTTTAGTAGTTGCTGCTATATCATGGTAGCTGTTAATTTAATTAACCTGCTTAATGCTATGTTGTTGTCTTGCCTTAATGTTTTTGGTTGTTGTGAGCTTGCAAGTACATTCGATGTACTGACCTGGCGTGTCATGCCAGATTGCAGGTGATGCCGTGATTGCTTGATTGCTTGTCTTGGTTTCCGTTCGTGCGAGCTAGATCGTGTCCCAGCTAGAGTCCCTGCGGAGTGGAGTTCACCACCTTCGTCGTTGTTCCGCTGCTAGAAGATTTCCGCTGCTACGAGTTGTTCCGCTGCTAGCATAGAGCAAGTGTACACTACAAAAAAATACACTTCCGTGATGATACGTGTTTGTCATAGTAGGTTGCGTTTTTTGTCATGCATGTACATCCATGACAAATTTATGACAGAATCAAGATAGTCATACCTGTGCTGTCGTAGAAGTGTTCCATGACATTACCAAAATTATCATCACGGAAGTGTCCACTTCCATGACGATAAATCGCACGTCACAGAAGTGCTTTCGTCAAGGGTGACCGACACGTGGCATCCACCATAACGAAACGCCGTTAAGCTATCGGGTCGGATTTTGGATCCGATAACCCGTTAACAGCCCCGACCAATGGGTAATTTCCACGTGTAAAATTCTGATTGGCCGAAGGGAACACCTGTCAGCTCGTCAGTGGGCCAGATGTCGCCCGTCCATTGGAGGAGACATGCCTATGGTACGTCGACATGTGGCTGGGTCCAACAGAGGACCATATAGGTTAAAAAGGCCGGCCCAGTCAAAGGCCCATAGAACATAATCAGGTACTAGTGGGCCAGCCCAATAACGGCCTGCTTAATAAAGGCCCATTTACGGCCCGAAACCAGATCTGGCCCGTTAATTGTTCGCCCAATATTTGGGCCCATTTACGGCTCGAAGCCAGATCTAGCCCATTAATTGTTCACCCAATATTTGGGCCCATTTGCGGCCCGAAGCCAGATCTGGCCCGTTAATTGTTCGCCGAATATTCGGGCCCAACTACAGCCCAGTGACTTTCGGCCTGTTAGAGGCCTGATGTAGACATGGGCCCATTTCAGCCCGGTGTGACTTTCGGTCTGGGAATGGCCCGTGCTGCCCATGGGCCATATATGGTCCGACGGGACATCGGGCCCACTAACGGTCTGTGCTAAAGGTGGCAACAGTTAAGCCCAACGTGACTTTGGGCCTGTTAAAGGCCTGTCGCGTAATTCGGCCGGTTGATGCCTGTACTAAGCTTTCGGCCTCTTAAAGGACGATGATATCAGTGGGCCAACTAAGGCCCGAGATATGTTTCGGCCTGCTAACGGCCCGTGAGCCAACTGGGCCCATAACGGCCCGGTCTACATTTCGGCCTGCTGAAGGCCCGTCGACGACTAGTGAAAATTGAGGCCCAACATGCATTTTGGCCTGCTAAAGGCCCGTGGTTTCATCTCGGCCGTAACAGGCCAGTACAATATTCAGCCTGTTTGGCCCAATGCTACCTGCGCTAAACTAAGCGCTGGGTCGACAAGAAAGGCCCAACTAAAATATAGGCCGGTGTAAGTTTGGGCCTGGCGCAATGTGTGAAGGCCCCAATCATTCGGGCCCAAGAAAGACACATGCCGGCCCAATTGTGGCCCACTAAACACCTGGCCCGTTAGAGTCGAATGTTTTGGCCCAGTCGACTACATCTGATTTTTTTCACATAGCGAATGATGGCAGTAACTAGTAGGAATTAAGAACAAACCTACTCTATACAATAAAGAAATTACAGCATAGTAATTAAAAATAAACCTACACTATACAATAAAGGATTTAAGGTATATTACATCCACTGGGCATCGAAGTTCGCCACCAGTGATCATAAAGCGCAATGAAGAAGCAGATTACAAAAACTGGGCACCATTGCAGTGTAACAAAATACTGAACCGAGACCACTTCCAAGATAGTTCAAGAAAGGTTAGCCTTGCGGGGGAACTGCTGCGCAAGCTGCTGAGCAAGGCTGTGAGACCGGCCTAGCATGTCGGTCATAGCTTCCAGGTGTAGCTCTTTAGCGATGAGGTTCTCATTGGTGTTCTCCACAATATTTCTTAGAGATAGGACTTCAAGTCGAGTTGAGTTGCAGAATGCCTTTCTGCTAGAACTTGGGACTGAAGAAGTCGAACTGATTCAGACAACGAATTCTGTGAGCTTGTCGGATGTTAGTCTCAAGTAACTTGAACACTGCATCAAGATAAGACTTTGGGGCTGTCTCGCTATCTTCAAGATGTTTTGCCTTCTTTGCTACAATATATGTTGGGTTTGTCTCACAACCTTCAGCAGACTTGTGCATGCCATCAGGCATATCACCCTGAAACAAAGCAGAGAGATGACTGGTTTTGCACGTGTATAAACAAAGATGATAACTGTTCTGTCAATTCTATCCAATTTCAAATTAGAAAATAAAGAGTAAGTTCAAAATATCAATAGCATAATTTGGCATTGTTCATAATGCAGGGAGCTTCACCACACTACTGGATTACCATGTCAACATAACAAGCATAGATGAAGGGCAAAGAAAATCATTGTATCTATTTTGGGTAATGTGCATGGCATGTTGTTCATATCATCAGCCACATCAGTAAGATAAAACAGGAGATGATAAGGTGCAAACGTCGGCTGCTACACCACACACTGGATTATAGATCCACAAAACAAGCATACATATAGGGAGTATTAAGTAATGTGCATGGTATGAATAAGAAATTTGGTTTTACAAGTAAAACTTAGAACTTACGGTTCTTACAAACGTGCATTTTGGTAGAAACAGCAAACTAAACAGTAGTAAACGATAGGGAGTATGAGAAAATTAAACAACAGTTGAGGATAAAGGCTTTAGAAGGACTGACTTACATTGACAGTTAACACCGGCTTTATAATGCCCTTCTCCATGTCAAGGGAAGGATAACTCAAGAATTTCAGCACAGAATCTTCTTCATAAGCATTGCCTGTACTCTACATTTTGTAGAGAGTAATTATAGATATGATAATACTGGAAGGGATAGAGGATAATGAAGATAAGATGCAGATTGATGCTACATAATCAACTACCCATCCCTGGAAGTACAAGCGTTACAGGACAAAATGTACTGACAAGAGCAATGGGCTACACTTCTGCACTGGCATTGTCTGTGTATTCTACTTGTTGGTAAGATTAAATATAGATCTGATCTTTTTTTAGTAAATGGTGGGCGAGGGAGATAAGATGCAGAATGCTACAAAATGAACCAATCCCTCTTCCCACAATACAAGAGTGTTTTGAACACTGATGTACTGTACAAAACGTTCTTATATTATGGGACGGAGGTAGTAGCTATTAATGTAAGTACAGTGATAGACCACGTTCAGTCCTTACAAGAGGACTGCAGAGCTAAACCTCTTCAAAAGCATCGGGTTGATTCTAAATTTGTGTAAGAGTCCATACGGATCTTATAATGTCCACCAAATGGACGATTACGAGGCTAACATGTGAAGTGATGCTACATAATCAAACAACTATGAAAGTAAGTATGGTCATACAGGGCAAGAGGTACTCACAAGAGCAATGCAGTGTGCCGTATAGTTGCGAGATTTTGTGGTCCATTGAGAACGAATGTTCTTCTGCTAACAGTTTTCGTACAAGTGAGACATTAAGGCAAATGCAGAAATGTAGTTCAAATTGTGATGTGATATCATAGATAGTACCTTACGCTGCAGCCGAGACCAATGTGTAACAAGATTATTCCAGTCACCGTCGGATAAATGTAGCACCGGAGACTTTACAGAAATTTCTTTTAGAGGCTTGCCATCGAAGTGCGCTTGCCTCAGGTAGGAATGATACTTCATCAACGAGTGCTTGAAAAGCGCAACCAACTCTTGCTCGTCATCACAATCCAGTTTGCTCCTCGCCTATTTAAAAGAATGAAATCTTGTGTCTTCTGTCAGTAGAAACATATGCAGTAATGACCATGAATAACATTAGTACATTACTTACGCGTAAGTTGCGAAGGAAGGCTGGAAATTGTTCTGTGTCTGCGGTATAATCTTTCCATGAAGGAAAGAGGCGCACAAAGTTCCTGACAACAACATAAGCTTCGTCTTCTAAACTGGGAAGAAATGGAACAGGGGTCCTATTTGCTACAATTGGGGCTCTCTCTGATTCGAAAAGGGATTTGCCAACTGGATTTGGTGTACTCTTTGCTGGAATGGGGTTTTTGCGTCGTACAGCTGGTGCTATGTCAACTGGCATAATCATACTGTTTGCTGCAGTTGGGGTCTGCTGAGTTGGGGCATCAGAAATGACCAGTGTAGTAGGGCTAGAGTCTGCTAGAGTTGGAGTATTTTGTGGGTCAGGTGATATTGCAACTACACCTAACGGGCTATTTGATTTATCAGGTGCCACTACCTTTTCCTCCACGATCAGCAATCGCCCTCTTCCTTTTGAATGTCTGATACATAAGAACATCATTTGAATGGATAAATATGGTATGATGACAGATGGAATATGTATTGAAAATGGATAGGTAGGGCGTATTCACATACACGGTGTGTAAACTAAGCTAATGGAAGTTCAACAAAGTAGAAGCAGTGCAAAGCATCAGTTGCAAGATATGTGCGAGCAATGTAACCTTGGAAAGTTAGAGCAAGTACCTTGATGGGTGAATAAGATAGGGCATCTTCCTCTGACTCCTCCACTAGGGAGCTACATTGACTTAGGTCTCCCTCTAGCTCAGAATCACTGTTAGGATCATATTCTGAGCATGAATCTGTAGGTGGAGAGAGTTTGCATTGCATTGCATCTAGACTTGATTTCAGTCCCTTAATGCCAAGTTTGACAGCCATGGCATTGTTCTGCTTTATTATTTTCACGCGCGCAAGCTCGTAATCATTATGATGTTGTTCAAAATCTGAGATTCATGAAAACATAAAAAGTAGTCAGATTATCTATGGAATGCATTGCGGATTTAACTCGGAGAGTGTCTCCCTATAAACCCCTGCATATGCAAAGTTCACCTCCCCAACCGTGCTGACCAGACCACACACAGAAATACAAACCCCTTATGTCTCTATAACAGGCAGGCACACATTTCAAAACTGAAGTAGGAAAGTTAGAATCATATGAAATTCATATTTGAACAAATAAACTAAGCAATTATGAGTGGCGTAATGTTTAGCTTCAAGGGATGGAGTGTTGGTAGTGTGACACAAAGCAAGTAGGCAGATTGTATTCCATGTAAAAGATCAAAACCTATGTAAAAGCTGGAAATGACACTTTCTTTCTATACAATGCAGTGTTCGTTACCCACACATGATGGAAGAGATCACATAGAGAAATACTATTCACTCATGTCTACGGTTCCAGTATTTAGAAACAGGGTGGTCCACCCTAAAATAATATTGACAACAAATATGACAAGGCAAGCATAGATGTAGTGAATCAATCATTTACTTGTGAGCTTATTAGGACAAGTATGCAGAATTGTAACTGCAGTAAGAGACCGTCCAAAATCTGAATGAAGAAGTTTGTCTAGCACTTATTGTTTGCAACTAATCGACATGAATAATTGGATATTATATCGAATGAGTAAGAAAGACAAGTAAAATTGTCAACAAACCTGGCTTGCAGTAGTAATCTGGGTCAATGTCACTACGACCAACAATCCAAAATGACTAGTTTTTGTTCCGAGGGCCGGAACTTTGAAAACCCTGTGAACTTTAGAGGTACTAAAGATTACCAAAATACATCTGAACCATTAAGTGTAGGTAGCACTGAGCACACAACAAACCCTAATGACAGTCCTGCCTAATGAGTAATGAATCAATTAGAAAATGGGTGATGAGGAGTGGCTGCTGAGTGTTGAGGACGTGTCTCAGGATAAATCGGGTTGGCTTGGTGGGTGCTGCACGCCTGAGCCCTGAACGGACTGGGAAGGTAGGCATGGCGGTGTGCCTGGGCAGCGGTGATGCTGTTGGGCGAGCGGCTCCTGGCCTCCTGTTAGTACGGCGTCTCCTCCTACAGTCATGTCGTCCAGGGACGGAAAGTCGCCGGCGAGGCAGACGGCTGGGGGCGAGTAGAGATCGGAAGCGTGCAGCAGAACAGAGGGGAATCGGGGCCTGGGACGACCCAAAATCCCAGGGTGGGCCGGCCCACCGTGGGAACCCTATAGAGATACACACCCGAGCGGCGAACATACATTTTCGAAACTAATTTAGGAACATTTAACTGACCAATTAAACAACTCTGTTTTAATAACATCAGATTCATATTTGAACATCTAAGCTTGTTTAGCTTGATGGGTGGAGCAGTGTTATTATGACACGAAGCACGTATTCTGATCGTATAGTGATCATAAAAGGGGAAAACTCTAAGCATATATTTTTTTAGCAAAAGAGGGTTTCCCCTCCGATTTCTATTAAAGAAACCACCACGGAACCAACATGATCAATTAAACCCTAAGCATGATCAATTAAACCTTATTATGGCTGTGCCATGGCAGATTTGAAGCTGCAAACCTGGAGAAATGATATTTAGCATCCATTGTTTGCTTCGAACTAAGAACTAAATTCTAAGAGCTGAAAAGAAAGTAGAGTAACCAAGTTAAGATCTATTTTCTGGTTGAGATAAAAAGTTGAGGAGATATGAAGTACCACCTCTCTTGCGGCGCCGTGTAGGCATCGGGGGTGCGATGGTTGTCGGTGGCGTTGAAGTAGATCTGCGACGGTAGACGGGTGTCGGTGTACTAAAGTAGGGGTACCTTAGTATCCCGAACTTGTGCACGGGCAGTCGCAGCACTCCGCGGCAAGGCTTGCCGGGTGACCGCCAAGGTCCTCCGTTGGTTCCTTTGGAGCCATTCAAGAACAAAGTGTTTAAGCTGAGAAGACAAGGCCCCGGCAAGAGGAGCTTGCCGGGAAGGATAAAGCCCCGGCAAGAGGAGCTTGTCGGGAAGGCCAACCAAGGCATTTCAAGCAAACTTGCCGCGACGCGCCGCGCGTCCCGGCAAGACCCGGCGAGCGACAAGCTTCCGGGCGCGACAAGACTATGACCGCGGCAAGGCGCTTGCCGCGGCAAGGCTACCATTTTGTGCCTGCGCTCCAGCACATCCGCCTACGTGTCGCACTAAGACTTTCCCAGGCGTGCGTGGCAAGAGACTGTGCAGCTAAGCGGTGCGAGGTGGCAAGCGGAGATGACGAGAAGGCCATCGTGGCGAACGGTGGCACCCCTAACGGTCGCTTTTCTGCACTGTTTGGGCGAGGCGGACGGGCATTTAATGCTCTTGTCCCCTACTGTCAGAGTTAGGTAGGATACACTGTACAAGTAGCTATACCAACCACATCTTTTACGTTTTTGCCCTCACCTACGTTGCCACCTGTCGGTGACCCCTTGAGCGTATAAAAGGAGGCCCGTGCGCAACGTAGAGGGGGTTCGACTCATTCGAAACCAGAACACTCCCACGCTCTCGAGCAAGAACATAATACAAACCACAAAAGCAGCAGTAGGAGTTTTATCTCTTTGGAGAGCTCCGAAGCTGGGTAAAAACCGCTCGCGTGCTTCGCCTCGATCCGCTCTTCGTGCAATCTCCGCTCCCTGCCGGACCGAAAAGGGGCCCTGCCCCATAGGTGTTCGTTCCCACGACATTTTGGCGCACCAGGTAGGGGGCGTCGAGGTTGTGTGAACCCGATCCAGCGTTCGCGCGAGCCAGATCTTCCTCATCTTCATCGACATGCCACCGAAGAAGAAGGCTTCGGAGGTGGCTGCTCCGTCCACGTCGATCCCACCGCCACCGGAGCAAATGGGCGGTGGGGTAGACACCGGCGGAGGAACGGGCGCCGACGAGGGAACTCACGCTGCTGCCAGGTCCAAGGACAAGGCCCCGCAAACCTCGGCGTCCGTACATGCACCGCGCCCATCTCAGGAGGCGCGGGACCGACAGCGTCATGGTGCTCGCAGCACCATACGCGCATTAGAACAAGGCCAAGCTGGTGGATCTCGGGGCGCTCAAGACCAGCATGCACGCCAGCATGCCGGCACGAGCGAGGTACGGTCGCCTGGACGGGGTACTACTCCTTCCAAGCCAGTTGGAAGTCCGAGCATATCCCGCTCCTCGCACCGTTCACCGCCGCCACCGAAGACTCCAGAAGAAGCGTTGGCCCGAGCTCAACTGCTCCTGGATTACCCTCCAACGGCGGACAAGATCGACGATTGGAGGGCCACCATTCAGAGCCTCATCGGCTTCGCCAACGGCGACACTCCACGGCAGCTAGCTGCATCACAGCCGCGGCAAGATTGCCAGGCGCGAGCCGATGGCGACAAGACTGGTGGGGGTGCCACCACCGTGCACTCTCCGCCTCGAAGGCCAAGATTGCCGACTCGCCAGGTTAACCTCGACACCGACTCCACTGCGTCGTCGGATCCACGAGCTCATCGCGATCAACGCCAAGTTCTTCAAGAACGACAGCAAGAGGACGCTCGTACTCGCATCGAGCGTCGAAGAGAAGCGCGGCGTCAATCAGACCAGCGCGCTGGGCCCACTGTCGACATGCATGCACCAAGGGAACCAGGCGACTTGCCGTACGCGGTAGGTTGCCCTGCGTTTACTCGTGAGCTGTGGCAAGTCCAGTGGCCCAGTACGAAGAACTTCAAGCCAGATGTACCCGAGAAGTACGACGGCAAGTTGCATCCGTCGGAGTTCCTCAGCATCTACACCATTGCGGTGCAAGCTGCCGGGGGGCACGACGACAAGATTCTCGCCAACTACTTCCTGCTGGTGCTCAAGCCCAATGTCAGGTCCTGGCTCATGCACTTGCCGGACAACTCCATATCCTCATGGGCAGATCTGTGCCATCAGTTTGTCGGCGCCTTTACAGGCGGCCACAAGCCTCATGGCCAGGAGAGTGATCTTCATCTGCTCGCCCAGAAGGAAGGAGAGCCCCTGCGCAGGTATATTCAGAGATTCAGCCAAGTGCAGCGCAACATCCCAGATGTCCACCCTGCTGCGGTCATCAGCGCGTTCCATCAAAACGTGCGAAACCGCAGGATGAGGGAGGAGATGGCGATGTGCAAGATCAGGGATGTCAGTGAGCTATATGCCCTGGCCGACAGGTGTGTGCGTGCTGAAGAAGGGAGGAAACTCCCCGGAGAGAATGCAGGAGAAGGAGGATCTGGCAGTGAGGATGCCGCCCCGACAAGGAAGAACCAGAGGCGGAACAATAGAAAGAAGAAGGGCAAAGATGTGCTAGTCGTCGAGCAGTTCGGCAACGGAGTTGGCGCCAAGGAAGCCGAACCTGTGGCGGCCGCCGACAAGCAGGGCGGCTCCGACAAGCAGTATTGCAAGATCCACCCCACCAAGGGCCATGACCTCCAAAGTTGCAAGAAGGTCGAACAGCTCGTTGAGCTGCAAAAGGCTGAGTACGAGCGACGCGACAAGGAGAAGGCCCAGGAAGGTACTGGAGGATCCGGCAAGAAGCGTCCCGACCGGGGAGGACGCCGCGGCAAGGCCAAGCAGCGGCAAGGCGACAGGCCTCCCCGCGGCCGCGACAAGGATGAAGATGAAGACGATGATGAAGAGATGGATGATGAAGAGGCTGATGAGCAGGAGTTTCAGAAAGCCACAGAGGTTCTGTGCGTTGACGATGGTGCTTCTCTGCATGCTTCGCACCGCCATCTTAAACAGTGGGTGCGGGAAGTTAATGCAGCAGAACCATCAGTTGAGTCGTGCAAGCCCCTGAAATTGTCCAGCACGCCTATCATCTTTGATGTTGAGGACCACCCTGATCGCATAACTGCGGTCGGGTGGTTGCCGATGTTGGTTTCACCAACTATCCACAATCTCAAGGTCACAAAGATGCTAGTTGACGGCGGGGCCGGCTTGAATCTGATCTCCTCAGCGGTACTCCAGAATCTCCAAATCCCTGACAGCGAGCTCGAAGAGACCGGTACATTCCAAGGAATCAACCCGGGAAGGAGCAAGCCGAAAGGGAAGATCACGTTGCCGGTAACATTCGGCAGCGAGCTAAATTTCAGGACTGAGAGGGTCACTTTTGACGTTGCCGACTTTCCATTGCCTTACAATGGGATACTCGGCCGTCCAGCACTCGCCAAGTTCATGGCAGCCTCTCACTATGCCTACAACATACTGAAGATGCCAGGTCCGATAAGTGCCATCTCTGTCCCTGGCGACAAGAAAGATGCTCTTATCTGCACCGACAAGATTTACCGGGAAGCAGCAGCCGCAGCAGAACGCAAGACACTTGCCGCTGAAGCTCCCGGGGGGAAGAAGAATACCAAGTCCGGCAAGAGCTCAGATGCCCACTCCGGCAAGCGCACCTCTTCGGAGTGCTGCACTACCGTCGAGGACGCACCATCGAGCTCCACTGGCAAGTGTAAGAAGACGAAGGCAGCTCCGCCAGAGACCAAGAAGGTGTCCGCTAAGGAGGACGGCACTGGTGGTACCTTCACCATCAGTGCCACGCTTGACCCTAAATAGGAAAGCGCGCTCGTTGCTTTCCTGCGGGCGAATGTCGACGTGTTTGCATGGCAGCCGTCTGACATCCCCGGTGTTCCCAGGAAAGTAATTGAGCACCACCTCGCCATCTGTCCTCACGCGCGGCCCGTCAAACAGAAGGTTAGGAAACAAGCAGTGGAGCGCCAAGAATTCATTGCAGAAGAAATCAAGAAGTTGGAAGCAGCAGGCCTTGTCAGAGGAGTGCTCCATCCAACGTGGTTGGCCAATCCTGTAGTCGTGCGCAAGGCAAACGGGAAATGGAGGCTGTGTATTGACTTTACTGATGTTAATAGAGCTTGTCCCAAAGACCCATTTCCCTTGCCGCGCATTGACCAGATTTTTGACTCCACGGCTGGATGTGACCTGCTTTCATTTCTTGACGCATACTCAGGATATCATCAGATCTTCATGGCAGAAGAGGATGAGGAGAAGACCGCATTCATCACTCCATGCGGCACATACTGTTTTGTATGGATGCCTTTTGGATTAAAGAATGCTGGTTCAACATTTGCAAGGGTAGTTCACGAAGCTTTTGAGCCACAGTTGCACAGAAATGTGGAAGCCTACATGGATGACATAGTGGTCAAGAGCAAAGACAAAGCAACCCTGATTCAAGATTTGGATGAAACTTTTGCAAATCTGCGCAAGATCAGCCTCAAGCTCAACCCCGAGAAGTGCGTGTTTGGAGTCCCTTCCGGCAAGCTTCTCGGGTTCTTTGTGTCTCAGCGGGGAATTGAAGCCAATCCCGATAAGATCAAGGCCATTGAGCAGATTGAAGCACCGAAGCGCGTCAAGGATGTACATAGGCTTGCCGGTTGCGTGGCTGCTCTCAGCAGGTTTATCTCTAAGTCTGCTGAACGCGCCCTACCATTTTTCAAAATTTTGAAAAAGGCAGGTCCAATGAAATGGACTCCGGAAGCGGAGGCTGCACTGTAGGACTTGAAGAGATACCTGTCCTCCACTCCAATACTTGTCGCACCTAAGCCACAAGAAAAGTTGCTGCTGTACCTAGCGGCAACCAATCAAGTGGTTAGTGCTGCGTTAGTAGCGGAGAGGGAGGCGGATGATGAGCCAGCAACCGCGGCAAGTGCGCCCAGCGACAAGCAGGGAGCTTCCCCAACAAGCTCTGGTCCCGACAAGGATCGATCTGCGCAGGCACAGGAGGAGAAACAGAAGAAAATGGTGCAGCGCCCAGTTTACTTTGTCAGTTCTCTTCTGCAGGGGGCTAGGTCAAGGTACTCTGGTGTGCAGAAGTTGCTTTTCGGCCTTCTCATGGCCTCGAGAAAGCTGTGCCATTACTTCCAAGCACATGAGATCATAGTTGTCACTCGCTTTCCGCTGAAGAGGATACTGCAGAATCCAGAAGCAACAGGCAGGATTGTCGAGTGGGCACTGGAACTGTCAAGCTTTGGCCTCAAGTTTGAGAGCACCTCAACTATCCAGAGCTGAGCATTGGTAGAATTCATAGCAGAGTGGATGCCAACGCCAGACGAAGAAATTCCAGAGACGAGCATCCCCGTCAAGGAAGCAAGCAAAGAGTGGGTTATGTACTTTGATGGTGCCTTCTCGTTGCAAGGCGCCGGTGCGGGCATGCTACTTGTCGCACCCACCGGAGAGCACCTCAAGTATGTGATCCAGATGCACTTTCCCAAGGAGCAAGCGACAAACAATACTGCAGAGTATGAAGGTTTGCTTGCCGGTCTCAGGATCGCGGCGGACCTTGGGATCAAGAAGCTCATTGTCAGGGGTGACTCGCAGCTTGTCATCCGCCAGGTGAATAAGGATTATCAGAGCCCGTTGATGGAAGCCTATGTTGATGAAGTGAGAAAGTTAGAAGAGCACTTTGAAGGCCTGCAGATGGAACATGTTCCGAGAGCCCAGAACGACATTGCCGATGGCCTGTCAAAGTGCGCTGCACTTAGGTTACATGTGGAACCAGGGATCTTTGTGCTCAAACTGACTCAACCGTCTGTAACACCATCAACTGGGCAGAGCAAGAAGAGGAAATTGATTTCTGGTGACTACTTCCCGGCAGAGCTCCCCGAATCCGCCGCCAAGAAGGTCCCCAAGATCAATATCAAAGGTGCTGAGGAGCTGTCTGCTCCGACAAGCCCTATGGTTTGTTCCGTTGAAGCAGACGCTCCCGACAAGTTTTGCTCCGGCAAGCTTGCCGGGGAACATCAAGCTCCGGCTGAACCCCAGGTTCTTGCCGTGGAAGCGGCTGTTCCCACAGCAGCATATGTGCCTTTAGTCCTTGTTGTTGAGCCGCAAGCTCCAGCATGGGCGCAGCAGATTGTCCATTTCCTTCAGACAGGAGAGCTTCCCGAAGATCAAGAAGAAGCGGAAAGAGTAGCCCGACAGTCAAGTATGTACCAGTTTGTCGACAATATACTGTACAGAAGAAGACTCAACGGAGTGAAATTGAAGTGTATTCCCCGGGAGGACGGACAAGAGCTGTTGGCAGAGATACATGGAGGCATATGTGGTCACCACATTGGCGCAAGAGCACTTTCCGGCAAGGCGTTCCGGCAGGGTTTCTTTTGGCCGACAGCCCTCCAGGATGCAACTGCACAAGTTACCAAGTGTGAAGCGTGCCAGTTCCATTCCAAGCAGATACACCAGCTAGCTCAAGCTCTCCAGACGATCCCTTTATCCTTGCCATTTTCGGTCTGGGGGCTTGACATCCTCGGCCCCTTTCCCCGAGCTGTCGGGGGCTTTGAGTACTTGTACGTTGCAATCGACAAGTTCACAAAGGGGCCGGAAGTGGAAGCAGTGAGGAAGGTGACAGCACAGTCAGCAGTCAAGTTCTTCAGGTCGATTGTTTGCCGTTTCAGGGTACCTAACAGGATCATCACCGACAACAGCACGCAATTCACAAGCCCCACCTTCATGCAGTACGTCCAAGATCTTGGCGCCAAGGTCTGCTTCGCTTCTGTTGCTCACCCAAGAAGCAATGGTCAAGCGGAGAGGGCAAATGCTGAAGTGCTGCGCGGACTCAAGACCAGGACTTTCGACAGGCTGCACAAGTGCGGAAAGAACTGGATCGAGGAGCTGCTGGTGGTTCTTTGGTCGATTAGGACGACGCCAAATCGAGCCACTGGCCAGACACCTTTCGCTCTAGTCTACGGAGCAGAGGCAGTTCTCCCCACGGAACTCGTATACGGATCGTCTCGAGTGCTCGCTTATGATGAGCTTGAGCAAGAGCAGCTCCGACAAGACGACGCGCTGCTCCTTGAGGAGGATCGTCTTCAGGCTGCTGTACGAGTTGCTCGCTACCAGCAAGCTTTGCGCCGCTACCATAGCTGCAAAGTTAATGCCAGAAATCTCGAGGAAGGCGACCTTGTTCTTCGGCGCGTTCAATCCGCCAAGAATTCCAACAAGTTGACGCCGAAGTGGGAAGGCCCTTACCGGGTGAAAGGAGTCACTAGGCCTGGCGCTGTCCGCCTTGAGACCGAAAATGGCTTTCCGGTGAGCAACTCCTGGAACATTGAGCATCTTCGTAAGTTTTACCCGTAAGGCGCGGTTGCCGGAACCTGTTCCGACAACCACCTTTTGTACAAGCCTTGCCGCTGTTGCATATAACCCTTTGTACAAAGCCGGGCGTAGACCCCATGCATAAATAAAGCTCATGTGCTCCGCACATCCTGTCAATTTCATGCTTTCTATTTTTCGCATGTACTATCTGACATCCTGTGCAGCACCTGCCCCCGGTAAGCAATAACGAGCCATAAGGCTCCATATCTTTATTTTCTCTTCTTTCTTTTTCTCAAAGAAAGGGAAAGGTTCCCTTGTGCACAAGTTTGCCGGGGGGGAAGGAGAAGATAATGGTGTGGATGGGCGTCCTTCAAGCAAGTTGGTGTGGACAGGCGTCGTTCAAGCAAGTTTCGCCTTACCGGGAAGCGAACGACATAAAAGCTAAGTTGCCAAAGTTTGAGCAATCAGTTTAATTTTTTTAGAGTTATCTTCCTTGAACGACCGTGCTTTGTATGGAAAACCTGTGCGCGGAGGAACCAACTCGTAGCTAGTTGCACCCTTACCTTGTTTTGAGTCCGCTCAACAACTTAAGTGTGCTGCGACTAGTTGCGACAAGGTTTCTTGTCGGTAGCGGCACCACCAGCAGGCTGCTGACGTTCCGCACTCAGCGCTCGCGGCAAGGGTGCCTGCTCCGGCAAGTTCCCTAAAAGCGTAGGGTAAAAACATACAAAGGAAGGAATCAAGTAAAGGAAATAACATACCAGTTGATAGCAATTGATACCCAAAAATAAAGTTATATTACAAGAGAACTTGTCACGGCTCTAATAAAGTTGTTCTCATAATATGATCAGCATCGGCAAGAAAAGGAGGAAACGGGCGGCCTAGTCTACGCGATCGCCGTCGACCCTCCTGACATCATTTATCTTGTCCACAATGGGTGCAACAAGAGTCCTGAGCGCTTCCAGATCAGCATCAGCCGGCAGCTTCTTGAGGACGTTGGTGAAGTTGATGCCTGGGTTGCGGTAGGCCACCTTCACCAACACCTTCTGCAGAACCCTCGCGCAGATCGTGCGCGACTCGTCGGCCAGCTGCTTTGGGATCCTTTCCCGGAGTCGCTGGAGAGCCGTCGCCACGCCCTTGAAGAACAAAGTGAGCTTGGCGCTGGACTGGAGATTCTCGTCGGTGGAATACCCGAAGTCCTCCATCCCCAGCTCCTCCAGCTCCTTGTCGATGACTGGGGCGATGTTCACGAGGCCCTCCGTCCAAAGCTCCACGGTCTCCCTAAGAGTATTCTGGGTCTCGGCAGCACTCGCCAGCAACGCTTCATTGCCTTTGATCTCCTCCTTCAAGGCCACCTCCCGCTCCTTGGCGTCGTCCAGCATCTTGGTCAGCGTCGCCAGCTTCAGCTCCAGATCTGCGTTGGAGTCCTTGGCGGCGCTGAGCTCCTTACCTTTCTTGGAGAGACGACCCTGCAGCTCACCATGGGCGAGGGCGTCCTTCTCGCGCTCACGCTGGAGCGCAGCAAGCTCTTCATCTTTCTTCTTGAGATCGCCCTCCAGCCGCGCCACCTTCGTTTCCAGATCCTTCTTGGTGGCCTCGGCAGCTGCAGCAGCGTCCTTTGCTTCCTTGAGAGCCCCGCCAAGTGTCTGCTCTCGCACGACAAGCTCCTCCTCGTAGCTGTCCAGATTGACTTTCCGCTGCGTCAGCTCACCTTCCCGCGTGGACAGCTCCTCGGCGGCGAGCCGCCGTTGCTCTTCAGCTTCAGCCTTCTCGAGAAGGAAGGCTTTCCGCGCCTCGACGAGCTGCGCCCGCTCCTCCGTAATGGACCGGAGAGCTTCCTGATTGCGTTCCCGGAGCTCCTCCGCGCGCTTCTCAATATCTGCTCCCGCCTGCGCGACAAGCGCTTCCCGGGATTCTACCTTGGCTTGTCGGGCGCGGTAGAGCAACACCAGTTTCCGGAGCAGCTGCTCCTCCTCAGATTCGCCGCTGCTGCTGCTTGGCGCGTCGACTAGCGTCAGCCCCGCAGAGGCGAGCACCTCCCCGTCAAAAGTCTCTCCTTCAACCGGCGCCCTGGAGCTTGAAGCCCAGGGAAGCTTGATGAAGACACCGTCGCCGGCCTTCAAGTAGGCGCCGGGCTGGGGCTCTTCGGAGCCTGGCGCTGCATCAGCGGCGGAGGGATCGGCGGTCGGTGTAGCGCCTTGCGCTCCTGCGGCCCCAGGGTCGTTAGTGCGATCACCGGATCCCTCGCCATCTCCTGCGCCAGCAGCTTTGGCGGCCTCCTCGCCGGCAGGATCATCAGCGCCGGCCTCCTCTTCGGTAGCGGTGGCATCGTCAGTGTTGCCGTGCGCGTTCTCCTCGCTGGTGGCCTCAGTCTCCATCGGCTCCGTGGAAGGTGGATCTGAAAGCCGGAAGAGGGAGAAAATTCAAGCAAATATCCAAAAAGAAAAATAGAAAAAGAAGAACCCAAGGGAAGTTGTTAAGCATGAGGATTACCTGTGCTAGGCTCTTCAGCCATGGGCTCCTCCCTCGCCGGAGATTCCTCCCTTGCCGGGAACTTCTCCCTTGCCGGAGAACGCTCCCTTGCCGGGGAATCCCCCCTTGGCGGTGTAGTCGAAGAAGATAGTATTTTGGGGGCGGCTTCCGGTTGCTCCTGGTGAGGCTGTTCTGCTCCTGCATAAACAAGAAGACAGATGTCAACAAATAAAGAGCACCCACGCACGCATAACAGCAAAAAGTAAACCATATACTTACGCTGGGGGCTACGCTGGGGGCTGCTTTGGGGAAGGGTTGCCGGGTCCGGCAAGGTAGTCTCGGGCGCGCCTCCTGCCGTCATGGCGGGCACCGTCCTCGATGACAATCACCGAAGCCTTGGTCCTCTTCGCCGCTCTCTCGGCCAGAATTATGAAAAGGAACAAGGTTCAGAGTTAAGCAAATCAGGTACAAGATAAAAACAGCAAGGATTGAAGAACTACAAGTACAGCAAACAGTCCTACTCTTCTTCCTCCTCGCTGGAGCTGAGCGCGGAGAGGTCGAAGTCCGGCCCTCTTTCGACGCGACGAGGCGGAGGAGTAGGCTCCCTCGACCGCTTGGCGGGGGCAGCGGTAGGACCAGAAGCGGCGGTCCGGGACGACCCAGCTCCAGTTGCCGCTGCGGTACGAGGCGCTCCCGCGGCAACATTACTTGTCGCGGCAGACCGCGTCGCGCGGCGCGACGGCTGCTGTCCCTTCTGCCGCCCTGCTGCTTCCCCGGTCTTGCGGAGGCGTCTTCTTGGTGGAGCTGGGGGCTGCACTGGAGGCTGCGCTGGGGGCTCCGCTTGCTGCAAACCACCTGGAGACGGCGGGCCACTTGCACCTTCGGCGGGCTCGCCCGACTCGGCGTCAAGCGCGGCAAGCTCTTCTTCGCCGTCAAGCCATTCTCGCTCGGCAAGGCTTGCCGCCTCTGCTGCCTCTGCCTCCTCCACAGTGAACCCGAATTCACCCGCGGCAGCAGCTGCCGCTGCCTCTTCCGCCCTGGTGGCGATGCGCTGCATCTCATCATCCATGGTGTCGCGGGTGAGCAGCTTCTGCTCGTCGGCGTGGACCACCACCTCCACCAGGCCATCAAAGAACTGCTGCACCACGTCGTCCGCAGTCTCCTGCCAAGTGGGGATGATCCCATGGGAGTCGCACTGCGGCATCATGGCGCGGATGCGATCCAGTGAGGAGTTGTTGCACAGCGGAACGACGCCTGCCGGCAACCTGAACCACTCGGGATGCTGGGGATCGTGCTTGAATATCTCCTTGAGCATTGCATCCAACTCCAAGACAGTAAAATTGAAATTGAGGCCCGGGCGCAGCCTCATGACGTCCACCGGACCCCCAAATTCCCAAGCGGGTCTCTTCCTCTCTTGCAGGGGGGCGATTCTGTGGCAAAGAAAGTCTGCGCCAACAGCGCCCACAGTGAGCCCGGCAAGCCTGAGCCGCAAGATCCGGGTGGTGGCGATCTTCAACTTGTCGTCGTCCGCGGCAAGGGCGCTCCAATCGCCGCCGCGCACTGCTGGGGCTTGGCGCAGGGCAGTAAACGGCTGCGGGTTCTCCTCGATGATCCAGCACCACTCCGCTCTCCACTCCTCCCATTTGCTGCGGAGCTCCCCTTCCAGATACGCCTCCTTCTTGCCGGTTCTCGAGATCCAGGCGATCCCACCGGATAAGGGCTCTCCTCTCTCGACCCGGGGCATGAAGTAGTGGCGGAAAAGGGCTACGTTTGGGTGGACTCCGACAAAATTTTCGCAGAGGTGTGTGAAAACCGCCATGGTCAAGACAGCATTGGGGGTGAAGTCAAGGAGATGAAACCCGTAGGTATTCATGATGTCACAGAAGAATTCAGAGAAGGGCGGGCAGAGCCCGCAGTAGAAGAACAGAACGAAGAAAGGGTATCCGTTTGGAGCCTGTTTCGAAGCGGCGGCGGAGAGTTCCTTCGTGCGCGGATGCGCCCGCGTCTCCGTCGACCAGAAAAGATAGTACCACTCCCTCAGCTCCGCCACGGCAAGCTCGGAGGGGAAGGTGGCCCGCTCCTTCCGCAGCGCCTCGAGCCGCAGCGCCTCGGCCGACTTCACGCCCTTCCCGGTCTTCGGAGCCATGGCGAAGGTGGCAGGAAGAGATCGACGGCGTTGGTGGCGATGGCGGCAATGGGGGACAGAGCGCTGCTCTCTTTCGGATTTGGAAGCGGAGGGGAGCGGCGGAGATTTCCAAGATTGCAACAGCAAATGGCGAAGGTGGGGAACGGCCCCTGTTTCCCCTGCTTATAAAGAGGAGGAGGCGAACGTTATGCTTTCTCCGAATAAAGAATTACCCACGACCTCTCCCACGACGCCGCATTCGACGCGTGCCGTTACGGGAGGGCGCGGTGGATACGGAGTCAGATTCGGTGTAAACCCAAGCCGCGCGTGCCCGTGCCCTGTTTTGGGCCTGGCCCAACAGCGCTCGGCACCGTGTGTGGCCCAGGCCCGGGGGCTCCTGTCGGTGTACAAAAGTAGGGGTACCTTAGTGTCCCGAACTTGTGCACGGGCAGTCGCAGCACTCCGCGGCAAGGCTTGCCGGGTGACCGCCAAGGTCCTCCGTTGGTTCCTTTGGAGCCATTCAAGAACAAAGTGTTTAAGCTGAGAAGACAAGGCCCCGGCAAGAGGAGCTTGCCGGGAAGGATAAAGCCCCGGCAAGAGGAGCTTGTCGGGAAGGCCAACCAAGGCATTTCAAGCAAACTTGCCGCGACGCGCCGCGCGTCCTGGCAAGACCCGGCGAGCGACCAGCTTCCGGGCGCGACAAGACTACGACCGCAGCAAGGCGCTTGCCGCGGCAAGGCTACTATTTTGTGCCTGCGCTCCAGCACATCCGCCTATGTGTCGCACTGAGACTTTCCCAGGCGTGCGTGGCAAGAGACTGTGCAGCTAAGCGGTGCGAGGTGGCAAGCGGAGATGACGAGAAGGCCATTGTGGCGAACGGTGGCACCCCTAACGGTCGCTTTTCTACACTGTTTGGGCGAGGCGGACGGGCATTTAATGCTCTTGTCCCCTGCCGTCAGAGTTAGGTAGGATACACTGTACAAGTAGGTGTACCAACCACATCTTTTACGTTTTTGCCCTCGCCTACGTTGCCACCTGTCGGTGACCCCTTGAGCGTATAAAAGGAGGCCCGTGCGCAACGTAGAGGGGGTTCGACTCATTCGAAACCAGAACACTCCCACGCTCTCGAGCAAGAACATAATACAAACCACAAAAGCAGCAGTAGGAGTTTTATCTCTTTGGAGAGCTCCGAAGCTGGGTAAAAACCGCTCGCGTGCTTCGCCTCGATCCGCTCTTCGTGCGATCTCTGCTCCCTGCCGGACCGAAAAGGGGCCCTGCCCCATAGGTGTTCGTTCCCACGACAACGGGTGCATCGGGGGATAAGTCCCGTTGCGGTGGAAGAGAAGGTCGTGTGAGCGGCCCCGACAAAGAGGACGACGGCGCCGATGAAGCGAGAGGACGCGATGCAAAGCTATTGGTCCATCGCTGTGGATGAGAAACGTCCATCTCTAGCAGTGGACGACGCGGTCTTGGTAGGCGCTCCGGCATGGTGGAGGACGGTGGCGATGGATGTGGTGGAGGACGACGACGATGGATGGGGTGGCGGACGGAGGCTGGTGTGGGGATGGGGTGTTCTAGCGTGGACGGTGTATGAATGGGAAAATGGAGGGAGAGGTACGGGGAACCATGTTTTTGGGACGCGCCTGTCTGAAATATGAGAAAGTTGCGAACTTAGCCCCCGTTTAAAATTTGGACGTCTCGTCGGTTGGGGATAGGACGGTAATCTCGCATCTCGCCAATATTTTCCCAGAGCGATTTCGGGCGAGGAGAGGGTGGTTGGCGCCCATGGTTGGCGCCCATGGTGTATGAATGGGGCTGACAGGTAGGGCGGTTGTGTCACGTCTGAGTGAAGTTACAAACCTGCCCCTATTGAAAATATTTGCTTACATCGATTTTTGTCGAGTCGAGTTTGTTTTGCCGTCCACCGTGTATGAATGGGGAATGGAGGGAGAAACAGAGGTCTTTCGGACGAGCTTGAATCAAATGTGTTTTGCCGCCCATGTTTGACGCCCACCGTGTCGGAATGGGCTCAGAGGCGGTCGTGTCACGTCTAATTGAAGTTACTAACCTACCCTATTTAGAGGAGTGGAAATCGGGCCGATGGATTGTCCGTGTAATGGGTAGACAGTAATTTCCATCGCCCAAATACTTGGCTTCGGGCAGCCGACATGGGAGTGGACATTTTGCTACTTCTTTCGAATTTTGGGACAATAAGCATCCACGTTTACCCTGACAGCAAAATTTGAATCCACTTTGTGTTCCTATATGAATCTTTATAAATCATTCTATGTGTTTTTATATATCTTCAAAAGCACGACAAAAATGTATTCCACTGTCATATATGAATATGGTTTACAAATGCCGATACTCAAATTCAGAAACTAGAATCCATTTTAAGGTGAATTCGAATATTTGGAACACTTCATGTCCAACTCAAATGTCACACGCAGCATAATGTGTACTCCCATTTAGATATGTACACAAGCGATGTATCAAGATTCAAATACCGAGTCAATCAACCAAGAATGTACAGAACTAACAGACATATAAACACTTATAGAGTATATGGATCAATAATATCAACTAACATACATAAGCCAGGCCGCTGTACTTTTTTTGGCTACAACAACATCCTTTTTTTAGCCAGCATCTTGGGCCTTTCCGATGCGTGCCACTTATGGTCCATCTATACTACTACTATTGCTGAATGCACATTCAGCCCGATTGGCATATTTGTAGGTCTGGCACAGCAATCCAAATGAAATGTCTCCGAGTGTTATCAATTAATATAGACCTGTGCTAAAATAAAATTACAAACCAAAAAACAAAAAAAACAATTATTACATGATCTCAAAACAAATGGTTTGATTGATTACATGAATAGACAACACAAAGATTATTCAACTATGGAAAGAACATTTCACCTATGATTTACCAAGTAGGAATTTAATTTCCTTTTTTCCTTCAGGACCTTAACAATCTGGTCAGTCTCAGCTTGCTTCGTTTTGAAATCCACCAAATATTTAATGGTTGTCTTGAGTACTGCTTGTGATTGTGCTGTTTGCATCCTCACCATGTCAACTTCATCTCTAAGTGCAGAAGCAGAATCTCTTTCTACCACTAGTTTAGCCTCTAGAGCATCAGCAATTGGCAATTCATAATGCACGATTGGGCCGGTGCCACTGTTGTGGGATGATGCAACGTCCATGGGGACCTCGCTCTTTGATCTTGGGCTAACCTGTTTTGCCATTAAAGTTCCAATTGGATTTAGAAAAGTTGAAGTTAGCAAAACATCTCAACTGGGAGTTACAAAAGCAAACCAGTTAAACAAACAAGGAATTAAAGAGTTTGAATTGGATGCTGAAAAGTACAATAGTTATTAAGATCATTGTAACCCACTGTTGCAGCAGCAAAGCAGTTAAACAAACAAGTAGATATTTAAGTTAAGGCAAATAGGTAATTCTTAACAGTAAGTATCAAACACATAGATAGGCGCAGTCTACAATATGATTAATAGGCTGTGTCATTATGTAATCAGTAGCAAACTAAATTAAGCCAAGCAATGTAATTGAACAATTTTGCAATAAATGGCTAACTAAAATTCCGAGAAGTAGGTAACTAAACTTACGCTAGTTCTTTCTACAGGCACACTACAACTTCTTTTCCGCTTACAAGGTTGTACAAAGGAGTCCATGGCATCAATTGCTTGGATACGCAGTCCCAATACTTCTTTCTTCCCACACTGTATGGGTAAGTCGAATGGTTAATCTGGTAAGATGGTGCGTCCTTGATATGTTATATGAGGACGTGTAGTCAGACTAGTTATAGCCAAACACATCACACTGGCTTTTATTGTATATTTCATGCGATTACTTTTGGCATATCGAGATCTAAGCAATCTACAATAGGATGAAAAGACTGGCATCCTTCACATTATTGGCGAACTCACTTCATAGAAACAAGTAATTCAACCATTCTGTGGGTAAATCAAAAGCGCCACTGGAATATTTTTCACTATCCAATCATACATGCAAAAAGGGGCGACGCCACCATAGGGGCTGGTATGGGCAGCCGCCTCAGGTGGATGGAAAGTGTGCACCTAGTTTGAGTCGTCCAGGTTGGCCCACGCTAGTTTTGTTCGTCCCAACGCACGAGCAGGCAATGTAAAAAATGAAGAAAAATGTTTCAATTTTGATGGGCCAATAACATAAGTGCAAGGCAGGCCCTATAGCAGGCTCGCGGCCCATACGAGCGCCTCCCATATCGATCTACAGCAGGAAAAATCCCAATTCATTCGCTCCAGCCTCCAGTCTAGTTCGCTCCTAACCTAGCCGCTGCTGGACAGACCGACACAACACTTCCTCAAACCCTCGTTGGAGGGTGGTCGCCAGGCTTCAAGCTGTGACGCCCGGATAATCAAGCTACACTAACCTCTGCCAATGATGCCACGTCACCTCGATTACTGTTGCTAATCTCGCGTTAGTTCGAAACCGATTCAAGTTCAAATTCAAAATCAAGCAAACAATAAAAGTTTTTGAAAATTAAAACTAAAATGTTCGGAGTGAACCAAGTAAAGCATAGGTAACTATGGTGGAGAAACCACACCTTTATAAAATATTTAAATACTATTAAATGGATAAAACATCAGCTAAGACTATTATTTAAATACTTTTAAATATTCAATAATTACAAAACTATTTTAGTTTGGGTAGCAAGTTAATGTGGCCATGGCATATTTGGTAACAACAAATTATGTGCCGTTTTGGTATTTTGCTAAAACTAAAAATAATAGGAAACTAAGTGAAAACCGAAAAGAAATAAATAAAAAGAAGATTAACAAAAAAGTAAAAGAGAAGAAAGACCCCCCCCCCCCCGCCAACTGGGCCTCGACCCAGCAGGCCACCGGCCCAACTGGGCAAAGGCCCAACCGGCCGAACCGCCCACTCCCTTATTCCCCCACGTCCTGAAACCCTAACCCCCACCACGCACTCCCTCCCCCACTCCCTCGATCCAGATCGGGATCGGGGCGATCACGCCCCCGCCCCCGTTGACTCCTCGCCCCTCCTCTCCCTCGCGCGACGCCCGACGGAAGCCGCGGCCGCTCCGTGCACTGACCGCGCCGCCGACTGGATCGCCACCTCCCCATCTCCTCCCCACGCCGGACCTCCTCCCCGACGGCCTCCCAAAGCTATGCTGCGCACCGTCGCCGCTCAACGTTCCGGACGCCGTCACCGGACCCCGCCGCTGCCCCGAGCCACCAAGACGACCAGCCTCCCCACCGGTCTGCCTCCTCGCCGCACGTCATCCCCGACGACCTCCTCGACCCCCGCTTCCCGAATCCCTACCGCCCCTGTGAGCTCCCCCTCCTCTCCCCCTTTCCCTCTGTCGCCGGCGCCGTTCGCGACGCCCCGGCCTCCTCTACCGCGCGTACGCACGCGTCGCGCCCGTCGCGGCCCTCAGCTCGTTGCATCGCTCGGAGCCGCGGCCCGCGCCTCGCCCTCCCCCCATCTCCGTCGCGCTCCAGCGCCCGCCCGTGGCTCGCCGTGCATCCCCTGTCCCTGCGCCGTTCGCGCCTCCCCTGCTTCGTCTCTGCGCCCCGTTGCGCCCTCCGCCGCTCGGCCTCTGCCCGCGGTGCCACCCCGCGCTGCCCGAGTCCGGCACCCACAGCCGGCGCCCGTCGCCGCGGCCTCAACCTCCTGGGCGGGCTCCCCTGACGCCAAGCGGGTGCGCCCACGCTCAGGCACCCGTCACCCGCTACCCGCTCACCCGCTAAGGCTCCCCCAGAGCCACTGACGAGGGGGCCCACGCCCCAGAACATTTTACAAAAAGAAAAAAAAAGATTTAAGAAAAATAAGTATTAAAATAATAATTAATTAATTATTTAATTAACTTAATTAATTCTGTTTATATTAACCTAATCATTAGGTAAACTAATTAACTCTGTTTAATTAACCTGCTAAATAAACAGTGTATGACATGCGGGACCTACCATCAGATTGACCCAGTCAACACCTGTTGACTGCTGATGTCAGCATGACATCATGCTGATGTCATAAATCCAAATTTCGAATTAAAATAATTAGATAAATGTTAAAAATCATTTAAATCTTCTAAAATCAATATAAAATAAACCGTAGCTCTGATGAAAAAACTTTGTACATGAAAGTTGCTCAGAACGACGAGACAAATCCGGATACGCAGCCCGTTCATCAGCCAAACATCCCTAACATATCGAACACGCAACTTTCCCCGTTTGGTTCATCTGTCCGAAAATGCGAAACACCGGGGATACTTTCCCCCCCTTCGCCGGTACCACCTACTACCGCGTTTGGGCACCCCTAGCAACGCTCATTGTCATGTCATGCATCGTTATGCATTTGTTTGCATTGTATTTATTGTTTCTTCCCCCTCTTCTCTCGCTAGACACCGAGACCGACGCCGCTGCTACCCAGTACGACTACGTTGTTGACGACCCCTCCTTGCCAGAGCAATCAGGCAAGCCCCCCCTTGATCACCAAATATCGCCTATTCTCCTCTATACTGCTTGCATTAGAGTAGTGTAGCATGTTACTGCTTTCCATTAATCCTATTCTGATGCATAGCCTGACATTGTTGCTACATCTATTGATACCTGTCACGCCCAATATGCGACCCTATCAAAAAGGAACTCCAAGGTCCCACCAAGGATAGACCCGCATATTGAAACACTTTTGCAAGGTGGATATCATTACATCAACATTACATAATAGATGGGGATACATACATAAGACATACAATGACACCCGAATACAACATCATCTTACATAAGAGCACCATCCGACTACGGATGAAACACAAACAGAAATTCAAACGACATCCACCCTGCCACCCGTCCCCGATCCAAACGGCGCACCCGGATCTGTCCATCCCGATCGGCGTCATCTAGCTTCCCAGAGGTCAAAATTCTTCCAAGTCCTTTTCTCTGTAACATTTTCATGCCATGTTCATAGCATCATATCTCTCTGCCTACTGCTCCGTTTCGTGCGTGTAATATGGCAAATCGTTCGTCTCAACGAGTACTTCATTTCATCTCATTGCATCATTTTCATTTTAGCTCATCTTGATGCCTGAATCATCGTTGTAAGAGTGCTATATGATGTTAACCTGCTGAAACTGTTATAACATGCTCATTTGTCATTTTTTCCATGTTTGATGTGTGCATCCTATGAGTATGAGCTCTACATGTTTTTGATCTATGTCATGCCATCTTCACAATGGTGCCATCCATGTATTTTTGTGAGTCTTGTAGTGAGTGCATCGAGCTTGTTAAGTAGTGTACTTGTTGTTGCTATTTTCCTGACTGATTATGTTATAATTTGTTGCTATGTAAACCTGCTGCTACTAGTCATTCTATGCATATTCTGGAGATGTTCACTAAGGATGTTTTGTTGTTCATTCTAGTCATTCCATTCATTCCCCTGGTTGCATTTATATCCTGCTGTAACATGTTGTAATCTTGCTCTCGAACTTGCTAAATAATGTTGTTGTCAGCCTGTTAACATGAAGTTCAGTTTTGGCCATGTGCTTTTCTAGTGATCCGTGCACCCTATGAACTTGTTCTTGCCATGCTTAGCTTCATAAACATGTATTCTTACTGTCGGTTGCCTTGCCATGCCATGTATTGCTCTGTGGTGAGTGGTTCAAGCTCACCAACATGCCTACTTATTGTTGTTACTGCCATGTATGAATCTGTCATCTTTTGCCATGTTTACATGGGTGCCATCATATCTTCTGATCCTTTTTGGCTCATGGTCAGTAAGGGACTTTTGTTCTATGCAATTAGTAGATTCTTGCCATGCCTTTGTTTACCATGATAAGTTCTTGTAACATGTTTTTTGATAGCTCTAAACATTGCAACCTGATGTTATTTCTGCCAAGTCTGAAACTGTTATTATTTGCAATCTTCCCATGTCCTTTTGAGCATGTTCTAGTTGTTTCTGGAGATAGCTCAGTGTTCATGTTTTGTTATGCTTTACCTGTAATTCATGCCCATGCCTTTTTTTCTTACGTTGAGATGCTGTAGCATGTTGTTTCGGTGCTTGCAATATGCCTAGTTGCTGTTATGGGCAGATTGTTGCTATAACTTGTATAGTGTATGTGTTGAACCGTTGCTCCGTTTTGAGTGTGCTCTATATGAAACTTGCTTGATTTTGCATGTAGTTTCATATTATCATGTTGCATCCATGTTTGGGAGTGTTTGCTTGATGTTTGTATGCATTTAGCATCAATGCCATGCTTAACTTGTTTTGCTTATATCTTCTAGGCCGTAGCTCCGAATCTAATGAACTTTATATGTAACTTGACTAGAATCTCGTGTAGATCATCTTGGTGCATCTTAACTTGCTGTTTAACAACTTGAACATAAGGCTTAATCAGATCTGGACCAACTTTGAAACTTGCATATGAGGACTTACCGGAATTGTTATATGTTGTTTCCGGCCTCATTTAAACTTGCCTTATGTGTTGTTCTTGTTTGCATCATCTTTTGCCATGCGTAGCTTTATGTAGCTTTGTCATGCATCATGCTTGTTGTGCATCATATTTTGTCTATGTGTGGTGTGTTTACCATGTTGTGTGTTTCTTCTCGATAGTTCCTGTTTCGTTGCGATCGTGAGGATTCGTTCGTCTACGCTTGGTTCGTCTTCGTGGCTTCATCTTCTTCATGGACTCGTTCTTCTTCCTTGCAGGATTTCAGGCAAGATGACCGCTACCCTGGATCTCACTACTATCATTGCTATGCTAGTTGCTTCGTTCTATCGCTTTGCTGCGCTTCCTATAACTTGTTCTTCAAGCCTCCCAAATTGCCATGAACCTCTAACCTTTGACACCCTTCCTAGCAAACCGTTGCTTGGCTATGTTACCGCTTTGCTCAGCCCCTTTTATAGCGTTGTTAGTTGCAGGTGAAGTTGAAGATTGCTCCATGGTGGACAGGGTTATGTTGGGATATCACAATATCTCTTATTTAATTAATGCATCTATATATTTGGTAAAGGGTGGAAGGCTCGGCCTTATGCCTGGTGTTTTGTTCCACTCTTGCCGCCCTAGTTTCCGTCATACCGGTATTATGTTCCTGGATTTTTGCGATTCTTAGCGGCCGGGTGATTTATGGGACCCTCTCGACAGTTCGCTTTGAATAAAACTCCTCCAGCAAGGCCCAACCTTGGTTTTACCATTTGCCTCACCACCACCTATATTTCCCTTGGGAGTAATTAACCCAAGGGTCATCTTTATTTTAGCCCCCCCGGGACAATGCTTGTCTAAGTGTTGGCCCGAACCGAGTAGACTGCGGGGCCCCCTCGGGGAAACTCGAGGTTTGGTTTTACTCGTAGGATGTCTCATACGGTGTTGCCCAGAACGAGATATGTGCAGCTCCTATCGGGATTGTCGGCGCATCGGGCGGCTTTGCTGGTCTTGTTTTACCATTGTCGAAATGTCTTGTAAACCGGGATTCCGAGACTGATCGGGTCTTCCTGGGAGAAGGTATATCCTTCGTTGATCGTGAGAGCTTATGATGGGCTAAGTTGGGATACCCCTGCAGAGTATAAACTTTCGAGAGCCGTGCCCGCGGTTATGTGGCAGATGGGAATTTGTTAATGTCCGGTTGTAGATAACTTGACACCAAATCCGATTTAAAATGCATCAACCGCGTGTGTAGCCGTGATGGTCTCTTATCGGTGGAGTCCGAGAAGTGAACACGGTCTTTGGGTTATGTTTGGCGTAAGTAGGTGTTCAGGATCACCTCTTGATCATTGCTAGCTTCACTACCGTTCCTTTGCTTCTCTTCTCGCTCTTATTTGCGTATGTTAGCCACCATATATGCTTAGCCGCTGCTGCAACCTCACCACTTTACCCCTTCCTTTCCCATTAAGCTTTGCTAGTCTTGATACCCATGGTAATGGGATTGCTGAGTCCTCGTGGCTCACAGATTACTACAACCACAGTTGCAGGTACAGGTTATGCGATGATCATGATGCGAGAGCGATGTTTACTTGTTTTGGAGTTCTTCTTCTGCTTCTTCTTCGATCAGGGGATAGGTTCCAGGTCGGCAGCCTGGGCTAGCAGGGTGGATGTCGTTTGAGCTTCTGTCTGTGTTTCATCCGTAGTCGGATGTTGATCTTATGTAAGTTGATGTTGTATTCATGTGGCATTGTATGCCTTTTGTATGTATCCCGATCTATTATGTAATGTTGATGTAATGATATCCACCTTGCAAAGCGTTTCAATATGCGAGTCTATCCTTGGTCGGACCTTCGAGTTCCTTTTGGATAGGGTCGCATATTGGGCGTGACAATACCTTACCTGCAATCCTAGATACTTAGTATAGGATGCGAGTTTATCATCTGTGGCCCTACATTCTTGTCGGTCTGCCTTGCTATACTATCGGGCCGTGATCACTTGGGAGGTGATTACGAGTATATACTATACATATATCACATACTACAGATGGTGACTAAAGTCGGGTCCGCTCGAAGAGTGCCCGCGAGTGATTCACGGATTGGGGGCTGAAAGGACCTTTGTCCCGACGGCCCTCTGTGTGGATCTTTGTGGCAGAACGACAGGGCAGGTTGAGACCACCTAGGCGAGAGGTGGGCCTGGCCCTGGTCGGTGTTCACGGTTGCTTCATAATAACACGCTTAGCGAGATATTGGTATTTGATCTGAGTCTGGCCACTGGCCTATACGCACTAAGCAACTACGCGGGAAAGATATGGGCACCCAACATCGTGGTATCAGCCGAAGCCTTCTAGACGTCAGCGACTGAGCGGCGCGCGCCGGATTGGAACGTAAGCCTGCTCTTGCATTAAGGGGGCTAGTTCTGCTTTCGGCCGCCCACGCAACGTGCAGGTGTGCAATGGGCGATGGGCCCGGACCGCTGCGCCATCGGAGTTAGACCGGCGTGCTGACCTCTCTGTTAAGCCTAGGTGGGGCTGCGACGTGTTGATCTTCCAAGGCCGGGCATGACCCAGGAAAGTGTGTCCAGCCAAATGGGATCGAGCGTGTTGGGTTATGTGGTGCACCCCTGCAGGGAAGTTTATCTATTCGAATAGCCGTGTCCCTCAGGAAAAGGACGACCCGGTGTTGTACCTTGACCTTATGACAACTAGAACCGGATACTTAATAAAACACACCCAGACAAGTTCCACAGACAACCTGGTGATCGCTTTTCCACAGGGCGACGAGGGGAGGATCGCCGGGTAGGATTATTGTCACACCCTGCATTTTGTAACATTTCATTTGCATTAATAAAGCATGAAAATTTGGGCCAACAAAAACTTTTGCACTATTTGGCTTTTATTTGGAGCTGGTTTTCTCTCTGTGATTCTTTTCAAGTGCTCTTTAAAGTCAACTACTTCACCTTCTATACTTCATCTCCTTGCCCCAAACTTCTGTCCAATGATCATGCCATGTGTATAGAGCAATATAGTATTTTCTTACAAAAATAATTTGGCCAAAAAGTATTTTCTAAAATTAGTTTTCCAAAAACCCTTGAATTAAGATTTGCACTGCAAGTACTTGATTTGAGGTGTGAAAAATCTTTAAAAAGGTATATTTGAAACCTATTAGATATAGGATACCCAGAAACCACAAAAATATAATTTTAAAAGCTATTTTCCT
Source organism: Triticum timopheevii (assembly GCA_963921465.1). NCBI lineage: Eukaryota > Viridiplantae > Streptophyta > Magnoliopsida > Poales > Poaceae > Triticum > Triticum timopheevii. The sequence goes on from OY997274.1 coordinate 369,138,045, forward strand.
ATTTTATTTAAAAGCTTTTTCTTAAGGCCAGAAATGGTCTTTAATAGGGAAAAATTATTTTATTGTTTCAAAAATATTTGAAAAAAATTAGGGAAACTCAGTGGACATAGATTTTCCATATATAAGAGTTTCAAGATATGGTGATGATCAAAATATTGGACAAAACCTTCCAAAACCATTTCTGCCCATTTCAAGGATTTGAAATGTTTCTACAGGAAATATTTTAATAAAAATCCAAGAAAAATCCAGAAAGTCACAAATGCATATTGTGATGATCTTGCAAAGCCTCATGTCAATCAAAGTCATTTTGGTTCACCAAAAGGCCCCAAAACCCTCTCTGACCAGAATCAAATTTGAGCAACTTTGTACTACCAACTTTCTCCCCTTGACCCCAACTTTTGTGAGCATGTTCACATGACCAAATGAGGCCACTACACCAAGTGGTGCATCAAGGAGAAGTGATTTGCTCAACTAGATCTACTCAAGTCTATTTCTGCTCATTCCTAGGGTTTACAAAAGTTGTATTGGCAACTTTGCCCAAATAAGCTCAAATTTGGTGGCACACCCTATTTCTAAGTGTCTTTCCATCTTGTTAAGTATCATGGGAATTATAGTTCATTTGCTTGCCCAAACCATTATCAAACACCTTCTGGCATTTTGCAAAAACCACTATTTTGACCCCTGCCACTATTCTTGGAGAGCTCAAATTTTTACCACAGCTCCTCCTAGCCCCCTTTCACCTCTAGTAACAATGGCAAGTCCATAGCTCACTTATTGGATGGGTAAAACCCCACTTCCTCTCTCTGGTCAGCCCATGTGCACACTTCTTTTTCCTCTCCTCTCACTTTACTAGCTCTCCAGGGCATCCAATGCCCTCTCCTCTTCTTTACTCCCCCCTAGACCTGCTAGACACTAGTGGACACGCCCCTGCCCTTTAAACAATGCCGTGGCAGCCAAAGGCATGCTCTGGAGCATGCTACAGTGCGCTCCCGCACTATAGCCGCCCCCTGCCAAGCACCCCCGGCCACCTCGGGCCTCCCCAGCGCGCCCGACGAGGTGCCTCGACGTCCGCAGCACGCCACGCCCCTGGCCCCCTCCTCCTTCTCCCTCATCTCGCCCCAGCTCGCACGCGCGGCGACCGCCCGAGCGCACCAGTGAGCGTGCTCACACGCGTGGTGCCTCTGGCCCCCTGCTCCCTCTCTTTCTTCTTCCCCTGGGCGTAGTCGACCCCCACGAACAACCCAGACACAACCAAACTGGCCCCCGTGACCCGTGGCAACGGCAACGAGCTCGCCGGCGCACAGGCCCACGGTGGACCACCGTGCGGCTATATAAGCCCGCCCCGGGCCGCTCCAGTGGCATTCGCCTCCTTCTCACACCCCCAGAAGCACGCCCGCACCACCCAATCACCCCCGGAGAGCCTCTGTGCTCGGGATCGACCGGAGCTCCGCCGCCTCGGGTCGCCGTCAATCTCAGGGTACGGGCTCCCTCCTCCCCTCCTCTCTCTCGATCTGGACTCCCCTCACCTCCCTGATCGTATCCCCTCTCTTCCCCGCCTCGTTTGCAGCCGGAAACGGCCGGAGCCGTCGACGCCCGAAGCTCCTCCGCCGCGAGACCTTCTCGCCGGCGAACCAGGCAGCTCCGGTGACGCCCGCCACGTCCACCCGATCAGCGATGCAGCGCTGAGTCCAGCCGTGCCCTCGCCCGACCTCGCCGTGGCCTACGCCGTTGCCGTTGAGCTCGTCGTCCCCTCTGGCCTAGGGTTGACGACAACGGTCGTGGGGCCCGCCCGTCAGCCCCTCGCCCTGACGCCTGGGCCCCGCCCGTCAGGTTTGAACCTGGCGCGCGCGCGTGCACCGGCGCGCTGGGCCGCCTCGCTGGCTGGGCCTGCTGCCCTGCGGCTGTCCTGGCCCAGCAGGCACAGTGCCCTTTTTCTTTTTTCTTTTTCTGTCATTATTCCAAAAATTCTACAGGATTAAATAATAATCCAAATACAACAATTCCAGTTCCTAAAACCTTGTAAAAATCCCACCTATTTAATGGTGTAACTCTCATATATGTCCATCAAACTTTTCTGCACTGTTCAAATTTAAATTCAAATTTGAGCATTTAAATTCCCCTCTAAAAATCCATTTCTCCTATTCCACAGCTCCAAATTCAAAACTAAGAATTTTCCCCTTCTTTGTTTTCAACCTAGTATTTTACAAAAATGAGTTGACATTTTCTGAGCACTTTGGTTTTTCTGTTTTACTATTGCCTTATTTTCTCGTTATTATTTTGCGACGATAGATTGCGTTGCTGACGAAGGAGTTGGACCAGAAGACTTTGAAGACCCAGAAGACTTTGTTGAGCCAGGCAAGCAGCCCTTTGACCATGTCTATGAAACCCTTTTTATGCATGTCATATAGCACCATATTGTTGTTGCAACGGAATCATGATGAGGTGGTAACCACTTTGATGGTTTGCCACCGTACTTTCTCATTGATACTTGCATTGTGCATGACCCTACCTTCTTATGAGGGTTATGCCGGTGGGAGTAGATAGGATGCTAAAGTAGTGCTACGCAAAAAGGGGCGGGAATATGCATGGTGATGGCGACAAAGTATTTTCAAAAGACCTTTTCGAAAACCCCATCGGGTGCCACTTATGCCCGGGGGAGATGATGAGTTGGGTAGCCACTTGATGACGAAGTGGTTTACCGAGGCAAGTGTGTGTTGTTTTCAAAACGGATTGGTTGAAGTTGCGACCGTTATTCCAACCTTACATGCGCAACCACTCTACCCTTATATGGGAAAGGGAATTATTGATTACCTAGGTGGATACTAGCTTGGAGCCCGCATTACTAGTGACGGGGGAGAGTTGGTGCTCTCTCTCGAGACGGGGTCGTGCCAGGTAGGGTGGCCATGACTGTCTTTACAGCACCGGACACACCGTTGTGTCCCCTCTCGGATGTTACGATCTCGAGTGAGTCTCGTATGATGTAGATCGTGAGGATACGGAACAACGAGTGGACTCCATGTTAGTGTCGTCTAGGGAAAGGTAGTGATCGGGTGCTTACCCCGGGTACTTGAGGTACCGCGGGTCGTGGATGACATGGAAGTTCCCCGGATCTAGTGGGTAAAGTGTGCAACCTCTGCAGAGTGTAAAACTATTCGAATAGCCATGTCCATGGTCAAGGATAGTTGGGTAACCGCTCTTGGGCTACGTCCACATGTTTACAAACCGAGTGTGTGTGTTGATAAAACTACTTGGGTCAAGTCAAAGGACTTGACATAATTGAGTTGGGTTGGTGCCCACTCTATTTATGTTGATATCTGTAACCTGTCCTCATGGTTACTTGAATTCTCCTGATGCATGTCTTACATTTGTTGAACATGTCATTGCACTCAAAACTAGCTTTCTGCAAAAATTTACCTATATCATGCATTGCTACCTCTTGAACCAAAACATGGGTTGCTTGCGAGTACATTCAAAGTACTCATTGGCTTGCCACTGGTTATTTAATTGACCAGGCATGGAAGAACCAGAGTTCGAAGAAGAGTTCTTTGGAGACGATCATGCGAACTAGGACGTTTCCCAGTTAGAATGCCTGTAGGGTTAAGGCAGATGGCATGGGTTCTACTTATCGACGAAGATTTCCGCTGTTTGTGTTTCATTTGATGATCAGCCCTTAAGGCTTTATCAATGTAAGACTTGACCATAATGGTCATAATTTGTGTAAGACGGCATGTATGGATGTAAGACTCTTGTTATTCAGCTTCTGTGTGTTCAGTGAGCATTGATCTCTGGGATCACTGTACACGTGCATTCGGTGATCTCGACTTATGAGTCGGGGTCCCCACAGAGCTGGTATCAGAGCCATCCTGACTGTAGGAAGCCTTAGTTAGCATGGACGTTAGTTAGCTTGAGACCATCTAAACTTCTCTTCTTTTCTAAAGCATACCCAACCCAAATATATATTCCGCTTATTGACCTCGCCCATTCAACCTTTGTAGATGGCTGCCGTACTCGAAGACTTCCTGACCACCGGATTTCCCGTGCTTCTCGAGGATAGCCTCAAGAAGTGCCAGTTCCACCGAGCCCCCATTTTCACCTACCAGGAGCATTGGATCAATGACACCGAGACGGAGTACCATGTGGAAGTAATCATGAAGGCCAATGACCCTCTAACAAGCTGGTTCTTCGAGGGACCCCAGATGGCAACACTAGTTCTTGCCGTCGAAACGGCAACCCTCAAGGCACTCACCCGCCTCCGAGACCTTCTTCCGGAGATGGCAGACGAGTTGGCAACCCGCTTCTTGCCTTATCGGAAGGAAGGTGAGGATGAGAGCAGTGCACCAGCTCCACCATTAGAGGAAGGACTTCCACTCCGATTCCAGACCTACTTCAGCCTTTGTGCCGATAGTTTGGCGCAACACTTGGCCTCGGAATCAATGGAACTCCGAAAGGAACTTCATGAGACCAAGGCACTTCTTCTCCGAGCTCAAGTGAAGATAGATAGGATCAAGAAAGAAGGTGCTCCCCTTGGACAGCCCGCAATTGCATACAGAGGCGGAAGACCCCCAAAGGATGGAGAACCACCACAGCAACACCGCATGAGCGCAAAGGAATACCGCAAGCTCTTCGCACCACCAGCAAAGCAACGCCATGTTGAACTCTTCCACTCCCCCACCCCTTCAAGCAATGAAGAAAGCCACGCTACTGATGATGAGGAGGAAGACCCAGAAGAGCCAGACTACGCGACCGAGCATTCCACCACTTAGGCATCATTCACAACTTGGATATGCCCGTTAGTAACCCTACGGTAGGATAGGTCGTGTACCCCTATGCGAAGTCGAGTCCTTGTAATGGTTCATATGAAACCATGTAGTGTTGTGTTTGCTTTTGATGTGTTTGATGGATGTCGTGCTTTCCTTCGGGAACTTGTAAGCGACTACATCACCCATTTGGACTTTAATGAATGTGTTTGGCCCTTTTGGCCCTTGCATGAAAACAATTAGTGTCCTACCAACCCCCTTACTAGGCGTCCCATCTATATTGCTTTCCCCATCTTTCCCCAATCATGAGACCTTGACCACTCCGATAGGATGCCTGTTGTAACACGTACTGGTACCTCTACCCAGCAGCAAGAAGCCAGAGGTTCTGCTGAAGCAGGAGTCAGCCAGGAACAAGCCCGAGGACAGACTCCACCCCCACCACCTCCTCCAAACATGGACATGGCTCAGCTTCTCCAAGCCTTCCGAGAGGAACACCAAGCCAACACTGCAGCCCTTCAGGTGATTGCTCAAGCTGTCAATCGCCAGCCAGCGGGACACGGCAATGGACGTTCCACGTTGGTGGAGTTCAAGAAGCATGCACCACCCACCTTCATTGAGACTGCTGAACCCCTGGATGCAGACGACTGGGTCCGCACCATTGAGGACTTGTTGGACCTAGTCGGCTGCACTGAAGACCGTGAGAGGGTGGCATATGCTGCCCACTGTCTCGGGGGAACTGCCAGAGCTTGGTGGGATGGATTCAAGGCCATGCATGCTGAGCAAAACATCACTTGGAATGACTTCAAGGAAGAATTCCGCAAGGCCCACATTCCTTCTGGAATCATGGCCATCAAGAAGCGTGAGTTCCGAGCCCTGAAGCAAGGTAGTAGCACTGTCAAGGAGTACGTGCAGAAGTTTAGTGTTCTCTCAAGGTATGCTCCTGAGGATGTCAGCACTGATGCTGCCAAGAAGGAGCGCTTCATGGAAGGCCTTAACCAGACTCTGCAGTACTCGCTTGTTGTGTGCGACTGCCCGGCCTTTCCTGATCTGGTGAACAAGGCACTCATGCTTGAGGACAAGCGACGTGCTTTGGATGATACCCGTAAGCGCAAGATGATCAGCAAGGGTAGCTCCAGCAACCAGAAGCCTCGCCCATGGCAGCCAGCCCCAGTCAAGCCAACCTATCAGCAGCCACGAGCTCCTACACCCCGCGCCAACTATCCACCTCAGCAGTATGCCAACCCCAGGCCAGCTTACAACAACCCCATTAACAATGCTAGCAAGAGCAGCAACCCCAACCAGGTCACTTGCTTCGGTTGTGGACAACCAGGACACTACTCCAAGTATTGCCCCAACAAGAAGCCCGACGCCCCGCGCCCCAATGCGCAGAACCCAGGACAAGGCCGTGGAGTGCCACCAAGGAACCAAGCTCCCCGCAATCTGCGCAACATCGGCAAGGGTCGTGTGAATCATGTCACTGCAGAAGAAGCCCAGGAAGACCCGGACGTCGTACTGGGTACGTTCCTTGTCAATTCAGCACCTGCAACTGTCTTGTTTGATTCTGGAGCCACGCATTCATTTGTCACCCAAAAGTTTGTATTAAAAAGTGGCATGACCCCTACACCCCTGCATAACCCTATGGTGGTACAAACCCCCGGAGCAGAGATGAGAGCCAAGATAGGATGTAAAGGAGTCGGGATTGTCATTAATGGGGTAGACTTCTTAGCAGACCTTATCATCTTAGGATCACAAGGCTTGGACGTGATCTTAGGAATGAATTGGCTCATCAAGCACCAAGGCTGGATAGATTGCGCCAACCGGACTGTCACTATGACCAATGACCAAGGAGCCGAAGTTAAATTTGCCTCCAACCCCTCCTCTGCTCAAGCCACCCAAGTCAACTGTCTGACTGAAGTTGGGTTGGAGCAAGTGCCGGTAGTATGCGAATACCCCGATGTTTTTCCTGATGAGCTACCGGGAATGCCTCCTGACCGAGACATTGAGTTCATCATCGAGCTCATGCCTGGAGCAGGACCCATCTATAAGAAGCCTTATAGAATGGGATCGGAAGAGTTAGCAGAGTTGAAGAAGCAACTGGAAGAGCAGTTGAGGAAGGGATTTATCCGCCCTAGTGCCTCTCCTTGGGGATCGCCCATTCTGTTTGTGGCAAAGAAGGACGGTACCATCCGCTTGTGCATTGACTACCGCTCCCTCAATGAAGTTACAATTAAGAACAAGTATCCACTTCCCAAGATTGAAGATCTGTTTGATCAACTCAATGGGGCCAAGGTGTTCTCCAAGATTGACCTCAGATCTGGGTACTACCAGCTGAAGATCAGACCCCAAGATATTCCGAAGACGGCATTTGTAACCAGATATGTCCTGTATGAATGCACGGTCATGTCCTTTGGATTGACCAATGCCCCAGCTTACTTCATGTATCTCATGAATAAGGTCTTCATGGAATATTTGGACACGTTTGTTGTTGTCTTCATTGACGACATTCTTGTCTTCTCGAAGACGGAAGAAGAGCACGAGCAACACTCGAGGATGGTCCTAGACAAGCTTCGAGAGCACCAACTGTATGCCAAGTTCAGCAAGTGCGAATTTTGGCTGCGTGAAGTTGGATTCTTGGGTCATGTTATGACCGATGAAGGATTGTCGGTCGATCCTGCTAAGATTGCAGCCGTGACTGAATGGCAATCCCCAAGCATTGTGAAGGAAGTCAGAAGCTTGCTCGGACTCGCAGGATATTACCGCAAGTTCGTTGAAGGATTCTCAAGCATTGCCCGACCCATGACTCAGCTCTTGAAGAAGGACAAGAAGTTTGAATGGACGCCGAAGTGCGAAGAGAGCTTCCAGGAGCAGAAGAAGAGACTGACCACCGCCCCAGTTCTGGCCACACCAGATATACACAAGGAGTTTGTGATATATTGCGATGCGTCAAGAACCGGACTGGGAGGTGTTCTGATGCAAGAGGGCAGAGTCGTAGCTTACCTTTCAAGGCAACTACAGCCTCATGAAGAGAACTATGCTACTCATGATCTTGAGTTAGCAGCTGTGGTTCATGCCCTGAAGACGTGGCGACATTACCTCCTAGGGAAGCGGTGTGAGATATACACGGATCACAAAAGTCTGAAGTATATTTTCACTCAAAAGGAATTGAACATGAGGCAAAGAAGATGGCTAGAGTTGATTAAAGATTATGACCTCAGTGTTCAATACCACCCTGGGAAGGCTAATGTGGTAGCAGATGCATTAAGCAGAAAGGCTTGTTCCTTGAATGCTATGCTTAAGGACAAGCTACCCGCCTTGTATGAAGAACTTGAAAGCTTCGGGTTGGAACTGGTTGCACCAAGATTCTTGGCCAACCTCGAAGTTAGGCCTACCTTGATGGATGATATTAAGGAAGCTCAGAAGGGACACGAATCTATTGAAGGCATCAAGAGGAAGATCAAGGCAGGCAAAGCCCCAGGATTCTCAGAGGATGAGGAAGGAATTGTGTGGTTTGGGAATCGCATCTGCGTGCCCAACAAGGTTGAGCTCAAGAATCTGATCTTGCAAGAAGCTCATGACACCCCGTATTCCATCCACCCTGGAGGAACCAAGATGTATCAAGTCCTAAGGGGATGATTTTGGTGGCACGGGATGAAAAGGGAGATTGCCACCTATGTTGCGAAGTGTGATGTATGCCAAAGAGTCAAGGCTGAATATCAGCGACTTGCTGGATTGCTCCAACCACTCAAGGTTCCCGAGTGGAAATGGGATAAAGTCGGAATGGATTTCATCACTGGACTACCTAGGTCAAACAAGGGACATGACTCCATCTGGGTCATAGTCGATCATTTGACCAAAGTAGCCCACTTCATTCCTGTTAAGACTACCTACAGTGGCAACCAGCTAGCAACTCTATACATCAACAGAATCGTAAGCCTTCATGGTGTTCCCAAGGAGATTGTGTCTGATCGAGGAACCCAGTTTACCTCAAGGTTCTGGAAGAAGTTCCAAGAGGCCATGGGGACAAAGTTGTCCTTCAGTACCGCTTTCCACCCACAGACCGGAGGTCAGACAGAACGAGTGAATCAGATACTCGAAGACATGCTCCGAGCCTATGTCTTAGCATATGGATCTAAGTGGGAAGATTGCCTCCCTTTTGCCGAATTCTCCTACAACAACAGTTATCAGTCAAGCCTTCAGATGGCACCATTTGAGGTGTTATATGGACGAAAGTGCCGCACACCCCTCAACTAGTCGGAGACCGGAGAAGGACTTGTCTTTGGGCCCGATATCCTCCGTGAAGCAGAAGAGCAAGTTCAGCTAGTCAGAGAGCGACTGAAGACCGCCAAGTCAAGGCAGAAGAGCTATGCTGACGCTCGTCGCCGACTAGTAGACTTCCAAGTCGGAGACCATGTATACCTGCGAGTAACTCCTCTTAAGGGAACAAAGCGTTTCCACGTTAAGGGAAAGCTTGCACCAAGGTTTATCGGTCCCTTCGAGATCACCGCACGACAAGGAGAAGTGGCTTACCAGTTGGAACTGCCACCTGAACTATCCGATGTGCACAACGTATTCCACGTGTCACAACTCCGGAAGTGTCTCCAAGTTCCAGACAAGCCTGATCTTTACAAGGACGTCAATCACCAAGCCATTGACCTTCAGCCTGATTTGACTTACCGTGAGAGGCCCATCTGCATTCTGGATGAGGCTAAGCGACACACTCAAAACCGCACCATCAAGTACTTCAAGGTCCAGTGGAGCAACCACTCTGAAGCAGAAGCCACCTGGGAACGTGAAGACTACCTTAGATCTGAATTTCCGTATCTCTTTAAAGCCTAGTTTAGGAATCTCGGGGACGAGATTCTTGTAAGGGGGGTAGGTCTATCACACCCTGCATTTTGTAACATTTCATTTGCATTAATAAAGCATGAAAATTTGGGCCAACAAAAACTTTTGCATTATTTGGCTTTTATTTGGAGTTGGTTTTCTCTCTGTGATTCTTTTCAAGTGCTCTTTAAAGTCAACTACTTCACCTTCTATACTTCATCTCCTTGCCCCAAACTTCTGTCCAATGATCATGCCATGTGTATAGAGCAATATAGTATTTTCTTACAAAAATAATTTGGCCAAAAAGTATTTTCTAAAATTAGTTTTCCAAAAATCCTTGAATTAAGATTTGCACTGCAAGTACTTGATTTGAGGTGTGAAAAATCTTTCAAAAGGTATATTTGAAACCTATTAGATATAGGATACCCAGAAACCACAAAAATATAATTTTAAAAGCTATTTTCCTATTTTATTTAAAAGCTTTTTCTTAAGGCCAGAAATGGTCTTTAATAGGGAAAAATTATTTTATTGTTTCAACAATATTTGAAAAAAATCAGGGAAACTCAGTGGACATATATTTTCCATATATAAGAGTTTCAACATATGGTCATGATCAAAATATTGGACAAAACCTCCCAAAACCATTTCTTCCCATTTCAAGGATTTGAAATATTTCTACAGGAAATATTTTCATAAAAATCCAAGAAAAATCCAGCAAGTCACAAATGCATATTGTGATGATCTTGCAAAGCCTCATGTCAATCAAAGTCATTTTGGTTCACCAAAAGGCCCCAAAACCCTCTCTGACCGGAATCAAATTTGAGCAACTTTGTACTACCAACTTTCTCCCCTTGACCCCAACTTTTGTGAGCATGTTCACATGACCAAATGAGGCCACTACACCAAGTGGTGCATCAAGGAGAAGTGATTTTCTCAACTAGATCTACTCAAGTCTATTTCTGCTCATTCCTAGGGTTTACAAAAGTTGCATTGGCAACTTTGCCCAAATAAGCTCAAATTTGGTGGCACACCCTATTTCTAAGTGTCTTTCCATCTTGTTAAGTATCATGGCAATTATAGTTCATTTGCTTGCCCAAACCATTATCAAACACCTTCTGGCATTTTGCACTATTTTGACCCCTGCCACTATTCTTGGAGAGCTCAAATTTTTACCACAGCTCCTCCTAGCCCCCTTTCACCTCTAGTAACAATGGCAAGTCCATAGGTAACTTATTGGATGGGTAAAACCCCACTTCCTCTCTCTGGTCAGCCCATGTGCACACTTCTTTTTCCTCTCCCCTCACTCTACTGGCTCTCCAGGGCATCCAATGCCCTCTCCTCTTCTTTACTTCCCCCTAGACCTGCTAGACACTAGTGGACATGCCCCTGCCCTTTAAACAATGCCGTGGCAGCCAAAGGCATGCTCTGGAGCACGCTACAGTGCGCTCCCGCACTATAGCCGCCCCCTGCCAAGCACCCCCGGCCACCTCGGGCCTCCCCAGCGCGCCCGACGAGGTGCCTCGACGTCCGCAGCACACCACGCCCCTGGCCCCCTCCTCCTTCTCCCTCATCTCGCCCCAGCTCGCATGCGCGGCGACCGCCCGAGCGCACCAGTGAGCGTGCTCACACACGCGGTGCCTCTGGCCCCCTGCTCCCTCTCTCTCTTCTTCCCATGGGCATAGTCGACCCCCACGAACAACCCAGACACAACCAAACAGGCCCCCGTGACCCGTGGCGACGGCAACGAGCTCGCCGGCGCACAGGCCCACGGTGGACCACCGTGCGGCTATATAAGCCCGCCCCGGGCCGCTCCAGTGGCATTCGCCTCCTTCTCACACCCCCAGAAGCACGCCCGCACCACCCAATCACCCCCGGAGAGCCTCTGTGCTCGGGATCGACCGGAGCTCCGCCGCCTCGGGTCGTCGTCAATCTCAGGGTACGGGCTCCCTCCGCCCCTCCTCTCTCTCGATCTGGACTCCCCTCACCTCCCTGATCATATCCCCTCTCTTCCCCGCCTCGTTTGCATCCGGAAACGGCCGAAGCCGTCGACGCCCGAAGCTCCTCCGCCGCGAGACCTCGTCGCCGGCGAACCAGGCAGCTCCGGTGACGCCCGCCACGTCCACCCGATCGGCGACGCAGCGCTGAGTCTAGCCGTGCCCTCGCCCGACCTCGCCGTGGCCTACGCCGTTGCCGGTGAGCTCGTCATCCCCTCTGGCCTAGGGTTGACGACGACGGTCATGGGGCCCGCCCGTCAGCCCCTCGCCCTGACGCCTGGGCCCCGCCCGTCAGGTTTGAACCTGGCGCGCGCGCGTGCACCGGCGTGCTGGGCCGCCTCGCTGGCTGGGCCTGCTGCCCTGCGGCTGTCCTGGCCCAGCAGGCACAGTGCCCTTTTTCTTTTTTCTTTTTCTATCATTATTCCAAAAATTCCACAGGATTAAATAATAATCCAAATACAACAATTCCAGTTCCTAAAACCTTGTAAAAAGCCCACCTATTTAATGGTGTAACTCTCATATATGTCCATCAAACTTTTCTGCACTGTTCAAATTTAAATTCAAATTTGAGCATTTAAATTCCCCTCTAAAAATCCATTTCTCCTATTCCACAGCTCCAAATTCAAAACTAAGAATTTTCCCCTTCTTAGTTTTCAACCTAGTATTTTACAAAAATGAGTTGACATTTTCTGAGCACTTTGGTTTTTCTGTTTTACTATTGCCTTATTTTCTCGTTATTATTTTGCGACGATAGATTGCATTGCTGACGAAGGAGTTGGACCAGAAGACTTTGAAGACCCAGAAGACTTTGTTGAGCCAGGCAAGCATCCCTTTGACCATGTCTATGAAACCCTTTTTATGCATGTCATATAGCACCATATTGTTGTTGCAACGGAATCATGATGAGGTGGTAACCACTTTGATGGTTTGCCACTGTACTTTCTCGTTGATACTTGCATTGTGCATGACCCTACCTTCTTATGAGGGTTATGCCGGTGGGAGTAGATAGGATGCTAAAGTAGTGCTACGCAAAAAGGGGCGGGAATATGCATGGTGATGGCGACAAAGTATTTTCAAAAGACCTTTTCGAAAAACCCATCGGGTGCCACTTATGCCCGGGGGAGATGATGAGTTGGGTAGCCACTTGATGACGAAGTGGTTTACCGAGGCAAGTGTGTGTTGTTTTCAAAATGGATTGGTTGAAGTTGCGACCGTTATTCCAACCTTACATGCGCAACCACTCTACCCTTATATGGGAAAGGGAATTATTGATTACCTAGGTGGATACTAGCTTGGAGCCAGCATTACTAGTGACGGGGGAGAGTTGGTGCTCTCTCTCGAGACGGGGTCATGCTAGGTAGGGCGGCCATGACTGTCTTTACAGCACCGGACACACTGTTGTGTCCCCTCTCGGATGTTACGATCTCGAGTGAGTCTCGTATGATGTACATCGTGAGGATGAGAAACAACGAGTGGACTCCATGTTAGTGTCGTCTAGGGAAAGGTAGTGATCGGGTGCTTACCCCGGGTACTTGAGGTACCGCGGGTCGTGGATGACACGGAAGTTCCCCGGATCTAGTGGGTAAAGTGTGCAACCTCTGCAGAGTGTAAAACTATTCAAATAGCCATGTCCATGGTCAAGGACAGTTGGGTAACCGCTCTTGGGCTACGTCCACATGTTTACAAACCGAGTGTGTGTGTTGATAAAACTACTTGGGTCAAGTCAAAGGACTTGACATAATTGAGTTGGGTTGGTGCCCACTCTATTTATGTTGATATCTGTAACCTGTCCTCATGGTTACTTGAATTCTCCTGATGCATGTCTTACATTTGTTGAACATGTCATTGCACTCAAAACTAGCTTTCTGCAAAAATTTACCTATATCATGCATTGCTACCTCTTGAACCAAAACATGGGTTGCTTGCGAGTACATTCAAAGTACTCATTGGCTTGCCACTGGTTATTTAATTGACCAGGCATGGAAGAACCAGAGTTCAAAGAAGAGTTCTTTGGAGACGATCATGCGAACTAGGACGTTTCCCAGTCAGAATGCCTGTAGGGTTAAGGCAGATGGCATGGGTTCTACTTATCGACGAAGATTTCCGCTGTTTGTGTTTCATTTGATGATCAGCCCTTAAGGCTTTATCAATGTAAGACTTGACCATAATGGTCATAATTTGTGTAAGACAGTATGTATGGATGTAAGACTCTTGTTATTCAGCTTTTGTGTGTTCAGTGAGCATTGATCTCTGGGATCACTGTACACGTGCATTCTGTGATCTCGACTTATGAGTTGGGGTCCCCACAATTATGTTATGCGATGCTACTTGGAGGACTTCAATCTACTCTCTTCTACATGCTGCAAGATGGAGGCTGCCAGAAGCGTAGTCTTCGACAGGATTAGCTATCCCCCTCTTATTCTGGCATTATGCAGTTCAGTCCACCGATATGGCCCTTTACACATATACCCATGCATATGTAGTGTAGTTCCTTGCTTGCGAGTACTTTGGATGAGTACTCACGGTTGCTTTCTCCCCCTTTCCCCCCTTTCCCTTCTACCTGGTTGCCGCAACCAGATGTTGGAGCCCAGGAGCCAGACGCCACCATCGACGACGACTACTACACTGGAGGTGCCTACTACTACGTGCAAGCTGCTGACGACGACCAGGAGTAGTTAGGAGGATCCCAGGCAGGAGGCATGCGCCTCTTTCAGTCTGTATCCTAGTTTGTGCTAGCCATCTTATGGCAACTTGTTTAACTTATGTCTGTACTCAGATATTGTTGCTTCCGCTGACTCGTCTATGATCGAGCACTTGTATTCGAGCCCTCGAGGCCCCTGGCTTGTAATATGATGCTTGTACCACTTATTTATGTTTTAGAGTTGTGTTGTGATATCTTCCCGTGAGTCCCTGATCTTGATCGTACACGTTTGCGTGCATGATTAGTGTACAATTGAATCGGGGGTGTCATAAGTTGGTATCAGAGCCGACTACCTGTAGGAATGCCCCTTCCACACTCCTTGGCCGAAGTTGAGTCTAGTCATTGGAAAACTTTTACTAACATGGTTGTGTGGCTTACGGGCCCACTTCGCCATTGGGTGGTAGTAGGATCTTTTACTCCTCGACCTTTACTCTGGGACTCTGAACTCTCTTCTACTCGGGTTAAACGATTTTAGTAACTCTGACTCTAGGTTCTCGATAATAATTTCTCCCGGAGAGCCCCTTATTACAGATGATCGTCTGCTGCACCAGAAGAATCCGAAGATACTCTCTGATGTTCTCGTGAGACTTTATGGCGTCGCTTTTGCAATTCCCTTCCATTGATAAACCCCTGTGGATAACCACGTATACTCGCCATTCATATGATGCTTCCCAGTTGATCTTGTTATTACAAGATACCTCGAAATTCTCTCTGTTGTTCCGAGAATCCTTTGAGCCTACTGCTTGCAGCTCTTTTCCGCATTAACACCCACAGAAAAAATTCCTCGCACTTACCAGGGATCCGCCCATCCTTAGTTGTTTAGGTGCTTCACAAAATTCTTCGAAATACTATCCGATCTTTCGAGAATCCTCTGCAGCCTATGGCTCTTGAAATTTTTGTCTGCCTGCATTATGGTTAATTCCAAATGCCTAGCAATATCCATTGACGTTCTTTGCCTTTATCATCTTGCGTCCCTCGATTCAATATGTTACAAATGTTCGCAGTCCTTAATCGGATCCTAGAATTCATCCTTTCAGCTCAGATGTCATTTTAAACATGAGCTGGTTCTCAACCAATTAAATTACCATCGATTGTATCCCTAAGCCTACTCAACTTATCCGTCCTTAATCAGAGTGTTTGCCCCTGATGCCTTGATTTGGAAATCATATTTCTTTTGCTTTTGAGCTTTGAGTTAGTTAGTTGTTTCTATAATCACATGCACATGCATTCCTTCTTCCTTTTGTAGAGTACCGATACTCACATCAGCTCCGTTGTAGACCACCAGACCTCTTGTTGGATTATTATCTGACAGTGTCCTTCATATTCAAGTAACTTTGTGAGCCTTTCCACGGATATATAAAGCCTTTGGTAAATTGTATCCTCTGCTTCCTCAGCCTTGCTTTGTTTTCGAGCTGGTGGTATTTACTATTGAAGCTTGTGGTATATGTTTCCACGATACCCTAACGGGTTGAACCTATACCTTCCTTATTATGTGTTAACTCGAAAGTTTTCACAAGTCATACTCTTCTGGTATTTTGCTAGATAAAATTTCTACACTACAACTTCATCAAGAGCGAGAAGTAAAATGAAAGGTTATGCATGGAAGAAGTGGTAGTCGACCTTGAGCCTTTGCGTTCATGCCCATGGACTCGATGCGAAACTTATCCTGCAAGCTTCTTGTAATAATAATTATTCCCTCATTATAAAATCATCTTGTATTTGGTTTTGTTCCTTTGCAGTCGTGGTTCTGACCATGATTGTTCTTCTTTGATCCCATTTCACGGACAAGTTAAAGCACTTGTCTTTTGCAAATCAATATGCTTGTCCATCCTCTATACCGAACTACCTCGAGTATTGCCCCCTACTATCTTGAGGATATCATGCTATTGCACTACATCTTATGAATTTCTGATGAAGTAGTACCTTCCCTGTCATAGTGACTCCACGGGTTCTGGGTTGTCGTGGACAGAGAACATCGACAAGTGAATCAATTCCGTGCTCCGATACGATAACTCGAAGTAATTTTTGTTGCTTATGAGTTTAATAATCCTTGAAGTCATTCTTAGCCCGATTGGCTAATATCATTATTGTGCTAAATTTTAAATTGTGCTACTTGGTCCTTCTTCCCAGAGCACAAATTTCGACGGTGAGCTAATCTTACGTCAATCTCCCTCGTCACATCATTTCTCCTTGAATAGCAAACATGCTTTCGAGTTTGTGTCGTACCCATGGTTCCAGTAACCTTTTGCTTCACCATTACCTTGATGTGATGTCGTCGCCAATCGATTACATCTTCTTGAAACCTCTCAATAAATGTGTCGTGATCATCGGCAACATTTTAACTTCTTCCGAGACGTACATTGAGTTCCTGATGAGAAATTCCATGTTTGCCCCCTCGATGATTTGTGTTATCATCGGCAACATTCTTGATTTCCCTTCAACACAAACTTGTTCATGTTTTGTGTAGTACCTTGAGGTCCTTGCTACCCAACTTATGTTATGTTCTACCTTGGAGTATTGCTATCTTCTATGTCAAGAATGTCATGGGAAATTCACCACCCTTAAGAATTCTTGATACAAGTGATACTTATTAACATCACCATTCTTTTCTTGGTCCTCGTGTTGTTTCTAGCCGGAATACCGGCAAATGGTCTGTGATGTGTAAATTCTAAACTTCTAGCAACCATATTGCCTTGAAGTTATTGGTCTATAGTTTCATTCTACGTCTATGGCTTATTGAATCATCATTCGTACATTTATCGTGCAACCCATCCCATATTTCGGGTGCACCTGTCAACCAAGGTTTAATTGTGGATGTTTTTTCTTTTCCTCGAACATACATCATTATATCATTTGACCTGACAATTGATATCTCCTTGTTCACATAATTGTGGAAATCCATCTTTTGAAAATCTTGGTGAATTGTCGTTGAGTTCATCAACTACCTCCTCTTCCTCTCCTTGATTCAATGATGAACCCTTGTTTCAGAGCCTTGCTTCTGGACGCCATTTCCCAAAGAATCTTGCAACATCAATTCGTCAATTGGTGTTGCACCTTTTCTTTTCAAGCATCCTGAGTCTGAGGTATCCTGACACCAATCAGATCTGAATCTTGATCAGATATGATGGTTGGAACATATTCCCAAGAGTTATAACATTGGCCTTTAACCCAGTAAGGTGATGTCATGCCTAGCACACCTGATTGGAGGACTATTGTTATAGTTTCCTTTTCAGCAAGGTTATCCATTCTTCCATGAGGAAATTCTAAAACTTATTCTACAAGTTGTTCCTGATGGATCCTTCGTGCATCCAAATTCGGAACCTTAGTTGATGACCATGTCAATGCTATCTCGAAGCATGTCTGTGGTAATCCGATTTTCAATAAGAGCATTTGAAGCACAATGCTAAATTTTCTATATCATTTCTCCTAACACCGTTGTATGGGTAATATCTTGAGATTCCTCCCCCCTTACCTAAATAGTTCTCTACTTTCTATCTTGTCATGGATATCATGCCCCGCTTGTCCTTGGGAAGGATATACCCCTGAAATATGTGTGTATACACATTTTCCTCCCCATTGTTCTGATTAAACCTGGTAATCACCTTCCTTTCCATTGGTTTGCTTAACCCTTCTTGTGATCTATATTATATAAGCAGTAGTATTCTTATGCTTATGTAAAACACCTTGGTGTACAACCGTGTCAGTAAGACCCTGTTTCTTTTGTTGGTAGCATTCCGGTAACCACCGATGGACGAGAAATTTGCCTATTGGTCCGCCTCCTTCAACGAGCAGGAAAATGGTTCTCTTCGTCCCTCGCCCTTGGTATCGATGTTGTTGCCGACATAACCGACAGACTATCCTCTGACTTGCCATGCTTACATGGTCGTGCAAGACGTCACCACCCTTCCTACTGTTAATCCACATGGTAGGCCCATAACCCACAGTTTCATAGGATCGAGACCTGACTCTCCTGTACACCCCCTGTTTACAAAGTTATTCCTCATGCTTGGCTTCGTATGTAATTCACGAGCCACCTTCCAGAGATCATCACTTCTGGTATGAAACACAATACTTATTCCCGTTGCTCTGAACCCCTTTCACACTTTGTTTCAGGCATCGAACGATTGCCTGCCCACTTGAAACTTCCCATGATACCTCTTTATATTGCTCTCGATATTTTCTTAAGTTTCAATTCGAGAGTTACTTTCCGCCACTTCCCCGATATTAGCTACCAGATAGTCAACCTTGCAGAGGTCCGTTCTCCCAGAATATACACCCTTTTTATTCCGTCGTAAGTACGATGGAGTCCCCGAAGAAAGGATGCCGACTTCATCACGATGACATGAAGAAGAGAAATGAAGACATCAACGTAATGGATCGACCTCTTCGAGAAGAGTAACCAAGGCTGAGAAGACCCGTTAGAATTTCGTAACTAGACCTTCCCCCCTTCTCTACCTCTTAAATCTCAGGACGAGATTTCCTGTAGTGGAGGAGAATTGTGACGCCCGAATAATCAAGCTACAGTAACCTCTGCCAATGATGCCACGTCACCTCGATTACTGTTGCTAATCTCGCATTAGTTCGAAACCGATTCAAGTTCAAATTCAAAATCAAGCAAACAATAAAACTTTTCGAAAATTAAAACTAAAATGTTCGGAGTGAACCAAGTAAAGCATAGGTAACTATGGTGGAGAAACCACACCTTTATAAAATATTTAAATACTATTAAATGGATAAAACATCAGCTAAGACTATTATTTAAATATTTTTAAAAATTAAATAATTACAAAACTATTTTAGTTTGGGTAGCAAGTTAATGTGGCCATGGCATATTTGGTAACAACAAATTATGTGCCGTTTTGGTATTTTGCTAAAACTAGAAATAATAGGAAACTAAGTGAAAACCGAAAAGAAATAAATAAAAAGAAGATTAACAAAAAGTAAAAGAGAAGAAAGACCCCCCCTCCCCCGCCAACTGGGCCTCGACCTAGCAGGCCATCGGCCCAACTGGGCAAAGGCCCAACCGGCAGAACCGCCCACTCCCTTATTCCCCCACGTCCTGAAACCCTAACCCCCACCACGCACTCCCTCCCCCACTCGCTCTCTCCCCCACTCCCTCGATCCAGATCGGGATCGGGGCGATAACGCCCCCGCCCCCGTTGACTCCTCGCCCCTCCTCTCCCTCGCGCGATGCCCGACGGAAGCCGCGGCCGCTCCTCGCGCCGACCGCGCCGCCGACTGGATTGCCACCTCCCCATCTCCTCCCCACGCCGGACCTCCTCCCCGACGGCCTCCCAAAGCTATGTTGCGCCCCGTCGCCGCTCAACGTTCCGGACACTGTCACCGGACCCTGCCGCTACCCCGAGCCACCACGACGGCCAGCCTCCCCACCGGTCTGCCTCCTCACCGCACGTCGTCCCCGACGACCTCCTTGACCCCCGCTTCCCGAATCCCTACCGCCCCTGTGAGCTCCCCCTCCTCTCCCCCTTTCCCTCTGTCGCCGGCGCCGTTCACGATGCCCCGGACTCCTCTACCGCGCGTACGCACGCGTCGCGCCCGTCGCGGCCCTTTGCTCATTGCGTCGCTCGGAGCCGCGGCCCGCGCCTCGCCCTCTCCCCATCTCTGTCGCGCTCCAGCGCCCGCTCGTGGCTCGTCGCGCATCCCCTGTCCCTGCGCCGTTCGCGCCTCCCCCGCTTCGTCTTCGCGCCCCGTTGCGCCCTCCGCCGCTCGGCCTCTGCCCGCGGTGCCACCCCACGCTGCCCGGGTCCGGCACCCACAGCCGGCGCCCGTCGCCGCGGCCTCAACCTCCTGGGCGGGCTCCCCTGACACCAAGCGGGCGCGCCCATGCTCAGGCGCCCGTCGCCCGCTACCCGCTCACCCGCTAAGGCTCCCCCAGAGCCACTGACTAGGGGGCCCACGCCCTAGAACATTTTATAAAAAGAAAAAAATATATTTAAGAAAAATAAGTATTAAAATAATAATTAATTATTTATTTAATTAACTTAATTAATTCGGTTTAGATTAACCTAATCATTAGGTAAACTAATTAACTCAGTTTAATTAACCTGCTAAATAAACAGTGTATGACATGCGGGACCTACCATCAGATTGACCCAGTCAACACCTGTTGACTGCTGATGTCAGCATGACATCATGCTGATGTCATAAATCCAAATTTCAAATTAAAATAATTAGATAAATGTTAAAAATGATTTAAATCTTTTAAAATCAATATAAAATAAACCGTAGCTTGGATGAAAAAACTTTGTACATGAAACTTGCTCAGAATGACGAGACGAATCCGGGTACGCAGCCCGTTCATCCGCCACACATCCCTAACATATCGAACACGCAACTTTCCCCGTCCGGTTCATCTGTCCGAAAATGCGAAACACCAGGGATACTTTCCTGGATGTTTCCCCCCCTTCGCCGGTACCACCTACTACCGCGTTTGGGCACCCCTAGCAACGCTCATTGTCATGTCATGCATCGTCATGCATTTGTTTGCATTGTATTTATTGTTGCTTCCCCCTCTTCTCTCGCTAGACACTGAGACCGACGCCGCTGCTAGCCAGTACGACTACGTTGTTGACGACCCCTCCTTGCCAGAGCAATCAGGCAAGCCCCCCCTTGATCACCAGATATCGCCTATTCTCCTCTATACTGCTTGCATTAGAGTAGTGTAGCATGTTACTGCTTTCCGTTAATCCTATTCTGATGCATAGCCTGACATTGTTGCTACATCTGTTGATACCTTACCTGCAATCCTAGATACTTAGTATAGGATTCTAGTTTATCATCTGTGGCCCTACATTCTTGTCGGTCTGCCTTGCTATACTATCGGGCCGTGATCACTTGGGAGGTGATCACGGGTATATACTATACATATATCACATACTACAGATGGTGACTAAAGTCGGGTCTGCTCGAAGAGTGCCCGCGAGTGATTTACGGATTGGGGGCTGAAAGGACCTTTGTCCCGACGGCCCTCTGTGTGGATCTTTGTGGCAGAGCGACAGGGCAGGTTGAGACCACCTAGGCGAGAGGTGGGCCTGGCCCTGGTCAGCGTTCGCGGTTGCTTCATAATAACATGCTTAACGAGATCTTGGTATTTGATCTGAGTCTGGCCACTGGCCTATACGCACTAACCAACTACGCGGGAAAGATATGGGCACTCGACGTCGTGGTATCAGCCGAAGCCTTCTAGATGTCAGCGACTGAGCGGCATGCGCCGGATTGGAATGTAAGCCTACTCTTGTATTAAGGGGGCTAGTTCTGCTTTCGGCCGCCCACGCAACGTGCAGGTGTGCAATGGGCGATGGGACCAGACCCCTGCGCCATAGGAGTTAGACCGGCGTGCTGACCTCTCTGTTAAGCCTAGGTGGGGCTGCGACGTGTTGATCTTCCGAGGCCGGGCATGACCCAGGAAAGTGTGTCCGGCCAAATGGGATCGAGCGTGTTGGGTTATGTGGTGCACCCCTGCAGCGAAGTTTATCTATTCGAATAGCCGTGTCCCTCAGTAAAAGGACGACCCAGAGTTGTACCTTGACCTTATGACAACTAGAACCGGATACTTAATAAAACTCACCCAGACAAGTTCCATAGACAACCTGGTGATCGCTTTTCCACAGGGCAATGAGGGGAGGATCGCCGGGTAGGATTATGCTATGTGATGCTACTTGGAGGACTTCAATCTACTCTCTTCTACATGCTGCAAGATGGAGGCTGCCAGAAGCGTAATCTTCGCCAGGATTAGCTATCCCCCTCTTATTTTGGCATTCTGCAGTTCAGTCCACCAATATGGCCCTTTACACATATACCCATGCATATGTAGTGTACTTCCTTGCTTGCGAGTACTTTGGATGAGTACTCACGGTTGCTTTCTCCCCCTTCCCCCCTTTCCCTTCTACTTGGTTGCCGCAACCAGACGTTGGAGCCCAGGAGCCAGACGCCACCATCGATGACGACTACTACACTGGAGGTGCCTACTACTATGTGCAGGCTGCTGACGACGACCAGGAGTAGTTAGGAGGATCCCAGGCAGGAGGCATGCGCCTCTTTCGATCTGTATCCCAGTTTGTGCTAGCCATGTTATGGCAACTTATTTAACTTATGTCTGTACTTAGATATTGTTGCTTCCGCTGACTCGTCTATGATCGAGCACTTGTATTCGAGCCCTCGAGGCCCCTGGCTTGTAATATGATGCTTGTATGACTTATTTATGTTTTAGAGTTGTGTTGTGATATCTTCCCGTGAGTCCTTGATCTTGATCGTACACGTTTGCGTGCATGATTAGTGTACGATTGAATCGGGGGCATCACACAAGCGAACGGAAGGACAAGAAGATGAATATCCAACCCTGGGTGTAGCCTGCATGGGAGGCAGCGGCGGCAGCATGGGCATGGCATCGAGCTTGCGCAAACGGACAGTCGCAGCTTGCAAGAGTAGCATGCGCAACGAGAAGGTACATCATGTCCCTGATTATATCTAATTCAACTCTTCAATTTTTGGCCAATAGTTAAACCTGACGGTGTTGTAAAACTGCTTGTATGTAGGGAATCTATGAGAAAATGAAACCAATTTCTACTTATTTTATAACTCCCCCAATAAATACTAAACTGACTGAATCTGATGTATCTAATCAAGTTTCCGGTGCAAACATACAAGCTCATGTTGTTCTTGAGCCTGAAGTGTCTAATGAACAGACTGTTAATGAAGGATTTGATGCAAACATTTTACATGCTCCTGGTGATGAACATATAGTGTCTAATGAGGGATCTAATGCAAGCATTTTGCAAGATCATTGAAGGATTTAGTGTCTAATGATGATCTACTATGTTGAGAGAGACAGAGATTTGCAGGCATTGATGATAAGCAAATTATAGTGCATTTTCATAGCTTGAGGAAACGTCGAGGCCATCTACAATAAAGTCCCCGTATCATGACAACATACCATAAATACTTTTCTAATCTGTTGTTTGAAACTATTGGCATACTTGTGCAGGATAGATATATTGATATGCAGTTTGCGCACTGGTTATACGTGCAATTACACTTCGATATTTTCAGCCAGAGAACGAATAAATCAAGCAGGTACAAACCATGTTTGTAGTCCTTGTACACCATGTTGCATTTTGTGTTTTTTGGTGCTTGCATCATTTAGTGTTTATAATCTGAACTACTTTGGATCATTAGCTGGTTTTCAAAGTGCATGTAGCTTCACATTTCTCAAGTTATGTTGATGTCTGGAGTGCAAGTGCCTTCGTATTTTTTAAGTTAAATGTTTGCCCCTGGTAACCTGAATTCGTGGATCAGCCACTGTACACAAATCATACACGAATGCCAGTACGAATTAAAAGAAATGCAGGGACTTACGCTAGCTCGTTGTACAGGCTCACTGCAGCTCTGCTTGCACTTGGGATGTTCCATGTACAAGTCCATGTTATCACTTGCTTGGATGTGCAGGCCTTGTACTCCTTGCATCCCCCTCTGCATTTTTGACATGGCAAATGGTTGATCAAATAAGAGGAATTGACCTTGATGTTGTACCGGAGGACAGATACTTACAAGGTTATACGGGTGTGCAGGATGTGTACCAGATCCCGTAGCGCCGTCATGCTTCGCTAAAAAATGGATTTGCTTGTTTCAGATGATATCTCCAGAAGAAATAAGAGTTAAAGTCAGAGTTGCATAGGCGTGTAAGCTAAGAGAGCAGTGAAAGGATATCCAAACATCGTCAGAACAGTGCACAAGGGAGTGATGTGTGGATACCTAGTTCGGGCCGGCGTTTGGGAATGCTCGCCTAGCTAGAGTGCGGGTCACTTCAGAGCCGTTGAGGGTGATGCGCTGGCGTTGGTTGGTCGCGCGGATGCACATCTTGAGTGGCAGCGGAGCGCTACGATGCGGTGGACGAGACCGTTGGTGAAGCCCCAACGGCCTCGGGGGGCGGAGGTGCGACGATGTTCTCGGTGAAGTAGCCACGGTGAGCTGGGAGACGGCGTCGGTGAAGCGCACCTGATGCAGTGGAACTCGGTGTCTGTGAGGCACGTCGGTTGTGGCAGCCGACGTTGTCGGTGGACCACCCGGTGCGGTGGACGAGGGCGTAGATGAGGTAGCTCCGGTGCAGTGGTGAAGCGCGACCGTCGTCTTCGTCATCGTCGTCCGACACAGAGGTGGGGAACGGTGGGGAAAGAGACGAGAAGAGGGGCGATTCGAGGGAAGGCGGCGAATTAGGGATTTGAGCAATCTAGGCGCGGAAGGGGACGGTGAAGAAGAGAGATTTTGTAGGGCTGGAATTGGGGCCGCCTGATATTTCAATCGAAACGTGGAAGCGCGAACTTATATTGTCGTCGTCCTTTTTTTTGGGGGGAGGGGGGTGGGTAGCTGGGTGCTACGCGTCCGTCCGACACACGCGACCACCCCGACAGGACTATGCTTCGGTGCCTTAAGGCACCTGCCTTTGTGTCCATGACATGTGGGCCCAACAGGTGGTTGGCCCACATGTCAGTCACCCAAGGGCAGTTGCCTTTAAGGCACCAAAGCAGCGTCCACCCCGGCACGACCCTGGTCTGCCTGGTGCGCCTACATTTGAGAATGCAAACAAATCTTCTTTCATTTGCAAACGAATCTGTATGTATTACCATGCCCGTGTTTTCCTTGCAATAATTAGTCATTCGAAACGAGATACTCCATCCGTTCAATTTTTTAAGTCGTTTCAGACAACTTAAAATGAATTGTTTTGCACATTGTCTGAAATGTCTTCAAGGTCTTATAAAAGTGAATAGAGCGAGTACTATGAATTAATTAATAAGGAGTTATTTGAAAAAAATCGAAATGGTACCCACGCTAACGTGGATTAGAGTGTGTCACATAATTAGTTATTTGAATTAGAGTGTGTGTGTCACGTAGTTAGTTATTTAAATTAGAGTGTGTGTCACGTAGCGATCTCCAATTCTAACGTGGATTTCGCATTTCACTGTATCCATGCTACTTTTTTAATACAAATTCATATATATATATATATATATATATATATATATATATATGATGAACACCATGGTAGTGAGAAAACTTTATATATATATATATATATATATATATATATATATATATATATATATGATGAACACCATGGTAGTGAGAAAACTTTTGGATGGATTCAAACATATGACCTACAAAATAGCACAACAAATAGAGTCAATGTCAACTTTTCGAAACTTAGTATGGCATGAATTCAAAATAATTACCCGTATGCCTGGTCCTTGGTTCAAATCTTACAATGTACACCGAATTGAAACATCAATATTAAGTCTTGTACTATGTACATTCAAATGTTGTTTTTAGCCCCCCCCCCCCTATGCACAAACGCTACATACTTCCTATATCGGTCAATCTTCCTCTCCAAACCACCTTAGCAAGCTATCTGTTTCCAACACACGTTCATTCTTTCTCTCCATGTTTCGATCTCTAAGTCTCTCAACTACACAACCCCTTTTTCCACTCCTGTTACCAAATGTATTTACCTCACACACGCGCCATTGCACCCCATGCCGAGCTCTCTCTCTCTCTCTCCCTCTCCCTCTCACCCTCTCCTGCTAAATGCATGCATTGCCTATCTAGCCCCCCAACCTCTCGTGCGCACGCACACACGTTGTATATCTAGGTCACTCCCTTGAGACTGTCTCACTCTTTCTTCCGCACGACGGGCCACACTCGCTCAATCTCGCTCTTTCTATCTGAGTCTCGTTTAACCTCGTTTACTTTCACACACAAATGATATATCTCCCTGTCCGGGCCTCGATCGACACACTCTATGCTCTCTCATGCAGATTGTCTATCTAGGTCAGTCCATCCAAGCCGCCGCCACTCTTTCGACCTCTATGCTCTCCGTATGTCTCGATTGACCTCGCTCTTTCTCGGACAAAAATGATATATCACCATGTTTGAGCCCAATTCGACCTATTCACATTGTATACTCTCTCACGCACATCGTCTAACTAGGTCACTCTCTCGAACCCGTCTCACTCTTTCGATCGCACGTCCCCTATGTGATCGGTTGACCTTGCTTCCTCCCACACACAAAATATATCTACACGTCTGTGACTGGATCATCTCTCAAGCTCTATCTTACAGCCCTCACCCTTACCAAATGATCAATCGGACAATATCTCTCCGGAGCATATATACTTGTTCAATGAATGTCGGACCACACTCACTTTGTCTCTCTATCTATATGTCTCTCGATTGACCTCACTTTCTCACACCGTATCTTCCACGCGTTGAAGCTACTACCTCTCCATCCCTCGCAAAGCCGGAGCTATTTACATTGCGAGGGGCACTTCAACCTTGGATTAATTTGTGTAGGCATTTATTCCGGTCGGTTTAGATTATATTTTCGTAGCATTCGGCCCACAACTACTCCAAACACCGTTGCAACCCACGCAACTCCCCTAGTTGATTTCCCTCTGGCTCGGTCATCGCTCTCTCGCACGTCCTTTCTCGCCTTCAACGTCGCACCATGGTATTATTGAAAAAACTATGTTGTTCTCTTTAATTATTATAAATAAGCTACAAAACTACACACCGATAGTCCACTTGGAATGGAACAAATTTTGACCCACAAATTAAAGTGCTACAAACTACACATCGAGGGGCCCACATGTCATGAAACAAATTTGGACCCATATACAAATTAAAAAAGAAAGGACGAGGATCGAACATGCGACCGGGCCTTCAAGCCGCATGTCAATAGGCAACATACGTAGAATAGCAATGTTTGTTGTACCCCCTTTGTTCACATAATTTTTTTATATTACCACAGCCTAATTAATGGATAACATGTAATAATTTTTAGTACTATTCGCCTTCACTTACTGGTGGGTTCCATGTGTGCTCTCTCTCTCCTCCCCTTGTGCGTTTAGACGCACGGGCAAACAGGAAGAACTCGCGGGCGATGTTGCCGTTGACCATATTTGGACGCGTACACAAGTCACGGCACCAGTTTCACATACTAGCAACACTAGTCAGTGTGTACGTGCAATGCACATTAATTTGGAAGTATATTAAGTGCATGAGGATATTAACTACTAGGATATTATTTGCGTGTTGTCATGTGATCACTATTTTTGGTATGAAATTAACTGCACGCTAAACGTGTTGGGCGCTCGACATTGAAGCAGTCTAGGTCGTTGGATGACAAGGAATACATGTGGCTTGATGACATTTTATATTTAATTTGATACGGCTCTAGCAGAACATTCAATCGATCAAACCATAAATTTTTTTCAGTCTGACTCCAACTTTAAATTATATGACGATCGATATAAAATAAACGGAAATGATAAACATTCGGATTTTAAGCATGGCAATCCGAATGTTTTTCATGGAAAATTTAGATTACGCGCCGACGGCGGGGGCGTCTCGCGGTGGGAAGCGGCTCCTCTGTCGTACTCTGTGTGTCGTCGGGCCACTGACCGACGGCGACGGCAGCGGCGGCGTCTTGCGCTGTTGTTGGCGTACTCTTGGACGTTGGCCTAGCTTCAAGGAAGGCCAAAATGTTCTGGACTTCGGAGCGAGTCAACTGGCGGGAGGAGGCGACTGGCGTTGGTGCAAGGAAGCGGTCGACGGCGGCCATCCATGCCGCTGAGGTGGGCACTGGCACCCGCGCGGGGACAGGCGCTATCAACGGCGCGGCGGAGACATTCGTGTGCACAGGCATCGGCACGGGCGCGCACGTCAGTGCACGCGCAGGCCCATGCGCTGGTAGGTGCAAGGGCACCGGCACAGGCGTGCGCATCAGTGCACACGCAGGCGCATGCGCTGGCAGGTTCACGGGCACGTGAAAATCGGCGGGGACCTCGTGGAACCCCGTGGCATCAAGCTCGGCGACAATGTGCGGCTCCCAGCCCATCAATGCCACGGGGATGGGCGCTGGCGCAGTCGGGGCGACGGGAGCCGGAACGAGAGCGGGGACAGGCGCGGCGTCTTCCCGCAAGGCCAGTTCAAGCTCGTCCCAAAGCGCCTTATGTTCTTGAGACTCCGGCCGGGTGTTTTCCTCATGAAACTGGAACACTAAGGGCAGACCATCGTGATGCAGCATGGCGTACGTTTAGGTCAGGCTAGTTGGACGTAGACGACAGGAGAATCGAAGAGGAAGAGAGAGGATTATGGCGATACCGGGTAGTGCGGGGTTGATTTTAAACTGCAGCGCCGGCGACATTAAAAGTGGGAGCAGTTGGGACGACGGTGGGCGGCGGAGCCTGGTCAAAGGGCTCGCCTCCCGGTGAGTCTGCACAGCGGTCTGCCCGCACGCCTCCATGACAGCCGGCGCAGCGGTCTGTTCGCACGTCTCCCGTCGACTCACACGCTTGCTGGGATGGCACCTGCCAATGAGAAGCGGGGACTCGTGGCGGCATGTAAACGCCCATGGTTTCAATAGTGAAACCATTCGCCTTAACGTGACAGGTCTTTGTTCCAAAATACCTTGGCTCTTCATTTGTGCAACTTGTCATAAGCAGCTTGTCTCGAATTGAAGAAAAAACTTACGAAGTAATATTTGTGCCATATCACGTGACCATGCTCGGTTTCAAGAATTTTTGCTCACTTTCGGATTTTCTGAAATTTAAGATCCAGGATTCGAAACAATATCATAACCTGCATCATGCATTAAATTTTCAAGCCGTACATCTGTCCTGTTGTATTTCTTAAGAATGGATTTGGTCAAACATTTTGCTTAGTTAAACCTCCTTTCCGGTTTATAGGGCTCAATTGAAAAGTCTCACCAACCAAGGTAGATGGTGAGTGGTGGAACAATTGTGGTAGTTTGCAAAACCAATCAATTAATGCGCTTGTTTTCCTCAAAAATTGTGTTTACGAATGCATTAATTGCAATGCATGCATGCATAAAGTACATGCATTGGTCAATTTTCTCTTAATTCTTGCATGTCATGATTTATTGCATCTTGAAATCTGAACATGTGATGGGGAACAACCAAATTGAGACTTATAAAATAGGAAAACTAAAATTTTGAGATAAGCCCTATAAACCGGAAAGGAGGGAGTAAAAGGATAATCCCTGCATACCAGTGCATTGCCTGATATATTAACTCAAGTACTAGGCACGAACAAATGGGCTCAATTCTGTGCTCATCCTGGTGTAGTAGTAGTAGTACTAGGCAATGCAGTTGATGGGTGACCTTGACGAGTAGCGACCGAGGGAATTGAACCATGCTCGGCACGGTAGGTAACGTTGTCTAGTTACTAAAGCATCCCTCCGTTGTTCATCGATAGTCATTATGGACAGGAGACATGAGGGGAATTTCCTAGGGCTGGAATTCTGGCCGCCAGATATTTCGACTTGAAACGCTGAGGCTCGACTGGTTGGGGTTGCCTAATGTGCGTACCACGCACGCCACCGAAGGACACAAGCCCGTTTTTTTAGGATCAACACAAGCCAAGGTCTGGCTGGTACGCCGTTGGGTCCTACCATTCGAGAATACGAAAGGAACCTTTTAAATTGCTGAACGAATCTATGTGTATTACAATACCCATATTTTCCTTGCAAATACTAATCTCGACGTGGTAATTGATTTATGACGAGTTGTTGAATTAGAGTGAGTTTGTGATATCGTGATCTCAACGTGGATTTCACATTCATGGTATCCCTAGTAAGTTTTCCAATGCAAATTCAAATTTAAAAGATGAACAATATGGAGGTGAGAAAACTTTGTATGTATCAAGCATATGACCACACACACACACACACACACACACACACACACACAGAGAGAGAGAGAGAGAGAGACACGCACGAACACAACAACAATCCAATAAGTATAGTGCATCTATTTTTCCAACCCATGCATGTATGACACGAATTCAAAAATACTCCTTCTATTCCTAAATATTAGTCTTTTAGAGAGTTCAACAAGTGACTACATACGGAGCAAAATGAGTGAATCTAGACTCTAAAATATGTCTATATACATCCGTATGTGCCAGTCCATTTGAAGCCTCTAAAAAGACTAATATTTAGGAATGAAGGGAGTAAAATGTAAGACATCCATGATCCTCAGTTCAATATTTAAAATGAACATGAAACTGAAACATGAATATTAAGTCTAGTACTGCAGTACATGCAAATGTTGTGTTTAGGCGGAGCTATGATTGTTGGGGGTCAACCCCTCGACCTTAGATAAAATTGTGGAGCTCTATTTAGGGTTGTTTAGATTATATTTGTCCCCACCCTCCCAACCACCGATTGGTTGTGCACGCCTCACCCCTCCTCCCCGGGAGAATATCATGTGCCCCCATACCTTAGATGCTATATGCCGATACGAGTTGCTTGGAGCTTGTAGATCTGAGATATAGCAGCTCACATGATGTGTCTTAATTTCTTTGCAGGAAACCTTGATGAGTTTGAGAATTCCACACAATTTGTACAAAAACTACTTAGATGCCCTTTGATCCCATATCCAACGACCTCGAAGCTCGTATCACCGTATCATCTAAGATGAAGGAGGACATCATATTCTCCCGTATGTAAGAATATCATGTGCTACCACACCTTAGATGCTTTGGCGATACAAGCTCTTCGGAGGCGTTGGATTTGTGACCCAACACCTCCTGGGTGGTTAGAATGGTTTTTTGCAGAAAAGCCCCAAAAGAGTTCGGCCGCAGCTTACAAGCACAAAGACTGCTCAGATGCCATTGGATCTCAGATCAAACAACCTCCAAGCTCGTATCACCGTAGCATCCAAGCTACGATAGCACCTTATGTTTTCTCGCATGGGAGAGTATGAGGTGCTCCCGCACCGTAGATTCTATGGTGATACGAGTTCACTGAGATCTAACGGCCCATAGTAGGAGGTTTGAATGTTTTTGCAATATATGGCTAATAGATTTTGGGAAATGCGCAGAAAGTACAAGTACTATGCATGTGCCATCTGATCACTGATCATACGACCTAGATGCTCATATCACTGTAGCGGGTAATTAAGCTACGGGGAGCACCTAATATGAGCATCGGGGAGCCGTTGGATCGAAGATGCAGCGGTACACACGAGGCCTGAATGTTTTATTTGCAAAAAAAAACCTTTGGAGAGTTTGGAAATTGCGCATAATAACAAAGACTACTCCCAAGCCATTGGATCTCACTTCCAACGGTGTAAAAACTCGTATCACCATAGTACCTAAGCTGCGGGGTGGATGTGATATTCTATGCCGCTATCATTCTTGTTCGTAAACTTGCAAAATACGTGTAACTCGTGCCGTTACTTTTATAACCGCGCAAAATGTTTGTTCAAAAAAACCATCGTACACTGAAATATCGGAACAACACACGGGGGTCCCACTTGTCATTAATCAAATTTGGACCTAAAACTAACGAATCTGAAAGACGAGATTCGAACTGGCAACCTGGACTACAAAGCGCAAGTCGATAGCCTGAAAAACGAACGGTTGTTGGCTTTGTCCCATAACTTGATTTTATATAGTACTTGCATTGAGTAGAGTAGAGGGAGTGCCTCGTCAACACGTGCATGACCGTTGTCTCACTTACTGGTGGGTCCCGGGTCGGCGATCTCAATCTCTCTTCTCTCCATCATCTAACCTTTGCACGGGCACACACGAAGAGCGGCGCTAGCTTGCCGTGGTGTTATTACTACTAAAAAAAGCTTGGAAAATAGAAGAATCGCCTAGAACAAGAGAAGTTGTGGCTGGTCGAGACGGAGCTAACCGTGCCACGTTTGCATGATGAAGCTGTGTGGCTAGTGGGGTGTTTTCGACCGACTGGCTGGGTCCCGAGGTCAAACCATAGGTACTACGTCTGATACAGTATAATTTTACACGCACATTTTTCCTCTGTGCCGAGACGTGGCACACCCTACCGCGCGGTTTCGGGGTCCTCCCGGGTGGTGCACGCATATATTCTTCCTAACGTGGGATGCCCTACCGCGCGTTTTCTGGGTCCTCCTCGGTCGTAGCGCCGAAGCAAGTAAATGAGTCATCAAATCACGAAAGAACTACTTTCCCGCCGAGTACATTAGTGAAGCACGGTGGCTAGCTAGTTGGGCTAGTTCGACCGATTAGCTAGGCCGCCGCCACATTTGTTTTTTCACCCCTTTTTTTATCTACTTGCCGGCAGGTAAATTTAAATATCCACCGCGGCGTTGCTCTGGTGTTTGGGTGTGGCAGGATTTTTAATTTTTTGATTGACGGGAGCAGGCACGGTAGGATTTTTAATTTTTTTATTGACGGGAGCAGGCACGACAGCAATTAGTCACGATGACTCCGCCTGTAAAAACCCACTGCTCCCTGATGTGAGAAGTCGTCGACTGGTGTTTTACCGTGGTGAAAACCAAATGATTCCCCGCTCCTCGGCTGGCTCTCTCTGCCTCTCCCCATTGCTTCTACCTGGTGCCATGGCGGCGTAGCAGATCACGGAGTCCGAGGTGAGGCGCCTGACACAGGAGCTCCATGCCAAGGATGCGGAGCTCAGGGCCAAGGACGTGCAGCTCCGTGAGCTCAAGGAGGAGAGGAGTGCCATGCTCCTCCATTATGTGCGGGAGTTCATGGAGCTTCAAAAGCGACAGGCGTCCACCACAAAGATGCTCGAGGCGTCGGCGGCGTTGCTGTAGAAAGCAGGAGATACGATAGGCCGTCAGGGGAGCCGGTTGGAGCGCAAGCGGGCCAATTGTGACGAGGTCCAGGATCGCCTCAGCCACTTGGTGAACCAAGTTGCCACGCACGTGTTGCGGCTGCACGATGCCTACCGTCGTGCCAGCGCGATGATGTCGGTCTCGGGCTAAACCCGTTCGACCACCCGGTCGACTTCAGCGAGCTGCGGCTTCCTGACCTGGTCTCCTTCTTCACCTATATCTCCGAGGAGCTGAGCCATCTCCGCGCGATGCTGGGGGCTGAGCTGGACAAGGAGGGGTTGCGGGATGCCGTCGCTGTTGCCGAGCGAATCCTTTCAGGGCTCTGTCACCGGAATCCATCCGTGCCATTGGACGCTGTCTTTGACGAGCTGGCTCCCGTCGACCGGGAGCGGGCTCTGTGGGCAGTTGCACCCTGCATGACCAACGTCGTGTGCCTCGAGAAGCAGAGGGACTTCGGTGGTGTTTAGGCGCCCTCTGCATGGGCATGTCCATGTCTTGGCGCAACATGACCGTTGGATCAAACTCAGACGGTGCAGATCAGTCACTGTAGCACAAAGCGTGTGGGTGTGTTTGGTTGCATTCTCATCTCAATATAGTTGTTTCCTCTTCATGTATTTTTTTCAACCTACTAGTGTGGACTCATGCACCCTTCATGGTTCATGCACTCTGCCAAACACCCAAAAGTGGGTCGAGAAGGGAACTTTTGCTCCCATCCCGTGCACCCTTCATACAGCCTGTCTAACACTATATGATGTGCTTCATATGGTTCATGTTTCGTGGAGTACTATAGCACCGTACTCTCCGTGCGCTGTGGACCTAGTTCTGTTAACATTGATCTCACCGTTCATTCTCGACCGGACAGTCGAAAAAGCGGTACTATGTTACATGTAGGAGTAGTTGACATGCGCACAACATCATTTGTTATCGTCATATCTTACTACACTAGCAACAAGATTGTGTAGTACTGACATATGAACCACTGCACATGCCTAGTAGTAGGAGCACTATGTATGTTCAAGTGGCTGCCGTGTTTCGCACTCCTCCATCGTAAGAGTGGAAACGCTTGTTGTAATCATTTTTTCTTCAGAATGAAAAATAGTGGACACGCTCTACCGTGCAGATCCTCCTCCAGCCATGCACTAAATTACTCACTTTCGCTGACGTGTGGGTCATCCAACACCTGGGTCCACCAGCCATGCACTAAATTACTCCATAGTAGAGTGACGGTAGACTACCCCGATCGAACCGCCGCAGTAATGCCCAATGAGCCGTCAAATAACAAAACCCCTCTTTCCAGCAGTTGGACGGACGAAGCAACCATCATTTCAGTCTTCTCTCTCAGCTTCCTCTCTTGAAGAAAACCCCCACTCGCTTCGCTTCTCCCTCATCTCATTCCTCCTTTCACTCTTCTCTCTCAGCTTCCTCTCTTAGATGGACGCCGGAGCACCGGCCGACGTGATGTCTATGGCTCTGGCCAAAACCGTCGAGGCTCATGGTATGAAGAAGCGCAAGCACCCCGCCGAGACTACCGCAGACAAGCTCAAAGCCATCGCCCTGTCCAAGCCCCCCTCTCCGGGATCCCTCATTAAGCAAGTCTAGGTAATGTCTCTTGTTGATGATATTTTTCTCGATCTTGATCGTGTTTTTTCATCTAACACGCAGTACTAGTACTGGTAGTACAACTTTCTGGGTGATCTTGCATGTGATTTTAGTGTGCCAAATGACGGTTCTAAATTCCTCTTTTGACCAAAACATGCGAGAGGTTGACACTGATTTCTTATAGATTACTTTCAACTACAGTACTTTATGAACATCAATGCTACCTTTTAAGAGGGCATGTTTGCCTCAGTAACTTGTGTAATGGATATTGCATGTAATCCCTCTGCTCTCATGCCTTTGAAGTCATGTTCTAGTGTCTTTGTTCACTCATTTCTGTGCGTATATGTAGTCATATATGGAGTATAATATCGAAAATCATCTTATATTTCTGAACGGAGGTAGAAAGAAAATATGGTTTTTGTTTGAATTAGAACCAAGTCCGCGGTGGAGATGAAGTTCTCAAAGTCATGTTGTGTGAACTGGAAGACATGATGATGAGTTCTACTGCTGAACTATCCAGCTGTTGTGTCCTTGTCGCCACGTGTCCTGAACTAGTGTTTTCCTGTAGCATTGTTGTCAGGCGTGTTCTCGAGGCTGTACTTGACCACAACAATTTCCTGGTTGTGCCTTTGATTATGAAGGGTGTGGTTCTTGTAAAGCTTCCCAACAAATCTGATGCGGCCTGTCTTCATCATCATGTTTATGAGTGGAAAGACCACTCTGTTAGGTTCTCCAAGGTTGACAAGATGGTGATGGTGCATGTAGACATCTCACACGAAGTCCATGGCCTAGTCAGTTATGCGGGGTTCATCCCGTAGGTCGGTGGCAAGAAATAGTCTGCAGAGTTTAGTTAGTGCAACTTTGCTTGTCTATAGTAAGTACTATTGTTCAGTACTTGATTTGTGTTTGTCAACCATGTATTGTTTATTAGTACTGCCGCTTTTGGTGTGTGGTCAGTCCTAAGAACGGTCTATGTTAATGTCTGTCCACTCGATTCAGTCTGTACATTTTGAAGTATCCGGATCATATTTTTTGTGAGGACGGTTTATCAATTATGGTTACACTCCAATATCTGTATGCATTGCAGGGTTTATCGCACCCACCAGGATTTCCAGTCCCATGGATGTTCGGTCCATACGATTTGTCACGACCTTTGGACTGTCCTACTTGTGGGAATAGGCAGGGCCCCTGCATGCCACGCATAGTTGGATGATCAATCTTCTGTTTAGTACTTCAACATAGTGATTTCCTGGTAAGGATTCACTCGTGTCTCATCAAGTAAATTTTATTGATTTACTATCTAAATCTTATTGATTTAATGTCATGTTTTCTTTCTTTTCCTGCAATTTTACGATGCAGGTTTTGCCATGTGACATTCATCACAGAATAAACCGTTTGGTTTGCTCTACGATGGCTATTTTTGCAGGTTTCACTTTTTATGTCGTGTCAGTAACGAAGGCACTGTCCATCACTTATATTACTGGAAAAAATTAGATCAGTCTATTGTCTGAGTACAAGCTCAATCCCTGTGATGAACTGCAGTTTGGTTTGACAAAAACGCCACAGTTAGTCCTTCTCGCGTTTAAAAGAAATGAAGAAAAAAACTGGATCACGGTCATGGATCCTAGTCAAGTTAGAAAGCTGATCATAGCAGACCGGACACGATCACCACTGTCTCGCACAGATCGAGCACCGGCAATTTCTCTAGCACTGACAGCGGCAGCAACTCAGTCTGATCCAGTTTAGGGTTGGGCACCGACCGTGTCAGCGGATCAGTCTGATCTACCGGAGGATCGGGCATCGACACCGGCACCAGCTCTACAAGGAGCACCATCTCCGGTAGCTGTAGCGGCTTCGGCACCTGCACCAACACTTGCACTTGCATTTGGTCCAGCCCGTGTAGTTGCACCGGCAACAGACTGGGCTGTAGTTCGCACTTCATATACCAAAGTCCTTACAAAAACCGACATGTCCACCTTCTTGGTAAGCATTGGCCGCCCAAGTGCTTCATTCTTTTTTCTTTCCATGTTGTTTCACATGATTCACTGTGTTGATCTAACTATTTGGGTATGTCTTCTTGTTTGCAAACAGAGAATTCCTAGAGCAACGAGGGAGTCATTCAACAATCCGAGCGATCGCGGCCAAGTTTCTCTTACCATGCGTAGCCTTGGTGTGAATGAACCTGCTCAATATACCATAAGTACAAAGGATGGTCGCATGATGATTGATGCTAAAGGATGGTCAAGGTTCAAATCTAAATCATATCTTGCGGTAGGGGATGATGTCAAAATCGAAATTTCTCGGCAAGGAGAGCTGGTCCAAATCAACTTTGAAATTCTTCAGTGGCAGCACGCAACTGCCGAACTGATCTATCCTCCGAGAGATTTTGATGTAATAATCTGGCATGGTGAAACAAGTGTCCTGTGTGTATAAGTAGTACGACAGTATTATTTATCACATGGTATATCATTGATAGAATTGCAACTCTGATTGCTAGTTAGGAACTTTCATTCGATTTCATTCCAACAACTGCCGTGCTTTATTCAATTTTGTGTATTCGCCTTGCGACAGCATCTAAAACCAGCGCAGTATCGATCACTTGCAATATGAAAAGCGCTGAGGTAGAACACATGGGTCCCCAAACATGCAGGGTCGGCCTACGGCCCAGTCTAGAACTGTGAGCCTATTTGAGTATTATACTCTCAGCTGAACCCCCATAAAAAAAGTTGAACCCCCATAATGCCCCTGCGTTGCCGAGGGAGTATATTTCTCGGCAAGGTGAGCCTGTGATATAAAAGATTTGTATATTTCTTTACAGAGGGAGTATCTCTCTGTCAAAAATATATTTATGTGTAACTAGTTACTCCTGTCTTTATACTTCCTTTCACTGATATGTGGGGCAACCGGCAACGGGGTCCACGTGCCATATGCACAAATTATAGTGCACAACTTCATAGTAAACACACCCCGGTCGTAGCGCCACAGTAATGCCCAATGAGTCGTCAAATCACAACCCCCCCTTTCCAGCTTTAGTAGTAAGCTAGACGGACGAAGCGGCAATATTTCACTGGGCCTGAATCCCCTTCTCCTTCGTCTGCTTGTTCAGAGAAAACCCCTGCTCAGCGATTGCATAGGGTTTTCTCATGGAGAACCAGGTACGAATTCTTCATCCATCCCCGATAAATCCAAGTCCCTTGGTCGCAGGTAATCCTAGGATGGCAGCCGCCGCCGTTGATGCATTTTTCTTCGTACTGAATCTAGTGTGTTTCAGTTGCAGTGCCCAAAGTGCGAGTACCCTACAGATTTCTGCGCCCTCGGCGAGACGCCACAGTTGTTCCTTCTCATCCTACCACAGCATTTTGGAACGCGCACAGTATGTTCCTAGAATCCTCTTCTCTATCCGGGAGGGTGGGGTTTTTTTGAACATGCTGTGTTCTCATATTATTTTTCCTGCAGTGTATTATTTGCTCTCCCAGAACACATGTACTCAAGATGCTCGGCCTTGCCATAACTGAATACACTAGTTTAATGGTCATAGTGAAGACAATCCATGGATATTACTTCCGAGTTGGCTTCATGAACCAAGAAGATCGCTGCTTTTTTATGGTCGAACTTGGATAAACTTTCTCAAGTGTTACAGACAGAAAGTTGGCGCACGAATGTTGATGGAAATAGCAGAACCTGGTCTCATCTTCACTGCGATCTTCCACCCCGACGTCGTTCCAATTATTCATCCATGTTAGTTTTGTATCTGGTTCCTGCTTGTTGCCTCGATTACTTCTTAATCCACCTATTCTGTCTAACTAATCACAATTTAACTTTAGAAGTAGCAACGAATCTCTCACGAAGATGCTACTTCTAACTAATATTTTCGTATAACTGGTGGCACGTGTAGGTTTTTTCAGAGTTAAGCAGTCTGCTCATTTGTTACTCTATAATAACTCGGCTGTTACTAATGGCACTGAAGTTGACTGGATCGACATCCACAAGTTCCTACACTTTATTGATCGTCTTGAGGTCCTTGTGGGGCGTTTCAATGGTGGAAGGCCACGTGGGATATATGTGCCACTGCTGCACTCGTTGAACAGGTCCAACTGTGTCGAGAAACTTATGGTACGAGTTGTTTTCTGTTATATATGTTGTTCATAAACTGCTTATACACAGTTTTACAGCTGTGATCTTCTTGAAACAGGAACTGCTGAGTTCTATTGTTCCTATACAGATGCCTGACCATGGTCGGTTCAGACTTGCGCTTGGTCACAACATGATGTTTATGTCGACCTACTCAATTCCCCTTGGAGGTGAAAAGATACTTATTCATGGGTGGTCTCAAATAATGAAGGCCCGTCCATCTTGGAGAATAGGACAGAAGATTATGTTCATGCTTTTCCATGGCTCTAAAGCGAATATCCTGTTTATTGACCATGTTGCGAGATGAAGCCGCTTTCAGAATGTTGTGGATGCGCGGGGTGGCGCCTGGGCCTTGTCCTGGGGCTTGGCGGCCTCACCCTTGGTTAACAGTAGGCAAAGTAGCACTGTTCGAGGCATGCTTTGTACGGTTGAACCTGTATAAGTACTCATACTGCTTTCAGCTTTGGTTGTTAAGTGCCCCTGCTAGTTTCAGTTAAGGTTGTTAAGTACTCCTGCTGCTTTTATAGTTTGTCGTGTTTCTTCAGTCCTGTCTTCCTCCAGCCGCCAAAACCAAACCAGTGCCGGCGGGGCTGCCTGCTTCTGTCTCCCACGGTTGGCTGCGCCTCAGCGCATGCATCGCCGCCCCACCGTCTCCTAAATTGTTAACGTCGACGTCATCCGCGCGCTTTGGTGCGCTCGCCGCGGCTCCACCCTCTCACGTTGTCAACATGGTCAACAAACAACAGGAATTGGCAGAAGTACGTGGAGAGGATGACAGTAGGGGCCCACCACGTCAGCGTATGGAAAAAAATGCTTCCTCCTAGTGTTTTCCTGACATCCGGGACCCATGACATTGTGAGCGTATATAGTCAATAGACAAGAGAACAGCACAAGATCGGCTGACACCTGGGACGTAGCTACTCGAGCATTATTTTTTTTTGTTTGGTATTGTTGAGACGGAGCAGGGTTTGAACTGGGTTGTGGCCCGTCTAGCCCAGGCTTATATTTTATGTTCACCATGTGACCAGCCCAGCTATTTTTTCTTTGTGAAAATGAGCCCAGTTTATTTTTTCTGAAAAATACCCAATCCAGGCCTACTTATTTTTCTACGCCCTGATGGGCTGCAACTCTTTCTAGACGCCTGCAAATCTTGAAAGTAATATGAAATGGGTTGTAAATATAAAAACAGATGACAAATTGGCAATTACTTTATAATTTCTGATTTTTTTTCACATTTTCAGATTCCTATTTCACTGGGCATTAACCTAATTTAAATATATCTTCAAAGTACTTTAAATCTGGCTCGACATTTCGGTATTAAAAATAGTTTGGAGCCCACAGAAATATGCGAAATTGGCCCTGGCCAGCCAAAAAAAACGACTGCAATAAATTGCATAAGAAGTTGCCATGAGCTAGATATAAATTATTAAAAAAAAGAGGGAGTGGTCTGACTTGTGGGCCTGTTTAGTTGACGCGTATGCAAGATTTTTTAGTTATTATATACTACATCAACAAACGATTCTAGCAGACATAACCGTTGGATGTCAATCCAACGGCCGTCGTGTTTCTTCAATCTCTGATCTTCTTGCTCCAGCCGCCAAAGCAGCGCCGGCAGGACCGCCTCCCGCCTCCCATGGATGGCTGTGCTGCCGCGCAGGCCTCAGCGCCACCTAATACTCCCACCGCTGGCCAAGGCATCCCTCTACTCACCCACACCCCCTGTTATTCTGCGGCGACGACAGCCTCACACCGCAGCCGAACCGGTGAACCCTCGTACTCCTCTCCGCACGGGCTTCCACTGCCGCATCTTCCCCGGCTCCGCGTCGTCCCCTTCCTAGGCCTCGCCGTCGTCCACCGCCGTGGTGCTCTCGGCGCGGCGTGGTCAATGTGGTCAATGACCGACTTCCATCGGAAGAGTACTATACGTGGAGAGGCTGACAGTTGTGTCCGCGGCAGCCGCAAGGACGTGCCTCCTTATTACGCGAAAAATAATTATTCCTCCACCTGACAGCAGGGACCCACCGGACGGTCCAACAGTATTTTGCGAAAAAAATGTTTCCCCTGACTGCTGGGACCCACAGGACGGGCCATCGTATTTCACGAAAAAACGTTCCCCCCACTGTCAGCTCGGACCCACCGGAAGTGCCTCCTTATTACGCACAAAAAATTGAATACCCCCATGCTAGCTGGGACCAACCTTGGTGGGAGGCTGACTTGTGGGCCTACTAAGTTGACTGAGACGGAGGCCTTTGTCAACTTTAGTCAATATATGAACGATTCTAGCTCCAGTGACCGTACGATGTCCATCCAACAGTCATAGTGCTTCTTCAACCTCTGGTCTTCTTGCTCGAGCCGCCCAAAGCAGCGCCGGTCGTGCCGCCTGCTCCTGCCGCCCGCGGCCGGCTGTGATGCCGCGGAGGCCTCACCGCCCCCTACTACTCCCACCGCTGGCCAGGACATCCCTCTACGCACCCACACACCCTGTTATTCTGCGGCGATGGCAGCCTCACACCGCAATCGAACGAGTGAACCCTCATACTCCTCTACGCGTGGGCATCCACTGCCGCGTCTTCCCCGGCTCCGCGTCGTCCCCTTCCTAGGCCTCGCCGTCGTCCACCGCCCTGGTGCTCTCGGCACGGCGTGGTCAACGTGGTCAAGGAATGTCTTCCATCGGGCATGGACTCTACGTGGAGAGGCTGACAGCTGGGTCCACGGCCGCAGCAAGGAAGTGCCTCCTTATTACGCGCAAAATAATTATTCCTCCACCTGACAGTGGGGACCCACCGGACGGGCCACCGTATTTCGTGAAAAAAACGTTCCCCCCTGTCTGCTGGGACCCACTAGCTACATCTTCGCACGCAAGGAATTGCATCCGAAAAAACGATTCGCCCCCCTGACTGCTGGGACCCACCAGCTACATCTTCGCACGCAAGGAAGTGCGTCCGAGCAAAAAAAATGATTCGCCCCCCTGACTGCTGGGACCCACCAGCTACATCTTCGCACGCAAGGAAGTGCATCCGGGCAAAAAAACAAAACGATTCGCCCCCTGACTGCTGCGACCCACCAGCTACATCTTCGCAGGCAAGGAAGTGCCTGACAGTCGGGACCCACCTGGTTGAAGCGTACGTAGCGTTGTCATTCTGGTCGCGAACGTGTACGTACATACTGGTCGATGTAGAGGCGCGCACGTGTAGTAGTAGAGGCGCGCACGTAGCATGTACACGTACGTACAGCGGTGAGGGTGCAAGAAAGAAAATACGGCCACGTACGTACATACGGGCAGGGTCTCGAACACCTACTCGCGCATACGTATGGCCAGGGCTTGTGTACATGGCTAGGTCGGAACGAATAAACAGCGTCGTCGTCGTGTTCATGGGGAGGCAACGGAATGCGTCGTGTTCATGGGGAGGCAAAGAATGCGTCGTGTTCATCCGGAGGTAACAGAACGCGTGGGAGCCAACCGGCTGGGTCAAAACGGAATGCGTGGTCGTGTTCATCAGGAGGGCTTGGACGGAACAGGTGATGGAAACGAGGCCTGGCGTACTGCACAACAGAGGAAATGGACCTCCTATGTTCGGAACGGGGTCCTATTGATTGGGAGGGGTGTGGCGTACCGCAAAACGGAGGAAACGGACCTCCTACGGTCAAAATGGGGGTCATGTTGATCGGGAGGGGTGTGGCGTACCGCAAAATGGATGAAACGGACCTCCTACGGTCGAAATGGGGGTCCTGTTCATCGGGAGGGGTGTGGTGTACCGCAAAACGGAGGAAACGGACCTCCTACGGTCGAAACGAGGGTCATGTTCATCAGGAGGGGTGTGGCGTACCGCAAAACGGGACTCCATGGGATACTGTTCATCTCCACCGTCGACCTCCTCCAGCCTCCACGGGCTACCGTCGACCTCCTCCAGCCTCCACGGGCTCCTATTCATCCAGCCTCTACCGCGCGCTACTCCACCGGCTACTGTTCAACCACCCCTCCATCGTCTACTGTTCATCCAGCCCTCCACCGTCTATTGTTCATCCAGCCCTCCACACCACGGGGTCCTGTTCAACCACCCCTCCACGGCAACCCCTCCATCGTCTATTGTTCATCCAGCCCTCCACACCACAGGGTCCTGTTCATCCAGAGGCGACGCCACCGCTCACTGTTCAGCCAACCCCCCCCCCCCCCCCCCCCCCGCAATGCTCAATGTTCATCCAATCGATCGGCTTCAGTGAGCAGAAGTAGCGAAGGAATCGCTCCATCGGGTTCAGTTAACAGCCATCGATCGCTCGCTTGGGTTCTGTAACGCGTAGCCTGCAGTGCAATCGCTCGGGTTCAGTTAGAGCCAATGTCTCGCACACATGCATGTACGTGTACGAGAGAAACGCGCATCGCTCGGCCCCCGACCTCCCACCGTAATCGGCAACTCCCCGAAATTTTCCTCCCCCTCGCTTCTACCATGGTTTTTTCCGTCATGGACGGCCCAAAGAATGTCATGCAGCTGCCTCTCCGGCCCACCCAGGTCGAAAAGCCCATTTTCTGTCATGATTTTTTGTCATAGAAGTAGGATCCCACCACATCTATGATGATACCGGGTTTTGTCACAATTATCGTCACAGAAGTGTCATATGTATGATAGAAAAAAATTCGTTCGGCCCAAAATGTCATGGATGTGTATTTTTTTTTAGTGGTAGTATCGCAGGCGTAGTGTTGCCGTGCTGATTTACTCCTTTGTAACATTAGACCTTTGTATTTATTCTTGTAATAGGAGCTGGTTTGTTCTATGTCAAGCAGTAACGTATTCCAGAAGACTTCTCCTTGATCTCTGGGCTGGAATACGGGGCGTTCCGGTTTCTCTGAGCCGGGGTGCCACAGGTTTGGTATCAGAGCAGGTCTGGCTGTAGGAAACCCTAGACCGCACGAACATTAGAAATTGGTAGTATAGAGTCTGGTTTGTTTATTGCATTTGGTTGCTGCATTTGTTTGTTGCATAGCATGCATATAGCCTTATTATTTGTTACTAACGGTTTATCTGGTGAGTGTAGTTGGCATCGGTTCGGATCCACTACAGCTCAACCTTTGCATTTCTCCAGTTCCTTCTTCTTTCGGTGTTTGGTGTCATTTATGTCCCAGCAGAGTGATGCCAAGTGATCCCGACACTGTTTGCAAAAATGGTGGTCAGGTATCGCGCCGATATCCTCCTTTCAGTCACGCCTATCGTTTTGGTGATGGACATGCTTCTATCCCGGATCGTTCTTTTATTTTATCGTGTTGGCAACCCTTAATGATCTTAGTTATCAAGAAAGGGTAATGTCAGCAACCTCAGTTTTCCCCGCTATCTATTTCTTGGACGAGTTCGGATCTTTTTCCGTCCGCTTGATAATAATGTGGTTGCGACTTTCGTGTCCCACTACATGATTACCGAGTACGTCCTCGCCCCCGAGCTAGTTCAGGTTTCCCCCTGGCTAAGCTAGCACTTGTTGTAGCACTGTTTACACCAATTCTTCCACACATTTATTTGTCCTCGTGCACATCGTCACAGCATGCTAGATCGTAGAACCGGAGACCCCGCGAGATTTGTGTGCTTAAGTAGGCATGCATATTGTGTGGCTAGCAGTAACATTGATTGTGACATTGATTGTGTGTGAATTGTTTGTTGTTGTGTGCTTTTGTTTAATTGAGTTTTCTTTTGATTCTTTCTTTTTGGGCCCCAGTGTTACATTATTTTTCCCCTAATTGCTCATCCATCGACACCGGACCCAAAGAAGCAATAAGGATTTGAAATATTTGCAAGAAGCTCAGCTAAACATTTTGGTCTACCCAGTCAACTGCATTATGGCATTAATATCTGCTCAGAATACCAGTGGTGTATTGAATTGATT
This sequence comes from Triticum timopheevii, assembly GCA_963921465.1. Classification (NCBI taxonomy): domain Eukaryota; kingdom Viridiplantae; phylum Streptophyta; class Magnoliopsida; order Poales; family Poaceae; genus Triticum; species Triticum timopheevii. The sequence continues at coordinate 369,182,575 of OY997274.1, forward strand.
ATCAGCATCAAGTCTACATTAGTGAAAAAAATCTTCACATCAGTTATGATCCAGCCAGTAGAAAGACAAGTCAGGTACAAGACCAATGATATATTTTCAGACAGAGGTATGGATCATATACAAAGTTTTGGCTCAGCAATGCATGATGCTTGAAATATGTTATCATCCGAAATAAAGTCAGAATATGATATGCTCAAGGAAGATAGTCGAACCATTTTTCGCATGCAAATAATCAGCCTCTGAATATTATGGGCGTGTGTATGGATTTCAGTCTACATATCAGTATGAAGTTTTGGATATAAGAAACTCAGTCTTCTTCCACACACCATCGGAAGAAATTTATTATGCAAGGCTCCTCAATTTTCCTCATTATGATATGTGAACAATTTTCGGCCCATGATACCCGGTCTTTCTCAGCAAGATACACATACAAAATATTTGAGCAGAAGATAACAAGCCTTCCTCAGCAAGCTACTCAGATGGCTTCTCTCGTATGGCATTCGGTCTGCGTTAGTACCACAATATTGCACCATCCTCCGAGATTGTATGATGAGTTGCCGATGTATGGCAGTACCGCTCAAGGACCAGATTTGCAATAATTTTGTCAGAGGTAAAATTCTAACAAAATAGATGCCTACCTAAAGGATCGAGTGATCGGTGGCATATCCTTCTTATATATGGTGAGCATGCATCCCCAGCCATATCAGTCACTCATACGAGGTGTGACAATGATCCAGCAGATATACCTAAGAAATGTAAGAATCCCACAACCTCCCCAGTCAGGCAAAGGAAGATAAGCAAAACTACATCTCATGTGATGCAAGGAGCGATAGTATTTGGAGATGACATCACAAGATCCACAGTCTTGACAATGGTCATCAAGATCATTATTCCCGCAATTGACAAGGAGATATTATAAAACCTTGTCACCTTCTTGTATGATTGGCCTCAGCAATGAGCTCTGTACAGCTACAAACCCCGGTATATGTCATATGTGTGCGGACTCAGGTCAGAAAACAAGGAGGAATAATGTCAAAAATACTAATCACATCCATGGTCATACGAAGAATCAAGGACATGTGTGTCCAAGTTATTTCAGTAAGGAATCTTGACAGAGAAAATCATGACCGTAAAAAGGATGAGACTGACAGCAAGGTATGGTGATTTTTGCACGACCATCAGGGTCCAGATACCCAAATCAGTGGGAGTCCATAACTCCATATGGATCCACCAAGGCATACTCCCCGAGGCTTACTTCATCTTACAAGGATTTTTCATATCCCGCTGACCCGCTTGACATGGTTAGTGTGGAATACCCGAGTCTATTTAGTCAGATCCAAAATTCCTTTGCAACCTCAGCAGTCTGACCTCCGCGACAGTGTTAAAGCATATCACAGTCTGTTACCATAGATGGGTATACCGACCACATGAGAAAAATCAAAAGCCGAACAATCAGCTCAGACCCAGTACACACACCGATGGAATCAAGTACATGGTCAGTCTGTCAGGAAAAGCATTTGTCCGTTAGCCCCCTGTTGGGCCAGTCTCAAGATGTAAATAATTGAGGTTTGACATAGCTATAACTCCATACACCAATATATTGCTCCTGACAGAAGGCAGTCAAATCTTTAGTACATATATCATGCTCGAGCCAAAGAAATAAATCAAGATAAATCAGTGCCACCTGTGAGCAGTCAAATCCCGTCGGAAGATGGCCATGATAATTCTCAGCATTTATTGAAACCAAAAGGCCTGTATTTATTTGAAGCAACCACATGACAGAAGTAAAAAGGTCTTCATGACCAAAGGAAAATTTATACTCGGATCCATTGGATACCACCGCAGATACGAGAAAATTCACGTGAACAAAAAGATTTGGTATGTGAGAAAAACTCCGTCGGAATTTGGGAAAGGTGAAGCAAACCACCCAGAGCAAGGTAAGTTGATCATCTGAAATTCTTGTTGGAACAATAAATAAAGGAAAAAGGATACCCGAGTTGGAAATGGTGTCCTCAAGTCATACTTGTTCCCCGAGCAACCAAATCTCGAGGACGAGGTTTCTTTAAGGGGGGAAGGTTTGTAACAGCCTGGATTTTGGCCCTTTTCTTTTTCTTTGGATTTATTTGGTTTTTGCTCTGTTTTTCTTTTTGGAGTGGTTCAGTGGCCTTGCCACCTGGGAAATCATCCTCATTCCTCCTCCCTAGTGCCACATCATTCTCAAAACCTTGCCAAGATCATGGAACTTCACTCCTTGACCAAACCCTAAAATCTTTTTCTAGGGAAAATTCCTTTTTCATTAAAGGAATAACCCTATCTGTCCTAGGTTGTGAAGCAACCTATATTTCTGTCCATCCAAAAATGCCCAAATAATTCTCATAATTCCTTTGGGTCATATATAGCTCAAATATGCCCAAACATTGCCTTGGCCAGTTCAAAAATAATTCCCCAATATTCCCTTTTCAATTCTGCCCTAAATGGCACTTTGTGAAGGAAGTGTCATTTATATTTCTCCTATTGACTCCCAACCGTTTTGGGCATGATTATATTTCCAAATAATTGCCCCATGCACATGTTCAAATTTATTTGCCTAGCCAATCTTCCTCAGTGAATTTTGAAAGTTTCTGTCAGACAGAAGGCTTTGTGAAGGAAGTACTAGCTAGGAGTATTCAAATAAGTTTAACTTTTGCACACTCCTTAATGTGCTCATATTAACCCCCTCCACCCATTTGCAGCCCCATCCAATCATCTATGTGAGCGCAGGAGCAAATCTTTGTTTCTGGCAATATTTTCAGGTTGTGAAGCAAGTGCATTTTAGATTACTTCAAAAATCTTGATAAATTACCAGATCATTCTTATACCCATAAAACATCCCTCCACACAATTTGGCATCATTTCATTGATCCATTTGACCACCATAATTATTCCAAGTTTCTGGTCAGCAAAGATGTTTGTGAAGCAAGTGCTATTTTGGCTTGTCCATTTGGCATGATCTTTTTACAACATCTTAATATGACCAAATGATCAAGCCTTGCCCAATCTTAGCTCAAGTGGACACTCCATGTGAGTGCACCATCCTGATCTTCATTTTTGGACCAAATAAGCAGTTGTGAAGCAACTACTTTATATCTTGATCCAAATCTCCTCCAACTTACCAGGATGAAAGTCCTTCTTTACCTCAACCTAGCAGACAAACTCTTTGGCCTCAAGCAGTTCCCTATTGATCACCAGTGCACTGCTAAGTTTACTACAGTAAACTTCAGCAGTTGATAACCATTTAACCATAGCCTTTTTCACCCATTTACCACCTCAGTTCAAACCCTCCTTCTAAGGACTTACCACTAGACATCAATTTCCATCTGGTAGCCTCCCCCACATGCAAGCACTGGTGGTGACCACCGTTTTGGCATGCCATGGGCGCGTCAAGTGGCTGTTTGTGCCCGGGCCCCTCTCCCTCTTGCCGGCTTCGCGCTCGTGATGATGTCCAGTGGCTTCCTCTCCTCGTCGTCGTTCCCTTGGACCCCTCTCCCCCTCCGCCCTCTTCCTGACCGACGCAAACGGCCACGCGCCCTCATGCGTACAATGAAGTTTTGGATCTCCCCGTCGCCGTCGTCTTCCTCCCTACGCCCCCTCGGCCTCCTCTGCCCCGTGAGAGCCCCACTGCTCCTCCCTCATCGTTTGCCTGCGAGATCATGCACACGAACACGCGTCCGCGGCGATACCAGCTCGGCTCCCTCTCGCCCCGCCTATAAATGGCCTCCCCCGAGCACTCTGAGCTCTCCATCGACCTCCCCACCCTCCTCTGGTCCTGCCTAGTCACATGCCCGAGCCCCAGAGTGCCTCCTCGCCGCTAACCATCGCCATGGCCGCCGCCTCGGCTCAGCTAAAATCCGCCCGGAGTCGAGCCCCTCCCCTCATTCTTCCACCACCACGGCATTCCCCACCTCCGGTAGAGCCTCCCCAACCCCTTCGTTCGTCGCTGGAGTGCATATGGCCGTGACTCCCAATGTTGGCCGCCGCGACCCCTCGCCGCCATCCCGTTTCTTCCCGACGCCCGCTAGCCCTCTGGATGGGTGCGGCGTTCCCTCCCGCGTCCGTCGGTGGCCTCGGCTTGGCCTAAGATGGCCGGAGCCAGCCGGGTCGCCACCGGCCTCGCCCTGCTGCCTCTGCCTCAGTCACCGTCGGGGGAAGAAGAAGGAGAGGCCAGGTGGTGGGCGTTGACCCAGCGCGTGAGCCCCTCGGCCCCACCGGTCAGTGGCTGCCGTTGACCCGGTCAGCGCCAGCGTGGATAAGTGACGGGCCCCACCCGTGGGACCCGCACACGTTAGCCCAGCCACTATTCCAACAGATAAGGTGAAAGTGTATTCCTTTGTTTACGTTTTCACTTTTTCTGTCCAGGCCCCTAGTTAAAAAGATTTTCACTTCAGATAGGTCCCTGGCAGAAAACATCCGTATCTTTTTAACCGTAACTCCAAACAAGGTGATTCCAACGCTCACTTCTTAATTTCGTCGATCCCTTTCTGTTGGTGTCACTTTCACTATGTTTTGGCATACTAAAAATGACCATTTTGCCCCTGCCCTTAATCAGCCCCCTCCGAGAGAGACCGATTTCCGGCGATTTTTTCCGCGAGCTTCTCGCACTTTCTTCTAGTGATTTCTTCCACCCCAGGCAAGCCACACCCTCCATTTGCATCACTATAATGCAGTGACATGGTTTATCTCATTTTGAACTTGTTTAAAATATTGTTTTAGCAACATGACTCTGCGCATGGCATTTTTCTTGGAGTATTATTTTGATCTTGTTGTTGCCATGCTATTGTTTGGATTGCTAGGAGTTATGTTTGTAGATGATGAGTATCATGTTGCCATTGGAATATTAGTGGATGATATTATGATTGTTTCATGATGGTATCTGTTAGTATATTTTGGAGTATTACCTTGGATATCATGTTGCCTTTGGATTATTAGTGGTTAGTGTGATGATTTGCATGATGCTAGTTGATGTTCTTTTGCTTGGAGTATTATTTTCGGAGATGATGGTTACATGTGGATCTTAGCTGCATAGTTGTATTCTTGTTATTGGAGTAGTAGGATTATTGTTGTCAGATTCATCATGATAGTAGTGTTGTGCTATCCTCGGAGTATGTGGAGATGATGATATTATGCTTGGATTATTTGTTGGATATTGCTATGACTTGGATTATAGTTTGATGGTTGACATCAGAGTATCAGTTATCATGGTTATAGTTTTGTGGATAAGTTCCGTCAGTAAGTTGGTCAGGTGCAGCCGAATCGAACTTTTCCAGTGCAACGACATTTGTCATTATGGGACGCCCTAATGCAGTCTACTGTCGTGCCTCTCGCCGGTGCCTCTAACGAGGGAAGGTTATGGGCGCGCGCTACCCTGATCAGGTAGGCGGACATAAGCCTTGTGTGCCCGGTTTTGATTTGATTTTGCGTGAGGGTCCCAGAGTGGATCGGGCCACGACGGTGGTCATTGTGTCTGGAGGTAGACACGGGGCCACCCATGACTAGCCCAGTGGGGAGTGAGTCGGAGTGGTCGGGAGAGTGTCATGGCAGTAGATTGGTTTTGTTGGAACGCCGTTGGTCCACCCGGATAGGAGTGCGAGGCCATGGATTCTGTGGTGTGGGTACACTGCGCTACCTCTGCAGAGTTTATAATAAATCTATTGATAGCCGCGTCCTCGGTCATGGGCATGGGTTCGTACTAGGGTACACCGTTCGATCAACACTCACATGATGGAATGAGTTATAGGTGATGGATATGTGGATATTTGGAGCAGTACAGATTGGCCAGGCATTGGTCGGGTTGTGATCGCCGTAAGGATCACGGGCCATTTATTGGTCGGGTTGTGATCGCCGTAAGGACCACGGGCCATTTATTGGTCAGGTTGTGATCACCGTAAGGATCACGGGCCATTTATTGGTCGGGTTGTGATTGCTGTAAGGATCAAGGTTACAGTTTGGTTTTGATCACGAGGTGATCGAGATGGTATATTGTCTGGCCGGTTAGCCAGGAGAGATATGGTTATGGAGATCGGAGATGGTGATTTATCAGTATTGTAGTAGTTTCATACCAGGTTTAGTAGTTGTTGTTATATCATGGTAGCTGTTAATTTAATTAACCTTCTTAATGCTATGTTGTTGTCTTGCCTTGATGTTTTTGGTTGTTGTGAGCTTCCAAGTACATTCAATGTACTGACCTGGCGTGTCATGCCAGATTGCAGGTGATGCCATGATTGCTTGATTGCTTGTCTTGGTTTCCATTCGTGCGAGCTAGATCGTGTCCCAACCAGAGTCCCTGCGGAGTGGAGTTCACCACCTTCATCGTTGTTCCGATGCTAGAAGATTTTCGCTGCTACGAGTCGTTCCGCTGTTAGCATAGAGCAAGTGTAGTATCACAGGCGTAGTGTCGCCGTGCTGATGTACTCCTTTGTAACATCAGACCTTTGTATTTATTCTTGTAATAAGAGCTGGTTTGTTCTATGTCAAGCAGTGCCGTATTCCAGAAGACTTCTCCTCGATCTCTAGGCTGGAATACAGGGCATTCCGGTTTCTCTGAGCTGGGGTACCACAGCTCTGATCAAGGATGGATAAGTTGAAAACACTTAGTTGGGCAATCAATAAAGGTTTAAATTGCCGAGAACCAACTCATGTCCGGAATGATGACTGAGCCGGAAAGATAACTTTAAAAAGGATAACATGATGACTGCGTGCATATGCACACATTGAATCAATAGGATCAAAATGACTAAGACAAGGGATGTTAATGTGGACTACTAGTCATATGGAAATAACCATAATGCAAGCAGACAAGAGTTTCAAGAGTAACAGGCTGCACAGGATTTTTGAAAGATCGAAAAGTATTCTGAAGAATTATGTGAGACACATGAACAATTGAGAAGAATGGATCCTCGATAAATGTGAGGAAAAAGACCATAAGGGTTTTCATGCCAAATAAAACTACAAGACAGTAAACTCAAAGGATTCTTGGGACAACGGAGAATATCTCGAGGCATCTTGAAACAACAAGAGCGACGAGGAATGATCAAGAGAATGACAAGCGCATGCAGATATCCATAGGGATATATTGGTGGCAGTGAATTGCAAAGGCGATGAGCACAATGGTCTCGGGAAAAAATCGAGGGATATCCTCAGAATCTTCTGACGAAGCAGGTGATCTTCCGGAATGGGGGCTCTCCGGGAGAAATAGTTACGAGAACCTAGAGTTAGAGTTAGCAAAACCATTTAACCTGAATAGAAGAGAGATCAGAGTCCCAGAGTATAGACAAGGAGTAAAAGATCCTAATAGCACCCAATGGCGACGTGGGCCCGTAAGCCACACAGCCATGTTATTAAAAAAAAATTCAAAGACTAGACTCAACTTCGGCCAAGGAGTTTGGAAGGGGGGGTTCCTACAGGCAGTCGGCTCTGATACCAACTTGTGACGCCCCCGATTCAATCATACACTAATCATGCACGCAAATGTGTACGATTAAGATCAAGGACTCACGGGAAGATATCACAACACAACTTTAAAAGAAAATAAGTCGTACAAGCATCATATTACAAGCCAGGGGCCTCGAGGACTCGAATATAAGTGCTCGGACATAAATGAGTCAGCGGAAGCAACAATATCTGAGTACAGACATCACTTAAACAAGTTGCCATAAGATGGCTAGCACAAACTGGGATACAGATCAAAAGAGGCGCAGGCCTCCTACCTGGGATCCTCCTAAACTACTCATGGTCATCGTCAGTGGCCTGCACGTAGTAGTAGGCACCTCCAGTGTAGTAGGAGTCCTTGTCGACGGTGGGGTCTGGCTCCTGGGCTCCAACGTCGGGTTGCGGCATCCGCGAAGAAGAGGAAAAGGGGAAAAGAGGGAGCAATGCAACCGTGAGTAATCATCCAAAGTACTCGCAAGCAAGGATCTACACTACATATGCATGGGTATATGTGTAAAGAGGAAATATCGATGGACTAAACTGCAGAATGCCAGAATAAGATCGGATAGCTAGTCCTATCGAAGACTACGCTTCTGGAAGCCTCCATCTTGCAGCATGTAGAAGAGAGTAGATTGAAGTTTGGCAGGTATCATCGCATAGCATAATCCTACCCGGCGATCCTTCCCTCGTCGCCCTGTGGAAAAGCGATCACCGGGTTGTCTCTGGAACTTTCTGGGTGTGTTTTATTAAGTATCCCATTATAGTTCTCATAAGGTCAAGGTACAACTTTGGGTCGTCCTTTTACCGAGGGACACGGCTATTCGAATAGATAAACTTCCCTGCAGGGGTGCACCACATAACCCAACACTCTTGATCCCTCTGACCGGACACACTTTCCTAGGTCATGCCCGGCCTTGGAAGATCAACACGTCGCAGCCCCACCTAGGCACAACAAAGAGGTTAGCATACCTGTCTAAATCCTATGCGCGCAGGGGTCTGGGCCCATCGCCCATTGCTGACCTGCACGTTGCGAGAGCGGCTGGTGAGCAGACCTAGCCTCCCTTATACAAGGGCAGGCGTTCCAGTCCAACCCGGCACGCGCCGCTCAGTCGCTGACGTCAAGAAGGCTTCGGCTAACACCACGATGTCGAGTTCCCATAACTGTTCCCGTGTAGTTGGTCAGTGCCTATAGGCCAGTGGCCAGACTCAGATCAAATACCAAGATCTCGTTAAGCGTGTTATTTTGAAGTAACCGTCGACACTGACCAGGGCCAGGCCCACCTCTCACCTAGGTGGTCTCAACCTGCCCTATCGCTCCGCGACAAACATCCACACAGAGGGCCGTCGGGAAAGTATGTCCTTTCAGCCCCCAATCTGTGAATCAACCGCGGGTACTCAACGAGCTGACCCGACTTTAGTCATCATCTGTATATGTATATATGTATGTATAGAATATACCTGTGATCACCTCCCGAGTGATCACGACCCGATAATATAGCATGGAAGACGGACAAGAATGTAGGGCCACAGATGATAAACTAGCATCCTATACTAAGCAATTAGGATTTCAGGTAAGGTATCAACAACTGTAGCAACAATGATAGGCTATGCAATAGAATAGGATTAACCGAACAGTAACATGCTACACTACTCTAATGCAAGCAGTAGAGGGTAGAATAGGTGATATCTGGTGATCAAGGGGGGCGGTGAGGGAGCCCTGGACTAAGGGGTCCTCGGACAGCTAGACTATATACTTTGGCCGGACTGTTGGACTATGAAGATGCAAGATAGAAGACTTCGTCCCGTGTCCGGATGAGACTCTCCTTGGCGTGGAAGGCAATCCGGATATGTAGATTCCTTTCTCTGTAACCGACTTTGTACAACCCTAGCCCCTCCCGGCATCTACATAAACCGGAGGGTTTCGACTTCTAGGGTTTACCCACAACAATCATAACCTCATAGGCTAGACTTCGAGGGTTTAGCCATTACGATCTCGTGGTAGATCAACTCTTGTAATAATCATATTCGTCAAGATCAGTCAAGCAGGAAGTAGGGTATTACCTCCATAGAGAGGGCCCGAACCTGGGTAAAAATTGTGTCCCCCGCCTCCTGTTACCATTAGCCTTAGATGCACAGTTTGGGACCCCCTACCCGAGATCCGCCGGTTTTGACACCGACATTGGTGCTTTCATTGAGAGTTCCACTGTGACGTTGAAGATAGGCTTGATGGTTCCATCAATCATCTACAACAATGCAGTTCAAGGGGAGATCTTCCTTCCCGGACAAATCTTCGTATTCGCTGGCTTCATACTGCGGGCCAACTTGTTTGACCATCTAGAGCAGATCGATAGCTACGCCCCTGGCCATCAGGTCAGATTTGGAAGCCTGAATTTTGTGGCCGGTATCCGCGGAGACTTAATCTTCGACAGATTCGAGCCCATGAGGGCTGTCCCCGGCCACCACAATGAACATGACCTAGATCTGTCATCCGGGCACACATAGGAGATAGCGCCTGTGCCCACCCTGGCCCTAGAGCCAGAACGGACTGCGTCGTCCAAAGACGGGAAGCTCAACCCTGCCGCAGAGGTCGCAGACTCAGTGGCGCTCGAGCCGCACACTGACCCAACATCAGGCTGAGCTTGTTTTAACGGAACCTCGGACTCATCTCCGGCCAAGGGCTCCGGACCGCGTGCATCCGCTTCCATCGAACCTGATTGGGCGTCGGTCTTAGAGTTCAACTCTGTGGACATTTTTCAGCACTCGCCTTTTGGTGACTTGCTAAGCTCATTAAAATCCCTCTCCTTGTCAGAGGACGCTCGGCCGAACTATGTCCGGCTCGAATGGGAAGTGGATGATGAAGAAATTCGTTCCCCACCCACCACCCACTTTATATCCACTATCGACGACTTAACCGGCATGCTTGACTACGACTCCGAAGACATCCACGGTATGGACGACGATGCCAGAGAGGATCAAGAACCACTGCCTATAGGGTGTTGGACAGTCACCTCCTCGTACGACATATACATGGTGGATACACCTAAAGAAAATAACGGCGACGATGAAAATCTAGTCGAGGATAAACCTCCTGAGATACAGCCGAAACACCGACGTCAGCAGTGCCACTCTAAACCACGCCGTAGTAAAAACAGAAATACCATCACAGAAGAGGCCAACACTCTGGATGGTGTCGAAAAAATGAAGACCCTGTTGAGCCGACCTCCGAACAGGAGGAACGGGATGATGGGCGAGTAAGCCCTGGTGAACAGGCCATGAATGAAGACACAGAGGATAGCAACTACCTTCCGCTCTCCATGGATGAGGTTAGCCTCGGTGACGAAGATTTCATCATGCCTGAAGAGCCCGCCGAACAGGAACGCTTTAAGCGTCAGCTAATTGCCACTGAAAAAAGCCTGAAAAAGAAGCAGCAGTAGCTTCAAGCTGATCAAGATCTGCTCAATGAAAGATGGACTGATGTCCTGGCAGGCGAGGAATATGGCCTCGAGAACCCAACCAAAAGCTACCCGAAGCTCAAACTGTTACCATAGTTTGATGATGAGGTGCTGGAGCCCGTCCTAGCAAGGTACAATATGGCTGACCGACCACCACGTGGCCGGGACAAAGCGGCACTTCAAGCCGAACACTAGCCTGCGCTACCTCGCCAAACAAACAGAAATACAACAGCTCGGGGATATACACATGACCTGCATGCGATTTGGAAAAGAGAGCAGGTCAGACAAGATCAATCTATGAATCACGGGGGGTGCCTTGATGCGCGCCGACGACCATCTGGCTGAACGTGACAAACATAACCACGTCCAGGCTGAAAATCGTAGACGGGCTCCATCCGAGCTACGTCACGACTTGGCCTGATATAGAGGCGCCGCACACCCCCTTTGCTTCACTGACGAAGTAATGGCACATGATTTCCTAGAAGGGTTTAAACCCATAAACACCGAATCATATGATGGCACAACAGACCCCGCGGTGTGGATTGAGGATTTTCTTCTCCACATTCATATTGCCTGTGGCGATGATCTTCACGCCATCAAATACCTCCCACTCAAACTCAAGGGACCAGCTAGATATTGGTTAAACAATCTGCCTGAAAACTCCATTGGCAGTTGGGAGGAATTGGAGGGCGCCTTCCTCGACAACTTCCAAGGCCATATGTCCGACCTCCGGATGCCGATGACCTAAGTCATATAATCCAACAGCCCAGAGAGTCAGCCAGGAAATTCTGGACTCGGTTCCTAACTAAAAATAACCAGATCATCGACTGTCCGAACGCCGAAGCCTTAGCGGCCTTTAAGCACAGCGTCCATGACGAATGGCTGGCCAGACACCTCGACCAGCAAAAACCGAAGTCCATGTCAGCCCTTACGGCACTCATGACCCGCTTCTGTGCGGGCGAAGATAGCTGGCTAGCCCGCAATAACAACAATGCAAGTGAACCTGACACTTCTGAAGCCAGGAACAGCAACAGCAAGCCCCGACGCAATAGACATAAGCGTCGATACAACGGTGATAGCACCAAGGACACAGCGGTCAACCCCGGATTCAGTGGCTCTAAGTCTGGTCAGCGGAATAAGCCATTTAAAAGAAACAATCCGGGCCTGTCCAGTCTAGACCGCATACTCGATCGACCATGCCAAATCCATGGCACTCCTGATAAACCAGCCAATCGTATCAACAGGGAATGTTGGGTTTTCAAATAGGCTGGCAAGTTAAATGCCAAGAGTAAGGAGAAAGGGTCGCAAAGCGATGACGATGATGAGGAACCCGGACCACCGAACATAGGTGGACAGAAGAAATTTCCCCCCTAGTCAATACGGTGAACATGATATACGCCACCCATATCCCCAAGAGGGAGCGCAAGCGCGCACTCAGGGACGTCTACGCGATGGAGCCAGTCGCCCCAAAGTTCAACCCATGGTCCTCCTGTCCGATCACTTTTGATCGCAGGGACAATCCGACTAGTATCTATCATGGTGGTTCAGCCGCACTGGTCCTTGACCCAATTATTGATGGATTCCACCTTATGCAAGTCCTCATGGATGGTGGCAGCAGCCTGAACCATACCAGGTGTAGAGGCCTGCTGTACGGGCTCAATCACGCTGGAAGTGGTCTTCGGATCCCCAGACAATTTCCGAAGCGAAGAGTTAATCTTCGATATCATCTCCTTCCGCAGTGGTTATCATGCACTGCTCGGATGAACCGCATTCGCTCGATTCAATGCGGTGCCGCACTACGCCTACCTCAAGCTCAAGATGCCTGGACCACACGGTGTTATAACGGCCAACGGAAATATGGAACGCTCCCTCCGTACTGAGGAGCACACCGCGGCCCTTGCAGCAGAAGTATAGAGCAGCCTTTTTAGGCAGAACTTCAATTCGACAGTAGAGCTCTCGGACACCGTCAAGTGATTCCGAACTACTCTGCAATAGGACCATCCATCTCGTCCAGAGCTCGACTAGCAATTTGGCCTCTGTCCCAGTCCCAATCATGCGGTGAAATTTGTGCCGTGCGTACATAACTACGCACTCAAAATACCATGGGCATGGATGGAGGCACAGCTAGACCATGGTCCACAATGCGGCTCAACCGCTCCCGGACCCATATACCTTCACCTTTTCTTTTTTATTTCAGGTTTTTCTCTTCTCGAGGCTTTTTCTGATAACCTAATCATCGGGATCATCACGGGACGAATACACCAAGGAGGCAAGGAGCTTTGACCTACAAGGGAACCCCCAGGTGGTCTCTGCTAACGATCGTTATACCTGTTTTGAATACCCGCACGCAGCTCGCCGTTGGTCATGGCATGTCAAATAGCCTTACTTGCTTATCGCATTACTTGTACAAGTACGCCTCGACATATTAATCAAACTACAATGGAAAATAATTTGCAGCGTCAGCTTATTACTTGATGTTTTCCTTGTCTTTGTATATTTTTATCAATTGCACCTGTACACTCTGGTACGCATCACTTCGCCAGGTGCTACATTACACCCATCAATACGGCAATAAAGTCCGAACACTTTTAGAGTACAGTTCGGCACCCCGAACTTATAGCATTATATGCATCGGCTCCGAATTATGTCTTTGGTCAATAGTTGGGTTGCCCGGCTCCTGTGCTTACTACCTTACGTTCCGCTATATCGGCTAGGGTAGTAAAGGAAGAACTACTGCAATTGTGTCCCGGTTCTTCCGGATGAGCACCTCAGTAGAGAAAGCCAAAAACTGACTGTCATGATGCGGCGAGAGCTGGTCAGCTATTCGAGAGGTTTCAAATCCTTAGATATTTTTTCCGCTTTATGCGAGGAATCGGTTTTTATCCGATTAGGTGTGTGTGGCGCCCCAAGTTCGGCCTTCCAAATACCAGGGGCTTCGCCAAAATTCTCATTGTTAAACTCCTATGGCTAAGTGAGGGTGATAAAGCCATATAGTCTGATTGCCTTGTTCGTTGCGCTAAACACCTCCTTTAAGGACCAGAATGTGAAGTAAAGAGTGTTTAGATTTATCCCAAACACCCCTGTACTATCTACGTGGGGGCAGACGCCGACGACTGGCCAACTCTCAGATTTCATAAACGGACGCACAGGAGGTAATGTTTTAAAGTAACAAGCATTATATTACATAACGACCTTGTTTCATATTACAGGATAGGATAACATGAATGTTCTCATGGGAATATAACATCCTTCGCACATTGCTCCGCCACAAGGCGGGATCCCTCCAGGACACTATCAAAATATAGCTCGGGTCGGCGGTGCTCCTTGCCCTCAGGCGGCCCCTCGGTCATCAGCTTCTTGGCATCCATCTTCGCCCAGTGCACCTTAGCGCGGACAAAGGCCATCCGCGCACCTTCAATGCAAACCGACCGCTTACTAACTTCAAGCCATGGGCAGGCACTCACAAGCCGCTTTACGAGTCCGAAGTAGCTACTGGGCATGGGATCGGCAGGCCATAGCTGGACTATTAGGTACTTCATGGCTAGTTTGGCCGCCTTGTGCAGCTCGACCAGCTGTTTCAGCTGGTCGCTAAAGGGCACCGGATGTTCTGGTCCATGGTATTGAGACCAGAACAGCTTCTCCGTAGAGCTCCCTTCTTCGGCTCGATAGAACTTTGCAGTCTGATATGCTACGCGGTAGATCCGCAAACGCACCTGGAGAGCTCCAAATTCGGGTAAGTAAAAGGAACATTTCCTTCCATACTTGCTTTGCATAATAAAAGCCTTACCCGCCGCGATGTTCTTGGCCGCCTGGATTTCCTGGAGGGCGCTCTGGGCTTCGGCTCGGGCATCTTGCATGCTCTAGCTGGCCTTGGCAAGTTCAGACTCTTGAGTCTTAGAATCACGCTCCAAGGACTCCTACTTCTTGATGGTTTCCTGGAGCTCTTGCTGGACCTCGCTGACCCAGGCCTCCTGCTTCTCGCGCACGGCGTGTTCCTTGTACGCTTTTTCCTCGGCCTCGGCTAACACCTTCTTGAGGGCCGCCACCTCGGTCGTGGCCCCTAATGAAGTTCACGACACTTTAGTTAGCATGAACCATTCATCCTTCCTAAATATACACGTAGGTTACTACATACCTTTGCTTTCTTCCAGCTGCTTCTTCACGAGGCCGAGCTCTTCCTCGGCCCGCTCCAGATTCTGCTTCAGTCCGGAGACTTCCGCAGTGTGAGCAGTCACGGCCAGCAGTGACACCTGCTTGTTTGCATAGACATATTATGTTAGACTCTTGCGAAAATTATTTTGATCCTCTGTTCGGCTTTTCTTTTCGAACACCGAACAGAGCATCAGGGGCTACTATCTATACCGTGACAATATCTTTACAATTATCTTACTTACCTCAAAGCCTGTTAGAAGGCTAGTGTAGACTTCGGCCAACCCACTTTTTGCGGCCTAGACCTTCCCAATCACCGTACCCATTAGGGTACAGTATTCGTCATCAATGGAAGCGCCTCTCAGTGCTTCCAGCAACCGGTCCGGTGCCTCTGGTTGGACAGAGGTCACCGGCAGTATAGGCACGGCCCTTCTCTTCGAATGGGGTTGCTCGCCTGATTCCGGAGCCGTAGGGGTCTCCAGAATTATATTTGGATGAGGGCCGAATTGAATACGGCCCCCATCGTCGGTATCCATGGGGGTCTGCTCCCACGTGTGTTCGGCTGCTGAGGCTTCACCCTCTGGTGCCTTCTGGACGTCCGCCGGATTCCCTCCTGGGACGGGGATCCTTCGGGACGATGCCTCGGCGCCATCCAGGTCCCGGGGAGAGGTGGCCGACGGAAGGGTCTCACTGTCCATCGCAGCTGGATCTTGCGAATCCTCTGAGGACAAGGACCGCTCGGGACTGGAACGAGCCAGACTGCAAATGCATAAATCAGCATAGTAAAAAAAAGGCCGGATACATGAACGTGTCCGGATACTTACGATTTGGCCAGGGGCTTGACCCTGGGCTCCCACTCCCCGCCACTGTTGGCGGTCACTGCGGAGTTGTCCGGAAGGGAATTCTTCCCCTTCTTGGACGCCTCGACCTCCCCATGTGTGGAGGCCGCCCTCTTCTTTCTCCCCCCTACAGGGGGAAATGGATTTCTTCTTATTCCTCCTCCTCCTCGTCATCTTCAGTGACGGAGGAGTGAGCCTCGGCATCTTCGGACGTCGCATCCGAAGTACCCATGTGGTGGAGACCACCTCTAGTCCCCTTGGCCTTCTTTTGGGACTTCTTCTCCGGCACCTCGTAAGGTGCCGGAAACTGCATCTTCGTCGGGAGTGGAGTCTCTGGGCCTTCGGGCAGCGGGGCCGGACAGTCAATCTGCTCCGCTATCTCTGTCCAATCCTGAAATAATCGATAGGGAGACTTAGATGCCTTCCTCTAATATGCGAGTAAAGGGTACACCTTGAAAGCGTGAAAGGACTTACCGGATTCGCAGGGTGAGTTAGGTCGTCCCCGCGGTCCTCGTCCGTGGCCGGCGGCACCTCGTTGGCCTTGAAGAGCACCTTCCATATATCTTCGTGCGTCGTGCCAAAGAGTTCTAACAGAGCCTGGTGCTTGGCCGGGTCATACTCCCACAGATAGCAAGTCCGACGTTGGCATGAAAGAATCCGGCGAACGAGCATGACCAGGACCACGTTGACGAGCTTGACTTTCTTTATTATCATATTCTTGACGCGCGTCTGGAGCGCTGTCATCTCGTCCGGAGAACCGCAGGTTAGGCCCTTCTCTTGCCAGGAAGTGAGCCGCATCGGGACTCCAGATCGGACGCAGGGGCCACCGCCCAGTTGGTGTCGCGCGGCTCGGTTATGTAGAACCACCCCGACTGCGACCCTTTGACAGTCTCCAGAAAGGAGCCTTCAGGCCAGGTGACATTGGGCATCTTTCCCACCATGGCGCCTCCGCACTCAGCTTGTTGGCCGGTCACCACCTTGGGCTTCACATGGAAGGTCTTCAACCATAGGCCGAAGTGAGGTGGGATGGGAGAAAGGCCTCGCACACGACAATGAATGCCGAGATGTTGAGGATAGAGTTGGGGGCCAAATCATGGAAGTCCAGCCCGTAGTAAAACATCAGTCCGGGGACAAACGAGTGGAGAAGGAATCCCAGCACGCAGACGAAGTGTGTGAGAAACACAACCCTCTCATGGGGCTCTGGGGTAGGGACGATATGTCCCTTGGCCGAAAGTCGGTGAACGATCTCCTTGGCCAGGTACCCGGCCTCCCAGAGCTCCTTGATGTCCTTCTTCTTGACGGAGGAGGCCATTGATAACCTGCAAGTATACGGGATAATTGTAGCCTCTTTCGATAAGTAAGAGTGTTGAACCCAACGATGAGCTAAAGGTAGGACAAACATTCTCTCAAGTCCTATCTGCCAGTGATACGATTCTACGCACGCTTAGTGTTCGCCTTACCTAGAACAAGTATGAAACTAGAAGTACTTTGTAGGTGTTGTAGGATAGGTTTGCAAGATAATAAAGAGTACATAAATAAAAAGTAGGGGTTGTTTAGATAAAGAAGCAATAAAGTAAATATAGCGAGTGTGGAAAAATGGTGGTCGGAGTTGTGGAATTGTCCCTAAGCAATTGAGTACTTTACTAGACCGATAATCACTATTGCAATTCTATTTTAGGGAGAGGCATAAGCTAACATACTTCCTCTTCTTGGATCATATGCACTTATGATTGGAACTCTAGCAAGCATCTGCAACTACTAAAGATCATTACGGTAAAACCCAACCATAGCATTAAAGTATCAAGTCCCCTTTATCCCATACGCAAACAACCTACTTACTCGGGTCTGTGCTTGTGTCACTCACGCCACCCACCATAAGCAAATCATGAACATATTGCAAACTCTACAGCAGGAATCCCTCACGCTTGCGCAACATGGAGGGCACAATAGGACAGCACCAATAATAAAACATGCAATTCAAATCAATCATAGCAATTCATCAATCACCGGTAGGACAACGAAAATCTACTCAGACATCATATGATGGCAACACATCATTGGATAATAATATGAAGCATAAAGCACCATGTTCAAGTAGAGGGTACAACGGGTTGCGGGAGAGTGGACCGCTGAATATAGATGGGGGAAGGTGATGGAGATGTTGGTGAAGATGGCGGAGGTGTTGGTGAAGATCGCGGTGATGATGATGGCCCCCGGCAGCGCTCCGGCGCCACCGGAAGCAAGGGTGAGAGATCCCCCTTCTTCTTCTTCCTTGACCTCCTCCCTAGATGGGAGAAGGGTTTCCCCTATGGTCCTTGGCTCCCATGGCGTGGGAGGGGCGAGAGCCCCTCCGAGATTGGATCTATATCTCTCTTTCTCTCTGTTTCTGCCTTCTTAGATTCTGCCCCTTCACCGTTTCTTTATATCCGGAGATCCGTAACTCCGATTGGGGTGAATCTTTCTCCCAGATTTTTCTCATAAAATTAGCTTTCTTGCGGCAAAAGAAGGGCGTTAACCGCCTTACGGGGTGCCCAAGAGAGTCTAGGGCGCGCCTGCCTCCCTGGGGCACGCCCCCCTGTCTCCTGCACCCCTCGGGCACCGTCTCGCGTTGATTTTACTTCCCAAAAATCATAAATATTCCAAAATAATTCTCCGTCCGTTTTTATCCCATTTGGACTCCGTTTGATATTGGGTTTCTGTGGAAAGATAAAACATGCAACAAACAGGAACTGGCACTGGGCACTGGATCAATATGTTAGTCCCAAAAATAGTATAAAAAGTTGCCAAAAGTATATTAAAGTTGAATAATATTGGCATTGAACAATCAAAAATTATAGATATGATGGAGACGTATCAGCATCCCCAAGCTTAATTCCTTCTCGTCCTCGAGTAGGTAAATGATAAAAAGGATAATTTTTGATGTGGAATGCTACCTAGCATAATCTTGATCATATATCTAATCATGGCATGAATGTTAAGACACGAGTGATACAAGGCAATAGTCTATCATTTGACATAAAAACAATAATACTTAGGGCATCCCAACAAACAATCATGTCTTTCAAAATTTCAATGCTTCCAGAACGTTATCCCTACAAAATCATATAGTCTTGTATGCTCCCTTTTCTTAACACAAGGTACCCCTCATGCCTATCCCGGTGTCAACCAAGCAATTGTTTCATACTTTAGTATTCTCAAATTTTTCAACCTTCACGCAACACATGAGCATGAGCCATGGATATAGCACTATGAGTGGAATAGAATATGATGATGGAGGTTATGGGGAGAAGACAAAAAGGGAGAAAGTCTCACATCGACACGCCTAATAAACGGGCTATGGAGATGCCCATCAATTGATGTCAATGCGAGAAGTAGGGATTGCCATGCAACGGATGCACTAGAGCTATAAGTGTATAAAAGCTCAAACCGAAAACTAAGTGGGTGTGCATCGAACTTGCTTGCTCATGAAGATCTAGGGCATTTGAGAAAGCCCATCGTTAGAATATACAAGCCAAGTTCTATAATGAAAATTCCCACTAGTATATGAAAGTGACAGTATAGGAGATTCTCTATATGAAGAATATGGTGCTACTTTGAAGCACAAGTGTGGTAAAAGGATAGTAACATTGCCCCTTTTCTTTTCCTTTTTTCCTTTTTTTCTTTTTCTTTTTTTTTGGGTGGGCTTCTTTGGCCCCCTTTTTTATTTAGGCTTCTTTGACCTTTCTTTTTTTTCTTTTTTTTTCTTTTTTTCATGGGGCAATGCTCTATAATGATGATCATCACACTTTTATTTACTTACAACTCAATATTACAACTCGATACTGGAACAAAGATATGACTCTATATGAATGCTTCCAGCGGTGTACCGGGATGTGCAATGATCTAGCGTAGCAATGGCATCAAAAACTGGACAAGCCATGAAAACATCATGCTAGCTATCTTACGATCATGCAAAGCAATGTGACAATGAATGCTCAAGTCATGTATATGATGATGATGGAAGTTGCATGGCAATATATCTCGGAATGGCTATGGAAATGCCATAATAGGTAGGTATGGTGGCTGTTTTGAGGAAGATAAAAGGAGGTTTATGTGTGATAGAGCGTATCGTATCACAGGGTTTGGATGCACTGGCGAAGTTTGCACCAACTCTCGAGGTGAGAAAGGGCAATGCACGGTACCGAAGAGGCTAGCAATGATGGAAGGGTGAGAGTGCGTATAATCCATGGACTCAATATTAGTCATAAAGAACTCACATACTTATTGCAATAATTTATTAGCCATCAAAACAAAGTACTACGTGCATTCTCCTAGTGGGGAGGTTGGTAGGAGTTAACCATCGCGCGCCCCCGACCTTCACGCAAAGATAAACAATCAAAATACAATGCACGCCAATTTGGTTAGATAGTTAATAGACCATACGTGCATGCTTCGGGAATCACAAACCTTAACACCAACATCCTTACTAAACACAACCATCTACTAGTACCTCCCACATATTATCATCTCTATATTGCAAAACTATTGCAAGGAATCAAACGTATCATATTCAGTGATCTACAAGTTTTATGTAGGATTTTATAACTAACCATGTGAATGACCAATTCCTGTCATCTCTCAAAATAGATATAAGTGAAGCAAGAGAGTTAAATTATTTCTACAAAAGATATGCCCACGTTCTAACAAATATAAGTGAAGCAAAAGAGCATTCTACAAATGGCGATTTTCTAAATGAAGAGAAACAGGCAATCCAAACTTCAAATGATATAAGTGAAGCACATGAAGCATTCTATAAAGCCATACTCAAAAGATTTAAGTGAGATAATTTGAGCATTCTATAAATCAACCAAGGACTATCTCATGACAGCATGGTGCAAAAAAGAAAAATGAAAACTAAATGCAAAAGACGCTCCAAGACTTGCACATATCGCATGAACGAAACGAATCCGAAAACATACCGATACGTGTTGAAGAAAGAGGGGATGCCTTCCGTGGCATCCCAAAGCTTAGATGCTTGAGTCTCCTTGAATATTTACTTGGGTGCCTTGGGCATCCCTAAGCTTGAGCGCTTGCCTCTCTTCCTTTCCTCATATCGAGTCATCCTCGATCAAACACTTCATCCACACAAAACTTCAACAGAAAACTCGGTAAGATCCGTTAGTATAATAAAGCAAATCACTACTCCAAGTACTGTAGCAAACCAAATCATATTTTGCTCTTGCATTGTGTCTACTGTAATATAGCTTTTCCATGGCTTAATCCACTGATATAAATTGGTAGTTTCATCAAAACAAGCAAACTGTGCATCAAAAATAGAATCTGTCAAAAACATAACAGTTTGTAGCAATCTGAACATTCACCGTACTTATGTTACCCCAAAAATACTACCAAAATTAGGAAAAATAAAAAATTTGTACAGCAAGACAGTGCAAAAAGAATCAGAACAGTTTGACGTTCCAGTAAAAAATGTAAAATCATGCAATACAGCCAAAGTTTCTGTCCTACACCGTACAAACCAACAAGCATTGTAAACATCCTAAAGGCAAACCTTAGCACATTATTTTTATAATACAATGGAATTATACAAGGGGATAATTATTTTTGATTAAAATTTTCTGTAATTAAGATTCACAAAGTTTCCGTGATCATGAACAAAGTTCAAGGCTAGCTCCCACTTCAACAATGGTTGTCTTTCTCACTTTCACTTTCCTTTTTGAAAAGTTTTGGGTTCCCCTCTTTATTTTTTTGTTTTTAAACTATATGAAAGCACACAACAGAAATAAATGACTCTCTAAAACTTCCGGGTTGTCTCCCTGGCAGCGCTTTCTTTAAAGCCATTAAGCTAGGCATATAGTGCTCAAGTAATGGATCCACCCGGATCCCAAGGTATATCAAAGCCAATTTTAATTAACAATGATTTGTAATTTAGTAGTGAGCACAAAGTAACATATATCATGCAACAACAAAGTCTAACTCTCGTCCTATGCATCAGCATGTCATTAAAGAACAATTCATGCACACAAATTAAAGGCCAATGCATAGTATAAGCAGTTTCTTGCAATTCTATCGTGTTGGAAACATAAAGAGGTGGAGATATAGTTCCTCTCTCATAATAATTGCAAGTAGGAGCAGCAAGCACGTGCATATTATATCTATCAAAATCATCATGTGAAATGGTAAAAGGCAATCCATCAATATAATCCTTAATAAGCACAAACTTCTCCGATATAGTGTAGCTTGGAGAATTCAAAAAGATAATATGACTATCATGCGTGGGTGCAATAGCAACAATTTCATGTTTAACATAAGGAACTATAGCAAGTTCATTTCCATAAGCATAATTCAGATTGGCATCTTGGCCACAAGCATAGCAATCATCATCAAAAAGGGATATTTCAAGAGAATCAACGGGATCGTAACAATCATCATAGCAGTCGTCCTTTGGTAAGCACGAAGGGGAATTAAACAATGTATGAGTTGAAGAGTTACTCTCATTAGAAGGTGGGCACGAGTAGCTAATCCGCTCTTCCTCCTTTTGTTCTTCGCTCTCCTCCTCATCTTTTTCATCCAATTAGCTCACAGTTTCATCAATTTCTTCTTCCATAGCTTCCTGCAAAATATTAGTCTTTTCTTGGACAGCGGAGACTTTCTCAATAAATGCATCAATACCGGAATTGTATTCATAATTTTCATAGAAATATATAAGTATAGCAAAATTTTCAGGTCTGTAAACTGAATCATCAAAATCATCAAACGCTTTAAACATAGATTCAATCTCATAAGCACTCATAAAAGCAACAAATTCTTCTATTTGTTCCACATCATAGTAATCATAGATACCATTAGCATAAGAAGCCAAGGTTTTATCATCATTAAATTTGCATGAAAAGGGAAGGTGTGGAGCCTTCATCATAGAGCAACAAGCATAATCACATCTCAAGCATAGTTGACGAGCATACCAATGCAACATATGAATTTGAACCCATAATAGTTTCCCTTTTTGTGTCAAGCGATAATCCCTAAAGTATTCACGTTGCTCCAACGTGTCTCCCATAACATAACTGAATGGGGTTTTCTCAGGATTATCAAAGTAGTACATAATACCTTTAACATAACGAGCATCGAGGGTTTTAGGAGGTTCCCCATCTCCACGAGTAGCAAGTACACCTAATTTTTTGGTAATGTGTTCCATATCCATAACTAAAGATAGGGAACAACTTAGAAAAGAAAATAAAAATTACTTAGTGATAAAGCAAACAAGCACACACGAGAATATTCACCCCACGCTATGACTCCCCGGCAACGGCGCCAGAAAAAGGTCTTGATAACCCGCAAGTATACGGGATAATTGTAGCCTCTTTCGATAAGTAAGAGTGTCGAACCCAACGAGGAGCTAAAGGTAGAAAAAAAATATTCTCTCAAGTCCTATCTGCCACTGATACGACTCTACGCACGCTTAGTGTTCGCCTTACCTAGAACAAGTATGAAACTAGAAGTACTTTGTAGGTGTTGTAGGATAGGTCTGCAAGATAATAAAGAGTACATAAATAAAAAGTAGGGGTTGTTTAGATAAAGAAGCAATAAAGTAAATATAGCGAGTGTGGAAAGTGGTGGTAGGACTTGTGGAATTGTCCCTAAGCAATTGACTACTTTACTAGACCGATAATCACTATTGCAATTCTATTTGAGGGAGAGGCATAAGCTAACATACTTTCTCTTCTTGGATCATATGCATTTATGATTGGAACAGTAGCAAGCATCCGCAACTACTAAAGATCATTATGGTAAAACCCAACCATAGCATTAAAGTATCAAGTCCCCTTTATCCCATACGCAAACAACCTACTTACTCGGGTCTGTGCTTGTGTTACTCACGCCACCCACCATAAGCAAATCATGAACATATTGCAAACTCTACAACGGGAATCCCTCACGCTTGCGCAACACGGAGGGCACAATAGGACAACACCAATAATAAAACATGCAATTCAAATCAATCATAGCAATTCATCAATCACCGGTAGGACAACGAAAATCTACTCAGACATCATATGATGGCAACACATCATTGGATAATAATATGAAGCATAAAGCACCATGTTCAAGTAGAGGGTACAATGGGTTGTGGGAGAGTGGACCGCTGAATATAGATGGGGGAAGGTGATGGAGATGTTGGTGAAGATGGCAGAGGTATTGGTGAAGATCGCGGTGATGATGATGGCCCCCGGCAGCGCTCCAGCGCCACCGAAAGCAAGGGGGAGAGAGACCCTTCTTCTTCTTCTTCCTTGACCTCCTCCCTAGATGGGAGAAGGGTATCCCCTATGGTCCTTGGCTCCCATGGCGTGGGAGGGGTGAGAGCCCCTCTGAGATTGGATCTATCTCTCTGTTTCTGCCTTCTCAGATTCTGCCCCTTCACCGTTTCTTTTATATCCGGAGATCCGTAACTCCGATTTGGGTGAATCTTTCACCCAGATTTTTCTCATAACATTAGCTTTCTTGCGGCAAAAGAAGGGTGTCAACCGCCTTACATGGTGCCCAGGAGAGTCCAGGGCGCGCTGCCTCCCTGGGGCGCACCCCCTGTCTCCTGCCCCCCTCGGGCACCGTCTCGCGTTGATTTTACTTCCCAAAAATCATAAATATTCCAAAATAATTCTACGTCTGTTTTTATCCCGTTTGGACTCCGTTTGATATTGGGTTTCTGTGAAACATAAAACATGCAACAAACAGGAACTGGCACTGGGCAGTGGATCAATATGTTAGTCCCAAAAATAGTATAAAAAGTTGCCAAAAGTATATGAAAGTTGAATAATATTGGCATGGAACAATCAAAAATTATAGATACGGCGGAGATGTATCAGCCATCCACTTACCTCCGGCTCCTGATCCAGACATGATTGGAGTGCTTCTTTGGGCGGAGAAAGCTAGAGCTTGGGCCTGGAGCTCGAGAATGGATGGGCAGAGGAAGGAGAAGGCATGGGTGAACAAGGATGAATCCTTATCCCTTTATAAAGGCGGTAAAAGTGATGCGCCTCCCTGCTCGCCTTAAAATCTGCCTATTCCCCAAGCATCGTGCAGATGACACAGTTGGGTTATCCATGCCCGTATTGATGAGAATCCCGTGATTAAGGGACACGATCTCTGATTCGACAAGACGTGCCAATGAAACCGCACCTCAAAATACGGAGCGGCTGGCTAAAAAATGGTTCGAATAATGACCGGGCAATGGCGTGATGTCACGCTACAAAAAGTTGTTAGTGGATTGGACTCGTGAAATATTATACTCTCTACGGTTGTGTATGGTACTTGTTTTGCAGAGCCAGACACATTTTCTATGTTCAGAAGGCTATGTTGGAGTATTCAAAGAAGGAACCCGCCTTGCAATGCCGAACTATATACTTTGGGGTCATCATCATTGAAGCATGGTTCAGGGGCTAGTGAGGGAGTCCTGGACTAAGGGGTCCTCGGATAGCCGGACTATATACTTTGGCCGGATTGTTGGACTATGAAGATAAAAGATAGAAGACTTCGTCCCGTGTCCGGATGGGACTCTCCTTAGCGTGGAAGGCAAGCTTGGCTATTCAGATATGTAGATTCCTTTCTCTATAACCGACTTTGTACAACCCTAGCCCCTCTCGGTGTCTATATAAACCGGAGGGTGTAGACTTCTAAGGTTTAGCCACAACAATCATAACCTCATAGGCTAGACTTCTAGGGTTTGGCCATTACAATCTCGTGGTAGATCAACTCTTGTAATACTCATATTCATCAAGATCGATCAAGCAAGAAGTAGGGTATTGCCTCCATAGAGAGGGCCCGAACCTGGGTAAACATTATGTCCCCCGCCTCCTGTTACCATTAGCCTTAGACGCACAATTCAGGACCCCCTACCCGAGATCCGCTGGTTTTGACACTGACAAGGGGGGCTTGCCTGGTTGCTCTGGCAAGAACGAGGAGTTGTCAACTCCGTAGTCGAACGGGGCAGCAGCAGCGTCGGTCTCGTAGTCTACCGGAGAGAAGAGGAGGTAGAAACAATAAATACAATGCAAACATAAGCATGACGATGCATGACACCGCTAGGTGTGCCCTAAACCGGCAGTAGGTGGTACCGGCGAAGGGGGAAAACATCCGGGAAAGTATCCCCGGTGTTTTGCATTTTTGGACAGATGAACCAGAGGTGAAATGTTGTAGGTTCGCTATGCTAGGGATGTGTGGCTGACGAATGGGCTGCTTATTAGGATTCGTCTCGTCGTTCTAAGCATGTTTCATGTACAAAGTATTTTCATCCGAGGTATGGATTATTTTATATTAAAATTTAAAGATTTAAAAATGATTTTCTAATTTCTATATTTAATTTAATTCAAAATTTAATTTGTATTTCAATGCTATGGGTACACAGGAAGTGTACCTACAGTGTGTCTAAGGGGCTGAGAAGTGGGGCCCTGGTCAAATGTCCAGTCAGCATTTGACTGGACCGTTGACTAGTCAAAAGGGCCCATGGGACCCGCATGTCATTGATACATGATTTACTAAACAACGTTTGGTTAACTAATCTGGTTGATTAGGTTATTAAGCAGGTTAATTAAGTTAACTAGTTAACTTACTAACTAATTAATTAATTAATTAACAATTATTATTTAATTGATCTCTCTTTTTTTGTTTTATTTCTGGGCGTGGGCCCCAAGGTCAGTGGCTCAAGGGAGCCCCAATGGGCAGGCGCTAGCGGGCGAATGGGCATCGGGCGCTAGCGGGCACCGGAGGTGGCCTGTGCGGCGCGAGGCGAGCGGAGCGAAGGCCAGGCGCGCGGCGGCACGAGCAAATAGCGAGGCCGCAAGTGGCAGCCGTCGCAGCAGGCAGCGCGCGGGCAGCACAGCCGCAGCTCGAGGAGCTAGCAGGGCGCGGGTGTCGGTCTGCTCTGACGGAGCGCGGGCGCGGTCAGAGGTGAGGGGGGCGGGCGCACGCGCCATCGTGCGAGCGGCGAGGGCGCAGCCCGGGCGCGAGGGCGCGTGAAGATGAGGTCGACAAGGGGAGCGGGGACCGGCAGGAACTCGCGGAGGCGGTGCTCCAGCCACGATGGACGGCAATGCAAGGGACGGCGATGAGCAGCAGCTGGCCTAGGGCAGCAGTGGCGGGGTAGAGCCGTGTCAGGGCTTCGACGAGCAGGGGACACGAAGGGTGGCGGCATAGCGAGCAGCAGCGAGTGGATGCAGGCGCACGTGCTTTGGCGCAGCCAAGAGCGGGGGGAGAGAAGAAGAGGCCGGGGGCCTCACCGAGGGAGCGTAGGGGACAGGGCAATGGGGCGTTGAGAAGGAGGATGGGGACGTTGCGGCGAAGAGGAGCAGGCCGGCGAGGAGGACCCGGCCACGGGCGGCGGGGCGGCTGATACATCTCCAACGTATGTATAATTTATGAACCATTCATGCTATTTTATTATCTGTTTTG
Source organism: Triticum timopheevii (assembly GCA_963921465.1). NCBI lineage: Eukaryota > Viridiplantae > Streptophyta > Magnoliopsida > Poales > Poaceae > Triticum > Triticum timopheevii. The sequence continues at coordinate 369,209,918 of OY997274.1, forward strand.
GATGTTTACGGGCTTTATTATACACTTTTATATTACTTTTGGGACTAACCTATTAACCGGAGGCCCAACCCATATTGTTGTTTTCTTGCCTATTTCAGTGTTTCGAAGAAAAGGAATATCAAACGGAGTCCAAACGGAATGAAACCTTCGGAAACTTATTTTTGGAACAGAAGCAATCCCGGGAAGTTGGAGTGCAAGCCAGGGAAGCGTTGAGGAGGCCACGAGATAGGGGGCGTGCCCACCCCCTGGGCGCGCCCTCCACCCTCGTGGGTCCCTCGAGGCTCCCTTGACCGACTTCTTTCGCCTATATAAGTCCACATACCCTAAAACCTTCGAAGAACAAGATAGATCAGGAGTTCCAATGCCGCAAGCCTCTGTAGCCACCAAAAACCTCTCGGGAGTCTGTTCCGGCACCCTGCCGGAGGGGGGATCCCTCACTGGTGGCCATCTTCATCATCCCGGCGCTCTCCATGACGAGGAGGGAGTAGTTCACCCTAGAGGCTGAGGGTATGTACTAGTAGCTATGTGTTTGATCTCTCTCTCTCTCTCTTGTTCTCTCTATGGCACGATCTTGATGTATCGCGAGCTTTGCTATTATAGTTGGATCTTATGATGTTTCTCCCCCCTCTACTCTCTTGTGATGAATTGAGTTTTCCTCTTGAAGTTATCATATCGGATTGAGTTTTTAAGGATTTGAGAACACTTGATGTATGTCTTGCCGTGCTTATCTGTGGTGACAATGGGATATCACGTGATCCACTTGATGTATGTTTTGGTGATCAACTTGCGGGTTCTGCCCATGAACCTATGCATAGGGGTTGGCACACGTTTTCGTCTTGAGTCTCCGGTAAACACTTTGGGGAACTCTTTGAAGTACTTTGTGTTGGTTGAATAGATGAATCTGAGATTGTGTGATGTGTATCGTATAATCATGCCCACGAATACTTGAGGTGACAATGGAGTATCTAGGTGACATTAGGGTTTTGGTTGATTTGTGTCTTAAGGTGTTATTCTAGTATGAACTCTATGATAGATTGAACGGAAAGAATAGCTTAGAATAGATAGAATAGAAATGATAACCTTGAGGTGTTTTCGTACCCTACCATAATCTCTTCGTTTGTTATTATTGTTGAGGGATAGTTATATGATCTAGTTATGTTATTATTGTTGAGAGAACTTTCACTAGTGAAAGTATGAACCCTATGCCTTGTTTCTTACCATTGCAATATCGTTTACGCTCACTTTTATCATTAGTTACCTTACTGTTTTTATATTTTCAGATTACAAATACCTATATCTACCATCCATATTGCACTTGTATCACCATCTCTTCGCCGAACTAGTGCACCTATACAATTTGCCAATGTATTGGGTGTGTTGGGGACACAAGATTCTCTTTGTTATTTGGTTGCAGGGTTGCTTGAGAGAGACCATCTTCATCCTACGCCTCCCACGGATTGATAAACCTTAGGTCATCCACTTGAGGGAAATATGCTACTGTCCTACAAACCTCTGCACTTGGAGGCCCAACAATGTCTACAAGAAGAAAGTTGTGTAGTAGACATCAAGCTCTTTTCTAGCGTCGTTGTCGGGGAGGCTAGGTAAGCGGCACTCACACCCCGTCGACTAAGCTCTTTTCTGGCGCCGTTGCCGGGGAGGTGAGTGCTTGAAGGTATATCTTTAGATCTTGCAACCGAATCTTTTTGTTTCTTGTTTTATCACTAGTTTAGTTTATAAAAGAAAATTACGAAAAAATGGATTTGAGTTTGTCTTATACGCTTCATCTTTTTAATATCTTTCGTGAGAATCGTGAAAAGGAAAATTGTGCTCAAGTGCTAGAAGAAGAAATCTATGGAATGTTTGATACTAAATCTTTGAATGATGAGCATGATTGCATTGTTGTTAGTATGAACTCTTTGAATATCCATAGTACTAATGATGATTGCACTAGTTATGATGAAAATGTCTCTTATAAGCATGTCGATTTTTGTGGAGTAGATTGGGTTTGCAAGTACACACCAAATAGGGAAAATAGATATTGCAAGAGGCATAAGCATTTAGAAACTAAATGGTTGCAAGAAAGGCTTAATGTTAGTGCTGAAAATTTACATTTCCTTTGTTGTGCTTGTGAACTTTGCAATGAATGTGGTCATTTACATCTCTGATGCAAATTATTTCATGATCGAATCATGCCCAAAAATTGTGATGATTTAATTTCCCTTGCACATTATAATGAACTTAGTTTGCTTTTTGGTTATGAAGAGTTGAAACGTTTAACTAAGAATCTTCCAGAATTCCCCTTGAGAAATTTCTTGATATTGGTAGAAAAGATTTATATGTTTGGTGTGGTGAATTGCATTGAAAATCCTTATATTGCCAACTACATAAAGAAAAGAAAGAAAATAGAAGATGATGAGAATACTAATGAAAGGGAAGATACTTCTCATTATCCTCCTATTATTTCTTATGATGAATCAGGTGACGAGGAGGAGCTTTCTATTCAACCAATCCCATCAATAAGGAGCACAAAGAAGAAGGTTGAACCCACACATAATGTGAAGAAGAAAAAGAAAAGAAGGAGCAACAAAGGTAGAAAGATATTTCTCCCAATTGATGTTGCTCCTACTACTCATTGTGATGATGATAATTGCTATACTATTGGTGCTATCCATACTATTAATGATGAGAGTGATTATGCTTATGATATGAAAGGGCCCAAGCTTGGGGAAGCTATGTTTGATGAGGATGACATATTTGAGAATATATTTGCTGCAATTAATGTTTGTCCCAAGCTTGGGGATGCTACGTTTAATGAAGATGATATTTTTTGCCTCCCAAGTTTTGATATGCAAAGTTATTATGATGATAGCATGCCTCTTACCTATGATGATTATATTGATGAAAGTGGGTTTGGAAGAGTGTCAACTTTAGGAAGTAATGATCCCACTATTTTGGAGGTTGAATATGAAAGTGGATTTCGAAGAGTGTCAACTTTATTTAGTGATGATTCCACTATCTTGGGAGAGGTTTCAATCGATTATGATGAGAACGAAGTTGCTACTTATGATGATTATTGTGATGAAACTTATGCTATAAAAAGTAGTGATGATTATATTTATAAAACTTGTCATGATTATGATTACCATTTTTTCTCAACATTACTCTTTTAATGTGGAAACAATTTATAGTATTCAAGTCTCTTATGATACTCCCACTATTCCGAATGAGAAGGATTTTGCATATGTGGAGAGTAGTAAATTCTCTATGCTTGTAGATCATGAAAAGAATGCTTTAGGTGCTGGTTATATTGTTGTGATAACCTGGAATTAACTTCCAGACCCTCCTGTGTATATTTGTCAAACTCAGGATCATTGTTGACAACACAGCGAAATGATATCATTGCCCAATATGTAAAAGGTATTACAAATTTAAATATATCTTGCCACAAGGCATACCTAGATAAATGTCTCATGACATTTATTACATTCAGAAAAACAGCGGAAAGTAAAATGTGTAGCGACTCCATCTCAGCCACAGGCAGTCGATGTAGTCAACGTGTCCTCACTCCTCAGGATCATCATAATAGTCATAGTCGACGCCCTCGTCTTCATAGATCTCTGTTGTTCAACAAAAGTATTGGCACGAGTACATTACGTACTCAACATGCCTCCCACGGGGAAGGACCTAATAGCTACATGTGGCTTCAAAGAAAGGCTGTATGGCTCATTTGCATAAAGCTAATTTTGTTTGACAAATAAAGTAGTTGGATAAAAGTAGATTTAGATGAAAACTTGTTTTATCTCCAGAATAATAACTTTCTTCAAATGAGGATCCTCGATCAACTCACGTTCTTCATAGGTTTCAAGAATAGGGGCAAAGAGGGAATAAGCAAGACAGGTCATGTATGTCAAGAAAGATTCATGTGTCGTCCATGACCGTGAACACGGCTATTCGAATAGTTTTACACTCCGTAGAGGTTGTACACTTTACCCACACGATACAATCCCGACTTGTTGCCACTAGCCGTCGCTAGCGTAGTACACCATCCGGTATACCGGCAGGGAGATTGTGACGAGGTCTTTGGACTAGATCCCCCAAATATGTGACATGCCCACCGGGGCTGGCGCACGGAACTGAGAGTACGTCCTCAAACCGGTCCCCCCATCTATGCCAAGGATACTCCCCGCAGGGCAGCTATCCCATCTACGGTACGGAGACATCGACAACTAAGGCTGACTAGCTTACTTAACCAAGCCAGTGCCCATATAGCATGTGGTTGTACTGTTATCACAATCTTCAAATCCAAGACTTATTAGGCCTCATGCGGCACAGATGACTGATTGCCCCCTTCAACTCATGAAGGGCAGCCAATCGCTCCTTCAATCCTTGATTCAGCTGTCGCCCACACCAGAGTAGAAGAGGATAGAGAAGGTTAACAAGGGCCAACTGGCCTAGCTCAGTGTTAAGTTTCAACTATCATTGACTTAGAGGTCATTCAACAAAGCACCTATAGGGTGATAAGCATGGCTAAGCATTTCTACTCTACAGGAATTATGTACTTCTACACAGGTGTCAAGTAAATAGGCGACAAGCGGATTAGGATAATGTGTCAATCGACACGCTAGCTACGAGAACTAAAATAGCATGCATATAGTTACAATAAAACTCAATGCAATTTTGTAAACCATAGGATAAGTATGATCAAGAAGGAGGCATGCCTTCGTTGTTGAGTCCTTCTTCGATAACCTGATTGTCTTCATGTCCAACATCGTCATCACTCCCTACTCGTCGTAACGATAGCAAATGAAAATGAAATAAATACAAAAGCACAAGTAAATCCGAATAACATCCAAAACAAATCAAGAGTGGATGGATAACATGATATTGATCAGGATGGAGATTCCAAAATGAAGTAGCACGATAGGAAGGTAAGAGATATGATTCAACGGAGGGAGAGGGTTAGGTTTACATGACTAAGGAAGGCTTTGCGATTAAGACTAAAGTTCTGACACGAATTACACAACTAAATGCTAGTAGTGCCCACTACACATCTCAACAAACTATATAGGAAACTACTATATAACAAACAGAATGGCATTAACACAAATGAAATGAAACCAACGTATGCATTTTAACTACACATCCACAACATGGCATGATAAGGTAAAAGTTAGCCATAAATAGATAGAATCTAAATATTTATAATGGTAACATCTAACAGAGTAAAACAATAACCATAACGACTATTAGCAAACATTTCTCTAACAAGAGCCAACCAATACGATGGTGAAATCTAATTAAATAACTAAGTAATAAGACAAGTATCGTACTAGAATCATATAAAGGTCTTATCTAATAACACAAGCATCAAACATACATGACAATGGTAAGAAGTTACACTAGAACGTGCTATTTAAAACAAGGAAGAACAAATATCCAGTAACCACTAGCTAAGATTATCACCACATAATTAAACAATAGAGCAAACTATGCACCTTAGCATACAAGGAAGACACACCTCAACTAATATGAAAGTTAAGCTATCCTAAACATGAGGTGAACTATTGCAACAAGCATACAACACTCATAATACTAATGTGAGACAAGTCAAGCATATAAGAGCAGCACAAGTACTACTATAACACATGGAACATCATAAGACAGGAAAGATCACTTGCATAAACGACATCTAGATATATAACAATGCAACAACCAGATACAAATGTATAATGCTAAGTATGAATCATCATCACACGAGATGCGAATGTATGATACTAATAGAATACAACTCATAACAATGGAATAACTTAGTTGATAACAACTAGCCTAAAGATCAAGCACTATATTATCACACAACACTATCATGTAGTTGTGACTTATAAATCAAAGGGAAATCATACTAAGCAGGTAAACATCTAAGTCATGGCATCGATCACTTCAAGCAAAGTACTATACTAAAAACAATAACATGATTCTGTGCATTTCCTATCTAGTACATCATACACTTGTAAGTACATAGATAGACAACTTAGGCGTAATCAAATACCTGATTTGCTACACAGATGATATACAACCTAGTTATGCAATCACAATAACATGACATAGTGTTGATAAAGCACAATTTACTCAATAGAAGAATGTACGAGATCAACAAACTACTATCATGGAAATCTACAAAGTGAAGGATAACCATATGTGTGATCGTTCAATACAAAGTAGCAATGATATAATACATGGTAGGTATGCAACCAAAACATGCATTCTACTTTGAGTAAGTGCTAACATGGCATGGCAATCAACTAAGTTTGCATAGCAACCATCCTAGTTAAACAAAACACCTTGGATAATTAACAAGAAGTAATGAAGTAAGTTATATGCTACAAGCATAAACTATATGTAGCAATACAAATCTAAAACAGGACATAATGTAACTATCCATATTGGATAACAATCATGTACATAAAAAGAAGACCAACTAGGCAATAATATTGTATGCAACAAACTACAATGCACTCATTGCAAACAACAAAGCATTTCGTTTGAGAACCACCATGAAGAAAACTATGTGACAACATATATTAAACATCTACCGTATACATGGCATGATTTCAAACCACTAAAACAAACATGAGGCATCCATAAAAATAAATATTTAAACCATATCTAAGATATGTACGTGCCAAACAAAAACAATCAAAACAAGAAATATTTCACGATTGGATGAACAAATCAAGGCCATGAATAATTCTATGAAATTATGCGCACAGCAAACAATCACCAAAATTTGTACGCACGCAGCAGAGAGGACTACAGGACTCATCAAAACGTTATCAACATGATACCTTACAAAACTATATTAAAATCTATACATGTGTCTTACACAAGACAATAAACAATACAAAAATATATTATCAACTTGCCACGGCATGTAATACAATTTCTAATAATTTAAATAATCCCCCTCAAGTGGCGCGCCGTATCTTGATCCGGATACGGTGGCAAGTGAGCGAGGATCGGGTCATCGCATCCTTAGTGGCGCGCTACATCGGTGCCCAGATGTAGTGGAAAATGAGCAAGGGTCTTCGCATTTGACGCGACGAGTGCGAAGGGTAAGGAAGCTAGCCGAGCCTAGGAGGATTCGCTTAGGTAGCTGGAACGTAGGGTCTCTGACAGGGAAGCTTCGGGAGCTAGTTGATGCAGCGGTGAGGAGAGGTGTTGATATCCTTTGCGTCCAAGAAAACAAATGGAGAGGACAGAAGGCGAAGGAGGTGGAGGATACCGGCTTCAAGCTGTGGTACACGGGGACGGCTGCAAACAGAAATGGCGTAGGCATCTTGATCAACAAGAGCCTCAAGTATGGAGTGGTAGACGTCAAGAGACGTGGGGACCGGATTATCCTGGTCAAGCTGGTAGTTGAGGACTTGGTTCTCAATGTTATCAGCGCGTATGCCCCGCAAGTAGGCCACAATGAGAACACGAAGAGGGAGTTCTGGGAAGGCTTGGAAGACATGGTTAGGAGTGTACCGATTGGTGAGAAGCTCTTCATAGGAGGAGACCTCAATGGCCACGTGGGTACATCTAACACAGGTTTTGAAGGGGCGCATGGGGGCTTTGGCTATGGCATCAGGAATCAAGAAGGAGAAGATGTCTTAAGCTTTTCTCTAGCCTACAACATGATTGTAGCTAACACCCTCTTTAGAAAGAGAGAATCACATATGGTGACTTTTAGTAGTGGCCAACACTCTAGCCAGATTGATTTCATCCTCTCGAGAAGAGAAGATAGGCGTGTGTGCCTAGACTGTAAGGTGATACCTGGAGAGAGTGTTGTACCCTAGCATAAGCTGGTGGTTGCTGACTTCCGCTTTCGGATTCGTGTCCAGCGGGATAAGCGTGCCAAAGTCACTAGAACGAAGTGGTGGAAGCTCAAGGGGGAGGTAGCTCAGGTGTTCAAGGAGAGGGTAATTAAGGAGGGCCCATGGGAGGAAGGAGGGGATGCGGACATTGTGTGGATGAAGATGGCGACTTACATTCGTAAGGTGGCCTCGGAGGAGTTTGGAGTGTCCAGGGGAAGGAGAAGCGAAGATAAGGATACCTGGTGGTGGAATGATGATGTCCAGAAGGCGATTAAAGAGAAGAAAGATTGCTTCAGACGCCTATACCTGGATAGGAGTGCAGACAACATAGAGAAGTACAAGATGGTGAAGAAGGCCGCAAAGCGAGCTGTTGGTGAAGCAAGGGGTCGGGCATATGAGGACCTCTACCAACGGTTAGGCACGAAGGAAGATGAAAGGGACATCTATAAGATGGCTAAGATCCGGGAGAGGAAGACGAGGGATATTGGCCAAGTCAAATGCATCAAGGACGGAGCAGGCCAACTCTTGGTGAAGGACGAGGAGATTAAGCATAGATGGCGGGAGTACTTCGACAAGCTGTTCAATGGGGAGAATGAGAGTTCTACCATTGAACTGGACGACTCCTTTGATGAGACCAACATGCGTTTTGTGCGGTGCATCCAGGAGTCTGAGGTGAAGGAGGCTTTAAAAAGGATGAAAGGAGGCAAGGCGATGGGCCCTGATTGTATCCCCATTGAGGTGTGGAAAGGTCTCGGGGACATAGCGATAGTATGGCTAACCAAGCTTTTCAACCTCATTTTTGGGGCAAACAAGATGCCAGAAGAATGGAGACGGAGTATATTAGTACCAATCTTCAAGAACAAGGGGGATGTTCAGAGTTGTACTAATTACCGTGGAATTAAGCTGATGAGCCATACAATGAAGCTATGGGAGAGAGTCATTGAGCACCGCTTAAGAAGAATGACAAGCGTGACCAAAATTCAGTTTGGTTTCATGCCTGGGAGGTCGACCATGGAAGCCATTTTCTTGGTACGACAACTTATGGAGAGATATAGGGAGCAAAAGAAGGACTTGCATATGGTGTTCATTGACTTGGAGAAGGCCTATGATAAGATACCGCGGAATGTCATGTGGTGGGCCTTGGAGAAACACAAAGTTCCAGCAAAGTACATTACCCTCATCAAGGACATGTACGATAATGTTGTGACAAGTGTTCGAACAATTGATGTCGACACCGATGACTTCCCGATTAAGATAGGACTGCGTCAGGGGTCAGCTTTGAGCCCTTATCTTTTTGCATTGGTGATGTATGAGGTCACAAGGGATATACAAGGAGATATCCCCTGGTGTATGCTCTTTGCGGATGATGTGGTGCTAGTTGACGATAGTCGGACAGGGGTAAATGGGAAGTTAGAGTTATGGAGACAAACCTTGGAATCGAAAGGGTTTAGGCTTAGTAGAACTAAAACCGAGTACATGATGTGCGGTTTCAATACTACTAGGTGTGAGGAGGAGGAGGTTAGCCTTGATGGCCAGGTGGTACCTCGGAAGGACACCTTTCGGTATTTGGGGTCAATGTTGCAGTAGGATGGGGGTATTGATGAAGATGTGAACCATCGAATCAAAGCCGGATGGATGAAGTGGCGCCAAGCTTCTGGCATTCTCTGTGACAAGAGAGTGCCACAAAAGCTAAAAGGCAAGTTCTACAGGACGGCGGTTCGACCCGCAATGTTGTATGGCGCGGAGTGTTGGCCGACTAAAAGGCGACATGTTCAACAGTTAGGTGTGGCGGAGATGCGTATGTTGAGATGGATGTGTGGCCACACGAGGAAGGATCGAGTCCGGAATGATGATATACAAGATAGAATAGGGGTAGCACCAATTGAGGAGAAGCTTGTCCAACATCGTCTGAGATGGTTTGGGCATATTCAGCGCAGGCCTCCAGAAGCTCCAGTGCATAGCGGACGGCTAAAGCGTGCGGAGAATGTCAAGAGAGGGCGGGGTCGACCGAATTTGACATGGGAGGAGTCCGTTAAGAGAGACCTGAAGGATTGGAGTATCGACAAAGAGCTAGCTATGGACAGGGGTGCGTGGAAGCTTGCTATCCATGTGCGAGAGCCATGAGTTGATTGCGAGATCTTATGGGTTTCACCTCTAGCCTACCCCAACTTGTTGGGACTAAAGGCTTTGTTGTTGTTGTTGTTGTTAAATAATCCTAGAAATAAATCTAGTACATCACATGTTGCTCCTAAAATTATCCAAAACAATTATGAGTGACTCATAGGCATAACGATACATATGGAAATAACATTGCGACAGAAAAGTTTTACCAAACACAAAATGTACTTGGACTCTATACAAAAATGACTAAGATAAAGTCTAAATTAAAAGACAGTTGACCAAACAAACAATCTAACTCCACCATGGGGTTACTATGGACATAGGAAACAAATCATATGTTGAACACAAAATCATCCGAGGAACTAAAAAAAATACGCGGGCATATCGATGGAATCCGTTCTTGCATCGGCGTGAGTAACGACATAGATGGGTTTGCATAGTGATGTCTAGGAGATACACCGTATGATGTTGAACATGTGTACAAAAGGAATTGAAGAGTGGCTCACCAGGTTTGAGGAACGGTGAGATGAAGCCGACGAACGAGGTCGAAGAAGTTTTGCAAAAAATCATGTGTGGTTGATCAACGGTGTGGAAGAAGATGTTGGCGTGCTCCTGCATGCGAGGCGAACTAATTAACGCGGATGGAGTCATCAAACAGGTCCTCGTGACAGCGGCAGCGATCCCAAGTGGTAGCAGCGGCACGCCTCCGCCGTGTGTGCGGCCAACTACTACATAGACTAGAATTAGTTGTCTAGGAGGTAGATTAAATAGGATAGAGTACACGTGCAAAAGGAATTGGACCAAAACTCACTAAGAGCGACGTAACACTACAATGAACTTGAAGAACAGTGTTCGCGGACATGTGCAATTCTTTGCGTGTGGTCGACGGAACGCGTTCCTTCTTCTCTGAATGGAATCATGGCATGAAGGAGAAGAACCTGGCGCAAGGGTTTGGACGGAGATGGTCTGAGCCATCTAGTTCGAGACCTTGCGTCCATGGAGTACCATTTGTTTGCAGAGTGTTCTGGAGAGAAAGAGGAAGGGAGAGGGCAGAAGCTACCAGGGAAATGAGAGAGGAGGTTGGGATCACGTCCTCATATCTCCAGTTCTGGAAACGGCAGAACGTAAAGAGGAGAGGAGGAGAAGAGGCGTTGGTTGGGAGAGAAAGGGAGTTGAGGGAAATAGGCAGGGAGGAGGAATTAAAGGAAGGGCATCAGTTAACATGCGTGGTGGCTGTTGAGGTTTCCTCTTCTGTCGGTTGTGAACGTCAACCTACATGAAGGAGAGGAGGGAGACCTCCTATGTGACGCGCTCTGCGGCAAATTGCCGCCGCGACGCACATACGGAGCCCCGATTGGGCCGGCCCATTTGAGGCGTTGTGACGATGTAAAAAATAGCGAAAAAACCTGACGTAGGAGGGAATCGAACACCTTACCTCCAGCACATGAGGCACTCCCGCTGGCCAGTCGGGCTAGCGCGTACCACTGGCATACAATAAGCGCAAACTACTAAACGATGTAAAGACGGAGATCCGATTTTTTTCAGAGTTTTCGATCATTCTCTTGGAAAATATGAACAAAGTTATAAAAAATTCAGCAATGTTTGAAAGCGTGAATAGAATATTTAAATATTGAACAAAATTTGAACACTTCCCGAAACATGTGAACACATTTCGAAATTCGAACATAAATTTAAAAACATGAACAAATTATAAAAACAGTGAAGAATAATTGGAAAATGCGAACATATTTTCAATATTCAGAACATTTTCTGAAATTTTGAACAAAAAATGAAAACAGGAACATTTTTTGAACTCTAAATATTTTTTTAAATGCGAACATTCTACAAATTCTAGAAGATTTTTTGGAAACACAAACACTTTTTTTCATTATGAACAAATATAGAAAAATGAATAAATTTTAAATTCCTGAACAAAATTATAAAACGGTGAACATTTTTCGAATCTGCGAACAAATTTTGAAACTGCGAACATTTTTTGAATCGTGAACAAATTTTGAAACATGAACAAATTTAAAAATAGTGAAATTTTTTATAAAATAGTGACATTTTTCGAATTCTGAACAAATTTTGAAACAGTATTTTTTTTACTAATTGCAAACAAATTTGAAAACATGAATAAATTTCAACTTCATGAACAAAATTATAAAATTGTGAACATTTTTTGAATCTGTGAACAAATTTTGAAAGCCGTGAACATTTTTGAATTGTGACCAAATTTTGGAACATGAACAAATTTCAATTGCATGAACAAAACTATAAAATTGTGAACATTTTTCGTTAAACCGCGAACATTTTTTGAATTGTGAACAAATTTGAGTTATGATGAAATTTCAAAATTCTTGCAAAAAATTATAAAATTGCGAACATTTTTCATATTGTGAACAAATATTAAACCTGCAAACTTTTTTGAATTGTGAACAAATTTTGAAACCATGAACAGTTTTAGAATTATGCACAAACTTTGAAACCATGATCTTTTTTTTGAATTGTGCAGAAATTTTAAATTAATAAAAAAAGAAATAGAAACAAAAGAAAAAAACAGAAAAAGGAAAATGAAAGAAAAGAAAATAGAAAAAAACAGAATAAGAAACAAAAGAAAAAAAAACAGGCATAGAAAAATGAGAGAAAAGAAAAGAAAAAATAAAATAGAAAAACAGAATAAAAAAACCGATTCAAGGAACCTTCTAGAAGTTTCCCAAAACCAGAAAAAACCAGCTGGGAACCTCTAGAAGGTTCCCAAAACCGTGGGCGTTGGAACGTTTGAATGGGCCGGCCCGTTGTGTCGCTGCTCGGTCGCTCGCTTATACGAAGCGCCGGCAGTTTGACGCAGCGAGCGACAAATAGCATTTTCCGAGAGGAGGTGCTCGCTAGGAGAGCTGGGGTGTTGGCCTAGTTCAGCTAGGCCCAAGTGGGAGAGAAAGAAACATAAAAGTTGGCCTTTGGCCCATTCCTGTTGAGAGAACAGGGAATAGAAAAAAATGTTGTAGAATGGGCTTAGGAAATTTGGCCTAGAGTTTAACAGATGGAAAAGAACTAACTTCTCTTTTGGAAAATATAGAGAACTAATAGAAGCTGAAACAAATATTAAACAATCCAAGAAATCCATGAAAATGCAGACGCACATATTTAAATGTGTTGAAGACAAAAGATAAAGCCCAACTAGAAGAAAAGAACAAAACTCAAATTAAATTTAAGTTCACATTAGGTCAAATTAAATCCTCGAAATACTAAAAGACCAATTTAAGCTCTGTTAACAAATAAAACAAATGAAATTTTGTCACCCTGATTTTTGGAAAACTTTTTCTTAAACATTCTGAGAATCGGGATGTTGCAATTGTTGAATTCATTCATGATGCTACTGAAAATTATTATGAGGGAGGAACATATGCTTGTAGGAATTGCAATAATGTCAAGTTTCCTCTCTATGTGTTGAAAATCTTAAAGCTATGCTTGTTTTGCCTTCCTATGCTAGTTGATTATTGTTCCCATAAGTTGATTGCTCACAAAATCCCTATGCATAGGAAGTGGGTTAGACTTAAATGTGCTAGTTATATGCTTCATGATGCTCCCCTTTTGTTTCGATTATTATCTTTTATGTGAGCATCATTGTCATCATCATGCCTAGCTAGAAAGACATTAAAGAAAAGCGCTTGTTGGGAGACAACCCAATATTTACCCTTACTGTTTTTGTGTGTCCACATGATTATGCTACTTTAGTAATCATGTTTTATAGCTTTTGTTTCAATAAAGTGCCAAGTAAGACATTTAGGATAGCCTACGGTGATAGTTGTGTTGATCCTGCTGAAAATCAGAAACTTTTTCACCCAGTAAATTAGTTATATTAATTCACAAAAACGTGCTTCTTATATGATTCGTTTTGCCCTGGACTGGTACATAAATTTCTTAGGACTTCCTAATTTGGTAGGAGTTTTGGAGTTCCAAAAGTATAGGTTTGATATAGATTACTATAGACTGTTCTGTTTTCTACAGATTCTGTTTTCTATGTGTTGTTTGCTTCTTTTGATGAATCTATGAGTAGTATCAGAGGGTATGAACCATAGACAAGTTGGAATATAGTAGATATTACACCAATATAAATTTAGAATGAGTTCATTATAGTACCTATGTGGTGATTTATTTTCTTATACTAACGGAGCTTACGAGTTTTCTGTTGAGTTTTGTGTTGTGAAGTTTTCAAGTTTTGGGTAAAGATTCGATGGACTATGGAATAAGGAGTGGCAAGAGCATAAGCTTGGGGATGCCCAAGGCACCCCAAGGTAATATTCAAGGACAACCAAGAGCCTAAGCTTGGGGATGCCCCAGATGGCATCCCCTCTTTCGTCTTCGTCTATCGGTAACTTTACTTGGAGCTATATTTTTATTCACCACATGATATGTGTTTTGCTTGGAGCGTCATTTTCTTTCGTTAGTATTTGCTTGATATTATTTAGAATAATGTTTTGCATCTTTATTTTCAATAAAAATGTCAAGGATAGCCTTTACCATGCTTATTTTGCTAATATATATGTTACTGTTTGAAAACAGAAAGTTTATCGCTGTTGTAAAAATTCCCTAGAAAAGTCAGAGAATGATATAATGTTGAAACTTTTTGCATAATGAGCTCTGATAAATCTTCTATAGCGTAGTATTTTTCTCATAATTTTAGGAGTTAGGAAAGTATGATGAATCTTACATTCTTTACATACTGTACTGTTTTGGCAGATTGCTGTTACGTTTGCATTATTTGCATATGTTTGCTTGTTTAATGATTCTATTTGATGATAGGAGTATTAAATATGCAGAGGCATTTAGTATGAAATGTTGAATAATAATTTTAGTGATTTGTTAAAGTAGAAAATGATAAGGTTTTTGCATTGGTTTATACTAACCTATCTCACGAGTTCTTGTTGAGTTTGGTGTGGATGAAGTTTTTGAGAAATAGAGAAACCATGATATGAGAGGAATTAAGGAGACACAAAAGTTCAAGCTTGGGGATGCCCAAGGCACCCCAAGATAATATCTCAAGAAATCTCAAGCATCTAAGCTTGGGGATGCCCCGTGAGGCATCCCACCTTTCTTCTTCAACAACTATCGGTTAGTATCGTTTGAGCCTAAGTTTTTGCTTCTTCACATGAGTTGTGCTATCCTTGCAATGTCATTTTATTTTGTTTTGCTTGCTGTTTGAATAAGATACGAAGATCTGAAATTCTTAAATGAGAGAGAGTCTTCACATAGTTACATAATTATTTAGCTACTCATTAATCTTCACTTATATCTTTTTGGAGTAGTTTGTCATTTACTCGTGTGCTTTACTTATATCCTATGAGTAAATGGTTGAATGAGTTGAATGTCATAAATCTGAAATTATATATGCCTCATTTGCTTATCCCATGGGGAGTAATGACTTCACATCTAAGAAGTAGAGGTTGTAAATTTATTGAAAGTTAGGAAGCATTGTATTGGTCACTTGAACAATTCATGAAAGAATATTGAAGGAAGAGAGATTCCACATATAAATATACTATCCTAGACATCTTTTATAATTGTGAGCACTCATTAAGTATGACATGCTAAGGAGTTGATGTTGGACAAGGAAGACAACGTAATGGGTTATGATTTCTCACATCTTAGTTAAAGTATATTGTCATGGATCATTCAAACATGTCGAGCTTGCCTTTCCCCCTCATGCTAGCCAAAATTCCTTGCACCAAGTAGAGATACTACTTGTGCTTCCAAATATGCTTAAACCCAGTTTTGCCATGAGAGCCCACCATACCTACCTATGGATTGAGTAAGATCCTTCAAGTAAGTTGTCATCGGTGCAAGCAATAAAAATTGCTCTCTAAATATGTATGATCTATTAGTGTGAAGAAAATAAGCTCTATACGATCTTGTTATGGAAGCAATAAAAGCGACGAACTGCATAATAAAGGTCCATATACAAGTGGCAATATAAAGTGACGTTCTTTTGCATGAAGATTTTGTGCATCCAACCATAAAAGCGCATGACAACCTCTACTTCCCTCTGCGAAGGGCCTATCTTTTACTTTATGTCTTTTACTTTATGCAAGAGTCAAGGTGATCTTCACCTTTCCCTTTTTCATTTTATCCTTTGGCAAGCACCTCGTGTTGGAAAGATCCTGATATATATATCCAATTGGATGTAAGTTAGCATGAACTATTATTGTTGACATCACCCAAAGGTGAATACGTTGGAGGCAACACTATAAGCCCCTATCTTTCTCAGTGTTCGATTAAAACTCCATAACCATAAGTATTGCGTGAGTGTTAGCAATTGTAGAAGACTATATGATAGTTGAGTATGTGGAGTTTGCTAATTCAAAGCTCTGACATAGAGCCTTCCTGAAAATAAGATGAATTGTAATTGTTTGATGACTGAGAATGAAGTTTGCTAGTTTTCAAGAAAGTTTATGGTCTATGTTTGAACATGTGAATTGATTGTTACTTGTTCGTGAGAAGTTTTATGAGATGAACTATTGTTATGACATATAATCATGCTAGAAAAGGTGACTGAAATTATCATTGATCAAACTTGTGCACCTGCTAGCATTCACACTTCATAAATTCTTTCTTTTATCATTTACCTACTCGAGGACGAGCAGGAATTAAGCTTGGGGATGCAGATACGTCTCCAACGTATCTATAATTTATGAAGCATTCATGCTATTTTATTATCTGTTTTGGATGTTTACGGGCTTTATTGTACACTTTTATATTACTTTTGGGACTAACCTATTAACCTGAGGCCCAACCCATATTGTTGTTTTCTTGCCTATTTCAGTGTTTCGAAGAAAAGGAATATCAAACGGAGTCCAAACGGAATGAAACCTTCGGGAAACTTATTTTTGGAACAGAAGCAATCCCGGGAAGTTGGAGTGCAAGCCAGGGAAGCGTCGAGGAGGCCACGAGATAGGGGGGCATGCCCTCCACCCTCGTGGGCCCCTCTAGGCTCCCCCGACCGACTTCTTTCGCCTATATAAGTCCACATACCCTAAAACCTTCGAAGAACAAGATAGATCGAGAGTTCTGCCGTTGCAAGCCTCTATAGCCACCAAAAACATCTCGGGAGCTCGTTCCGGCACCCTGCCGGAGGGGGATCACTCACCGGTGGCCATCTTCATCATCCCGGCGCTCTCCATGACGAGGCGGAAGTAGTTCACCCTCGAGGCTGAGGGTATGTACCATTAGCTATGTGTTTGATCTCTCTCTCGTGTTATCTCTCTATGGCACGATCTTGATGTATCGCGAGCTTTGCTATTATAGTTGGATCTTATGATGTTTCTCCCCCTCTACTCTCTTGTGATGAACTGAGTTTTCCTCTAGAAGTTATCTTATCGGATTGAGTCTTTAAGGATTTGAGAACAATTGATGTATGTCTTGCCGTGCTTATCTATGGTGACAATGGGATATCACGTGCTCCACTTGATGTATGTTTTGGTGATCAACTTGCGGGTTCCGCCCATGAACCTATGCATAGGGGTCGGCACACGTTTTCGTCTTGACTCTCTGGTAGAAACTTTGGGGCACTCTTTGAAGTACTTTGTGTTGGTTGAATAGATGAATCTGAGATTGTGTGATGCATATCGTATAATCATGCCCACAGATACTTGAGGTGACAATGGAGTATCTAGGTGACATTAGGGTTTTGGTTGATTTGTGTCTTAAGGTGTTATTCTAGTATGAACTCTATGATAGATTGAACGGAAAGAATAGCTTCATGTTATTTTATTACGGACTCTTGAATAGATAGAACAGAAAGGATAACTTTGAGGTGGTTTCGTACCCTACCATAATCTCTTCGTTTGTTCTCCGCTATTAGTGGCTTTGGAGTGACTCTTTGTTGCATGTTGAGGGATAGTTATATGATCCTGTTATGTTATTATTGTTGAGAGAACTTGCACTAGTGAAAGTATAAACCATATGCCTTGTTTCTTACTATTGCCCTTCTACGCTCACTTTTATCATTAGTTACCTTGCTGTTTTTATACTTTCAGATTAAAAATACCTATATCTACCATGCATATTGCACTTGTATCACCATCTCTTCGCCGAACTAGTGCACCTATACAATTTGCCATTGTATTGGGTGTGTTGGGGACACAAGAGACTCTTTGTTATTTGGTTGCAGGGTTGCTTGAGAGAGACCATCTTCATCCTACGCCTCCCATGGATTGATAAACCTTAGGTCATCCACTTGAGGGAAATTTGCTACTGTCCTAAAAACCTCTGCACTTGGAGGCCCAACAACGTCTACAAGAAGAAGGTTGTGCAGTAGACATCAGCGGCGTCGAGCGTCGAAAGGCGCTGTCGCCTGATGCCCCGGTCCGATATAGATCGGGGAAAGGAGAGGAGAGGCGTGGGGAGAGTGGGGGCGAGTGGGGCGACGGGGGGAGCAGTTAGGGTTCGGGAGGGGATAAGGGGAGTGAGGGGGGCCGGCTAGGCCAACTGGGCTGGCCGGCCGGTAGCTGGGTCAGTTGGCCCGGGGGCGGGGGGGGGGGATATTTTCCTTTTTTTGTTAGCTTTCTGTTTTTGTTTTTTTCCTTTTCCTTTTTTTCTTTTTTTCTTTTAGTTACATTTTATTTAGTTTTAGAAGAGTATAAAGGTTGTAACTAGTTTAGTATATATAATAATGCCAACATTTCGAACATTTTAGTTTTGTTGTTCAAAAACCTTCGGTGTTTGTTAAAAATCCAAATTTGAATTAGAATCGTTTTGAACTAACGCGACATTAGAAATAGTAACTGAGGTGATGTGGCATCATTACCAAAGGGTTACTGTAGCTTAATTACCTGGGCGTCACACCGTGTGTCCTCAAGAACGCTTAGCTTATTATAAGAGGTCGTTCCGGCTGTCCTTTGTACAAAAAGGATTGAGCTACCTTGCTGCACTTTTTTACCGTTACTATTATTTTCTCATTACAAATTATCTTGCTATCAAACTATCTGTTATCAATAATTTCAATACTTGCAGACAATACCTTGCCGAAAACCGCTTGTCATTTCCTTCTGCTCCTCGTTGGATTCCAAATCTTACTTACCGAAAGGACTATGATAGATACCCTATACTTGTGGGTCATCAGCCTTCTCCCTTTCATACATTGCACTATGATGTTTGGACGTCACTGGTTCTCAGCAACCCTGGTATTTAGTACTTTGTTGTCATCCTAAATGACCACACACACTTCGCCTCGACGTTTGCACTCTGCCACAAATTGGAAGTGTTTAAAATACTCATCGCAATCCATGTGTTTGTTGCCACACAATACGAGCGTCCCATCCTCACCATCCACACCGACAATGGCCGAGAATTCGAAAACAAAGCATTCCGCACATTTCTAGCCTCCCATGGCATCGCCTTGCATCTCACTTAGCCCTAGACATCTCAGCAAAATGGACGAGCTGAGAGAATTATCCTAACACTCACAGAGGGATTGCGTAGTCTTCTCTTCCAATATTCAATGCCGCCTTGCTTCTAGCTTGATGTGCTCTTGGCTGCCACCTATTTAATCAATTGGCACCCCTACCATCCATGGAACCACCTCGCACCGTTCGAGCTTCTCCATTGCTCTCCTCCCTCCTACACCCATCTTCGAGTATTCAGCTGCCTATGCTACCCCAACACCACAGACACTTCCTTGCACAAGCTTGCTCCTCACTCACGCGTATGTGTTTTTCTTGGCTATCCACCCGACCATGCAGGTAAAAGTGTTACGTCCCAGCCACCAGCCGCATTCTAATCTCACTTCAAGTCTTCTTTGACAAGACGGTGTTTCCATTTGCGCGGGTCTCGGTCGCCGGCACTCCCTCCACCCTACCGGCCAATACCGCTGTTGACGATGATGTTCCACCGCTGACACCTGTGTCGGTACTAAAATTGGTGGATCTCAGGTAGGGGATTGAAATTACAACTAATCACTGGGTGGTTTTGGTAATTCATAACAATATATACATCATCGATCTAATTCTCACAGAATAAATTTCAGAAAAGATCAACTGTTGGAATGGCAAGGACATGAGATTGTGGACCCCTCAAAATGCTAAGGACATGGGTTGGGAAAGCTTCAAGACTCTACAACTTTGGTTAAGTGATCCAAGATCACATTGAATTCATAACAAAGCCAATACTATTAGAAGGGGATGAGGTTTTGATCATGACTCAATTGCTCAAGTGCTTAGTGATATTGCTCCAAAAATCCCCAAACACCTTCTCCAATTCACATATGTCCAAACCCTAAAGTTTTATCTCCGCCCCACCGAAAAGCTCTATCCCAGATTCATTGAGTTGATCGTATACACTGCTAGAGCCAAGCCCTAACATTTTGGTTCTACCGATATGGATCTCGGTCTCACCGGGATGGTGTGACCAAGTTTCTGTAATAAAATTGCTTCACTTTGGAATCACCGAGTTGATACAATCAGAATTACCAAAATGAGGTTTTGCGTTAGACATTGCACTCCGATCGCTCTGAATTGTTCTGATCGGTCTCACCGAGACGTCCAACATTCGAATCTTTTGCATAACTCGGTCTCACCAAGAATTTGCTCCGATGTCACCGAGTTGGGTTAGAAGGTTGTATATACCCCTCAGCCGCCACTTACTCTCTAAGAGAGTCATCAGAATGAAACACACATTCATTTTTGTGAGAAAGAACTACCTACTCAAGTGTTGAGATCAAGAGATTCCAATTCTCCCATTTGAACCTTGATTTCTAGCCTCCCCAAGTTGCTTCCCACTCCAATACCTCTCCTACCCAAGCGAAATTTGTGATAGAGTAATTAAGTGTTGAGGATACTATCATTTGAACCACAAGAGCAAGGAGTTCAACATCAACTACACATCTATTACCTTTTCGGGAGTGGTGTCTCCTAGACTTGTTAGGTGTCACTTGGGAGCCTGATACGTCTCCAACGTATCTATAATTTTTATTGTTCCGTGCTATTATATTATATGCTTAGGATGTTTTATATGCATTAATATGCTATTTTATATTATTTCTGGGACTAACCTATTAACCTAGAGCCCAGTGCCAGTTCCTATTTTTTCCGTGTTTTTAACTTTCACAAAAAAGGAATACCAAACGGGGTCCAAATGGAATGAAACCTTTGCGATGATTTTTCTTGGACCAAAAGACAACAAAGAGACTTGGAGATGAAGTCGGAGGAGCCATAAGGTGTCCACAAGGACGGAGGGTGCACCCAGGGGGTAGGGCACGCCCCCCACCCTTGTGCCCCCCGGGACCCTCGCGACCTACTTCTTTTGCCTATATATTCCCAAATATCTCCAAACCACCAGAGACATCCACGAAAACACTTTTCCACCACCACAACCTACTGTACCCATGAGATCCCATCTAGGGACCTTTTCCGGCACCCTGCCGCAGGGGGATGAGGGGTTCTACATCAACTCTATTGCCCTTTCGATGAAGCGTGAGTAGTTTTCCACAGACCTATGGGTCCATAGCTAGTAGCTATCAGGCTTCTTCTCTCTCTTTGATTCTCAATACCATGTTCTCCTCGATGTTATTGGAGATCTATTTGATGTAATAATTTTTTGCAGTGTGTTTTTCGAGATCCGATGAATTGTGGATTTATGATCAGCTTATCTATGAATATTATTTGAATCTTCTCAAAATTATTTTATGCATGATTTGATATCTTTGTAATTCTCTTTGAACTATCAGTTTGGTTTGGCCAGCTAGATTGGTTTTAGAAGTGCTTAGCTTTGGGTTCAATCTTGCGGTGTCGTTTCCAAGTGACAGTAGGGGAAGCAAGGCACGTATTGTATTGTTGCCATCGAGAATAAAAAGGAGGGGTTTTCATCATGTTGCTTGAGCTAGTTCCTCTACATCATGTCATCTTACTTAATGCGTTACTCTATTCTTCATGAACTTAATACTCTAGATGCAGGAAGGAGTCGGTCGATGTGTGGAGTAATAGTAGTAGATGCAGAATCATTTCGATCTACTTGACATGGAGGTGATGCCTATATTCATGATCATTGCCTTAGATATCGTCATAACTTTGCGCTTTTCTATCAATTGCTCGGCAGTAATTTATTCAACCACCGTATTATTTGCTATCTTGAGAGAAGCCCCTAGTGAAACCTATGGCCCGTTGGTCTATTTTCCATCATATAAGTTTCCGATTTACTAATTTTGCAATGTTTTACTTTCCGATTTACTTTATCATTTATCTATCTCTATCAGATTTCATCTTTGCAAGTAACCATGAAGGGATTGACAACCCCTTTATCGCATTGGGTGCAAGTTGTTTGGTTGTTTGTGCAGGTATTCGGTGATTTGTGCGATGTCTCTGTAACATCCCAAATTTTCAATTTGGAATGTTATACATTAGATCATCTTTGCATATCATATTTTTATTGCATTTTGCTTGATCCTAGAAATTCTACGCAACTCAAGGATCCACGGAGAGAGTTGGAGATTTCGTTATTTTCATATTTGAGTTTTTCTCAAATTTTGAAAAGAGGATCTTTTGATTTTAATAATTTTATCTCCGTATATTTCTTTTGTAAAAATAAAAGAGAGGGAATAAAATGACTTTCCCAAAATAAATAAATATTGGAGATTTAATAATAAAATCAAATAAGATTTTATTTCGGAGTTTTGTCGCTATTTTATTTGAATTAGGAAAAATGTGCATTTTCAAAATTGCATTTTAGGCCCAAATAAATGTTCATCTTGTCCGACTTATTTTTAGAGGACCGGGAAAATTTATTTCGGGATTTTTGGAGTCCGTTTAGTATTTCTTTTCTTTCTTTTTCTGCACGTCGGAATTATTTTTTTAAAGAAGTCAACCGACCTAGCCGGACCGTGCCCGACTAGGACTTCGCCCAGCCGGCCTTTTTAAGCGGAGGCCCGAGCCGCCCCCAAACCCTAGCCCCGCCCTAGCCGACCCCCCCGCCGCCGCCACCGCCGAGCCTGCCGCCGTCGCCTCGCCCCGCCGCCGATGCCGCCGTCTGCCGCCACCACCTTGCCGCCACCCCGCCGGACCCGTCGGAGGTAGCCCCACCGCCGCCGGCGGTTTTCTCTAGAGAACCGCCCATTTTTTTAAAACCACATTTTTTTAGACTGGTTTGTCGGTTTTTCTTGGTTTAGTTTATTTAGCGGACGTTCATCCGTACGTTCGTTTTAACGAACGGTTTTCACTGTTTAGCCACAGATAGCGAACGTTCGTTCGTGAGCCTGTTCGTCAGTTTTTCTTTTTCTCGGGTTTTTCGCGATTATTTTCGATCGTGATTTCTACCCTTATTTTCGTTTTAGTATAACTTTTCGCTCGTTTATCGGAATCAGGTGATTCAAGTGCCTAGAGTTTCGTCTCGAAACCCTCTTTCTGTTTAACCAACTTCTACTGTAAAATTTGACTTAGGTCTAGATTAGTAAATGAAGCTTGTTTCCTTCGCTGTTTGAGTTTCGTTGCTTCATTTGATTTGATTCTTTTTGCAAACCGGAGTTCTTAAGTTGAACTTCTGGTTAGATATCTTATTTGAGTTTTACCTGTGCATTAGATGAGTGCTTATTGTATGCTTGTTTGTTTGTGATAGAGTACCCAGAGTGCGCAATGTGCTACTACGAGTCTCTAGGTTTCACGGATCATCAGCAAGGCAAGTAACACTTTGATCATATCTCTTTACTACCTTGTTTTGTTGCATTAGATCAATCATCAAACAATTGCATGGTTAGGATCTGATTAATATGTGGGTTTTGGGAAGTAGATGAGGTAGTACCTATTGTCCTGTTTATTATCAAACCTTTGGCAGTTACTTCTATGTTTGCTTATATTGCTATGCTATGCTTGTAAACGTGGATTGGGTGAGTGTATCCATGACAGATGTGAGTTTTGTTAATTTAATGGTTAACTTAAGGGGGCAACTTTAATACACATCTGGGTGGATTGAGGCACCTGGGAACCCAGTGTTGCCTGTAGTTTTTTGGAAATCCCGGGGTACCGTGTGATTCTCCTATGGACTGCCACCCAGGCTCAAAGGGATCATGAGATTTTTCGTCCTAGAAACTTCCGTGTGCAGCCACAAGCTACTATGGGCTCTAGCATAGTTGATTAAGTCGTGTGACCTCTTACAGTGGTAGACTAGCAGATGTAGGGGATGTAGGTGGTACTGTGTACACATCGTAAGGTGTTAACGCTTCTGAAAGACTATGTCTCGGCCATCCATCTCTCAAACAACATGTAGTGCAGGAATCCAACGGAGGAGATCGAGTCTTGCAAGGAAAAGTGCGCAAACCTCTGCAGAGTGTATAAACTAATCATGGTTAGCCATGTCCCCGGTTATGGACGTTTTGAGTATCTAGTACCTGGATTATCATGTGAATCTCATCATGTTACTTAATTTAATTTGTTGGGTTTAATGATGATGCTTAATTGGAATTGAGTTCGGTGAACCTTCTCAATGTTTAACAACCACCATGATAGTTAAATAAAATTTATTCCTTTGTTGTATGGAATAATTGGCTTTATGCAAAACTGTAACCATAGAGCTTTCCACCTGCCATATATGCATGTAGTGTTAGCCTTATTCTGTTCATTACTCTCTATGTGTTACATTGCCAACATATTCCATGTGCTGACCCATTTCCGGGCTGCAACGTTCATGTTGCAGACTTTTCAGACGACGAGTAAGGTGCCTTAGGTCGTGATCTTTCACTCAGTGATGCCGTTGGAGTTGATGGACTCGCTTTATCTTCCAAGCCTTCTGCTGTTATCATATTTAGATGGCCTTAAGCCATATTTATTGTAATAAGTTCTCTTTTGAGAAATTCGATGTAATAAGTGTGTGATTGCTACTCTATTATAAATCCTTCAAGTACTGTGCATGTCAGCATTACCGATCCAGGGATGACACTGATGCATAGAGATCAGACTGTTTGAGGTCTAGTCGCTACAAGATGGTATCAGAGCACAAGCTGGCTATAGGACATGACCACTAAGCTAAAGCCCTAGATCACTACTCTCTTCTCATTTCTGACTCCTCTCCTTTTCTACTATTTAGGATGGCGGATGCAAGGAACAAGTTCGCGCAACCGGATGAAGATACACCTTTTGGACGCCACTTGAAGGAAGTCACTAGATACTTGAACATCGGAGTACCAAGCTTCACCGGGACCTACATCGCCACTTGATACGTCTCCAACATATCTATAATTTTTGATTGCTCCATGCTACTTTATCTACTATTTTGGGCAATATTGGGCTTTATTATCCACTTTTATATTATTTTTGGGACTAACCTATTAACCGTAGGCCCAGCCCAGATTTGCTGTTTTATGCCTATTTCAGTGTTTCAAGGAAAAGGAATATCAGACGGAGTCAAAACAGAACGAAATCAACTAGAGAAGTTATTTTTGGAAGGAAAGCAACCCAGGGAACTTGGAGTGCACGTCAGGAGAGATACAGGCTGCCCACGAGGGTGGGGGGCGCCCCCACCCCCCCGGGCGCGCCCCCTGACTCATGGGGCCCCCGTAGCTCCTCCGACGTACCCCGTGCACCCATATATACTCTTGTACCCTAAAACTTCCAGAACAGAAGATAGATCGGGAGTTCCGTCGCCGCAAGCCTCTGTAGCCACCAAAAACCAATCGGGAGCCTGTTCCGGCACCCTACCGGAGGGGGATCCCATCACCGGTGGACATCTTCATCATCCCGGCGCTATCCATGACGAGGAGGGAGTAGTTCACCCACGGGGCTGAGGGTATGTACCAGTAGCTATGTGTTCGATCTCTCTCTCGTGTTCTCTCTATGGCACGATCTTGATGTATCCCGAGCTGTGCTATTGTTGTTGGATCTTATGATGTTTCTCCCCCTCTACTCTCTTGTGATGAATTGAGTTTCCCCTTTGAAGTTATCTTATCGGATTGAGTCTTTTATGAGAACACTTGATGTATGTCTTGCCGTGATTATCTGTGGTGACAATGGGATATCATGTGCCACTTGATGTATGTTTTGGTGATCAACTTGCGGGTTTCGTGACATTGGGAACCTATGCATAGGGGTTGGCACACGTTCTTGACTCTCCGATAGAAAATTTGGGGCACTCTTTGAAGTACTTTTATGTTGGTTGGATGAATCTGAGATTGTGTGATGCATATCGTATAATCATGCCCACGGATACTTGAGGTGACAATGGAGTATCTAGGTGACATTAGGGTATTGGTTGATTTGTATCTTAAGGTGTTATTCTAGTACGAACTCTTTTATAGATTGATCTGAAAGAATAACTTTGAGGTGGGTTCGTACCCTACCATAATCTCTACGTTTGTTCTCCGCTATTAGTGGCTTCGGAGTGACTCTTTGTTGCATGTTGAGGGCTTGTTATATTATCTATCTATGTTATTTTTGTTGAGAGAACTTGCACTAGTGAAAGTATGAACCCTAGGCCTTGTTTCCTATCATTGCAATACCGTTTATGCTCACTTTTATCATTAGTTACCTTGCTGTTTTTATATTTTCAGATTACAAAAACCTATATCTACTATCTATTTTGCACTTGTATCACCATCTCTTCACCGAACTAGTGCACCTATACAATTTACCATTGTATTGGGTGTGTTGGGGACACAAGAGACTCTTTTTTATTTGGTTGCAGGGTTGTTTGAGGGAGACAATCTTCATCCTACGCCTCCCACTGATTGATAAACCTTAGGTCATCCACTTGAGGGAAAGTTGCTACTGTCCTACAAACCTGTGCACTTGCAGGCCCAACAACGTCTACAAGAAGAAGGTTGTGTAGTAGACATCAAGCTCTTTTCTGGCGCCGTTGCCGGGGAGGCAAAGGTAAAGGGCACTCACTCACACCCCGTCAACTAAGCTTTTCTGGCGCCGTTGCCGGGGAGGTGAGTGCTTGAAGGTATATCTTTAGATCTTGCCATCGAATCTTTTTGTTTCTTGTTTTAGCACTAGTTAGTCTATAAAATAAAATTAAAAAAAATGGAATTGAGTTTGTCTCATACGCTTCACCTTTTTAATATCTTTCGTGAAAATGATGGGAAGGAAAATTGTGCTCATGTACTAGAAGAAGAATTACATAGAATTCTTGGCATAAATTATGTGAATGATGAGCATGATGGCAATGTTGTTAGTATGAATTCGTTGAATATCCATGATGCTAATGATATGCAAAGCCACAAGCTTGGGGAAGCTATGTTTCATGAAGATGATATTTTTTGTCCCCCAAGCTTTGATGAGCAAATTTGCTATGATGAAAGCATGCCTCCTATCTATGATGATTATTGTGATCACACGTATGCTTTAAAGAATAATGATAACCATGAAACTTGTCATCTTGATCTTAATTTTCAATCATATGATAGTTATTTTGTCGAGTTTGCTCCCACTACTATTGATGAGAAGAATTTTGCTTATGTGGAGAGTAGTAAATTTTCTATGCTTGTAGATCATGAAAAGAATGCTTTAGGTGCTGGTTATATTGTTGAATTCATTCATGATGCTACTGAAAATTATTATGAGGGAGGAACATATGCTTGTAGGAATTGCAATAATGTCAAGTTTCCTCTCTATGAGCTTAAAATTTTGAAGCTATGCTTGTTTTACCTTCCTATGCAAGTTGATTATTGTTCCCATAAGTTGTTTGTTCACAAAATCCCTATGCATAGGAAGTGGGTTAGGCTTAAATCTGCTAGTCATATGCTTCATGATGCTCCTTATGCTTCAATTCTTATCTTTTATGTGAGCATCATTGTCATCATCATGCCTAGCTAGAAAGGCATTAAAGAAAAGCGCTTGTTGGGAGACAACCCAATATTTATCCTTACTGTTTTTGTGTGTACACATGATTATGCTACTGTAGTAATCATGTTTTATAGCTTTTGTTTCAATAAAGTGCCAAGTAAGACCTTTAGGATGGCTTATGGTGATAGTTGTGTTGATCCTACTGAAAATCAGAAACTTTTGCACCCAGTAAATTAGTTTTGATAATTCACAGAAACGTGCTTCTGATCTGATTCTTTTTGCTCTGGATTGGTACACAAATTGCTTAGGACTTCCTAATTTGGTAGGATTTTTTCCATAAGTATACGTTTGATACAGATTACTACAGACTGTTCTGTTTTTGACAGATTCTGTTTTCTATGTGTTGTTTGCTTATTTTGATGAATCTATGAGTAGTATCGGAGGGTATGAACCATAGATAAGTTGAAGTACAGTAGATATTACACCAATATGAATTTAGAATGAGTTAATTACATTACCTAAGTGGTCGTTTTATTTTCTTATACTAACGGAGCTTACGAGTTTTCTGTTGACTTTTGTGTTGTGGAGTTTTCAAGTTTTGGGTAAAGATTCGATGGACTATGGAATAAGGAGTGTCAAGAGATAAAGCTTGGGGATGCCCAAGGAACCCCAAGATATTCAAGAATAGCCAAAATCCTAAGCTTGGGGATGCCCTGGATGGCATCCCCTCTTTCGTCTTCGTTCATCGGTAACTTTACTTGGAGCTATATTTTTATTCACCACATGATATGTGTTTTGCTTGGAGCATCATTTTCTTTTGTTAGTGTTAGCTTGCTGTTTGTTATAATAATGTTCTTCATCCTTATTTTCAATAAAAAAGTCAAGGATAGCCTTTGCCATGCTTATTTTGCTAGTATACATGTTGCTGTTTGAAAAACATAAAGTTTACCGCTGTTGCAATAATTCCCTAGAAAAGTCAGAGAGTGGTATAATGTTGAATATTTTTGCATATCGAGCTCTGATAAATTTATTACAGTGGGAATTTCAGTTCATAATTTTTGGAGTTAGGTAAGTATGATGACTCCTGCATTCTTTACAGACTATACTGTTTTGACAGATTGCTGTTATGTTTGCATTGTTTGCGTATGTTTGCTTGCTTAATGATTCTATTTGAGGATAGGAGTATTAAATATGCAGAGGCATTTAGTATGAAATGTTGAATAATAATTTTAGTGATTTGTTACAGTAGAAAATGATAAGGTTTTGCATTGGTTTATACTAACCTATCTCACGAGTTCTTGTTGAGTTTGTTGTGAATGAAGCCATTTGAGAAAAAGAGAAACCATGATATGAGAGGAATTAAGAAGACACAAAAGTTCAAGCTTGGGGATGCCCAAGGCACCCCAAGATTATATTTCAAGAAGTCTCAAGCATCTAAGCTTGGGGATGCCATGGCAGGCATCCCACCTTTCTTCTTCAACAACTATCCGTTAGTATCGGTTGAGCCTAAGTTTTTGCTTCTTCACATGAGTTGTGCTATCCTTGCAATGTAGTTTTCTTTAGCTTTGCTTGCTGTTTGAATAAAGTATCAAGATCTGAAATTACTAAATGAGAGAGTCTTCGCATAGTTGCATAATTATTTATCTACTCATTGACCTTCACTTATATCTTTCGGAGTAGTTTGTCATTTGCTCTAGTACTTCACGTATATCTTTTAGAGCACATTGGTGGATTTGTTTTACAGAAACTATTGATCTCTCATGCTTCACTTAGATTATTTGAGAGTCGTTAATAGCATGGTAATTTGCTTAATATTAATATACTTGGTATTCAAGATATGTGAAACTTTCTTTTGAGTGAGTTGAATACTAAGATAAGTTTGATACTTGATAATTGTTTTGAGATATGGAGGTGATAATATCAAAGTCGTGCTAGTTGGGTAATTATGAATTCAAAGAATGCTTATGTTGAAGTTAGCAAATCCCGTAGCATGCACGTATGGTTAAAGTTGTGTAACAAATTTGAAACATGAAGTGTACCTGGCTTGTGCATCCTTATGAGTGGCGGTCGGGGACGAGCGATGGTCTTTTCCTACCAATCTATTCCCCTAGGAGCATGCGCGTAGTACTTGATTTTTGATGACTTCTAAATTTTTGCAATAAGTATATGAGTTCTTTTGACTAATGTTGAGTCCATGGATTATACGCACTCTCACATTTCCACCTTTGCTAGCCTCTTCGGTACCGTGCATTGCCCTTTCTCACCTTGGGAGTTGGTGCAAACTTCGCCGGTGCATCTAAACCCCGTGATACGATACACTCTATCACACATAAACCTCCTTATATCTTCCTCAAAACAGCCACCATACCTACCTATCATGGCATTTCCATAGCCATTCCGAGATATATTGCCATGCAACTTCCATCATCATCATCATGACATACATTACTTTTGTCATATTGCCATTGCATGATCTTGTAGTTGACATCGTATTTGTGGCAAAGCCACCAAGCATTATTTTCCATACATGTCACTCTTGATTCATTGCACCATCCCGGTACACCACCGAAGGCATTCATATAGAGTCATATCTTGTTCTTAGTTTTGAGTTGTAATCCTTGTGTTGTAATCAATAGAAGTGTGATGATCATCATTATTAGAGCATTGCCCAAATAAAAAAAAGAAAGGCCAAAAGAAAAAAAAGAAAGGCCCAAAAAAATAGAAAAAAATAAAAAAATAAAAAGGGCAATGCTACTATCTCTTTTTCCACACTTGTGCTTCAAAGTAGCACCTTGTTCTTCATGTAGTGAGTCTCATATATTGTGCTTCAAAGTAGCACCTTGTTCCTCATATAGTGAGTCTCATAAGTTGTCTTTTTATACTAGTGGGAATTTTTTCATTATAGAACTTGGCTTGTATATTCCTACGATGGGCTTCCTCAAATGCCCTAGGTCTTCATGAGAAAGCGAGTTGGATGCACACCCACTAGTTTTCTTTTGTTGAGCATTCATAGCTCTAGTGCATCCGTTGCATGGTAATCCCTACTCCTCATGTTGACATCAATAGATGGGCATCTCCATAGCCCATTGATTAGCCTCGTCAATGTGATTTTGTCTTCTCCACACAATCCCCATCATCATATTCTATTCCACCCATAGTGCTATATCCATGGCTCACGCTCATGTATTGCGTGAAGGTTGAAAAAGTTTGAGATTATTTAAGTATGAAACAATTGTTTGGCTTGTCATCGGGGGTATAGAAGTTGGGAACATCTTTGTGTGACGAAAATGAAGCATAGCCTAACTATATGATTTTGTAGGGATGAACTTTCTTTTGCCATGCTATTTTGAGAAGACATGATTGCTTTGATTAGTATGCTTGAAGTATTATTATTTTTGTGTCAATATGAACTTTTGTCTTGAATCTTTCAGATCTGAATATTCATATCACAATTAAGAAGATTTACATTGAAATTATGCCAAAGTATCACTCCGCATCAAAAATTCTTTTTTTTTATAATTTACCTACTCGAGGACGAGCAGGAATTAAGCTTGGGGATGCTTGATAGTCTCCAACGTATCTATAATTTTTTATTGCTCCATGCTACTTTATCTACTGTTTTGGGCAATATTGGGCATTATTATCCACTTTTATATTATTTTTGGGACTAACCTATTAACCGGAGGCCCATCCCAGATTTGCTGTTTTATGCCTATTTCAGTGTTTCGAGGAAAAGGAATATCAGACGGAGTCAAAACGGAACGAAATCAATTGGAGAAGTTATCTTTGGAAGGAAAGCAACCCAGGGAACTTGGAGTGCACGTTAGGAGAGATACGGGCTGCCCACGAGGGTGGGGGGCGCCCCCCCCCCCCCCCCCCCGGGCGCGCCCCCCTACCTTGTGGGGCCCCCGTACCTCCTCCGACGTACCCCCTGCACCCATACATACTCTTGTACCCTAAAACTTCCAGAACAGAAGATTGATCGGGAGTTCCGCCGCCGCAAGCCTCTGTAGCCACCAAAAACCAATCGGGATCCTGTTCCGGCACCCTGCCGGAGGGGGATCCCATCACTGGTGGCCATCTTCATCATCCCGGCGCTATCCATGACGAGGAGGGAGTAGTTCACCCTCGGGGCTGAGGGTATGTACCGGTAGCTATGTGTTTGATCTCTCTCTCTCTCTCTCGTGTTCTCTCTATGGCATGATCTTGATGTATCCCGAGCTTCGCTATTGTAGTTGGATCTTATGATGTTTCTCCCCCTCTACTCTCTTGTGATGAATTGAGTTTCCCCTTTGAAGTTATCTTATCGGATTGAGTCTTTTATGAGAACACTTGATGCATGTCTTGCCGTGATTATCTGTGGTGACAATGGGATATCATGTGCCACTTGATGTATGTTTTGGTGATCAACTTGCGGGTTTCGTGACATTGGGAACCTATGCATAGGGGTTGGCACACGTTCTTGACTCTTTGATAGAAACTTTGGGGCAATCTTTGAAGTACTTTTATGTTGGTTGGATGAATATGAGATTGTGTGATGCATATCGTATAATCATGCCCATGGATACTTGAGGTGACAATGGAGTATCTAGGTGACATTAGGGTTTTGGTTGATTTGTATCTTAAGGTGTTATTCTAGTGCGAACTCTTTTATAGATTGATCCGAAAGAATAACTTTGAGGTGGTTTCATACCCTACCATAATCTCTACGTTTGTTCTCCGCTATTAGTGGCTTCGGAGTGACTCTTTGTTGCATGTTGAGGGCTTGTTATATTATCTATCTATGTTATTATTGTTGAGAGAACTTGCACTAGTGAAAGTATGAACCCTAGGCCTTGTTTCCTATCATTGCAATACCGTTTACACTCACTTTTATCATTAGTTACCTTGCTGTTTTTATATTTTCAGATTACAAAAACCTATATCTACTATCTATTTTGCACTTGTATCACCATCTCTTCGCCGAACTAGTGCACCTATACAATTTACCATTGTATTGGGTGTGTTGGGGACACAAGAGACTCTTTGTTATTTGGTTGCAGGGTTGTTTGAGGGATTCCATCTTCATCCTACGCCTCCCACGGATTGATAAACCTAAGGTCATCCACTTGAGGGAAATTTGCTACTGTCCTACAAACCTGTGCACTTGCAGGCCCAACAACGTCTACAAGAAGAAGGTTGTGTTGTAGACATCACCACTTTTCCTGAAGAGGAGCGTTGGATGATTCAAGTTCAACTTCCAGGAAGGACGTTCATGCCATTCACTGAGCCCATAGAGTTTTCCTTTGATGCACCAACCTGGAGTTTAGGAAAGAGCAGGGCAGCCCACATCACCATGGGACGCATTGGAGAAGTTTACCATAAGGATCTCAAGGATACTATTTACCAGATTTGTGGGCGCCGAGATGAGCAATGGGAGATGATCAGCACCAGGAAGGAGAGATCTATTACAGCTTTCATCCAGGACTTAAACCAGCACATTCGTCGCCAGGAGAACTAGATGTGCGCAGGCATGATATATCTGAAGAAGGCAATGACCAAGATCACCGAGCTGGAGGAAGAACTAAAGTCTACACACGATGGATATTAGGAGGAAATGACGACACTCGCTAAAACTATTCATGGGATACCCCGCGCCAGGAGGAGAAGTCGACGATTCCATTTACCCGGAGAACTACATCATCATCGATGACACCGACTCGGACCCTGATGATAGCGATGGTGACTTTGTTGATGAAGCTGGAGCTGATATCATGGAGTCTTCGACCGATCAATTTTTCTAGCTGACCACCATAAAAGTAGTAGTATTCCCCCATGTATATAGTATAGTCCGAGCACTTTTGTAACAATAGTTAGACAGTTGTATGCCCTTGTTTGAACTCACTGAAGTGATATTGATTGTGTTTGTCTCATGTGCATATGGGTAGTGTTTTCTCTCTAGACCTCCTTCTATTCTACTTTCTCATCTTTTCTAAACCCTCAGATGCCTCCGAGACGTGACAATGGATTTGCTTTCCCACCGGAGCTCACTCAGTTGATCCAGCAGCAGAATGCATTGATGCAGATACTAGTCCAAAATCAGAATCAGGGGAACAACAACAACAACAACAACAACAACAACAACAACAACAACAACAACAACAACAACAACAACAACAACAACAACAACAACAACAACAACAACAACTCACCACCACCACCACCTGTTGATCACTTAGCCCGTTTCTTGAGGCTTAATCCGCCGGTGTTCTCTAGTAGCACCGAGCCGATAGTTGCAGATGATTGGCTCCGCAAGATTGGAAGGGAGTTGACCACTGCAGGATGCACTGATGCGGAGAGAGTGCGTTTTGCCGCACATCAGCTTGATGGACCCGCAACATCATGGTGGGAGAATTTCACAGCCACTTACCCCATCGACACTGTCACCTGGGATCAGTTTCAGCAGGCTTTCCGTACGGCCCAAGTTTTAGCTGGAGCTATGGCCATGAAGAAGCGTGAGTTTCGCAACTTGCGCCAAGGAGGACGTACGGTTGGCCAGTATGTGGATGATTTTAGTAAGCTAGCATGTTATGCCCCAGATGACATTGCTACAGATGCAGCTAAGCAGGAGAAGTTTCTAGAAGGACTGAATGATGAGTTGAGCATGCAGTTGATGGTGGCAACTTTCAACAACTACCAGGAGTTGGTAGATAGAGCTCTCATGATTGAAGTGAAGTAGCAGCAGATTGACAGCCGCAAGAGGAAGTATGGACAAGGGAAGTACAATTCTGGAGCTCAGTAGAAGCCTCGTTTTACCCCGAACTCGGGAGGACCTTTTCAGCATACCCATGGAGGCCACAATCATAACGAAGAAAGTTCGCACAACCATAGTGGCACCAAGAATGGCAATGGGAATGGAGGAAGCAGCGGTCAGAACCGTACCAACCCAGCAACCCCAGCCAAGAAGAATTTGAGCCACGACACTTGCTACAAGTGCCAGAAGACTAGACATTATGCTAATGAATGTCCTGAAGCTAAGAATGGAAATGGCAATGGAAGCTCTGGGAAGAAGCCGAACCCTTTCAACAGGGGACAGGTGAACCACGTTAACGTGGAGGAGGTTGAAGCCCAGCCAGATGCAGTAATAGGTAATTTTTTGGTTAAGTCGTTTACTACAATCGTTGTTTTTGATACTGGGGCATCACATTCATACATATCAACGGGATTTGTGGATAAATATAAACTGGCAACCCAAGCCCTTAGGTCACCAATGTTAGCAACCTCGCCAGGAGCAGAGTATATGGCTAGTCTATGGTGTGATCAGTTACCATTAAGAATTGGTAACTACGTGTTTCCCTTAGACCTAATAGTATTGGAGTCACAAGGACTGGATGTGATATTAGGCATGGATTGGTTATTGAAGTATGGAGGGAACATTGAATGCGCCAGTAAGTCAATTTTGCTTACCACCCCAGAAGGAAGAAGGATCAAGTATGTATCCCTGCATGTGCCGAAGAGGACTCAAGTGAATCCCTTATCAGGAGTTGTACAGAAGGAAGTACCAGTGGTGAAGGATTTCCCTGATGTATTTCCAGAAGAGTTGCCAGGCATGCCACCAGATAGAGACATAGAGTTTTTGGTTGAGCTTTTGCCAGGCACCGGGCCAATATCCAAGAGACCGTACAGGATGCCCGGAAAGGATTTAGAAGAAATTAAGAAGCAGATTAAGGAGTTACTGGATAAATGCTATATTCGCCCAAGTTCGTCACCTTGGGGATCACCAGTGCTTCTAGTGGAGAAGAAGGATGGATTATTAAGGATGGTTGTTGATTATCGAGCACTGAATGAAGTGACAATCAAGAACAAGTACCCACTGCCGATGATCAGTGATCTGTTTGACCAGTTGCAAGGAGCTAAGATATTTTCCAAGATCAATCTGTGATCAGGATACCACCAGCTGAAGATTTGAGAGCAGGATATACCTAAGACAGCTTTTACCACAAGGTACGGGCTATATGAGTATACCGTTATGTCATTTGGTCTGATTAACGCACCTGCTTATGTCATGAACATGATGAACAAGGTGTTTATGGAGTTTCTCGATAAGTTTGTCATGGTGTTCATTGATGATATTTTGGTCTACTCGAAGAATGAAGAGGAGCATAAGGAGCATTTGCGTTTGGTACTTGGAAAGCTCAGAGAACATCAGTTATATGCCAAGTTCAGCAAGTGTGAGTTTTGGTTGAAGGAAGTTGGATTCCTCGGGCATGTGATATCCGGAGAAGGAATAGCAGTAGACCCCACCAAAGTTGTCACTGTGACAAATTGTGAAGCCCCCACGTCAGTTGGAGAGATCCAGAGTTTTCTTGGACTCCCAGGATACTACCGGAGGTTCATTGAGAATTTCTCGAAGATTGCAAATCCCATGACGGAGTTGTTGAAGAAGGACACCAAGTTCAAATGGACTGAGGAATGTGAGTCCAGTTTTCAGGAGTTGAAGAAATGTTTGGTTACATCACCAGTGTTGATTCTACCAGATCAACGCAAGGATTATGAAGTATATTGCGACGCTTCTCGTCGAGGACTTGGAGCAGTGCCTATGCAGGAAGGAAGAGTTGTTTCTTACACCTCATGACAGCTTAAACCCCATGAGTTGAATTATGCTACACATGATTTGGAGTTAGCAGTCGTAGTGCATGCATTGAAGACATGGAGAAATTTTCTCATCGAAAACCATTGTGAGGTGTACACGGATCACAAGAGTTTGAAGTACATTTCACACAGAAGGAGTTGAATCTCAGGCAAAGGAGATGGTTGGAACTCATTAAGGATTATGATATGAGGTTGCATTATCATCCAGGTAAGGCTAACGTAGTAGCCGATGCGTTGAACTTCAAGAGCCATGTCAACACCCTCATGACCGGAGAGTTACCAAAGGAGTTAGCCGAGGATCTTCGCGAGCTATGTTTGGAGATAGTTCCGAGAGGCTATGTAGAAGCTTTAGAGATTCAGTCTACATTGATGGATAAGATCAGAGAAGCTCAGAAGACCGACAAAGAGATTGCCGGGATAAAGGAGAAGATGAGCAAATGAAAAGCTAAGGGATTTCGTGAGGATGAGAACGATACCTTATGGTTTGAGGACCACGTTTATGTGCCTAATGACCCGGAGGTCAGGAAGTTGATTCTGCAGGAGGCCCATGATTCGCCGTATTTGATTCACCCAGGAAATACCAACATGTATTTGGATTTGAAGGACACTCTCTCGTGGACTGGAAAGAAGAAGGATATTGCGGAGTATGTAGTAGTTTGTGATGTATGTCAGAGAGTAAAGGAAGAGCATCAGAAGCCAGCAGGATTGCTACAGCCATTGCTGATACCCGAATGGAAGTGGGATAAGTTAGGCATGGATTTCATCATGGGATTGCCCAGGACACGTTATGGGCTATGACTCGATATGGGTTGTAGTCGATCGTTTGATGTAGGTAGCTCATTTCATCCCAGTAAAGACCACTTACACCAGTGCTAAGTTGGCCAAGATATACATGACCGGGATCGTATGTCTACATGGAGTTTCGAGGACCATTGTATCAGATAGAGGAACCCAGTTTACCTCAAAGTTCTGGAATCAGTTGCACGAAACTTTGGGTACCAGGCTAGAGTTCAGTACAACCTTTCATCCAGAGATAGATGGACAGACCGGGAGAGTCAATCAGATTCTGGAGGACATGTTAAGATCTTGTGCACTAGATTATGGATCTAGTTGGGACGACAATTTGCCATATGTAGAGTTCTCTTAAAACAACAGTTATTAATCTAGTTTGAAGATGGCCCCTTTCGAAGCTTTGTACGAAAGGAGGTGCGGGACACCATTGTTGTGGAACAAAGTTGGAGACCGTCAGTTGTTTGGACTAGATTTGATTAAGGAGTCTGGAGAGAAGGTTAAGCTAATTCGCGATAGGCTCAAGGTAGCCCAGTCAAGGCAGAAGAGCTATGCGGATTCTAAACGCAAGGAGACAATTTACGAAGTCGGAGACAGAGTTTATCTTCGTGTGTCCCCACTTCGAGGAATTAAGTGTTTTGGAGTTAAGGGAAAGTTAGCACCACGTTTTGTGGGACCATACAAAGTTTTGGAACATATGGGAGAAGTTGCTTACAGGTTGAAATTGCCTGAAGGATTGTCTGGAGTTCACGATGTGTTCCACGTTTCCCAGTTGAAGAAGTGCCACGCAGAGATGGCCGATATTCCTTTAAGAGATACAGTGCCACTGGAAATGATTTAGTTGGATAGCGATTTGACCTATGAGGAGAAACCAATCAAGATTCTCGAGTTTGCCAGCAGAGTCACGCGCAACAAGGTTATCAAGTTCTGGAAAGTTCAGTGGAGCCATCATACCGAGGATGAAGCCACCTGGGAGCGAGAGGAAGACCTACGGAAGGACCACCCTCACCTATTTTCTAGCCAACCCGAATCTCGAGGGCGAGATTCATCTTAAGGGGGGTAGGTTTGTAACATCCCAAATTTTCAATTTGGAATGTTATACATTAGATCATCTTTGCATATCATATTTTTATTGCATTTTGGCTTGATCCTAGAAATACTACGCAACTCAAGGACCCACGGAGAGAGTTGGGGATTTCGTTATTTTCATATTTGAGTTTTTCTCAAATTTTGAAAAGAGGATCTTTTGATTTTAATTATTTTATCTTCGTATATTTCTTTTATAAAAATAAAAGAGAGGGAATAAAATGACTTTCCTAAAATAAAGAAATATTGGAGATTTAATAATAAAATCAAATAAGATTTTATTTCGGAGTTTTGTCGCTATTTTATTTGAATTAGGAAAAATGTGCGTTTTTCAAAATTGCATTTTAGGCCCAAATAAATATTCATCTGGTCCGGCTTATTTTTAGAGGACGGGGAAAATTTATTTCGGGATTTTTGGAGTCCGTTTAGTATTTATTTTCTTTCTTTTTCTGCATGTCAGAATTATTTAAAAAAAGTCAACCGACCTAGCTGGGCCGTGCCCGACTAGGACTTCGCCCGGCCGGCCTTTTTAAGTGGAGGCCCGAGCCGCCCCCAAACCCTAGCCCCGCCCTGGCCGACCCCGCCGCCATCGCCTCGCCCCACCGCCGACGCCGCCGTCCGCCGCCATCACCTCGCCGCCACCCCGCAGGACCCGCTAGAGGTAGCCCCACCGCCGCCGGCGGTTTTTTTTAGAAACCCGCCTGGTTTTTTTAAACCGCGGTTTATTTTTTTAGATCGGTTCGTCGGTTTTCTCGGTTTATTTTATTTAGCAGAGTTTGTCTGTACGTTCGTTTTAACGAACGGTTTTCACCGTTTAGCCGCAGACAGCGAACATTCGTTCGTTAGCCTGTTCGTCAGTTTTTCTTTTTCTCGGGTTTTGTGCGATTATTTTCGATCGTGATTTCTGACCTGATTTTCGTAGTATAACTTTTCGCTCGTTTATCGGAATCAGGCGATTCAAGCGCCTAGAGTTTCATCTCGAAACCCTCTTTCTATTTAACCAACTTAAATAAGTTTTTGCTATTGTAAAATTTGACTTAGGTCCAGATTAGTAAACGAAGCTTGTTTCTTTCGCCGTTTGAGTTTCGTTGCTTCGTTTGATTTGATTCTTTTTGCAAACCGGAGTTCTTAAGTTGAACTTCCTGGTTAGATCTCTTATTTGAGTTTTACCCGTGCATTAGATGAGTGATTATTGTATGCTTGTTTGTTTGCGATAGAGTACCCGGAGTGCGCAGCGTGCTACTACGAGTCTCTAGGTTTCACGGATCATCAGCAAGGCAAGTAACACTTTGATCATATTTCTTTACTACCCAGTTTTATTGCATTAGATCAATCCTCAAACAATTGCATGGTTAGGATCTGATTAATGTGTGGGTTTTGGGAAGTAGATGAGGTAGTACCTATTGTCCTGTTTATTATCAAACCTTTGGGAGTTACTTCTACATTTGCTTATATTGCTATGCTATGCTTGTAGACGTGGATTGGGTGAGTGTATCCATGACAGATGTGATTTTTGTTAATTTAGTGGTTAACTAAAGGTGGCAACTTTAATACATATCTGGGTGGATTGAGGCACCCGGGGAACCCAATGTTGCCTGTATTTTTTGGAAATCCCGGGGTACCGTGTGATTCTCCTATGGACTGCCACCCAGGCTCAAAGGGATCATGAGATTTTTCATGCTAGAAACTTCCATGTGCAGCTGCAAGCTACTATGGGCTCTAGCATAGTTGATTAAGTCGTGTGACCTCTTACAGTGGTAGACTAGCAGATGTAGGGGATGTAGGTGGTACTGTCTACCCATCGTAAGGTGCTAACACTTCTGAAAGACTATGTCTCGGTCATCCATCTCTCAAACAACATGTAGTGCGAGAATCCAACGAAGAAGATTGAGTCTTGCGGGGAAAAGTGCGCAAACCTCTGCAGAGTGTATAAACTAATCATGGTTAGCCGTGTCCCCAGTTATGGACATTTTGAGTATCTAGTACCTGGATTATCATGTGAATCTCATAATGTTACGTAATTTAATTTGTTGGGTTTAATGATGATGCTTAATTGGGATTGAGTTGGGTGAACCTTCTCAATGTGTAACAACCACCATAATAGTTAAATAAAATTTATTCCTTTGTTGTAGGGAAAAATTGGCTTTATGCAAAACTGTAACCATAGAGCTTTCCACCAGCCATATATGCATGTAGTGTTAGCCTTATTCTATTCATTACTCTCTATGTGTTACATTGCCAGCATATTCCTTGTGCTCACCCATTTCCGGGCTGCAACATTCATGTTGCAGACTTTTCAGACGACGAGTAAGGTGCCTTAGGTTGTGATCTTTCACTCAGTGATGCCGTTGGAGTTGATGGACTCGCTTTATCTTGTAAGCCTTCCGCTGTTATCGATTTAGATGGCCTTAAGCCATATTTATTGTAATAAGTTCTCTTTTGAGACATTCGATGTAATAAGTGTGTGATTGCTACTCTGTTATAAATCCTTCAAGTACTATGCGTGTCAGCATTACCGATCCAGGGATGACACTAATGCAGAGAGATTAGACTGTTTGAGGTCTGGTCACTACAGTCTCCTACTGGATTGATACCTTGGTTCTCAAACTGAGGGAAATACTTATCTCTACTTTGCTGCATCACCATTTCCTCTTCAAGGGAAAAACTAACGCAAGCTTAAGAAGTAGCAGGAAGAATTTCTGGCACCATTGCCGGGGAAATCTATGCCAAGTCATGACATACCAAGTACCCATCATAAACTCTCATCTCTTGCATTACATTATTCGCCATTTTCCTCTCGTTTTCCTCTCTCCCACTTGTAAAAAGATTTTCAAAAAGATTTGCCATTTCTTTGGCCCTCTTCCGTTCGACTTCTTCGTTCACTTTTGGTTTGCTCATTTGCTAGATTGGTTTGTTGCCATAATGTCTGAATCTAGGGAGGTTATCATTGAAAATCTTGAGGAAAAATGTGGATCTTGCTCTTTGGATCATGAAACTGAAATTCCTCCTAATTACAAAGCAAAAACTTTTCGTGTGGGTGATGGTAATTTTATTGGAAAAAGTGTTATTCAAGAATTATTTGATTGTATTGGATCTATGCCTATTAATAAAAGATCTATTCTTCTCGATACAAATTGTTATGTGGATGCCATTGTTATGCTTGTTGGTAAACTAGAAAGAAAATTTTGTGCACATTCATCCTGCTTTGCAAAAAGTGTTTTACAAACTTCCCAACATTAATCATCCTATAGCTAAAAAGATTGTCACTATCATTCTTATGCATGAATTTGATTTTATAATACAAGAAGCTAGGGATATTTTTGCTTTCTATAAAAAAGATTTTGAACACCCTCCAATTGAAGATATCCACCATGACAAGTAAACTATGCGTAGTTTGGAATCTAGGGATTATCAATCTTAAAGTGAAAACCTTAGGAGGAGAGTTCCCTATTCAGAAATCTCTCAGTCTTTGTACCTTGAGGCCTATGAGGAATTTCATTGTATTTCAAGGGGTATTCATGTAGGATTCAATAGGGATTGGTTGAATAAGATGATGAAGGAACCCATTACTAACGAGATTCGTGTTCTTTATGATGATGATCCCGGTTATGGGTTTATGAATGTCAAAATAACTAATCAAAGTCCTTCTCATGATTTGAGTTCATCTACTACAAGGGAAATAAAGTAAAGGATAGATTTTTGAAGACTAGTTTTGGTGGATTTGATAAGAAAAGAATTGCATACCAAACATGACAATACCTAGATCTATTCGTGTTTTATGCCTAGCTAAGGGCGTTAAACAATAGCGCTTGTTGGGAGGCAACCCAATTTTTTGTTTTTTTGCTTTTTGTTCCTGTTTTGCAATAAATAATTCATCTGTCCTCTGGTTAGATGTGGTTTTGTGTTTTAACTAGTGCTTGTGCCAAGTAAGACCTTTGGGATAGCTTCCGGTGATAGTTGTTTTGATTTTGCTGAGAAACATAAACATTTGTGCCCAGGAAAATAATTTTCGTAATTGACAGAAGCGCGATTTTGATCTGATTCTTTTTGCACTAGATTGGTACACAAAATTCCCAGGCTTTCCTAATTTTTAAGAATTATTGGAGTTACATAAGTATTCGAGAGTTACAGATTACTACAGATTGTTCTGTTTTTGAGAGATTCAATTTTCTATGTGCTGTTTCCTTAGTATGGGGGGTATGAACCATGGAAAAGTTGGAATACAGTAGATATTACACCAATATAAATAAATAATGAGTTCACAATAGTACCAAAAGTGGTGATTTATTTTCTATACTACCGGAGCTTATGAGATTTTCTGTTGAGTTTTGTGTTGTGAAGTTTACAAGTTTTGGGTAAGCATTTGATGGACTATGGAATAAGGAGTGGCAAGAGCCTAATTTGGCGATGCCCAAGGCACCCCAAGGCAATATTCAAGGACAACCAAGAGCGTAAGCTTGGGGATGCCCTAGAAGGCATCCCCTCTTTCGTCTTCGTCTATCAGTAACTTTACTTGAGGCTATATTTTTATTCACCACATGATATGTGTTTTGCTTGGAGTGTCTTGTATGATTTGAGTCTTTGCTTTTTATTTTGCCACAATCATCCTTGCTGTACACACCTTTTGAGAGGGACACGCATGAATCATGATTTATTAGAATACTCTATGTGCTTCACTTATATCTTTTGAGCTAGGCAATTTTGCTCTAGTGCTTCACTTATATATTTTTAGAGCACGGCGGCGGTTTTATTTTATAGAAATTGATGACCTCTCATGCTTCACTTATATTATTTTTAGAGTCTTTGAACAGCATGGTAATTTTCTTTGGTTATAAATTTAGTCCTAATATGATAGGCGTCCAAGAGGGATATAATAAAAACTTTCATAGAAGTGCATTGAATAATATGAGAAGTTTGATTCCTTATGATTGTTTTGAGATATGAAGATGGCGATATTAGAGTCATGCTAGTGAGTACTTGTTAATTTGACAAATACTTGTGTTAAAGTTTGTGATTCCCGTAGCATGCACGTATGGTGAACCGTTACATGATGAAGTCGGAGCATGAGATATTTTCCTATTGTCTTCCTTATGAGTGGCGGTCGGGGACGAGCGATGGTCTTTTCCTACCAATCTGTCCCCCTAGGAGCATGCATGTAGTACTTCATTTCGATAACTATAGATTTTTGCAATAAGTATGTGAGTTCTTTATGACTAATGTTGAGTCCATGGATTATACACACTCTCACCCTTCCACCATTGCTAGACTCTCTAGTACCGCACAACTTTCGCCGGTACCATACACTCACCATAACTCTTCCATAAAACAGACACCATACCTACCTATTATGGCATTTCCATAGCCATTCCGAGATATATTGCCATGCAAATTTTCAACGTTCCATTTATTATGACACACATCATCATTGTTATATTGCTTTACATGATCATGTAGTTAACATCGTATTTGTGGCAAAGCCACCGTTCATAATGCTTTCATACATGTCACTCTTGATTCATTGCACATCCTGCTACACCGCTGGAGGCATTCATATAGAGTCTTATTTTGTTCTAAATATCGAGTTATAATTCTTGAGTTGTAATTAAATAAAAGTGTGATGATCTACATTATTAGAGCATTGTCCCATGTGAGGAAAGGATGATAGAGACTATGATTCCCCCACAAGTCGGGATGAGACTCTAGATGAATAAAGAGAGGAAAGGAGGCCAAAAAAATGAGAAAGGGCCAAATAAAAAAAGTGAGAGAAAAGATAGAAGGGATAATTTTACTATCCTTTTACCACACTTGTGCTTAAAAGTAGCACCATGACCTTCATGATAGAGAGTCTCCTATATTGTCACT
Source organism: Triticum timopheevii (assembly GCA_963921465.1). Classification (NCBI taxonomy): domain Eukaryota; kingdom Viridiplantae; phylum Streptophyta; class Magnoliopsida; order Poales; family Poaceae; genus Triticum; species Triticum timopheevii. Next base: position 369,254,022 of record OY997274.1, read on the forward strand.
TTCATATACTAGTGGGAATTTTTCATTATAGAACTTGGCTTGTATATTCCAACGATGGGCTTCCGCAAATTACCCTAGGTCTTCGTGAGTAAGCGAGTTGGATGCACACTCGCTTAGTTTTCTTTTGAGCTTTCATAAACTTATATCTCTAGTGCATACGTCGCATGGACATCCCTACTCACTCACATTGATATCTATTGATGGGCATCTCCATAGCCCGTTGATACACCTAGTTGATGTGAGACTATCTCCCTCTTTTTGTATTCTGCACAACCACCATATTCTATTCCACTTATAGTGCTATGTCTGCGTGAAAGTTGAAAAAGTTTGAGAACATCAAAAGTCTGAAACAATTGCTTGTCTTGTCATCGGGGTTATGCATGATTTGAATATTTTGTGTGATGAAGATGGAGCATAGCCAGACAATATGGTTTTGTAGGGATAAGCTTTTCTTTGGCGATGTTATTTTGAGAAGACATAATTGCCTTGTTAGTATGCTTGAAGTATTACTGTTTTTATGTCAATATTAAACTTCTGTTTTGAATCTGATGGATCTAAACATTAATGCCACAATAAAGAAAATTACATGGATAAATATGTTAGTAGCATTCCACATCAAAAGTTCTATTTTTATCAGTTACCTACTCGAGGACGAGCAGGAATTAAGCTTGGGGATGCTTGATACGTCTCCAATGAATCTATAATTTTTCATTGTTCCATGCTATTATATTATTTGTTTTGGATGTTTTATATGCATTAATATGCTATTTTATATTATCTTTTGGACTAACATATTAACCTAGAGCCCAGTGCCAATTGCTGTTTTTTCCTTGTTTTTGAGTTTCACAGAAAAGGAATACCAAACGGAGTCCAAACGGAATGAAAACTTCGCGATGATTTTTCTTGGAACAAAAGAGAACCAGGAGACTTCGAGATGAAGTCGGAGGAGCCACAAGGCAGCCACAAGGACGGAGGGCGCACCTAGGGGGGTAGGGCGCGCCTGCCACCCTTGTGGGCCCCCTGTGACCCTCGTGACCTAATTCTTTCACCTATATATTCCCAAATATCCCCAAACCACCAAAGGCATCCACGAAAACACTTTGCCACTGCCGCAACCTTCTGTACTCGTGAGATCCCATCTAGGGACATTTTCCGTCACCCTATCGGAGGGGGATTCAATCATGGAGGGCTTCTACATCAACTCTATTGCCCTTTCGATGAAGCGTGTGTAGTTTACCACAGACCTACGGGTCCATACCTAGTAGCTAGATGGCTTCTTCTTTCTATTTGATTCTTGGAGATCTATTCGATGTAATACTTTGTTGCAGTGTGTTTGCCGAGATCCAATGAATTGTGGATTTATGATCAGCTTATCTATGAATGTTATTTGAATCTTCTCCGAATTCTTTTATGCATGATTTGATATGTTTGTAATTCTCTTTGAACTATGGGTTTGGTTTGGTCAACTAGATTCATTTTTCTTGCAATGGGAGAAGTGCTTAACTTTGGGTTCAATCTTGCCGTGTCCTTTCCCAGTGATAGTAGGGGAAGCAAGGCACATATTGTATTATTGCCATCGAGGATAAAACGATGGGGTTTCCATCATATTGCTTGAGTTAATTCCTATACATCATGGCATCTTACTTAATGCATTACTCTGTTCTTCATGAACTTAATACTCTAGATGTAGGAAGGAGTCGGTCGATGTGTGGAGTAATAATAGTAGATGCAGAATCATTTCGGTCTACATGACACGGACGTGATGCCTATATTCATGATCATTGCCTCAGATATCGTCATAACTTTGCTTTTCTATCAATTGCTCGGCAATAATTTGTTCAGCCACCGTATTATTTGCTATCTTGAGAGAAGCCTCTTGTGAAACCTATGGCCCCTGGGTCTATTTTCCATCATATAAATTTCCGATTTACTATTTTTTCAATATTTTACTTTCCGATCTATAAACCAGAAATACAAAAAATATTTACTTTATCATTTATCTATCTCTATCAGATCTCACTTTTGCAAGTAACCATGAAGGGATTGACAACCCCTTTATCGCGTTGGGTGCAAGTTGTTTGATTGTTTGTGCATGTATTCTGTGATTTGTGCGTTGTCTCCTACTGGATTGATACCTTGGTTCTCAAACTGAGGGAAATACTTATCTCTACTTTGCTGCATCACCCTTTCCTCTTCAAGGGAAAAACCAACGCAAGCTCAAGAAGTAGCAAAGCCTCCAAGAGATTGTGGAGTTGAACCAAGGAGTTTGTAAGGGCAAGGAGATCGCCTACTTCGTGAAGATCTACCTGAGTGAGGCTAGTCCTTCGTGGGCATAAACCATGATGGAATATGTTGTGGGAACACGATCACATTTGGGACCATGGCCCCTTGTGGTTCGGCAAGGGGGAGATCACGTTGCACAAAGAGCGGAGGCCATGGAGCAGCACGACGACGGTGACACTGGCAATTTTTACCCAGGTTCGGGCCCCTTGGAAGTGTAAAACCCTACTCCTGCTTTGGTGGATTGGATGGAAAAATACAATGAACACGCAAAGCTCAAGATCGCCAAGGTGGCCTCGGGGAGAGCTACTACGCGCGTACAAGTGTGCAAGGGTCCGAATACCTTTTTAGGTAGACTTGGACTTCCTTTTATAGCCCAAGGGGTAACCACAGTGGTAAAACAATCTTTATCTGTTGATTAGATAGCTAACGGTGCTATCATACCTAACTATGACAGTTAGGACAAGGTGCATTAAATGCACTGCTAGGTGTCATGATGAGGGTGAAGCTCAGCAAGCCTGCCGTTTTGCTTAATCATCTTCTGCTTATCTATTTGACACGCCTCTGGACGGGTGTCATACAAGGATAATCTGGCTTCCAACAGGCTGCCACGTGCTTAGTGGAAGCCACTTAATCATCTGGAGGCTTGACACTGCATTGATAAGTGATTTGCGTTGTGGTGCGGTGGAGCGGTGGTACCTTGGCGGTGGTTCTTGCCCTTGGCGTCCCCGGCAAGCCTGTAGGGGCAATCTTGGACTTGTCCTTGGGGCGGCCTTGATCGAGATGGGCTCTACTTCCTGGCAAGGGAGGCCATCCCAAGGTGATGCTCTGTTGTCTTGTATGTTGACTTGGTCTTCTTGATCCGCTCCTCGCTCTCACAAAGAGCGGTTTCTCTGGCTTGGCCTTGCTTTGTATGTTTGGGGTAGCCATTCCTTCATCAAGCCCTGGCTGCCAGGGCAGAGGCTCTTTGTCTATGCACAAGTCAGGGGGAATAAACACCCCTGTTTGTGTAGCCCAATAGAAGCCCCCGGGCCTGAGCCATACGTGTCGCTGAGCACCTTGGGTTAGGCCCCAAACAGTGCATATACACGTGTCAAGAAACGCTGCTCACACAGTTGTTGTTATGATGACTAGTCAAACCAACGTCCACTCCGCATAATTACTGCAAATTGTGGGGTCATAGAACAGTAGCATTTACTGGGTAATGTGCCTGCAAAAACGGTAACTTTTCAAGGAAAGATAGCGAAGAGCCAGCCCCCGCGCCTATTCCCAATAAAAAGGCAACACGAAGGGGTGTTGTTCATTCATGTCTCTCTCTCCCTTCATCTTCTTCCTCAAGCCAAGATGCTACTCCCATCGCCAACATCCGCCTCCAAAGCTCTGCTAGATCTTTCGCCCACCCCGCGAGCCCAAGAGATGGGACGAAAGATGGGCGGCAAGAAGGGGAAGCGGGCGGCCACCACAAAAGATGCATCGGCAGAGGGGAGGAAGAAAGGGCGGCCGAACTGGACAATAAGCGATAGGAAGACGTGGTTTCCTTCCTGTCGAATCTGGATGGTCCTACCTTAATCGTGAGGTATGCCTATATGTGGGGAAGGGAAGTTCCGAAAGGGCATGGAGCGCCCGTGGTCCTGCTAGAGGGGGCCAAGACTCCATCGAATTCATACTGCTTTTTCTGCGTGTACTTCCTCTGCAGCCTCACCCCCCTTTTCTTATTTCATCTGTGCCATGACGATGGTGTATGGCTTCCATCTTTTGGACTTCATGCCCAATACAATGGCGTGCATGGCAATCTTCGCCCATCTGTGTGAGAATTTTGTTGGAGTCGCCCCCAATGTGGACCTGTTTAGGAACTTCTTCATCCCATGGATCGAAGACAAGTCTCACCGCTCGGGAAAAATAAGCTAGATTTCTCGGAGCAAGAAGGGTGTCTGGGATTATCTCCCCGGCCAGCAGCACAGCAGGTGGGAGGAAAGGAGGGCGGATTGGTGTTGGATCTAGGACAAGGACGCCACTGACTTCTGTGCGGCGCGGACTGAGTGCGTCACCCGCGGCAGCGACTGGAGTAAGTTGGGCCTCTCTCATGACATGCTTCGCCCAACGCTGAATAGGATCGCCCGCCTCAAAGCTGCCAGGCTAAATGTCGAGCAAGTGGGGGCCGACTTCTTTCGATGCTCCATTGCGCCGCTACAGAGAAGGGACGTGTTTTCTTGGGCATATGGAAACCCGGTCGATAGGATGTGGTTGTATCTAGGCCCCGCCAACAACTTGTTAATATATGGACATGGCTGGTTGTGCGAATAGCTGTTCGGCAACCCTGGGCATTCCACTTGCCGGTAGGGGTTGTCCCTCTGCATCTTAACTCTGCTCAGGATCGAATTCTGAAATGGATGCCCGACTGCAATGCTTACAGAGTTGCGGCTGATTGGCAACTTCCTGAACTAGATGCAGAGATAGAGTGGGTCTCCAGTTTGGAAGAAAGGGCTTCCAGGGTGGAGAATGATCTTATCAAGCGCACTTCCAAAGCAGAAGGAACGTTCATTTCGAAGCGGATTGCCGAGGACAGAACTCTTCGGGCTGTTGGAGGGACAAGGCCCAAAGATGAGGAGGAGGTGGAGGATGTTGAAGGTGAGGGCTGTTTTTATGAAGGGAGCGAGGAGCATGATGCGAAGAAAGTTGCCGGGCTTGACCCTGCCGGGGTTGGAATTCATACCACGACAACAGAGGCCCAAGAGGAGGGCGGGGCTGAGGAGGCAGAGCATCCCGGGGTCAGGAAGAATGGCTTGCAATGGGTCCTCAAGCCCTAGGGCCAGATCCAGGTCAATGCCTTTGCAGGCGGGCCAGCCAAGTAATAGCGGCCCCTGCCTCTTCGTCGGCCACAAAGAGGGTGAATAAGATCGCCTCTAAGGGAGACAAGTTAGAGGTGGTACGCCACCAATCCACTCGCCTATCAGAGGCCAAGACCCCACAAACCAAGCGACGTGCGGTCTCTGCAGTTAATCCTAGCCCCCAGTCAAGCCCAGCTTCTTCACGAAGCTCGATCCCACTAGAGACCTCGCCCCCACCGATGAGCTCAAAGCTGCCGGGAAGCTCCGCTCCTCCAACTCTAAAGAAGGGCAGAGCGACCCCACCACCTGCGGCGTATGAGCTAGGCCCCATGCTCGTCGTCCCAGAGCAAGGAGAACAACTGAGCTCCTTGCTGAGGCATTATGCACTTGATAGTTTGCTAATTCAATCTTGTTTTGTTGACTTGGCAGAGATGAAGAACCCCTTGCCCAAGGGGCCAAATGAACCAAGCACGCGGTGGTGTTGGGTCCTTTGGCGAGCACGGGTTTGGCGGGGGATAGGACTGGGGATCCCGTGCCCAGCCCTCAGCCCGGCCCCCGACGCGAAGGCATGGGGCAGATTTCGCCCGCCCGGAGAGATGTGGAGGAACATGCTTCATCCCCTGCCAAGGGAGAAAGTGAGATTCAGCAGGGTGGGGTCCACGAAGAGGGGTCCACCCCAACCAAAGTCCAAGCAGAGGGATCACCGACAAGGGCCTCCACTGAGGGGTCTGCTCATGCTGAGGTCACAACTACCGAGGGAGCGGACACAACCGCACACTAGCAACTGACGTTGCCAGGGAGGGGGGGGGGCGCTCCTCCACAACAAACACCACCGAGTAATCCACTTGTCTTTGTTTCCACCTCCTTCGATTTCTTTGCTTCTTAGTTTTTGACTTAGCAGTATCTGGTTTCTTATCATTCTATCTATTGATGTTACTTGTATCTCCATTGATTGAAGAACCCGAGCTCTTGGAAGAGGTGGCCAGCATTGGGAAGAGTGCTCCCGAGGAAGCAACCAAGATTGCTGCCGCGGAAGGTCACGAACAATTTGTCGGGGATATCCAGGAGTCCCCAAACGAGATAGAGAAGACCCCTGGCAGCACTTCGGGCCTAGGCATAGTCGTTGAGGAGAAGGTTCCTCTCCAATCCATGGGCCCTCTCCCCATGAACCATCCTCTAGTGGTAGCTTCGCAGCCTTCCCCAAGCAAGTTGGCTATGGTCCTAGCCCAATTTGGATCCGCTGCCTCGAGCTCATCTGTATCAACAGGTGCAACCTTCAATGAAGAAATCAGATGCATCCTCGCGCCGCTATCTCTGAGAGTTGAAGAAGATGGTGATCCCGCTAATGGCGCCAAAGATTTGGCTTTCCTGGAATGCATCGCGGCAGGGCTCAAGATGTGCAACAGAGGTAAAGTCTCAAGGCACAGACAGTTAAGGAGCAGCGTGACTCTGCCGCTCTTATGGATATGAAGCTGGCAGACAAGGGCAATGAACTACAAGAATGGTACAAGAAGCAACCCCACTCTATCATGCGGCAAGAGGAGGTGCTGAACATGGCCAAGGAAGACATCGCCGCCCGGGAGGTTCGCTTGGCGGAGCGCGAAGCGCTTCTCAACACTAAGGAGAAGGACATCTCCGCACGGGAAAGGAACCTTGAAGCCACCCTCTGCGGCAAGGATGAGGAGTTGGAGGCCCTTGTACAGCAGCAGACCAACGCCCCCACCATCGAGTCCACAACCCAGCTAAGGTTGCTGATGATCTAGCTGCCGCATCCGCTGCCAATAGTGATCTTGAAAACCAAGTGAGGAAACTAATGGAGGACCTTGCTGGGAGCAGTAAGGTGATCCTGGCCCTCAAGGAGGATGCATAGAAGGCAGAGGCCAATCAGAAGAGCGTGCAGTCACAACTTTCCTCCAAGAGCCAAGATCTTGATGCTGCCAATAGCACCATTTCTGACATGAAGGCCAGGCTTGCCTCTCTTGAATAGGAAATTGAATCCACCGGCTGCCATGCGAAGCCGTTGATGAAGGACCTGACCAATGCCAAAACCCTCCAAAAATATGCAGAGGACAAGCTTGAGAACTAGATTCATCGGCGTGACCTCTGGATCAAGAGCATGACCGATATTGCTAAATGCCTCATTGCTTAGATCGCAAAAATGTACATGAAGAGCTGGGCCTTCTCCGCTGGCAAGCATGAAGTTCCAAGTGTCAAACTGACGCTTTTCTTTGAAGGTTTGGTCGAGGGGTTGAGGATGTACGAGGAAGACAAGGCCGCCTGCTTTGTTGACGAATCCCGGAAGCTTGCTCGCGACGCTCTCTTCCTGGTCTTGAGCAGCCTCGCCTTCCTCCACCCAGACCTCAATCTCTCAGATGGCTTCAAGAAGCTGTCGCCAGGTGCTGACACTTCTGCCGCCGCGGAGAAGGCCGCCCCCCCTTACTGACAAGGTTCTCTCCGTCCCAAGGATTGCAGAAGGATACCAGGCCCAACCTTGAGCTATTCATGCTGCCGTGTCACCCTATAATAAGACACAATATGTATCTCGTTTTAGGCTTCATACTGTTCTCTCCTTAATGCTCGTCGAACTGATGTTTATATTCTAAAGTGTGGTATCCCTCTTGTGTTTTATCCATTGGTATTCGTATAGTTAGTTTCCTTGCGTACTTTGGTTTCCCACCAATAGCACTACCGTCGCAATTGCTTTGAGGAACGGATCCTTAGCATTCAGCTGGCAAGGACACGCTACTAGCGGGTTTTTTCTTAACGGTCCATGATGCTGCCACCCACTTTGTTGGGCAGGCTCGAAACAAAGCGAGGGCGCAGACAAATATAGTAAGGTGCCATTGTACGAAGGACTTGCCATACGAAACCTTGATTGTCCGAGGGATATGCAAGTGCAAGTGCTGAAGGAAAGTTAACAAGCAGGCCAACTTAGCTTTTGTCTATGCTCCCCTCCTACCTGGGTGTACATTTGTTCACCCATAACATCTTCTCTTCCACCCGTGGTTGCCCCTCCTATCTATGTCCCCTAGGGAGACCATGCTCGCATATCCATTTTTGCTCTGTAATATGAAAAAGGGAAGGAGCACAAGGGAGGGACTAGGCAATCCATTAGTTATGTACCCAGCCCCGGCACATGCTGGGGGAGTGAGCAAAAAATGTTTGCAACTAATGATATATGGTGGAAAAGTAGAAGAATCGGCCCCTCCCTCCTCTTCCTTCACTTCCGATGATCTCTCGGCAGCTGGCGTGAAGAACACGCTGGCGCAAATGGCCTTGCCGTGGTTCGCTTAACGGGGGTCCCAGCTAACAGATTCGCACCAGCGCTCACTCAGGATTTACCCTTGGCAGGATAAATGCAGGACCAAGCTACATGCGGGCTTATTGGTGCTGGCGGCATCACCACAGCATGGCCCGATCATTGGTGAGCGACAAGGAAGGGGGAAGAAAATTACGCACCCTTTTCTCATCTGCTGCCCAAACAACATCCTTTGGGATCGGACGGGTTCGACATGGAGCCGCAAGAAGGGGCGGCGCAACTTCACATCTTGCTCCTTATTTTGGCCGTGGGTAGCAGGGTGGCCACACCATCCGTGCCAACCATGGCATCCGCAGTGCCATCGTCCCTCGTCCTCGTCGTCGCCGCCGCTGCGGCGGAGGCAAGCAATGGAATCTAGAAGGCACGAGGCTAGGGAATAGCATCATTCTTTTTGTATTTAAAGCCATTGACAAAGAGAGTGACGATGAAGATAATGACAAAGCTCGGCGCACTGTGCATAACCTCGGGTTCACGCAAGAGATTCCCCCTACCTGGCACACCAAAGATGTCGTGGGAGAACATGATCACGCCTGCCGTTTTGCTTAATCATGTTCTGCTTATCTATTTGACACGCCTCTGGACGGGTGTCATACGAGGATAATCTGTCTTCTAGCAAGCTGTCACGTGCTTAGTTGAAGCCGCTTAATCATCTGGAGGCTCGACACTACATTGATAAGTGATTTGTGTTGTCGTGCGATGGAGTGGTGGTACCTTGGCGGTGGTTCATTCCCTTGGACTTGTCCTTGGGGTGGCCTCGACCGAGCCGGGCTCTCCTGCCCGGAAAGGGAGGCCCTCCTGCTGGGGATATAACTATTAGGTATGACCCGCCCAGGAGTGGCCGAGTCATACAACTGGCAGTTCATAACAAGAAGGCCCACGAATATGTTGAAGATGGCGGTTCATGAAGAAAGCTTACTGAAGGCCCAAGACCCAGAGGAGACTTGAGGCCCACGGGCATAAACCGACATATGTTTAACCTGTATGCTAAGGAAAGTGTAGTTCTGTCACCGAGCCGGACACGTTGTGTATGAGCTGATCGGGACTCTGTAAGCTGCCGGGCATCAGCCTTTGTATATAAAGGGGTGACCCGGCGGTGGTTTAGGGCAAGAAAGAAGAGATCGAGAACTAGGTCAAGCATACTCGCTCCCTGGTAATCGAAGCCCAAGCAATAGAACCCTAAACTGGAGTAGGCCTTTACCTCCACCGCGAGGGGTCAAACCAGTTTAAACTCTCTGAGTGTCGCTTGTACTATTTAACCCCTTCAAGCTAACTACGTTGCGATGGCTCCACACATAAGTCCTCATGCTAGGGCATCTGCAGTGACAATTCCACGACAGTTGGCGCCCACCATGGGGCTAGCGCATAGTGGTTTCGAGCTCTTGAAGGGCAGCTCCACAGGGCTCAAGGGATACGCTGTGGGCCGAATGACTAAGAGTCATCATGGCAAGCCCTACATCGATGACGAGGGCTGGGGCCCCGAAACCAGCTCAATCGAGTACGGATATCCGGTCCCCTTTGGCGGAATCCACGTCTTCATTGGTAAGATTGGTGAGTCGGAAGCTGTGCCGGACATCTGCACCGACATCATCGAAACGGCTCAGCACGCGCGAACCGCCAAGGTTCAAGCTGCCCCGAAGCATGTCTTTTTTAGCTTCATTCACGGAGCGGAGCTGGAAGGAGGATCTAAATCTGGTGGTGAGATGGTTGTCTACTGAAGCGATGAGTCCTCAACTGGCGAGACCAACTCCATTTATCAGGTTCAAAATGGTGAGCTTGGGGGATGTTCCGATGGTGACAGTATTCCGAACCCCTACGAGCCGCCACACCGGGTTGCGATCTTCATGGCCGGTATAGAGCCAGGGCAGGATTCTTCAACTGCAGCAACAATGATCTCTGGGTCAACAACAGCGATGGCTGCCGGGGCAGGAGGCCCTGTGCGCCCGCCGGCTCAAGGTTTTTCTGATCTGTTGGATGCCCTGGCAACGTTGTTGACGGCGGAGGTTAACCCGGCGGATCAAACACAGAATAACGCGGATGTTTCAAAATTACGAGATGAGATAACCCAAGCCAAGGAGGATCTGAACACGGAGAACACTCGGATGGCAGCGGAGCGAGCCGCCTTGCAGAGGGAGGCAGAATGGCTTTAGGTAGAGAGCTTCCTCTTAAGCTTGGACTGGGACGCATCAAACGCTGTCTTTAACATAAGGAATGTGAGTCGGTTACCCCCAGTTTATGATGCGAGGAACCTTTTCAACATGCCTAGGGCAGGAACCAGTAACCAGCCTGGTGTGGATCGGTCCGTTGAGGCACTGACGGCTCCAAAACTAGTTCAGCCACATGCTACAGACCACCCACATTTGAACTTGACCCCTCCTCAGCACATTCGGACGCCCCCGGGGCATTTTTCTACCCCCTTGGATAACATGATAGCTGTGGTTACTCGACTGGTGGCTCTCCCAGCTCAGGATGAGTTGCTAGTGACAATGGAAATACGGAGAGCCGGAGAGCTTATTCAGATGGCTGTGGCCCAACCGGCGGCTTTTTCATATAGTCGTGATCGTATCCATTCAACACCACGTCCAAGCCGGAGTTATAGCAGGCATATTGATGAACCGGCCGTGTCAAGCAGTGGATGGCACCGCAATTAGCCCCGTAGGCCTGACCGTGCCAGTAATGATGCTCAGGCCTTGGTGGACCAGGGCAGGGAACGACATGAGGCGGAGCTGGCAGCTCAACTGGCGGCTCAACAACAATCTCCGGTTTATCCATTAGCATCTATGGAGGCAGGAGTGACCTCTAGAACCTTGGGTGTGCCATGTTTAGTGCCGGCTTTATGCAATGAGCGCTTGCCAAAGGATTTCAAGGGCCCTCGTAAGGTGCCTAACTACACGGTGGATCAGCCCCCAGAGGCTTGGATTGAGAGTTACGAGATGGCTATGGAGATGCTGGATGTCAGTGATGCTGCATGTGCTAAGTATTTCACCATGATGTTGGACGGGCTGGCTCGTACTTGGTTGAAAAGCCTGCCCGCTAACTCCATTGGATTGTGGGTAGAGTTGAAAAGGCGGTTTATTCAAAATTTTAAAGACACGTGCAAGCAGCCTATGTCGATTCTGGATTTGGATTCTTGCATCCAAGGTGAGCGTGTGTCAACAACCAATTGGGTGTGCTGGATTTCAGCTCTTATACACTCATCGGACAGTATCAACGCCGGTTCAGTAGTCCTGATGTTAGACAGGAATTGTTGCTTCCTTCCCCTTAAGAAGAAATTGGGGTGGCTTAAGCGTCATTGCAATGATATGGGGGAGCTCGTGGCAGCTCTCGTCAAGTATGCCGACTCTGATAGCACTAAAGATCCCAAGTCTGATGAGGAGAAGGCCGGGAAAGGGAAGAAGGGTGGCAATGCAAAGGGACAGCATAACACAGTGGGTCAAGGTGGTAATGGTAAACGTAAGGCGGACGACGTTTTAGACTTAGTGGCTAACACCAGCAGGCAGAGTAATAACCAACGTCGCAAGGGGAAAGCACAAACGCCCCGGTTTGGAGGGCCAAAGTTCAACCTTGAGGCCATGATGAATTAGCCTTGCCCAAAACATGGAACCCAGGATAAGACGGCCAGTCATCTGTGGAAGGATTGTTTTATCACGAGGGAGTATAGAAACTCTAACTTTTTCCAGAATAATCATGGCCCGCATAGCGGTTCAGGGTCCGGCTCTCATGGACCTGGTTTTGGAGGCGGCAGTTCAAGCTCTGGCTTTCACGGCCAAGGTAATCAAGGTGGTTTCAATCAACAATCTGGTCAAGGGAATCAGCAGCAGCAGTCTGGTTATCAGAGTAATCCTAAGCAACTGAATAGTGGTCAGTATCATGTGTTCACCACAAGCCAGTGCAAGCGAAATCAGAAAATCCATAAGCGGGCTGTGAACTCTATTGAGCCGGCGGTGCCTCGTTATTTAAGGTGGTCTGAGCGGCCTATTGTATGGAGCTGTGAGGATCACCCGCCCCGGGTTGACAATCCAGGTCAGTTGGCATTGGTGGTTGCTCCATAGGTAGGAGGGTATAAGCTTACGAAGGTTCTCATGGATGGGGGCAGCAGTATCAATATCCTTTACTATGAGACTTTTTGTCATATGAATTTGACTGACAAAGATCTTAAGGCGTCTTCTACTATTTTCCATGCGGTGGTGCCTGGTAAGTCGGCGTATCCAGTGGGTAAGATAACACTGGATGTAGCTTTTGGAGATGACGATGATTCCAGAGCTGAGAAGTTGACCTTTGAGGTGGTAAAGATCAAAAACCCGTACCATGCTTTGTTCGGGCGGCCGGCTCACGCCAAGTTTATGGCGCGACTGTGTTACGTTTATTTACAGCTTAAGATGTCGGGTTATAAGGGCACCATCACGGTGCATGGTAATAGAAAGATTGCCCTGGATTGTGAATAAGGTGATGCTGCGTATGCTGAGTCGGCTTGTGCCACTGAGAAGTTGAAGTTTTATAAAGACAATGTTGACCCGACGGATATGACGCATTTGAAGAAGCCAACCATAGAGAATTACCCCCTGTTGAAGTTTAATTCGGCAGATAATACTAAGATTGTTGATTTTGTCCCTGGTGACTCATCAAAGCAGTTCAGCATCAGTGCTAATATGGATCCAAAATAGGAAAGCGCGCTCATCGAGTTCATCCGTGAGAACCGGGACATCTTTGCATGGAAACCTTCTGACATGCGAGGTGTACTGAGGGGACACAATGAGCACACTCTTAATGTGGATCCCAAGTTTAAGCCGGTCAAGCAGTTTCTTCATTGTTTTAATGAGGAAAGGCGCAAGGCAATCGGTGAAGAGGTGGCCCGGCTCTTGGCAGCAGGGTTCATCATTGAAGTTTTTCATCCGGAGTGGTTGGCTAACCCGATGCTGGTACTTAAGAAAAACGGCACTTGGTGTATGTGTGTGGTTTATACAAACCTTAATAAGGTCTATCCGGCTGATCCTTTTGCTCTCCCTCGTATTGATCAGATTACTGATGCTACGACGAGTTTTGAGCATTTAAGTTTTTTGGATGCTTACTCTGGTTATCACCAGATCAAGATGGCAGTTAAGGACCGGGAGAAACAACTTTCATCACTCCCTGTGGAGCCTTCTGCTATGTGTCTATGCCTTTTGGACTGAAGAGTGCCTAGGCGACTTACCAACGATGTGTTCAGAACTGCATCCGTGGCCAGATTGGGTGCAATGTTCACGCTTATGTGGATGATATTGTTGTGAAATCCAGGAAGAAAGAGACCTTGATATATGATCTGAAAGAGATCTTTGACAATCTCTGGGTCTATAAAATGATGCTTAACCCGGCCAAGTATGTTTTTGGCATGCCAGCGGGCAAGTTATTGGGCTTCCTGGTTTCTGAGAGGGGATTGAAGCTAACCCGGAGAAGATCAAAGCTATCACTTCTTTGGCTAAGCCGGCGTGTGTAAATGACGTCCAGCGTTTGGCAGGTCGTATCGTGGCTTTGAGCCGGTTTATAAGCCATCTGGGAGAGAAGGCTATCCCTTTGTATCAAATTATGAAGAAGACAGATGATTTTGTCTAGAGTGATGCTACTAATGAGGCGTTTGAGGCGCTTAAGAAACAGCTGGCTGAGCCGCCGGTTCTTGCAGCTCCCATTGAAAAGGAGCCCTTACTTTTATATGTGGCTGCAAACAACAGAGCTGTTAGTGTGGCAGTTGTGGTTGAAAGGAAGGAATCATGCAAGGAGTATCCGGTTCAACAGTCGGTTTGTTATGTCAGTGAGGTGCTCATTGAATCTAAGCAGAGATACCCACATTGGCAGAAGTTGGTTTATGGCGTGTTCATGGCCAGTCGCAAGTTGAAGCAATATTTCCTTGGTCATACCATCACTGTGGTTAGTTCTGCTCCATTGGGGGGGGGGTATTATTCAATACAAAGAAGCCACAGGTCAGGTAGCTAAGTGGTCCATTGAGCTTGGACCCCATGGCTTGAAGTATGTGCCTCGGACGGCTATAAAATCTCAGGCTCTTGTGGACTATCAATGATTAGACAGAGCTACAGATGCCTGAGGATAAGCTGGACAATACATATTTGGACTATTCATTTTGATGGGTCCAGGCAATTGGAAGGATCAGGGGCTGGAGTTATATTGACTTCCCCACGAGGTGATAAATTTTTTTACGTTTTAAGATTGATGTTCCCTAGTACTAACAATGCAGCTGAGTATGAAGCCTTACTCCATGGTCTTCGGATGGCTAAAGAGACGAATCTAAGTCGGGTAAGATGCTTTGGCGACTCAGATTTGGTGGCTCAGCAGGTGTCAGGAACTTGGGATTCAAAGATCCACTCATGGCGGCTTATCGCCGAGAGGTTGATGCTATTGCTGGTTATTTCAAAGGATATCAAGTGGAGCATGTTGATCGAAGGAAAAATGAAGCAGCTGATGCATTAAGCCGACTGGGGTCTCAGTCTAAATCGATGCCCCCTAATGTTTTCCTTGATGTTTTGCATAACCCATCTGTCAAGTTGCCTACAGAGGAGGACCTGGCAGTTGCTGACCTAGAGGCACAGTTGGTGGCAGCTCTTCATGTTATCCCTGATTGGACTGTTCCATATTTGGCTTATATGACCCGGGGAGAATTACCCGAGGATGAAACTATGGCCAGGCAAATAACCCGGAGGTCTAAGTTAATGACTATTGCCAATGGTGAGCTTCACAGATGTAGTGTTACAGGGGTGTTTCAACGATGCATTTCTCCTGAGGAGGGCCGTGAAATTTTAAGGGAGATTCATGAAGGAGATTGCGGTCATCATGTCGGCTCTAAGTCTCTCATTGCTAAGGCTTTTAGTCATGGGTTTTATTGGCTGATGGCTCATGCTAATGCAGAAGATCTTGTTAGTAAGTGTGATGGTTGTCAGAAATTTTCAAGATGAGCTCATGTGCCAGCTAAATAATCGAGGATGATTCCAATTACTTGGCCCTTTGCAGTCTGGGGGCTAGATATAGTTGGGCCTTTCAAAAGGTCTAAGGATAAAAGACTCATCTCTTGGTAGCAGTTGACAAGTTTACAAAGTGGGTTGAGGCTGAGCCGGTCAGCAAATGTGATGCAGCCACAACGGTTCAATTCATCAAAAAGGTGATCTTTCGTTTTGGATATCCTCATAGTATCATTACTGATAATGGTACTAATCTGTCTAAGGGGGCAATGAAAGAATTCTGGAAACAAGAGCATATTTGGCTTGATGTGTCATCAGTGGCTCACCCCCAGTCTAATGGCCAAGCTGAACAAGCTAATCAAGAAATCTTGAGAGGTATCAAGCCCCGGCTTATGGTCCCTTTGCAGAGGACACCGGTTTGTTGGGTGGAAGAGTTGCCTTCAGTGCTTTGGAGTATCAATACCACCCCCAACAGATCTACGGGTTACATGCCTTTCTTCATGGTTTATGGAGCAGAGGCGGTTCTCCCTAGTGACATATGTCACGACTTGCCCCGTGTGGCGGCTTATGTTGAAGCTGATAATGAGAAAGCACGTCAGGATGCTATTGACCTGTTGGATGAAGAGCATGACCTTGCGGCGGCTCGTTTGGCGATTTACCAGCAAGATCTGCATCGTTATCACAGTTGCCGGGTTAAAACCAGAACTTTTCAAGAAGGTGATTTGGTGCTCCGGCTCATCCAGGATCAAACCTACATGCACAAGTTATCCCCACCTTGGGAAGGACCATTTGTGGTCAGCAAGAATCTAGACAACGGGTCATACTACCTTATCGATGTTCAAGACCACAAGGCCTGACGCACATCGGAGGAGGAGATCCCCCAGCCGTGGAATATTGCTCATCTTCGGCTTTATTACACCTGAGCCACCGGCTCTTGTGATGTACATACTTCTATCAATGTATATATTGTGATTAGTATAATAAATCCGACATCCCTGATGATTCAGGGCCTCTGTCGTTTCATTTCTGAGAATCCAAGTGTTTATTTACTTCACAAGGTCACTTGGGGCTTCCTGCTCATTGAGCATAGCTATGACCCTTTTGATCTGGCTTGTATGCCTTGATTACAAATACTTGGGGGCTTCCTGCTCATTGAGCATAGCTATGATTACCCTACTGGTTCGGCTTGTATGCTTGGATATAAATATTACTTGGGGGCTTCTTGTTAAATGAACAAAAGCTTTGTTGTCCCTCGTAATAGTCTTGGACGCCAGGTGTATTCACCAAAAATCTGGGTTATCCTGCCTTTGTATGCCTGCCACTCCAACCAGGTAATCCTGGAATGACTCGTCGTACTCTTGACAGTTATCTTTTAAAAAACCTGAACTTGTCAAAGTTAAAACAGCGATTTGGTCATGTGAGGCCCGACTTATAGGTCTGAACTAAGGAATAACTTAGTGGCTGTGCAGCCCTTGAATAGCACTTGATGTTGAGGCTTGGCAGCCTTCGAATGCCTTGATCTTTTGTTTTCTTTTGCCTTTGAGTTTTTTTGGTGACTTATATTTGTGCCATATTGATATATGGTCGAAACTCGATTTATGCCATGATGCTCGGATCTTTATTTGATAATATCTGGTATTTTGTTAACCCGGCCTGCCTTTGGACGTTAAGTCACCAGTGTATGATGATTATATCTATGGACTCCTATACTCTCAGATTTGGGGGTGTGTTACCCTTTGCCGTCTGAGGCATTGTAAGCCGGCAGCGTGAATAAATCACACAGAGTGTTGCGCTCTATATTGGGACTGTTGCCCTTATTGCACATGGCCTTTTAAACCGGCAATACACATAAGTATCATAGGTATGATATTTATTTTGTTATAATTATATGAGGTTATTGATAAACCAGCCCTGGTTAAGGACGTCAGTCATCAGTGGCCTGTTATATGGTTTTTTTTGACCCACCTTCGGGTATACCGCCAAGGTACATGTGCTCTGTTTGTATGCAGGGTTTATGACAATATGCTTAGGCAAAATTGATAATGAATATGAAAATTAACATTGGATCATCAAAGAAGATCAAAACAGCTCATCAAGTGTTATGCAGATCAAACATGCGCGATGGCATGATAGATAATTGTTTAAAGCTAGCCTCTTACAAGGCAGCAGCCGACCGAAAAGAATTAAGTATTTTTTGGCAAAGTATCTCAGCTAGCAGATTCTAAGCCGGCCTGCGGCTCAGTGGTCTTGGCCTTGGTGAGTTGAAGGTTGTGGGTCATCCAACACCGGTTCATCTTCCTCCTCTTCACCCATTGGCTGGAAGTCAGAGGTTGCCCAGTTGATCCCAGTCAAAGCTCTGAATACAGTTTCATCGCTAATAAGTATTGACGAGTCAATATCAGGGGCAAAGGTGTGCTTACGGATTGGAGGAGTAAGGTCTTGTGAGTCATGAATATGCACCTTGACTTTCTTGTTGTCAGCGTCGTAAACCGGCTGGTAATATGACAGATTGGTATCTTCAGCCAGCTTACTTGCTAGAGGATGCATTTCTCTTGCTATTGACGCAAAGTCCTCTGCGCTGAAGGGAGACCCGTCTTCTTTCACGCTGGGGCAGCCGTTAGCCAAATCTGTCGGCTCAAGATCTGCTTGCCATGTTTTGGCCCGGGTTAGTGCGGTGAGTGCACCAACTCTTGCAGCTGATTTGATGAGGACATCAATACCATTGTTACACCCACAGCCCCTACTGCTACATATACTGGACCAATTACTAGAGCTCGCGCACGCCAATTAAATTATCAGGTACTTTCGTTTCTTGGTAATGATTCTAATGTTCATGAGAATATGATGCTGCCTAAATTGGATACATTTGTTTTGCTTACAAATGAAGGGCCTAGCTTGGAGAAGGATGGACATTGGAGCAAGAGCAAGCATGGAGATGATGCCATGCGCAAGGGGAACCAGAACGGAGTTACAAGTGATGATTTCAGGACTTTGAAGCCACCATAAGAGTGCATGAAGCCTTGGACGAAATATACAAGATGCCACTTCATAAATTTCGTCCAGAGGCTATTATAGGTGCTGCGTCACCTTTTTATTGGGCCAGGCCCATGTAATTTCGAAATACATAAGTATAGGCTATTTTTAGAGTCCGTATGTGTGGGGAAACAAGAGATAGGGTTGATTTCAGACCCCTCCACCAAGGGCCACAAAATTCCCCCTCTCTTCCTCCATATATACAGCCCTTAGGGCACCGTTTAGACTTTGGGTTTTGTTTAGATTAAAAGTTCGCCATAGCTGCAACTTTGCGTACTTCGTTTGTGTTCAACGACCAGACAAAGGCGTCACAGAACCCCACCTTGATCAATAAAGCTTTCATCTTATATTCGCAATATCCAGATTGCAATCTCAGTTTCTTGCTTGTTCTTCGTTTGCTCGCAGGAAACAGACCCTCGTGGTCAGGTTGATCGTGCTCCGGCGTGGTCAATAACCTCTCGGAGTTGGTTTAGCGATTGCTAAGGCGCGACGTCCTCGCACGTTCGTAGTCGGATCGTCAAAGTTGACTTCCACCAAAGCGATATCCATCATCTCATCGAAAGACGGGACACCTTTGCCTCTATCAAGTGGTATCAGATTTCCAGGTTGCTCGGTGAGATTTTCCAGTTTTTCGTAGTTTAGATTGAGTCTGTTCTTCATACCTATAGTCCACGAAAAAGCCACAAAAAAATTAGGGTTAGTTCATCATATCCGAACCAATCTGAGCCTTTGCATAATCTTTTTAGGGTTTTGCTTTGTTGAATTTGCGGTTGCATCGCCGGTCTAGTTGCTGGTCTTAGAGTCTAGTCGTTTAGAGTTTCGAGTTCTGGTCATAAGTTGTCACGCCGCCGCCGCACCATCATCATCGCCCCTGCCATCTACCACCACCACTCCGAATCCGTATCCATATACCACCACCAATCCGTTTCCATATACTACCACCGCTTCCACCACCGCTGCCATATACCACAACCATATATCCACCACCAATCCGAGTTCCTTGCTTATTAGGTTTGTTTTCGGGATTCATCTAGTTTCCGATTCGTGTTTCCTTGCCGGAGTAGGTTTCGAAAAAAAAAGAGTCTGGAAACCACGCTCCGTTTAGGCCCAAAATTTTTCGAAAACGCATTTTTCGAAAAAAATTTCTGGCTACCTTATTTTTAGGTGTTTCTGAGTGTTTTGAGACAGGTGCCATTATAGGAAGTTTTTTTTGACCCGTTTCCAGTTTTTGGGTCCGGGCAGTCGAAAAAACGAAAAAAAAAATTGGTCAAAAAAATTTCGTGCCCATCCTGTCAGTTTGACCTAGGAAGAGTTTTGAGACACTCGCCATTATAGTGATTTTTCGCAAAAAAAAAAAGAGCAGCGCAAAAAAAAAAGAGCGCAAAAAAAAAAGAGCGAAAAAAAATCCAGAGTGTGCTTTTCCCTTGTTTACGTGCAGCGCCGTGATTTTGTTAGTGTTCTAGGCTCGCGTCTCTAGCACGGTCTAGCCTAGGACCAGCACAGTACCGTCGTTGAGCGTTTATTCAACTTTGCATCTCTGAATTGATTATTGCTGACCCTTTTTGCTACCATCTTATAAGCCTTCCCAGTTCCACATACATCTACGTCGTGCGTTTGACTCTCCCTGATAATCGCTCTATCCAAGCTTTGAGAGTTTTTGACTACAACGGTTGCCGATCACCGCCTGCTGCTGGGTAAGAACTAGTAAGAATTTGAGATTTGCTTGACGGATTTGTGACACCCACCACCACCTCTTGTTAGTAGTCTGTAGGATCATATTCTTGTGTGTTTCTATTGCTGCTAACCATGCCAGGATCACAAGCCGACGAGACTGACTGGGAGAACATGACGAATAAGGATTTGCATGATAAATTTCAGCAAATGATGAGTGGACAGGTGCAAGATGTGCTAAACAGATTTGAAGAGGCCATGGAGAAGATAGATGGCATGGAGAAGACGTTCGAAACAAAGCTCGATAACAAGTTTAATGAATTGCTCGCGCGTCTTCCACCACCACCACCCGCTGCACCTAACGCACCTCTCCAACGACAACAACAACAACAACAACGCATCCTTTCGAATCAGTATGGACGAGCGAAGCGTGTTCCTATTGAGGATGGCCAAACTTCTGGTGCTGCTGTTCATGTTGTTGATGCTTCTTTGGCCCCTGCTACTGCTGCTGCTGGTACCCAGGAGGATGATGAGTATGTGGGCGATTATGAGGATGAGGTTGATCAAAATCAGCACTATGTGCAGCCACCAGCACCACCACCACCAGGTCGACCTCAGGTATATATTCGTAATGGTAGGCCTGCACCACCACCTCAGGTACGAGATGATGTCCATATTCCTAAACTGAAATTGAATATTCCACCATTTGAGGGTAGATATGTTCCTGATATATATCTTACTTGGGAGTTAGAAACTGAACAACGTTTTACATGTTTACAATATCCCGAGGAGAGACGGGTTGCTGCTGCTGTTTGTGCTTTCACTAGTTTTGCATGTGTATGGTGGTCTGAACATTGTAGATTATATCCTATTCCCGCTACTTGGGCTGCTTTGAAAACTGCTATGCGTACTCGTTGGGTTCCACCATATTATCAACGTGAATTGCTTCAAAAATTACAGCGCTTAAGACAAGGAAAAAATTCTGTAGAAGAATATTATCAGGAATTACAAACTGGCATGATTAGATGTGGTATTGTTGAGGAGAATGAAGCTATGCTTGCACGTTTTCTGGGTGGATTAAATAGAGCGATTCAGACCATTCTAGATTATAAGGAGTATACTAATATCACTCGTTTATTCCATCTTGCTTGTAAAGCTGAACGTGAAGTGCAGGATCGACAGGCATTGGCGCGGACTAATTTTTCTGCAGGTCGACCTTCATCATGGACACCACGTGCATCATCTACTTCCACACGTTCTGCTACACCGGCGCCTCCGTCGGCTGCCACCTCCAACCGTGATACAATAAATCAGGCACAATCACCACTATCTGCCAAGAGCACATCTTCTGGGCCTGCAAAGAGCTCTTCTTCATCCATGGCATCAACAGGGCAAACACATGATATTATTTGTCGACGTTGCAAGGGTGGAGGTCATTATGCGAGAGAATGCCCCTCTAAGCGTGTGATGATTGTTACTGAGGATGGTGGGTATGAGTCCGCTAGTGACTATGATGAGGAGACTTTGGCTCTTATTACACGTGACGAACACGGTGGAGAAGATTCTGATCATGAGACGCAATACATGGCTCCTGAAGATGCTGACAGGTATGAATGTTTAGTTGCTCAACGTGTTTTGAGTGTGCAGGTTACACAAGCTGAGGAAAATCAGAGGCATAATTTGTTCCATACAAAGGGAGTTGTGAAGGAACGTTCTGTTCGCGTGATCATAGATGGAGGGAGTTGCAACAACTTGGCTAGCATGGAGATGGTGGAGAAGCTATCTCTCACCACAAGACCACATCCACATCCTTACTACATCCAATGGTTCAACAACAGCGGCAAGGTTAAGGTAACACGTACTGTTCGTGTGCATTTTAGTATCTCTACATATGCTGATTATGTTGATTGTGATGTGGTACCTATGCAAGCATGTTCCTTATTACTTGGTAGACCATGGCAATTTGATAAGAATTCTATTCATCATGGTAGAAACAATCAGTATACTCTTGTTCATAAGGATAAAAATATTACTTTGCTTCCTATGACTCCTGATTCCATTTTGAAAGATGATCTTAATAGAGCTAATAAAGCAAAACAGGAGAAAACTAAGAGTGAAAATCAGATTGTGGCAAAAGAATTTGAGCAACAAATGCAGCCTAATAATAATAAACAATCTAGTGTTGCTTCTGAAATTAAATTGAAAAGTGCATGTTTACTTGCCACCAAATCTGATATTGATGATCTAGATTTTAGCAAATCTGTTTGCTATGCTTTTGTGTGCAAAGAGGCATTATTTTCATTCGAGGACGTGCCTTCCTCTTTGCCTCCTGCTGTCACTAACATTTTGCAGGAATTCGCTGACGTCTTTCCACAAGACGTGCCACCGGGATTACCACCTATTCGCGGGATTGAGCATCAAATTGACTTAATTTCCGGTGCATCATTACCCAACCGTGCACCATACCGTACCAATCCAGAGGAGACGAAGGAGATTATGCGTCAAGTACAAGAACTACTCGACAAAGGTTATATACGCGAATCCCTTAGTCCTTGTGCTGTTCCTATCATTTTAGTGCCGAAAAAGGATGGTACGTCGCGTATGTGCGTTGATTGTAGAGGCATTAATAATATTACTATTCGTTATCGTCATCCTATTCCTAGGCTAGATGATATGCTTGATGAATTGAGTGGCTCTACAATATTCTCCAAAGTTGATTTGCGTAGTGGATACCATCAAATTCGTATGAAATTGGGAGATGAATGGAAAACAGCATTTAAAACTAAGTTTGGATTATATGAGTGGTTAGTCATGCCTTTTGGGTTAACTAATGCACCTAGTACTTTCATGAGGTTAATGAACGAAGTTTTACGTGCTTTCATTGGACGATTTGTGGTAGTTTACTTTGATGACATATTGATTTATAGCAAATCTTTGGAGGAACATTTGGAACATTTACGTGCTGTTTTTATTGCTCTACGTGATGCACGTTTGTTTGGTAACCTTGGAAAGTGCACCTTTTGCACCGACCGAGTATCTTTTCTTGGCTATGTTGTTACTCCACAAGGAATTGAAGTTGATAAAGCCAAAATTGAAGCTATTGAGAGTTGGCCACAGCCCAAAACGGTCACACAAGTGAGGAGTTTCCTTGGCCTCGCTGGATTCTATAGGCGTTTTGTGAGAGATTTCAGCACCATTGCTGCACCTCTCAATGAGCTTACAAAGAAAGATGTGCCTTTTCTGTGGGGTACCGCACAGGAAGAAGCCTTCTCGGTATTGAAAGATAAGTTGACACATGCTCCTTTACTCCAACTTCCTGATTTTAATAAGACTTTTGAGCTTGAATGTGATGCTAGTGGAATTGGATTAGGAGGTGTGTTATTACAAGATGGCAAACCTGTTGCATACTTTTCTGAAAAATTGAGTGGGCCTAGTCTGAATTATTCTACTTATGATAAAGAATTATATGCTCTTGTTCGGACTTTAGAAACATGGCAACATTATTTGCTTATAATCGTTCATTGCATTCTACTACTAAGATGTGCCCTTTTGAAATTGTGTATGGTTTCCTACCTCGTGCACCTATTGATTTGTTGCCTCTTCCATCTTCGGAGAAGGTTAATTTTGATGCTAAAGAACGTTCTGAATTGATTTTAAAAATGCATGAGTTAACTAAGGAAAACATTGAGCGTATGAATGCTAAATATAAACTTGCTGGAGATAGGGGTAGAAAACATGTTGTGTTTGCACCTGGAGATCTTGTTTGGTTACATTTGCGTAAAGATAGATTTCCTAATTTGCGCAAATCAAAGCTAATGCCACGTGCTGATGGTCCCTTTAAGGTGTTAGAGAAAATAAATGATAATGCATATAAACTTGAGCTGCCTGCAGATTTTGGGGTTAGTCCCACTTTTAACATTGCAGATTTGAAGCCTTATTTGGGTGAGGAAAATGAGCTTCCGTCGAGGACGACTTCATTTCAAGAAGGGGAGGATGATGAGGACATCAATACCATTGTTACACCCACAGCCCCTACTGCTACATATACTGGACCAATTACTAGAGCTCGCGCACGCCAATTAAATTATCAGGTACTTTCGTTTCTTGGTAATGATTCTAATGTTCATGAGAATATGATGCTGCCTAAATTGGATACATTTGTTTTGCTTACAAATGAAGGGCCTAGCTTGGAGAAGGATGGACATTGGAGCAAGAGCAAGCATGGAGATGATGCCATGCGCAAGGGGAACCAGAACGGAGTTACAAGTGATGATTTCAGGACTTTGAAGCCACCATAAGAGTGCATGAAGCCTTGGACGAAATATACAAGATGCCACTTCATAAATTTCGTCCAGAGGCTATTATAGGTGCTGCGTCACCTTTTTATTGGGCCAGGCCCATGTAATTTCGAAATACATAAGTATAGGCTATTTTTAGAGTCCGTATGTGTGGGGAAACAAGAGATAGGGTTGATTTCGGACCCCTCCACCAAGGGCCACGAAATTCCCCCTCTCTTCCTCCATATATACAGCCCTTAGGGCACCGTTTAGACTTTGGGTTTTGTTTAGATTAAAAGTTCGCCATAGCTGCAACTTCGCGTACTTCGTTTGTGTTCAACGACCAGACAAAGGCGTCACAGAACCCCACCTTGATCAATAAAGCTTTCATCTTATATTCGCAATATCCAGATTGCAATCTCAGTTTCTTGCTTGTTCTTCGTTTGCTTGCAGGAAACAGACCCTCGTGGTCAGGTTGATCGTGCTCCGGCGTGGTCAATAACCTCTCGGAGTTGGTTTAGCGATTGCTAAGGCGCGACGTCCTCGCACGTTCGTAGTCGGATCGTCAAAGTCGACTTCCACCAAAGCGATATCCATCATCTCATCGAAAGACGGGACACCTTTGCCTCTATCATGATTTCTTCAGTTCCTCAATCTGCAGGGGCAACACAGGCAGCTTCTCCAAAGCATTCTTGATAAGGTTTGGCGGCTCTTTCTTGTGAGCAGTTGTGCAGATGGCTCGTTGCGCGCCAGTATATAATTGGTCTATGAGGATGTAGGCGGCTTTTAATTTCTTGCGCATATCTAAGCCAAGGTGGGCAATTCTGGAGCCTGCGTCATCAATAAAGTCTATAAGCCGGATGCATAGTGATTATAATAAATTGGAAGCAAAAAATTGAGATGATGTTACTTACCAAAGATGGCAGCAGTCATGGCGTTTACTTGATGTTTTAAGCCGGCGAGCTCTTCAGCTACCAGCTTAAGAGCCGCTTCAGCATCCTCTGCTCTTTTCAACAGGGATGGCTTCTCTGTTTCCCAGCCTGCTTGATCAGCTTTGAAGTCTTTTTTCAGCTTATCCATATCTTCTAAAGCAGTGGTCAACTTGGCTTTGGCCTAGGAGGTTTCTGATTGCTGAGACTTGATGTTTTCTTGAAGGTCGGCGACTTGGATTCTTTGCTATTAAGCTCAGCCTGCAAGATATAAACAATGAGTGGGATTACAGTGAGTTTATTTAAGAAGTCCCAAGCACAATACAAGTATTTTACTTGGCACTTGGGGGCTAATGCACCTTTCACTTTTCTCAAGACAAGTTTATGATAACCTGATTGCTATATGATGACTATAGCCGGTCATGGGGGCTATATGCTTGAATTTTCTGGACACATATGGTAATGAGACCTGACTTATCTTGACAGATTAAGCCAGCCCTTGAGGGCTATAGATGTGAATTAAATCATTATTATTTAATGTCCCGGCTCATCTTGACGGATTAAGCCGGCCCTTGGGGGCTACACATGCAAAGTTGAAGTACTACTATTGGAAGTCCCGGTTTATCTTGAAAGTATAGACCGGTCCTTGGGGGCTACTGGAATTGATCTATAAAGCTATTGAAGTTTACAACACATTCTATTCTATCATGTCCAGTAAACTTGGCGGCTAATGGAAGTGTATTTATGTGAAGAGAGTTGTAGTGTTTACCTCAAAGCGCTCCTTCATCAAGTTTACTAAGCCGGCTTCATAGTCATAGCTTGTGTACAAGCGGTTCAAGTACCCAGAGTGAATCTCTTGGGAACTGAAGTGGGCATAGCTGTCCAGATTAGCTGACCACTTGCCTTTGTCAGCAATAGAAATCTCCTCTTTGGCGCTGTGCTTTGACAAGATAGTAGGGTTGCCCAGCTCTGGATAACCATGCCCAGTGATGGTAACATCATCATCTTTTTCTTCAGCCGGCTTGATGGGGCTTGGCGGCTTAATGGAGCTTGGCGGATTTGTGGTGGCTGGGTCAACATTCATCTGGTCAATGTCAATATTGTGATCAACCAGTGGCGGTTCATCAACTATGGCTTCAGGGGCTTGATGAGAGGTCTCTGCTGACTGCTGCTCCGGCTCAGAAGGGTTTTCAGGAGTTTTTGTCACCTTCATCTTCTTGCCGAACTTTGCCATAGCCCTGTGAATGAAACACAAGATAAGGTTAGTACAACAGTTGTGTATATAATTGAAAGAAATATTTGATAGTCTTACCTAGGTACCGGTTTGAAGGCCGGGACATGAGTCCCCGTTGATTCGCCAGAGGAAGAATGAGACGTCCCGTGATAATTTGAATCAGAAGGATTAAGAGGTTGTCAGAAAAAGACCGGCCCTGGGATAAGTTAAGTCGGAGTTTGTTGAAACATCTAGACGACGCTTGGGCGGATCTAGGGTGTTGGGTAAACCGGGGAAAGGATCCTGCTTCCACTATTCCGGGTTATGCGGCGAGCTTCATGTTGCTGCTTCTTGAAAATAAAGATGGGATCCAAATAAGCCAAAGGATGAGAAAGCCTTACTTTCCAGCTTGCTTGGCGAGTTTTCTGTTTTGGCATCGATTGTGAGCCAGAGGAAAGAACAATTACCTCTTCGTCACCCGCACGGCTAGCTTCGGCTTCCTCCTGATAACAATCATTGTCAATGAGATGTACAAAAAATGAGCCAAGAGAGTCAGGTTCTACCTCCGACTCATCATCATCACCGTCATCATCCAAGTTTAACTCGGAGGGATCGATGGTCTTCTTTTTGGCAGGCCTTTTTGTTGCCTTGGTCTTGGTACGGGTCGGTTTGGCCAGCTTATCTTGCGGCTTCTTCTTCCAAAATGGAGAGTTGGCCTGTTGAGGTCAAATGATCATAAGTGGGCAGTATTAACACAAATATGTTTGAACGCAGGGTGTGCAACACTTATAGCTGGCGGCTTGTTGAAGGTGCAGAAAGGACTAAGTCCAGTTTTACTGCATTCCGCCCATGTTTCGTTCAGCAACGCCTTGGTGGCTTCAGTGATTTCTGCGTCGGATAGTTGAATATCGCAGTGGCGTTGGGGACCTTTCAAATCGCCAGTATATAGGCACATTAAGCAGGGGCGATGGCTTAATGGCAAGATCCTCTAGGAGACCCAACACCGAACAAGGTCGATGTCGGTTAAGCCATTAGCCATGAAGGCTCTGAGCTTAGAAAACCTGGGCGCATACTTGGCCCGCACCTTGGTGCTGATCCGTGGTGGAAGTGGATGTGTTTTGCTAAGACGGTGGTCACAGTAAATCGGCAGAGGATTCTCGTCTGCCGGGGATGTGTTTTGGCAGTGGAACCAAGTTTGGTTCCAATCCTTGGGATGGTTGGGCGGCTTGGCATAAGGAAAATTGGCTTCTTTCCTCTTTTGAATTGAAACCCCGCCGAGTTCCAAGCTGGGTCCATCAGTAAACTCTGTCTGACGGTTCAAATAATAAAACTCTCTAAATAGTTCAACTGTGGGCTCCTCTTGAAGATAAGCTTCACAAAATACTTGGAAGTTGCAAATACTGGACACGAAATTGGGCCCAATGTCTTGAGGATGAAGTTGGAAAAAATTAAATGCGTCTCGGAAGAACTTTGAGCCGGGCGGGCTAAACCCCTGGATCATGTGGTCAGTGAAAACAATCACTTCGCCGTCCTTGGGCTCAGGAGGATTTTCATGACCTGGGACCCTCCAGTGGATGTCCTCTTTTTTAGCTAAGGTGCCAGTTGCAACCAAGTTGCTCAGGTCTTCCTCAGTGACCCAGGATGGGACCCAGTTGCAAGCAGTGAACGTCTTAGTCATTTTTGATGATCTGAAAAGAAGATTATGTCGGTTTAAGACTATGTGATTAAACTGGCTATTGGTTCAAGGGTAAACAATGATGAAACATGCATGAAAATGTGTTAAGCTGGAGGATAGCATTGGAGTTATAAAGGTAAACGATTGGCGGCTTAAGAGGGGACTAATGGTACCTGGCGGTTATGGTTTATGTTAAGCCGCCCGTATAGTTATTGATTTTCAGATCTGTGAAGTGGAAAAATTGCTAAGTGTTGGACAAACAGCTTTCACAGATTGATGCTATGATTTTGGATCTACGGCAGTTCGAATAATTAAGAAAATTTCTAAACCTAAGTTGCAGGAGCAGAACAGTTCATGTGCCCAGATGAGATCTCTCACGGAGAGGAAGCATTCAAACATCAAAAATGAGTTCTAAGGCTAACGTCGCGCAAGATAAGCATCAAAGCTTACAGGAAACAACGAAGAACGAAGAAGGGTGGAGATGAACTATGACGAACTCGCAGAAACCCTAATGGAATCTATGGTGAGAGAAAGGAAAAAACATACTGGAGCTGTTGAACAGTGGAGGCGTGCGGACGAACTCTGGTCGGTTCAGGTTGATGCAGCGGCCGCAGTTGAGGCAATGACGAAGGTCAACGGTGGCAGCGTAGCTCGGGTGCCGAGGCACCATGAGGAAGAAATGAAGACGAGGAGGCAAGGGGGAAAAGTGAAAGAGACCCCTGGCCCTATTTATAAGGCAGAAAGGATAAGTGGCATGCGCGGGAATCGAGGAGACTGAAAAATGGATATGTGACAGCACAAACGCCTCAATTTTCGGAGATTCATTAAAAGTGAAAGCATATTAAGATTTGGGCCTCATCTGATATTAATATGAGGTGATGTCACGACAGGTTACCACAATTCTAGGAGATGGCATCGTGGCGGGTTACAAGATCCCACAAGGACAGATGATGAAGGATTTTTTCTAAATGTTGAAGATTGATATGAACCAGTTCACATAAACCTGGGGCCTAATGTTAGGGATATAACTATCAGGTATGACCTGCCCAGGAGGGGTCGGGTCATACCACTGGCGTTTCATAAGAAGAAGGCCCATGAAGATGTTGGAGATGGTGGTTCACGAAGCAAGCTTACTGAAGGCCCAAGACCGGGAGGAGACTTGAGGCCAATGGGCGTAAACTGCCATATGTTTAACTTGTATGCTAAGGAAAGTGTAGTTCGGTCGCCGAGCCGGACACATTGTGTATTGGCTGGCTGGGACTCTGTAAGCCGCCGGGCATCAGCCTGTGTACATAAAGGGGTGACCCGGCGGCGGTTTAGGGCAAGAAAGAAGAGATCGAGAACTAGGTCAAGCGTATTCGATCCCTGGTAATCGAAGCCCAAGCAATACAACCCTAAACTGGTGTAGGCCTTTACCTCCACCACGAGGGGCCTAACCAGTATAAACCCTCTGTGTCCCTTGTCCCATTTAACCCCTTCAAGCTAACTATGTTGTGATGGCTCCACACCTAAGTCCTCATGCTAGGGCATCTGCAGTGAAAATTCCACGACACCTCCCAAGGTGATGCTCTGTTGTCTTGTATGTTGACTTGGTCTTCCTGATTTGCTCCTTGCTCTCACAAAGAGCGATTTATCTGGCTTGGCCTTGCTTTTTATGTTTGGGGTAGACATTCCTTTGTCAAGCCCTGGCTGCCGGGGCGGAGGCTCTTTGTCCGTGCACAAGTCAGGGGGAATAAACACCCCTGTTTGTGTACCCCAACATAATAGACAAGGTTACTTCTTCGTTGACCCTTCATGGGTAGAGCCGTCCGTGGACTCGCGCAGCCATTGCCCTCCATGGGTTAAAGTCTCCATCAACGTAGATGTTAGATAGCACCACCTATCGGAACCACGCCAAAAATCACCATCTCTTCATTGCGTTCGATTTCTCCGACCCCTCCTTTATGTTCATATGCAAAGTCTTTGCTTTTCGCACTCAACTCATAGACTTGCTTGTGTAGGGTGTTCTTGACTAGGTAGAATTGCTAAAACTTGCCTACAACTAAAATTGGAAACTAATAAGTTTTTATTTGGTCAAGTAGTCTAATCACCGCCTCTAGACATACTTTCAATCCTACTAGGGTCCCGAGTTGTTGGTCCAGGAACAATGGTAACAGGGGGAAATGGGAGATGATGTTTACCCAGGTTCTGATATCCTGCAAGGGCACAAGCCTATTGTAGCACTTTGATGTGATAAGTAGAGTGTCAAACCCACAGGGAGCAAATAGGAATACACTACCAACCTTGCAACTACGTTGTCTGCATAACTATGTTCTGACCCAAACTGTAGTTTGGAAATAGGCTATTCTATTAGTTGCTACCGAAATAGTAATAAAAAGGGGGTTTAACTAGACTACAAACTTGGACTAAAAATATACGAAACTATAACACAAAGTAAAAGTGGTCGTACTTCTAGGATTGAATAGAGCAAAAGGCGGGGCTTTCAGTCTCAGTAGTACTAGAGGATCATCTCAGTGGCATACAAGTATTATAGACTACTAAGCGTTCTCCTATGGTTTGCATCCGCATTATGTCCCTCCTAGGTGTACTAGACATAACATCGAGTCAAGGTTACACATGGCTATCAATAATACACAACGGAACGAAAGGATCACGAAGTTCATCTATCTACTCCATCTACGTGCAAGTAACATACATGCAACATGAAAGAGAGTAAATACAAAATGAAGTCAAAGACTAGTTGTGCGTACTAGATCATACCTCAAGCTAGGACGGGATCAATTACTCAAACATGGATGAATGGACACACAAAAAGGAATGATTTATTGTTGCCATGAACATGTTCAATCCTACAAAATACATGTGCGAGGAAGGAGATGGAGATGGTGATGGCGACGACGCCTCCTTCTCCACCTCTTGCGTGGCCTTCGTGGTGATGGTGAGGGAGGGAGAGGTCTCCCTCTAGATGAGATGGGAGAGCCTCCTGGAGGCCGCATGGACTTGTGGTGGAATGAGGATGATGATCCCAGCAGCTAGGATTGGAGCCCTTCATATGGGGGGCCTCCTTAGGTCTCCTCCGTTGATGTTGTCTCATCTAGGGGAGTCAAATTCACACCCAAATGATGCCTTATCTGTCAATGATCCTATAGTAACAAACTGGGACAAAATCGGAGCAAGATCGGGAAACCTCTGGTCAATTTATGAAGCCGCCTGAAGATCATACAGGCGCCCATACGAGCAGCTACGAGCGCATGGAAGGCCGTGATCTGGTGTGGACTCCAGGAGCACTTTCGTATTTTGGTCGCCTTTCTTCTTACTAATTCCGATTTTGACGTTCTTGGGCTCGTTGGATTGCTAGCAAAAAGCACAATGCGTTTGTGTCCTTGGATCTTCAATTTGGACAATTTAATAAATGTCAAAACATCAAATACTCCATAGGGTCTTCATGTGGTGCGTGGATTTCTCCGGCTTGACTCCACTTTTGATGTGCCAAGTCCTTGAACATGCCAATACACCTGCAAAGACCATGAAAACAAAGGAACACTAAATAAAACTATTTTTTGCAACAAAGTTGGTAAAATGAGTAAATACCAAAAGGTATGCACGGGGGACATGCATAAGTGCTAGATGGATATGTTATGAGGGTTTTTTGCAGTAGAATATACTCTAAAAAGTATGCATAAAATACACTCATTAGGTTCGGGCCCTCTCAAAGAGGTAAAACTCCTACGTCTTACTTCCCTTATATTGATGTGATGGAGTATCAAGTACAAGATGATCTACCTCGAGATTGTATGTTTGTCTTCTAAACCCTAAGGCTGGTAATCATGCTTTTGATACTTCTCCAACGTATCTATAATTTTTGATTTCCATGTTGTTATATTATCAATCTTAGATACTTCATATGCAATTTTATATCATTTTTGGGAACTAACCTATTAACTCAATTCCCAGTATCAGTTCCTGTTTTTGGCTCTCATTTTGTTTCACAGAAAATCAATACCAAACGGAGTACAAACATGATGAAACTTTATGGCTATTTTTTCAAGACCAGAAGGGACCATAGATGCTTTGGGAGGAGGCCAGAAGACGTACGGGAGAGCCACAATCTCACACGATGCACCCCAGGAGGGCGCACTACGTGAGATTGTGGGCCCCATGTAGGTCCATTTGACCTAATTCCCAGCATATAAATTCCCATAAATCCAAAAAACAACAGAGAGCCACCCGAAACAATTTTTTCGCTCTCGCAGGCTTCTGTTCTTCTCCAATCCCATCTGCAGGCCTTCTCCGATACTCTGCTAGAGGGGGAACTGATCATGGAGGGCTTTACATCAACTTTGCTACACTCTGCTGATGTGTGAGTAGTTCACCACAGACCTACGGGTCCATAGTGATTAGCTAGATGGCTTCTTCTCTCTCTTTGATCTTCAATACAAAGTTCTCCTTACAGTTCTATCAGATGTAATCTTCTTTTGCAGTGTGTTTGTTGGGATCTGATGAATTGCGGGTTTATGATCAGATTATTCACGGAAAGATATTGAGTATTTTCTGAACTTTATTATGCATTATTGTTATAGCTTAGTATTTCTCTCTGATCTATCCATTCTGTTTGGAGAACTAGATTGATTTATCTTCAGCGGGAGAGGAGCTTTGTAGTGGGTTCAATCTTGCGGTGTCCTCACCTCGTGACAGAAGGGGTAGCGAGGCACGTATTGTATTGTTGTTATTAATGATAAAACGGCGGGGTTTAATCATATTGCTTGGTTTTATTCTATCTACATTATGTCATCATACTAAATGGATTACTCTATTTGTTATGAACTTAACACGTAGAGAGGCAAGCATAGAAGCTCTCTCGAAGTGGAGTAATAGTAGTAGATGCAGGCAGGAGTCGGTCTACTTATCACAGACATAATGCCTATATACATGATCATTGCCATGAATAATGTCATAACTAGGTGCTTTTCTATCAATTTCCCAACAGTAATTTGTCTACCTACTGTCGTGGTTTTGTCACGACAGATGTCCTTGAAAAAGGTCTTTGTCGTGAGGCCATCGCAGCTAGGTAGTAGCTTGAATGGGGTTGATAGGAATCGAGAGACATGGGTTTACCCAGGTTTGGCCCCTCACGGTGGAGGTAATAGCCTACTTCCTGCTTAATTGGTTATTGCCTGGGATCTTGATTAGAAGGGTGCAACTTGGCTAACCTAGTACTCGAGAGCTTGTAACCAAGCACTTTCTACCTCAAGGGCTCCAATTCATACATAGGTTGAGGCCCTGAGGTTACAACAGAATCCGGGTCGTACTATGGCCCATGTATTAGTCTGCTTCCTACCTATCTTACCTCCAAAGTAAGGGAATTTATTTATAGCTTCCTTATTGGGAAGGCTAACCATATCCTGACCAACGAGCTGACCTCCTCTCTGAGTTGCCTTCTGGGCTTCAAATTATGGCCAACACAGCTGGCCTGATGACGACTTGCCATGTGTGATGTCGGGTCATTCCCGGCCGGGTCACACTGTGGGGTACTGATGATCCACAAGTATATGGGATCAATCGTAGTCCTTTTGATAAGTAAGAGTGTCAAACCATACGAGAAGCAGAAGGAAATGGCAAGTGGTTTTGAGCCAGGTATTTTCTTCAAGCACTGAAATAGTTGGTAACATGTAGTTTGATAGTAAGATAATTTGTAAGAAGCAAGTAACGGTAATGGTAAATAAAGTGCAGCAAGTTATCCCAATCCTTTTGTGGCAAAGGATAGACCAAAACGGTCTCTTATGATAAGAAAATCATTCTTGAGGGTACATGGGAATTTCATCATATCACTTTCATCATGTTGGTTCGATTCGTGTTCGCTACTTTGATAATTTGATATGTAGGTGCACCACTGCTTAGGTGTTGTTCTTGAACAAACCTCCTACTTATGATTAACCCCCTCGCAAGCATCCGCAACTATGAGAAAAGTATTAAGATAAAATGTAACCATAGCATTGAACTTTTGGATCCAAATCAGCCCCTTAAAAAGGAGCGCATAAACTAGGGGTTTAAGCTTCTATCACTCTAGCAACCCATCATCTAATAACTACTCCACAATGCATTCCCCTAGGCCCAAATATGGTGAGGTGCCATGTAGTCGACGTTCACATGACACCACTAAGGGAATCACAACATACATATCATCAAAATATCAAACACATATCAAGTTCACATGATTACTTGCAACATGACTTCTTCCGTGACCTCAAGAACAAAAGTAACTACTTACAAATAATAATCATGCTCAAGATCAGAGGGGTATTAAATAGCATAATGGATCTAAACATATAACCTTCCACCAAATAAACCATATATATAGTAATGAACTACAAGATATAATCAACACTACTAGTCAACCACAAGTACCAATCTAAGGTTCCGATACAAAGATTGGACACAAGAGATGAACTAATGTTCGAGAGGAGATGGTGTTGTTGAAGATGTTGATGGAGATGGCTGTCCCAAAGATGGGTGAGTTGTTGGTGATGACGATGATGATGATTTCCCCCTCCGGCAGGCAAGTTCCCCCAGCGAAATCGCTCCGCCGGAGCACAAAAGTGCTCCTGCCCAAGTTCCGCCTAGAGACTGCGGCGCTTCGTCCCGAAAGTCGTCTCCTTTTTTTTTCTATGTCAAAATGACTTATATACTAGAAGAGGGGCACCGGAGGTGGGCCGAGGAGGGCACAACCCACCAGGGCGCGCCTGGGCTCCCTGGCGCGCCTAGGTGGGTTGTGCCCTCCTAGTGGGCCCCCTCTGGTAGTTATTTTCTCCAGTATTTATTATATATTCCAAAACAATTCTCCATAAATTTTCAGCTCATTTGGAGATGTGCAGAATAGGTAACTCTGATGTAGCTTTTTTAGGTCCAGAATTCCAGCTGTCGGTATTCTCCCTGTTTGTGTAAACCTTGTAAATTATGAGAGAAAAGGCATTAGAATTACTCCCAAAAGCATTATTATGCATAAAAACATTATAAATAATAGTTGTCGACGTCCTGGACTTGGGGGTATCTAGTCCTGCCTGCCTGCGGCCCACCACGTGGCTCCATCGATGGCCTGGTACGGCCCAGCTTCAACAACAACGCAGCAAGACCCTCGCGAGGGGCCAAGCCTCGCGTGGCGGCCGACGCCAAGACCTCTGAAGGAGTTGGCCTCCTCAGGAGGGCTCCTGAGGGGCGGAGAGATCTATGCAGCTACCTCATGAGGCTCAGCTGAGGTGAGCCATGACGACCAAGGCCAGGAGGGCGCCAGGCGGGCGCAGAGCGCAGGTTTCCTCTTCGGTGCAAGGGCGGCAAGCCACAGACTCGGAGTCCCGAGGAAGCAGCCAAAGGTTTCCATTCTGGTGCAACGAGACCAAGACCGCCAGGACGGCAAGACGGAGGTCATCACCAAGCCCACCGCAGCGTCACGACCAGAGGATTTTCGCAGGCGAAGACTACTTTTGTCAGGATAGACTGTACTACTTGTCCCCTTTCGAATCCCGCCGTTGTGGGATCCCTTCCTGCTCATATTTGGGAGGAGGACCAATGCACTATATATAGGGCTTAGCCATCACCATAGGGGAGGATCGATTCCTTCCGAAGCAACACACCAGCTCAAGAACACCTCACCTCCTGAGGCTTGTTGATCCTTGTACTAGTTCATCCATAGCCCCTCGAGGCAATCCACCACACCACACTAGAGTAGGGTATTACACCACAACGGTGGCCCGAACTAGTATAGATCTCTATGTCTTTGTGAGCTCGACGCGCTAGGCTAGGGAGGATCGCGAGTAGGCAGGCTAGGCAGGTTGAGATCTCCGCACGCACCCAGTGTTCGAACCTCTCGCGGGTTGCCGGACCCAGAAATCCGACATTTGGTGTGCCAGGAAGGGGTGCGTAGGATCTCCTCTTCCGTCGACCAGTCCTCCTCTGGTCCACCGATGCCATGACCGATGCCCCGAGAGCACACGTCGAGCACTGGGTCATCTAGACCTCCTCGACAGCACCCACCGGCGAAGAAGACCTCCACTCTGCCCTGCTTGCGGCCCGCATTCCGCCGGGGGCGACCGGCCGCGGGGGCGCGCAACGCAGTCTTCTCATCTGGCGCCGCGCCACAGCCGCGCAGCTACGTGATCTGCAAAGTACGCTGTAGCAACCACTCCGCACTCACGCAGGGAACAAGCGAACATGCGGGCGGCAGTCATCGTGGCCTGTGAGCTTCTGCGGTGTAGGCTGCTTGAGAGCGGCCACGACGCCCTGCTGGAGCGGGTCGCTCAGCTGCTAGATGTGGCGTGCAGGGGGTGGCGCCGTTCTGCACCCTCCCCACATTGCAGGCGATGTTGGGGGCACGTGCTCATCACCGACACAGCCGCGCGCCCTCTCCAAGGGACCACGAAGAGCCTCTCGATGACAACTAGCCTCGTGGGGCAGCCTGGGCCGCCCAAAACGTGCCCCCTCGGCACAGGGCTGCTCCGGACGACACCACCAGGTTCCGTGTTGGAGTGCCGACCCCTAGCCAGCACGACCAGAGGATGACAAAAGGAGCGGGAGCGTTAGGCGGCCGGGTGGCGCCCCTGGCGCGAGCACCCCGGAAGCCTACGTTCCCGTCGCGATGGATCCAAGGCACGCGCAAGGAGAGGGCACCAGCCGATCCCCCATGCCAGGCTGGGCGCTGGACATACACGAGGCCGAGCTTCCCTTCGAACCACCACCAAGCCCTGCCGACATCCCCAACAGTGGCAGCCTCTGGGTATAGTTAATGCCGCAGGGGCACGCTTACACTGACCATGGATCATAGGTAAACCAAGACGTGGCAACCACCAGGACCCTCAGGATGGCGGGCTCCCCTCAGGAGCGCGAAGGACGTTGGGAGCAGCGCAGGGGGAGCCCAGTGGCAGGGCCCTCCTTGCGCTGCGCGGAACATGATCCAGTCTGGAGGTAGGTTCCCTGTCGAGGAAGGCCCCGGCGAGCCCTTCCCCTCGGCAGGGGGCCTGCGGGCGCCGAGGATGCCATGAGCGTCCCCTTGGCCCCTTGGTCTTGTCCTGGTTTCCGATCTCCCCAACGCTGGTCAGGGGAGGCGCACGGCGGGGTCCTCGTCGGGCGACATGAAGCAAGGCTCCGGTCTGTGAAGGTCTCCACTCGTGACACTCTCATGTAATAATGAGTGGGGCTGTACACGCCCCGGAGTCTCCTGAGTGCCGCCCTTGGGCCTCACGGCGGCTCCCACCCATGTCCTAGAGGAAGCACCATGCTCCGCGCTGGCCGTCGATACTGTCCCCAATGACTATGCCCAGCCAGTGGAAGCACTTAGCTCCGTGCTGGTGAGAAGACTGAAGACTGAAGACCAGTTAGGCGCCGGACACGGCCACCTGCTTTTTGCCTCTCTTTTTGTACTTGCTTGCCAACTTTTTGAAGCAGTGTGTTTTATGTGCGTTTATAAAACAGGGGGAGTTTTCTTTTCTCGTGTATCTTTTGCCTTCAGTTCTTGCGTTCTTTTCTTAGAGCTCGTGGCCGCTACCCTGCCCTCTAGCGCCTCATGAGGCACTCTACGGAAGGCCAGCGGGCCCCTCAAGAGGCGCAGGGCCTCGCAAGCCAGCTGCAAGCTCGCCTCAGGAGAAGGGGCACTGCCATGGCACCAGGCCTCACTTAGGACCCACGAAATCCAGGATAAATCAAAAACAACTATCCTGTTCATCGGCACGCAACCTTGCTGGCTCCCCTCCGGGTGTTACTTAAAAAAGCATTTGGCAATCTCATATGTCATAAGGGGCACCCCCCCTTTCAAAATGCTCTCACAAGGATGCACTTGAGGTTTAATACATGCCTAACTGGACGCGCCTTCTTCGTCATTCCCGTCCACGCTACTTGTGCTCGTCATCTCCACCCGCGCCAGCCCCTTCGGCTGCGAGCATGGCCGTGTCATCCTCAGGAGTCAGCTCCTTCACCAGAGCATCCACATGACGATCCACCCACTTGGCAAGCTTGTCTTGGGTGGCCGCTGGCACAGGGGCTAGCACGATGCTAAAGTCGAAGTGGGAGTCAAGGTTCAGGAGGTTGCTGAATATGCACGAGAGCGCGCGCCCAAGGAGGCCCCGGCTCCTCTCTTCAAAGAGCTGGCAGGCTTTTGCGTCCTGATCCTCCAGGCGGGTCACGATATCAGTGAAGAAGCGGAGATGGCTAGCATACTCGCTCTCGCATGGGTGAGGAGCGCTCTCGTCGCAATTGGTATCCAAGGCATTGTTGGCTCTGACACGCAGACCCTAGAGCATGGGGCCGTGCTCGCGCTCTAGCGTCAGGTGGCGGCACTTTTCACTCAAGGCCTTCTCTAGGAGGGAGGCGGTGTCCTCGGCCTGCTTCCGGAGAGAGGATATCTCGGCGCGAGCAAAACCCAGGGTGGATTCGGAAGAAGTCAGGGCCTCCCGGGCAGCGCCTTTGCGCTGCTTCACCGCCCGCAGCTCGGTATTCAGGATGGAGGTCCGACCCTCAAACTCAGCCTTGAGCAGCTCCAGGTCCAGGTGGTGCCCTCCAGCTAGCTCAACACGTTCCTTCACCACCTTCTCCTCCACCTCCACTTGGACCCGAGCTTCTCGGGCGGCGACAGCATCCTCAGCCGCGGCGGCCTGGCGCTCCCTCAGCTCCAGCCTTTCCAGCGCCAAGCTATGATCCACGGCCTCCAGCATCAAGTCCTCATGGTGCCTCAAGAGTTCCGCCTCGGCAAGGGCCACCTCACCTGGAGAGGAGGCCAGCAGGACACGATGCTCCTCAATTTCACGCTCAGGACAGCACTCGAAGACAGAAGATCTCGCTCCTGCTCCTCAGCCGCCTTGCGATGGCGGTTGGCTGCCTCGGCCTCTTCCATGGCGCGAGCGCAAGCTTCTCGAGAAGCCGCGAGCGAGGCCTCTGCGCATGCTTCGGCTTCGTCTCACTGAAGCTTCCCAAGATTGATGTCCACCTTCAGTTGCTGCATTCATCCTCCAAGAGGCGATTCTCTACTTCAAGCCTGGTGTCGAGGTTGGCGAGCTCCCCGCCAAGATGGACCATCACGCGCATCACTTCACCAAAGAACCCGAAGCGCACCGCACTGCGCCCACAAGCAAGCGCGAGCTCGTCGCCAAGGTCCCCACCGGCTCCAGAGGCCACTCGAGAGACGCTGGGAGCTCTGCCAGTCGCCGGCTGGGGGCTGGCTGGTGGGGCCCCGCAGCTTGAAGATGAAGGATGCCTGAAGGACGCCCCCCTGCCGGCAAGGACAAGAGGGAGGATCACCTGCGCACTCTTCACCTCGCGGACAGAGTCACGGTGGGAGAAAACATGGGGCTCAGTTCTAGGGCGCCCTCGCGGTGTTGAGCTGGAGGGAGCCGGACTCGTACCCTGCGCAGGCTCAGGGTGCTGGGGGCTGCATGCCCGCGCCACGCTGGGGCTCTTGGGGGTCTCCGCCTCCCGAGGTTGGTTTTTCATAAAGATCCTACAAAACCCAGCCATTGAGAAAATGCAGTGCACTGGGAGATCCGGAGCGAAGGTACTTACTCGTCGGCGGCCACATATCTCCTCGGCTTTAGCGGCCAACGGGTGCCATCATCGCGGCACGGGGACCTCTTCCTCTTCAGGAGCGACTCAAGGCACAGGCGGCGCCAACCTGGCCCCGACGGGCGATCCTCAGGAGGGGGAGCATCCGGCGTGATATCTGGGGCAATGGTCCCAAGGGCAGGGGCGCCTGGCGTGGCCTCCTGGCTCACGGCTACGGAGCCATTGGTGGGCTCCTCGTCGCCAGCAGCAGCTCTGGAGCCACCAACCCGGGCGTCAGAGGCCCCTACCTCCGGAGCCTGGTGATGTGCAGGCTCTGCAGCAGCCCCTGCTGGAACCCCAGAAGCTTGAGGCTCCTGAGCCTCTAACGAGGCTGGATCTCTGGAGGAGGCCCCGACAGCGGACGAAGGCGTGTGTCCCCCTGCTTCCACACTTGGGGCACACGTAGCAGGGTTAATCAAGAGAGGAGCCACGAAGGTTGGATTCTCACGGGGTCCCTCGATGCCCTCGGGGAGCAACCCCCATTCATCAAACAAGGGCATCTGCCCCACGAAGACCTTCTTGTTCGAGCACAGATAAAGAAGGCAGCCATTCCCTGGGAGGTCGGCAGGCTCGGGCTCGCCAGTCAAGAGCTTAAGCACCACACTCAAGGTATCAGGAGCAAGCGACGGCTTCTGCAGCCTCATCGGGTCTCTAGCGCCGATGAAGTCCCACATCGGGCGAGAATGGCGCTGGAGGGGAGCGAGGCGCTGCTTCACGAATTCCTTCACCACCATTGACGCCGTCACCCCTATTTCCTGGAGCCTCGCCAACCTCTTCCATACAAAAGCGAGACAGCGATCCGTGAGCTTCGCATGGCACCAGCCAGAGCTTGGCGAAGCCGGCGACCCAGGAATTGTCAGAAGGGAGCTGAACATGCGGGCGTCCATCAGAAGCCACTGCTTCCGGAATCCCTTCGTGACGAGCGAGAGCTCGAGGTCGATCCCCGAGCCAGTAGTCGCGGCCACGGCGTCAAAGGTCATGCACCCGGAGCGCTGGCGAGCGTCCACCAGCCGGAGCACGAAGAAATGCTGAAACAAGGCCACAGAGGGAGTGATGACCTCCATGGCCTCGCAGAGGAAGGCGAAGACGGCATGGAGGATGACGGAACGGGGATCCAGACGCAGCAGATGGATCTGGTAATGCGATATCAGTACATTGAAGAAGGGGATGAAGGGAGGAATCAACCCAGTAAGGAGAGCATGGAGATGGATGGGAATCTCAGTGGCGCTCATCTCTCTGGTTCGCTAAGATGTCGGGCGGACAGCCGTCGCCCCCCCCCCCCTCGTTGGAGCTGATGGTGGGCGCATGGCGAACATTGTCCGGCCCTTCCTTATTGATCACCGTAGACTGTTCAAGGGCCGGCTCCAAGGCAGGGGGAGGACCTGCCGGCGCGCGTGGCTTCACCTTCTTCCTCCTTGGCTTGGGAGCCATGGCGAATACCAAAAGGGAGCAAGGCGTTGGCACCAGATCTATAGATGTAGCGGCACGATTGGGGAGGAAGAAACAAGAAATGGGCACGGCACACCATGAAGGGCAAGTTGCACTGACATGGGACGGCTACTGGGTCTACCGGATATCAAGGCGGCATGGGGAAGTTGAGACGCCCACGTCCCATCAACCGCCACGTGTCTCCAGGGCCGCAGGCCGTTAGGGCCCACGACGCTCTGTCCTTGCCCTTTGGCTTCGCCTGGAAGCCAAGCCCGAGCACACCTTGGGCCCGAGGGCTACTGTCGGCGTCCTGGACTTGGGGGTATCCACTCCTGCCTGCCTGCAGCCCACCATGTGGCTCCATCGACGGCCTGGTACGGCCCAGCTTCAACAACAATGCAGCAAGACCCTCGCGAGGGGCCAAGCCTCATGAGGCGGACGATGCCAAGACCCCTGAAGGAGTTGGCCTCCTCAGGAGGGCTCCTGAGGGGCAGAGAGATCTATCCAGCTACCTCATGAGGCTCAGCTGACGTGAGCCATGACGACCAAGGCCAGGCGGGTGCCAGGCAGGCGCAGAGCGCAGGTTTCCTCTTCGGTGCAAGGGTAGCAAGCCGTAGGCACAGAGTCCCGAGGAAGCAGCCAAAGGTTTCCATTCTGGTGCAACGAGACCAAGACCGCCAGGACGGCACGACGGAG
The DNA here is from genome assembly GCA_963921465.1 of Triticum timopheevii. Taxonomy (NCBI): domain Eukaryota; kingdom Viridiplantae; phylum Streptophyta; class Magnoliopsida; order Poales; family Poaceae; genus Triticum; species Triticum timopheevii. Next base: position 369,295,892 of record OY997274.1, read on the forward strand.
GTCATCACCGAGCCCACCGCAGCGTCTCGACCAGAGGCTTTTCGCAGGCGAAGACTACTTTTGTCAGGATAGACTGTACTACTTGTCCCCTTTTGAATCCCGCCGTTGTGGGATCCCTTCCCGCTCATATTTTGAAGGAGGACCAGCGCACTATATATAGGGCTTAGCCATCACCATAGGGGAGGATCAATTCCTTCCGAAGCAACACACCAGCTCAAGAACACCTCACCTCCTGAGGCTTGTTCATCCTTGTACTAGTTCATCCATAGCCCCTCGAGGCAATCCACCACACCACACTAGAGTAGGGTATTACACCACAACGATGGCCCAAACTAGTATAAATCTCTGTGTCTTTGTGTCTCTGTGAGCTCAACGTGCTAGGCTAGGGAGGATCGTGAGTAGGCAGGCTGGATAGGTTGAGATCTCCGCACGCATCCCAGTGTTCGAACCTCTCATGGGTTGCCGGACCCAGAAATCTGATTACAGTAGGAAAACATGATGCAAAATGACCGTATCAACTCCCCCAAGCTTAGGCCTCGCTTGTCCTCAAGCGAAAACCGAAATCGAAAAACATGTCCACATGATTAGAGAGAGAGGTGTCGATAAAAACAAAATACGGACATAGAAGCATCGTCCATATTATTACAACAGCAAAACTTTAACATCAAAATTTATCAAATAACTCTGATCATATAACTTTTATGATATAACTTCTCATGAACAAGTAACAATTCATCACAACATCGAAGTATAAAGCATAAAATTTATTGAAAACCAACAAACTATGTTCTCAGTCAACTTTGCAACTCCAATTCATCATATTTTTAGGAAGGGTCACGTATCGGAGCCTTTAGGCATTTCCACATGCTCAACAATCATTTAATCTTCTATGATTTCTAACACTCACAGCGTACTCATGAACAAAAAGTTTTAATTGGAAACATAAAAAGATAGGGGCTTATAGTTTCGCCTCCCAACGACATCACCTCAAGGGTGATGTCAACAATAATAACTCATTCCTACTCATATCCAACTGGATATATGTGCCTAGATCTTTCCTCACCACATGATGCTTGCAAAAAGAGAAAATAAAAAGGAATAGGGAAGAAAACTTTGACTCTTCATAAAAGTAAATGCATAAAAGTAAAAGATAGGCCCTTCACAGAGGGAAGCAGAGGTTGGCATGCGCTTATTTGTTTGTATGCCAAACCCTTAATGCAAAAGAATGTCACGTTATATTGCCCCTTATGATAACAACCTTTATTATGCAGTTTGTCGCTTTTATTATTTTTCCTTCACAAGTTCGTACAATGCTCAATTTTCTCTTACACTAAATGATCCAACACATTTAGAAGCAATTTTTATTGCCTTATTGCACCAATGAAAACTTACTTGAAGGATCTTACTCAATCCATAGGTAGGTTTGGTGGACTCTCAAAATAAGATTTAGGTTAAGGGTTTTTTGGATGCACAAGTAGTATCTCTACTTTGTGCGGAATTTTTGGCTAGAAAAGATATTGAGCAAGAACCACATGTTAACCGATCTATCTTATATCTTATATCTTATATTTACTAATTAGAGGCACCATTGAAGCCTCCACGTTAATTGTAGAAAACAGATAATATTAGCTTTTAGATCATAATTATGCGGCTAAGATTAAATGGTAGGAAAAGAGTCCTATTTGCATACGGAAAAGAGTCCTATTTGCATACGTACATGTTGATCTTCCTGCAAAAAAAGAAAAATACAGCCGTAGGTGATCTAAATAAATACACAGCCGTACGTGAACACATAGGCTGCTCAGCCTCTACCTTCCAAAAGCCTTACGTGATGCTCCAAAAGATATAAAATCCTGAATTTATTATACCCTGGTCTCTTCCTATCTGTCCAGTAAAAAAATCAACGTGAAGCTTTGTAGAAAAATATTCAACATTCAGCAGTCGTGTAAAAAGTCGACATGAAACTCTGAAGAAAGCAATGTGAAGCAATGGTGTATGCTTTGATTTAACAAATATGCGCAGATCTCAGTACCCACGGCCGACTTTTTAGAAAGAAAATATAATTATCAAAGCAAAATTTAATAATAAAAATGTATAAAAATATTATATCAGTCTTGACAAATGTTAACTACTCAAAATGAAAAGGCAAAAACAAAAATTACGTTGTTACTTTAATTTTTAATAATATTTTCCAAATGCACTATATCTCTCCACGCAAAAATAACACGTATTACACTACACACAAAATATTGCGACCTTAGTACGCACGTTTTGACAGCAACAAAGAAAAATTAGAGTAAATCATCACAATATTAAATTGCTCCTCTAAAATAAATATAAAATGGGAATATATAATAACAAATATTACAGTATGTAAATTATTTTTCTAACCTAAGTACATCAAAAAATTCATATTATACCCTGGTCTCTTCCTATCTGTCCAGTAAAAAAATCAATGTGAAGCTTTGTAGAAAAATATTCAACGTTCAGCAGTCGTGTAAAAAGTCGGCATGAAACTCTGAAAAAAGCAACGTGAAGCAATGGTGTATGCTTTGATTTAACAAATATGCGCAGATCTCAGTACCCGCGGCTGACTTTTTAGAAAGAAAATATAATTATCAAAGCAAAATTTAATATTAAAAATGTATAAAAATATTATATCAGTCTTGATAAATGTTAACTACTCAAAATGAAAAGGCAAAAACAAAAATTACGTTGTTACTTTAATTTTTAACAATATTTTCCAAATGCACATAATCTCTCCATGCAAAAATAGCACGTATTACACTACACACAAAATATTGCAACCTTAGTACGCATGTTTTGACAGCAACAAAGAAAAAGTATAGTAAATCATCACAATATTAAATTGCTCCTCCAAAATAAATATAAAATTGGAATATATATTAACAAATATTACAGTATGTAAATTATTTTTCTAACCTAAGTACATCAAAAAATTCAACAAACTAACTAGCGTGCCTTTGTATCTATGTGCAAGTGTCAAGTCGAAGGGGATCCATTCTCTGCGTCTACATTAAGAGATTCAGAAGCTGTTCTAAAATTGGCTGCCCACTTGCAAAACAAAGAAGTAGATCTTACCATGCAAATTCAAGAGCTGACTAGCATGAATGGATATAAAAACTATACATAAATGCAATTCTAATAAGGGATAATATGTTCATTTTAATCCAAAAAGCAGTAAGTTCTGACAATAGAAAGATTATTGTTTTCCTCGGAAGAACTTAGCATTCTCTGTATCGTAGAGTTCAACCAAATTTATATTTATATACTAAAGTTATGTGTTTTCTGTGGTCTGTCCAATGTGGGATACACTTTGATAACAATTTCCCAAATTGGAAGGCATACTTTTAAAATGCCAATAAATTCATTGATATGTGTACTGACAACAAATGGAAACACAATAGTCACGTTTGTCTCCGCAATAAGATGATGAAATAACTGTAAAACCATCATCACCTAACAACAACTTAATCACAATATTTATTTGAAATTATACATAGTAAATATTCTGAACGTGCTAGCCCGTGCATATGCACGGGTTGACGACTAGTGATAATATAACTTGTATGTGAATATGAACAAACATAAATCATTACGTTGTCTTCCTTGTCCAACGTCAACTATTTTGACACAAAATATTTAATGGAGGCTTATTTAAAACAATAATGAGGCTAGCCAACTCACCTCCAGAAGGCTCCCCCGATTGGGCCTTCGTGGGCCGTCAGATCTAGCTTTCAGACACGTCTAAGCCGTTAGATCTTCAGAACAGTCAAACTCGATTTTCACCTCACGGCTGTTTTCGTTGGCCAATGACTGGTGGGATCGTCTCGCACACTCGTTGGCTGGGTAAACTCTGTTCATGTCCCCAAGGGAAATTGCCAATCCGCTCCGCCCACGCGTCAAAACCCTAGCCGCCAGCCCTGCTCGTCCCCTCCACCCCGCTCCCTCCATCCTCTCCCATGTCACCGCCCCTCTTCTCCCCGCTTGCCTCGGCCGCCTCCTCTCCTCCGCCGTGTCGTCGGCCCCCTCCCTCCTCCTACCTCCTCCTTCTCCTCTCAGTCCCGTGCCAGCCGCCGCCCAAACCCTAGCCCCCGTTTCCCTCGATCTCCAAAGTAATCGCATCGACAGCCACCCGCTCCTTCTCACAGCTGCTGCACCATTCCTCCCTTCCTCCCCTCCTCCTTCCCGGATCCCCACCAAGGCGCCGACCTTCAGGGAAAGGGCCAGGCGGTGGCGCACCCGCCGGATCCGAGGCGCATGGGAGGGCAGCAATGGTGCGTCGACCAGATCGAGAGCGACCCCGATGGAGGGGAAGGGACCGGTAGGCGCGTGCAGGCGGCAGAAGCTTGGGGGATTGGGGAGATGGCGGCCAACTGAGTTTCTTTGATTGATCTGGACATGGCCATGGCAGTGCAAGCAAGGGGCGGAGGCAAGCGACCCTCTGGAGCCACGCACGTCGACAGGTAGGAGCCGTGTGACCCTCCTCTCCCCTTCACTTGTCTCCTCCTCCCCTTCCCTTCTCACTCCTCCTCTCCGATCTAGGCTGCACATCTGCGTCCGTGACGTATTTCTCTCTCAATTTTTACTGCTTGATTCTCTGGTTTTCTGATAATCTTTACATGGTTGTAGACCTGAGTGCGTCATGTGCAGCAGCAAGGTGATACATGCCTCTGCCCTTTCTCTATCACAATGACCAATATTTCTAATATTTTTGTGTGATGATTCTTCTGTGAGATGGATCTTTCTAATATTTCTGTTTAATGAAAGTTGTAATCAATTGTCTATTTTCTTTGCACTTTATTATGTGATATCTGTTTGGGGACCTTATTAATATGTGCTAGCTTTCTGCTGATTGAAGGGAGGAGCTCGAGCCGCAACGGTGGTCCACGACGCCATGGCCATCGTCCTTGGTAGGAGGAGCATGCGCCACAGAGACGCCGGGATCTGTCCAGCCCTCGTGCTGCTGTCCGTCCACCCTAGGGCGACCTGCTGACTCCCGGAGCTCATCACACATGGTACCTTTTAGTCCCGATTCATTACTACTGTGCAATATGGACCTCACCTTTTGTTGGTATTGGCTGTAGATGCAGAAAACGGAAGCCTCATGAAGCATGATGCATTACTACTCTGTGCAACATGCATCTCACCTTTTGTTGGTACTGGCTGTAGATGCAGAAAACGGAAGATCTGCCTCCTTTTTTGGTGAGGAGATGAGCCCCTATGGTAAATGAATCTGCGGTAGATCCACTTAATTTAATTCATTTTTGTTGCCTTTAGCCATTTATGCGGTTCTAAAAGTGACTTCACATGTGTTCATTGTCTATTGGTGCAGGTATGCAAGTACATGTCATTTTATAAGAAGGGGATGCATTATTTTCTGGTTTGTGATTCTCCGTACAGAATAGAGAAGTTTCTCCAATGTATTTCTTCCCTCGGATTGGACTGGTACCAGTACAAACTGTGACTTGGCATTTTTGAGTCGTCTTGATACTTCCATAGTAACCTGACAATGTCTTTGTAGTGGTTTACCTTTTTTTTGCAGAGATCATCTGTTATTGTTGTAAAAAAATAACACCAATGTATATCATTAGAATTCTGCAAGAGTAAATATATAAGATGCACGTCTTGTTTATACAGTATCCTCACTGAAATCATTCAGTTGGAGCATGTGAATAGAAATAAATGCCTGAAATTTCAATGATCGTGGTTGGTCGCTTGCCACAGATCAGCAGTGAGATATACAATATGGTCAGTTTACTTTTGCTAGGCCATGGTTAGTTAAGCATGTATTGCCAGAATTTTCCTTCACGTCTATTCCTTATGGGTTGTTCTAGAGGCAATTTGGATTTCTCTTAGATACATCCATGAGTAAGTAATATAGTAGTTATCTTGACCTATTAATCCCATTTGATTTCGTCGCGGTAACAAGGAAGAAGGGTCGGTTTATTTTCCACGAATCACAAAAAATGGTGCCGCTGAGAATATAGGATCAGCTAGGACTAAAAGGTCGGGTCCCGTCCTATTCTTTGCATTCATTCATTTGTCTATTTGCTTGGAATGCTTCTACAAAAGGACTAAGTTATGACTGCTCACTGTCACTATGTCAGATACCATTTTATTTATCTCATTAAGTTGTATTGATTGGCAAAAACACCTCGGAAATGCCAAAAAATAAGCAACTCCTCTTGATCAGCTCAAGAGGATCTCCGGTGGGTTCATGGTATTTCTTAATGTATCTGTATACCAGCCGAACGAGCAAATACTCAAGTGACTGAATGTGGTGACTATAAAAGTCAGAACCGGGTACTTTTATCTCTTGTGGAGAATATAAATATTTTTGTGGGTGCTCTTGTGTACATATAAAAAATTGAAGGTGGTCATGATTCAGCTGACTAGGTTTTTTCTATGTGAAGGAAAGAAAAAAGTTGGTACCTAATAGAACCAAAGTAATCGATCCTCTTCTGTACATTTGTAGAAATAAAACAGAATAGCTTGCAAAGTAGTTTTGATATCATTTTTGGAAATAGCATACAGGTAGTCATGGCAGGTTTTCTATGATCCAAATAAGAGTACACATGCCTTTATTTTAACATACAGATTGAATGTTGATAAGTACATTTTGATTGCTTAGTCAGTGTATTGTCCGTTCAAAAAAAAGTCAATGTATTGATAATAGTTTGGCTTCCTTGGTAGTGTAGATTCAAGGAAATTTATAAAATCCATGCATTCTTTCTTCACTTTTTTGCATTTATATGTTCTATATTGTTGAGTAAACTTAGTTTCAGCTATAACAAGTGAGCTCTATATTCAATTCAGCTAACAGTTTTTGTTCCTACTATTAAAACATATACTACTTTTTAAGAGAAACATACCTAATGTTTTATTTGATTAACCCTGTATGTATAGAAAATTTCATCTAATTTTTTTTCTTAAGTGCTGAAGACTTCCATTAGGGCGCAACTACAAATAGTTCTTATCTTCAGAGCGTAGACTTAGTCTCTCTACCTTTTCTTTTTTGGTTTTGATAATTGGATTAAATTTGTTAGATAGCTGCTGAGTATTTTGATTTGTTCTTAGGAAAATCGTTTACGCCAAGAGATAGAAGACCTGGAGAAGGACACTGGGTATAAGTTGAGAGTTCTCGCACAAAATCATCCGGGCACACCGTAAAATGGATAGATGACCCGTTTGCGCCTCAAGAAGTCATAGGCAGGACCAAATGTATGATGGAGCACACGACCAAAATCTATCCATTTTGGTCGTGCGCTCCATCATACATTTGCGCCTCTAAACTTAGTTTGTTGACTAAATTGTGTGGTTCCCTTTTGCCGTTCTCTACTCTTTTTGCCATTTTAACCTTAAAATATGATATATGATATAATGGTTATTTGTACATCGAGCAGGTGATGTAATTAGTTTCAATAGTGCTTCAGCTCTGCAATTGACAGTTTGACCTCATGCTAGGGCAGCCTCAGCCTAGCATGAGGTAAAGAACAAAAGCATTTTCTTTTTTTGCACATTACAACTTCATGTTATTCCGTTCTCACCATAATAATCATTTTTTTGTTCCATATAAAGTGGCAGTAGGTTCTTTTGTTGCCAATGATTAATTATCTGATCACTTGAGGCATTAATATCATGCTAGCTCTGTATATTGTTGGTGGTCTTCCCACTGTAATTCATTTTCACCATGCTGCTAATTTTGAGTTTTGCTTGTTTTGTACTCACATGTAATTCCTTTGTTCCATCCTTGTTTTGTTATGTGCCAGTGCTGATGGAAGACATCCTGAGTCCTTATTGCATGCTAGAGAACAACAACTATCTTGTTGGTGATTCCCTTGATATTTGGTTCTACAAGTGTGTCATATGTACCAATGAAAGCAAAGATATTCTGAATGTAATAGCTCTATGGGTTGCGCCAAATGGTTTAACAGTGGAAGCGTAACGCTTAAGTACCTGTGGAAGTGTGCTATGCAAGCATTATGAGACAATGCAATGACACCCTGTTTGTACATTCACACCCTTTGAATGCCACAATCAGACTAAGAAGATGCCTAAATGAGTTGTGAGGCTGCCTCCATATAAGTGTTTATGTAAACCGATCTATGTCATTCTACTACCTGTACTGGTATCTGTAATACAATCCACATTGCATTCAATGAGCAAAGTTTGATAAATTGTATCTGTCGTCATATCCACACTAACTTACTCGCTTTTCTGAACATCGTATTTTTTTCACTTGAAAACCGATCTAAGTTAGTCTACTATCTGTAATACAATTAACATTGCATTGTCATCTACTCCCTCTATTTGCAAATGTAAGTCTTTTTAGAGATTTCAACAAGGGATTAAATACAGAGCAACATGAGTGAATCTTCACTCTAAAATACGCCTATAAATTTGTATGTTGTAGTCCATTTGAAATCTCTAAAAATATTTATATTTAGGAATGGAGGGAGTACATATCCTACTTACTCACTACTAACATTCTTTCTAATTCGCTTCTTGCGCCATTGGCGCAACCGGGTCATCTATCCATTTTACGGTGTGTCTGGATGATTTTGTGCGAGAACTCTCAACTTATACCCAATGTCCTTCTCCAGGTCTTCTATCTCTTGGCGTAAACGATTTTCCTAAGAACAAATCAAAATACTCAGTAGCTATCTAACATATTGAAACCAATTATCAACACCCAAAAATAAAGGGTAGAGTGATTAAGGCTACCCTCTGAAGATAAGAACTATTTGTAGTTGCGCCCTTATGGAAGTCTTCATCACTTAAGAAAAACAAATTAGAAGAAATTTTCTATACATACAGGGTTAATCAAATAAAACATTAGGTATGTTTCTCTTAAAAAGCAGTATATGTTTTAATAGTAGGAACAAAAACTGTTAGCTGAATTGAATATAGAGCTCACTTGTTATAGCTGCAATGTATATTCGAAAAACAAGGGCTAACAACAACAAAGAAAGGAAATTTTCAATCATTACTCATCAGTGCTTGTTCTCGCATTTCGTCTTACCCTTGACAATTCATATTTATGAGCATGTTCTTACAGTTCAGACCTAACGTTCTTATTTCCTTTCCTTGGGCATTTCCTCAAGAATCTTGTTGAGCTGTCTGTTTCCCCTCTTTGTGTAATGAATCATTGTGATATTTGTGGTCTTCTCTTTTCTTTTTCTTGATTTGTATTGGATATGCTACTCGCATCTTTGAACATGCATAGGGCCTCTCAGTCTTTAACCCTGACTATAAAAATCCACTGATGGAAGCTGGGGAGGGCCAAAATGAACATCCGGCTCCCTGGGTCTAAGCCATCGAGATGGTAGAGACGACGTTTCCATGTCATCTACTCCAGCAACCGGACAAGGCATATAAAAACCATGGATCCTTTGCTCCCCTGGCCGCAAAATGATCATTGTGATGTCTACAACCTCTTCCTAGATGTATTAATCTCAATCTCATGTTTGGTTTTCTTCCTTTTTCTCTTCTAATGATGTAATTTCTTTTACTAAGATAACACCATGTTTGTTGTATGCCTTATTTGATGTAAGATCCATTTTCTACTTTGAATGAATTTACTGCATATATTTCTTATTTAGTTTAGTTCATCATTCAGAGACGGTGGAATATTTTTGTCCTTCACAGGTTAAATGAGCATTGCGTAGTCCTTCATAGGTTAAATGAGCATTGCGTAAAAGTATGTCTAAGTTCTCTTATTTCAAGTGCTTCAAGTAGATGAAATTTTCTATTTCGAATTTATTACCTTTTAATAATAATCATAATGAGAGAGGGGTATGCTTCTCTCTCTCTCTGGGCAAATGTTACTTTAGACAACATGTACTAAGAAATAAAAACTCTGAAATGTGTTTGAATCGCGCAAAAAGAGTTCATAGTTCTTATTCATACTTGAAACATGTGAGGCTCTACAAATTAAACCATGTTTTTTTCAAGGGCCATATGGATTTAGCAGACCACAACTAAACCGACTGTATATACATGGCCTGTCCTTAGTAAAGGAAACTATTTTCATCGCGAACATGGCTTTAGTTGAAGGCTCTTGCAACATGAAACTATTTTCATCGACAACATGTCTTCAGCAGGTCTCTGCGCCATTTGGCGCAACGGGTCAACTAGTAATCATAAAATATGTCCAAGATAGTGTATTTGCATGTGAATCTTCGCTTCCCTTATTAATTCTTTCATGAATTGCATCATTCACCAATGCTATGTTTGTCAGTCTCCAATAAATTTTACCACTTATACTTTTCCTTATAGGATGTCATTACTTACCATAAGATTAGCAAATGATCCTTTTCATTTATTTTCCTTTCTTTCTATTGAAACATTAAAGTAAAGAAACAAACTCAAACTAGTCTTTATTATATATCTTGCACACGATTACATAGATAGGTGGATCACAAAGCAAACACTCGAAAAGAAAGGATTGAACTAAACTTTTATTCAACTAGATCAAAAGAAAACTAAAGATCAAACTAAAGTAGATGAAAGCAAAGATAGTGGTGGTTATACGATACCGGGACACCTCCCCCAAGCTTGGCACAAACCAATGGGAGTGTCCATATTATGAACTCAAGTCTCCTTTGGTGATGAAGAAGATGGAGGTGGTGAAGTATGAGTGCTCTTCTTCCTCAGCTTACGCTTGAGGATGGAATTTTCCTCCCTTAAGTCATCAATCCCTTGCTCAAGCTTTAGTACCTTTTTGCATAATTCTTGCTTGTTTTCCTGCAAGAGATGAAAAGGGATAAAGTAGATCTTGGTTTCTTTGCTAAATTAGGAAAACTTGACTTCTTGATTTCCACGTGCATGTCCCTAGGTTGGGGTAATGGAACTTCATCTTCATCCGAACTTGTCTCTTCTTTCCTTTTCGGATCATAGTCATGTTATTCTTCCATGGTCCAACCATAACATTCCACATCCCCATAACCTTGGGGTTTGCAATATAATCAACAACATAGCTCTCACCCTCCGAATCTTGAGATGACATATTTTCAGATCTGCCAGAAAACAGCAACAAAGAAGAACAGAATATTTCTCCGTGATATGGTGGTCAATACGTTCGGGGGGTATATGAAGATTTTTTATCTTGGGAAACAAGAAAATGGGAGGAAAACAGAGTCGGGGAGGTTCCCGAGGTGGGCACAACCCACTTGGGCGGGCCAGGGAGCCCTGGCATGCCCTGGTGTCTTGAGACCTCCTTGGGTGCCTTCCTGGTTGTTTCTTATTTTCCTAATTTCTAATATATTCCAAAACTGAAAGGAAATATTTTTTTTCAGATTTTTCGGAGTCCGTTTACTTACCGCATCACTTACCTCCTCTTTTTTAATTATTCTGGAGTGTTCCGGAAGGTCTCTTTTATGTGTTCCTCTAGTGTCATAGTTTGAATAATATTGGTTTCATCATTAATAGGCGTACCTAAAATATAATGTTTAATTCTTTGCCCATTGACCTCCTTTGGGTTAGTAATTTCGGCATTATTTATTTTAATAGCTCCTGAGCGGTAAACCTCTTCGAGGATGTAAGGTTCTTCCCATCTAGAGAGAAGTTTTCCTGCAAAGAATCTGAAATGAGAGTTGTATAGAAGAACATATTCTCCAACTTTGGATTCCCGCTTTTGAATTCTCTTGCATGTCATGTTTCAACTTTTTCTTTAAATAACTTGGCATTTTCATAGGCTTTGGTTCTCCATTTATGGAGTGAAGTAATATTAAATAACCTTTATTCACCGGCAAGTTTGAAATCATAGTTGAGTTCTTTAATTGCCCAGTGAGCTTTGTGTTCTAACTCTAGAGGCAAATGACAAGCTTTTCCATAAACCATTTTATAAGGATACATACCCATAGGATTTTTATAAGCTATTCTGTAGGCCCAAAGTGCATCATCCATTTTCTTAGACCAATTCTTTCAGGACCTATTAACAATTTCCTATAATATTTTGTTTTATTTCTCTATTGCTAAGTTCAACTTGACCACTAGATTGAGGATGATAGGGTGATGCAATTATATGGCTAACATAATATTTAGCAAGCATTTTACAGAAAGCACCGGGAATAAAGTGTGAACTACCATTAGTCAAATATCTAGGGACTCCAGACCTTGGGAAAATAACTTCTTTAAACATTCTAATGGAAGTGTTATGACCAGCACTACTAGTTGGAATAGCTTCTACCCACTTAGTAATGTAATCAACAACAACCAAAATGTGTATACCAATTAGAGGAAGGAAAAGGTCCCATATAATCAAAACCCCAAACATCCAATGCTTCAACCACAAGTGAATAATTCATAGGCATTTCTTGACGCTTACCACTATTACCAATTTTTAGACATTCATCACATGATAAAACAAACTTACGGTTATCCTTGAAGTGAGTAGGCCAATAGAAACTAGATTGCAATACCTTGTGAGTAGTTCTATCTCCCGCATGATGCCCTCCATAAGCTTCGGAGTGACATTTCCGTAGGATTTGTTCATGTTCATGCTCAGGTACACAACGTCTAACAATACCATCTACTCCCTCTTTATAAAGATATGGGTCATCCCAAAAGTAATGTCTTAAATCATAGAAGAACCTTTTCTTTTGTTGGTATGTGAAACTAGGTGGTATGTATTTAGGAAAAATATAATTAGCATAGTCAGCATACTAAGGAGTGTTATGAGAAACATTTATTATAGCTAGTTTTTCATCAGGAAAGCTATCATCAATAGGTAGTGGGTCATCAAGCATATTCTCTAACCTAGATAAGTTATCAGCTACAAGGTTCTCAGCTCCTTTTCTATCAGTTATATTTAAATCAAATTCTTGTAGCAAGAGAACCCACCTAATGAGTCTAGGTTTAGAATCTTTCTTTTCCATAAGATATTTAACAACAACATGATCGGTGTGAACAATAACTTTAGAATCAACAATGTAAGATCTGAATTTGTCACAAGCAAACACAACTGCTAATATTCTTTTTCAGTAGTAGCATAAATTCTTTGGGCACTGTCTAGAGTTTTGCTAGCATAATGAATAACATTTAGTTTCTTATCAACTCTTTGTTCTAGAACATCACCAACAGCATAATCACTAGCATCACACATAATTTCAAAAGCGAAGTTCCAATCAGGTGGTTGACCAATAGGTGCAGAAGTTAAGTCTTTCTTAAGTGTTTCAAAGGCTTCTACACAATCATCATCAAAAACAAATGGAACATCCTTTTGTAAAATATTTGTAAGAGGCCTAGAAATTTTAGAGAAGTCTTTAATAAATCTCCTATAGAAATGAGAGTGACCAAGGAAACTATGAATACCTTTAATATCTTTAGGACATGGCATTTTCTCAATTGCATCAACTCTAGCTTGGTCCACCTCAATAGCCCGTTCATAAATTTTATGTCCCAAGACAATACCTTCATGAACCATAAAGTGACACTTCTCCCAATTCAAGACAAGATTAGTTTGCTCACATCTCTGCAAAACTTGATCAAGGTTGCTTGAGAAATCATCAAAAGAAGATCCATATACAGAATAATCATCCATGAAAACCTCAACAATTTTTTCACAAAATCCAGAGAATATAGCAGTCATACAACTTTGAAAGGTAGCAGGTGCATTGCATAAACCAAAAGGCATACGTCTATAAGCATAAGTTCCAAAAGGGCAAGTAAAGGTGGTTTTCTCTTGATCAGGTTGTGAAACAGGTATTTGAGAAAAAACTAGAATATCTATCTAGGAAGCAAAAGTGTGTGTGCTTTGATAATCTTTCTAACATTTGATCAATAAAAGGCATGGGGTAGTGATCTTTTCTCTTTGCTTTATTTAATTTTCTAAAATCAATAACCATTCTATAGCCAGTAATAATTCTTTGTGGAATGAGTTCATTCTTATCATTAGGAATAACAGTAATACCTCCTTTCTTAGGGACACAATGAATGAGACTCACCCATCTACTATCAGCTATGGGATAGATTATACCCGCTTCCAGAAGCTTTAATATTTTAGTTCTTACCACTTCTTTCATCTTAGGATTCAAATTTCGTTGATGATCAACAACGGCCTTAGCATCAGGTTCCATATTGATCTTGTGTTGACAGAGAGTGGGGCTAATGCCCTTAAGATCATCCAGAGTATATTCAATAGCAGCATGGAGCTTCTTCATAATTTTCAATAATCTCTCTTCTTCATGTTCTAAAAGGTTAGCACTAATAATAAGAGAGTTTATCTTTTTCTCATCAAGATAAGCATATTTCAAAGTGTCTGGAAATTGTTTCAATTCAAACACAGGATCACCTTTAGGTGGAGGAGGACCTCCTAGAGTTTCAGTAGGCAAATTATGTTTGAGAAGTAGTCATTGTTCAAAGAAAATTTTATCCATCTCATTTCTTTCATTCATATGCATATCATTTTCATGGTCTAGCAAATATTGTTCTAGTGGATCAGTTGGAGGCACGACAATAGAAGCAAGACCAATTATTTCATCCTTACTAGGTAATTCTCTCTTATGAGGTTGTCTATTAAACTTGGAAAATTAAACTAATGAGACTCATCACCAAAGCTAACAACGACAATTTGGTTTTCACAATCTATTTTAGCATTGACAGTGATCAAGAAAGGTCTACCAAAGATAACGGGACATAAGTCATCTTGTGGGGAACAAAGAACTAGAAAATCAGTAGGGTATTTTATTTCCCCGCACAAGACTTCAACATCTCTAACAATCCCAAGTGGTGTGATGGTGTCTGTATTAGCAAGTTTAGTAGTAACATCGATGTCTTCTATTTCGACGGGTGCTATGTCATTCATAATTTCTTGGTATAAGCTAAAAGTAATAGCACTCGCGCTAGCACCTAAATCACATAAACCATGAGAACAATGATCTTCTATTTTAATTGAGACAACAAGCAAGCCAACAACAGGTCTATGTTTACCTTTTTCATTGGGTTTGGCAATTCTAGCAGCTTCATCACATAAGTAAATTATATGCCCATCAATATTTTCTACCAGGAGATCTTTAACCATAGCAACACTAGGTTCTACTTTAATTTGTTCAGCAGGTTTAGGTGCTCTAATATTACTTTTGCGAACCACAGTTGAAACCTTAGCATGTTCCTTTATCCTCACAGGGAAAGGTGGTTTCAATATAAGCAGTAGGCACAACTGGATCAACATTGTAAATAATAGTTTCATCTTTAGCTATGCCGGGTTCTTTAATTTCTTGTTTGATAGGGGATGATATTTAAACCACTTCTCCTTAGTGAGATCAACATGAGTAGCAAATGATTCACACGAGGAGGCTACTATCTCAGAGTCAAGTCCATATTTGGTGCTAAACTTGCAAAAAGCATAGGTATTTATAAAGGCTTTAACACAATCAAATTCAAGTTTAATACCTGACTCTTTACCTTCATCGAGTTCGCAATCTTCAGAGTTGCGTTTAATTCTTTTCTAAAATATCCCACCTGAATTCAATAGTCTTCTTCATAAAAGAACCAGTACAAGAAGTATCGAGCATGGGTCGATCATCATGAGAAAGCCTATCATAAAAATTCTGAATAATAATTTGTCTTGATAGCTCATGATTAGGGCATGAATATAACATTAACTTAAGCCTCCCCCAAGATAGAGCGATACTTTCTCCTTCACGAGGCCAAAAATTATATATATAATTCCGATCACGATGAACTAGATGCATAGGATAATATTTTTGGTGAAATTCCAATTTCAATCAAATTCCAGTTCCAAGATCCAATATCATCCCATAGCCTATATCATGCTAATGCTTTTCCCTTCAAAGATAAAGGGAAAACCTTCTTCTTAGCATCATCTCCGGGCAAACCTGCAAGCTTAAATAATCCACAAATTTCATCCACATATATCAAGTGCATATCAGGATGTTCAGTTCCATCTCCCGCATAAGGATTAGCATGCAGTTGTCCTATCATACCCGAAGGAATTTCATAACCAATATTTTCAGTAGGTGCAGTAGGTTGAGAGGCAACTAATTTTGGTTCCGGTCGAGGTGATGATACCCCAAACAAACCCCTCAAAGGATGATTCTCCATAGTAACAAGTAACAATAAATTTCATCACTAGTAGTAATCTTCCCTTACCATATTCCACTTACCAAGAGCGCTTCACTCCCCGGCAACGACACCGGAAAAGAGCCTTGATGATGCACATGTATATGGGATCAATTGTAGTCCTTTCGATAACTAAGAGTGTCGAACACAACGAGAAGCAGAAGGAAATGACAAGTGGTTTTCAGCAAGGTATTTTCTGCAAGCACTGAAATAGTCGGTAAAAGGTAGTTTGATAGCAAGATAATTTGCAAGAAGCAAGTAACAGTAATGATAAATAAAGTTCTTAGGTAGCCCAATCCTTTTTCTTGGCAAAGGATAGGCCAAAACGGTCTCTTATGATAAGCAAAGCGTTCCTAAGGGTACACGGGAATTTCATCATATCACTTTCATCATGTGTGTTTGATTCATGTTCGCTACTTTGATAATTTGATATGTGGGTGGACCAGTGCTTAGGTGTTGTTCTTACTTGAACAAACCTCCTACTTATGATTAACCCCCTCACAAGCATCCGCAACTACGAGAAAAGTATTAAGATAAAATCTAACCATAGCATTAAACTTTTTTATCCAAATCAGTCCCTTACGAAGTAGAGCATGAACTAGGGTTTAAGCTCTATCACTCTAGCAACCCATCATCTAATAACTACTCCACAATGCATTCCCTTAGGCCCAAATATGGTGAAGTGCCATGTAGTCGATGTTCAGATGAGACTACTAAGGGAATCACGACATACATATCATCAAAATATCAAACACATATCAAGTTCACATGATTACTTAAAACATGACTTCTCCCGTAACCTCAAGAACAAAATTAAATACTCACAAATAATAATCATGCTCAAGATCACATGGGTACTAAATAGCATAACGGATCTGAACATATAATCTTCCACTAAATAAACTATATAGTAATCAACTACAAGATGTAATCAACACTACTAGTCAACCACAAGGACCAATCTAAGGTTCCGGTACAAAGATTGAACACAAGAGATGAACTAGGGTTTGAGAGGAGATGGTGCTATTGAAGATGTTGATCGAGATGGCCCTCCCAAAGATGGGAGAGTTGTTGGCGATGACGATGATTTCCCTCTCTGGGAGGGAAGTTCCCCCGGTGGAATTGCTCCGCCAGAGGGCAGATGTGCTCCTCCCATTTTCTGTTGGGGAATGTAGTAATTTCAAAAAAATTCCTATGCACACGCAAGATCATGGTGATTCATAGCAACGAGAGGGGAGAGTGTTGTCCACGTACCCTCGTAGACCGAAAGCGGAAGCGTTAGAACAACGTTGTTGATGTAGTTGTACGTATTCACGGCCCAACCGATCAAGCACCGAAACTACGACACCTCCGAGTTCTAGCGCACGTTCAGCTTGATGACGATTCCCGTACTCCGATCCAGCAGAATGTCGGGGATGAGTTCCGTCAGCACGACGGCGTGGTGACGATCTTGATGTTCTACCGTCGCAGGGCTTTGCCTAAGCACCGCTAAAATATTATCGAGGAGGACTATGGTGGAGGGGGGGCACCGCACACGACTAAGAGATCAAGAGATCAATTGTTGTGTCTAGAGGTGCCCCCCTGCCCCCGTATATAAAGGAGCCAGGGGGAGGGGCGGCCAGCCTAGGAGGGGGCGCGCCAAGGGAAGTCCTACTCCCACCGGGAGTAGGACTCCCTCCTTTCCTTGTTGGACTAGGAGAAGGGGGAAGGAGGAGGGAGAGAGGAAGGAAAGGGGGGGCCGCCGCCCCCCTCTCCTGGTCCTATTCGGACTAGGGGGGAGGGGCGCGTGGACCAGCCCTTGCCTCCTCTCCTCTTCTCCACTAAGGCCCATGTAGGCCCATTAAGCCCCCGGGAGGGTTCCGGTAACCTCCCGGTACTCCAGTAAAATCCTGATTTCACCCGAAACACTTCAGACATCCAAATATAGGCTTCCAATATATCAATCTTCATGTCTCGAACATTTAGAGACTCCTCGTCATGTCCATAATCTCATCTGGGACTCCGAACAAACTTTGGTACATCAAAACTCATAAACTCATAATATAATTGTCATCGAAACCTTAAGCGTGCGGACCCTAGGGGTTCGAGAACTATGTAGACATGACCGAGACTCGTTTCCGGTCAATAACCAATAGCGGAACCTGGATGCTCATATTGGCTCCTACATATTCTACGAAGATCTTTAACGGTCAAACCGCATAACAACATACGTTGTTCCTTTGTCATCGGTATGTTACTTGCTCGAGATTCGATCGTCGCTATCCAATACCTAGTTCAATCTCGTTACCGGCAAGTCTCTTTACTCATTACATAATGCATTATTCCGTTACTAACTCATTAGCTACATTGCTTGCAAGGCTTGTAGTGATGTGCATTACCGAGAGGGCCCAGAGATACCTCTCCGACAATCGGAGTGACAAAACCTAATCTCTAAATACACCAACTCAACATGTACCTTTGGAGACACCTGTAGAGCTCCTTTATAATCACCCAGTTATGTTGTGACGTTTGGTAGCACATAAAGTGTTCCTCCAGTAAACGGGAGTTGCATAATCTCATATTTATAGGAACTTGTATAAGTCATGAAGAAAGCAATAGCGACATACTAAACGATCAAGTGCTAAGCTAACGGAATGGGCCAAGTCAATCACATCATTCTCCTAATGATGTGATCCCGTTATTCAAATGACAACACATATCTATGGTTAGGAAACATAACCATCTTTGATTAATGAGCTAGTCAAGTAGAGGCATACTAGTGACATTAAGTTTGTCTATGTATTCACACATGTATTATGTTTCCGCTTAATACAATTCTAGCATGAATAATAAACATTTATCATGATATGAGGAAATAAATAATAACTTTATTATTGCCTCTAGGGAATATTTCCTTCAGTCTCCCACTTGCACTAGAGTCAATAATCTAGATTACACAGTAATGATTCTAACACCCATGGAGTCTTGGTGCTGATCATGTTTTGCTCGTGGAAGAGGCTTAGTCAACGGGTCTGCAACATTCAGATCCGTATGTATCTTGCATATCTCTATGTCTCCCACCTGGACTTGATCCCGGATGGAATTGAAGCGTCTCTTGATGTGTTTGGTCCTCTTGTGAAATCTGGATTCCTTTGCCAAGGCCAGTATTGTCACAGAAGATCTTCATTGGTCCCGATGCACTAGGATGGCATCTAGATAGGAAATGAACTCTTTCATCCAGATTCCTTCATTTGTTGCTTCCGAAGTAGCTATGTACTCCGCTTCGCATGTAGATCCTGCCACGACGCTTTGTTTAGAACTGCACCAACTGATAGCTCCACCGTTCAATATAATCACGTATCCGGTTTGCGATTTAGAATCGTCCGGATCAGTGTCAAAGATTGCATCGACGTAACCATTTACGACTAGCTCTTTGTCACCTCCATAAATGAGAAACATATCCTTAGTCCTTTTCAGGTATTTCAGGATGTTCTTGACCGCTGTCCAGTGATCCACTCCTGGATTACTTTGGTACCTCCCTGCCAAACTTATTGCTAAGAATACGTCAGGTCTGGTACACAGCATTTCATACATGATAGAGCCTATGGCTGAAGCATAGGGAACATCTTTCATTTTCTCTCTATATTCTGCTGTGGTCGGGCATTGAGTCTGACTCAACTTCACACCTTGTAATACAGGCAAGAACCCTTTCTTTGCCTGACCCATTTTGAACTTTTTCAAAACTTTATCAAGGTATGTGCTTTGTGAAAGTCCAATTAAGCGTCTTGATCTATCTCTATAGATCTTGATGCCCAATATGTAAGCAGCTTCACCGAGGTCTTTCATCGAAAAACTTTTATTCAAGTATCCCTTTATGCTATCCAGAAATTCTATATCATTTCCAATTAACAATATGTCATCTACATAAAATATCAGAAATGCTACATAGCTCCCACTCACTTTCTTGTAAATACAGGCTTCTCCAAAAGTCTGTATAAAACCATATGCTTTGATCACACTAACAAAGCGTTTATTCCAACTCTGAGAGGCTTGCACCAGTCCATAAATGGATCGCTGGAGCTTGCACACTTTGTTAGCACCTTTTGGATCGATAAAACCTTCCGGTTGCATCATATACAACTCTTCTTCCAGAAATCCATTCAGGAATGCAGTTTTGACATCCACTTGCCATATTTCATAATCATAAAATGCGGCAATTGCTAACATGATTTGGACAGACTTAAGCATCGCTACGGGTGAGAAAGTATCATCGTAGTCAACCCTTGAACTTGTTAAAAACCTTTCGCAACAGGTCGAGCTTTGTAGACATTTACATTACCATCAGCGTCAGTCTTCTTCTTGAAGATCCATTTATTCTCGATGGCTTGCCGATCATCGGGCAAGTCAACCAAAGTCCACACTTTGTTCTCATACATGGATCCCATCTCAGATTTCATGGCCTCAAGCCATTTTGCGGAATCTGGGCTCATCATCACTTCCTCATAGTTCGTAGGTTTGCCATGGTCAAGTAACATGACTTCCAGAATAGGATAACCGTACCACTCTGGTGCGGATCTTACTCTGGTTGACCTACGAGGTTCGGTAGTAACTTGATCTGAAGTTTCATGATCAATATCATTAGCTTCCTCACTAATTGGTGTAGTTGTCACAGGAACCGGTTCTTGTGATGAACTACTTTCCAATAAGGGAGCAGGTACAGTTACCTCATCAAGTTCTACTTTCCTCCCACTCACTTCTTTCGAGAGAAACTCCATCTCTAGAAAGGATCCAAATTTAGCAACAAAAATCTTGCCCTCAGATCTGTGATAGAAGGTGTACCCAATAGTCTCTTTTTGGTATTCTATGAAGACACATTTATCCAATGTGTGTTCGAGCTTATCTGGTTGAAGTTTCTTCACATAAGCATCGCAACCCCAAACTTTAAGAAACGACAACTTTGGTTTCTTGCCAAACCACAGTTCATAAGGCGTCATCTCAACGGATTTTGATGGTGCCCTATTTAACATGAATGCGGCCGTCTCTAAAGCATAACCCCAAAACGATAGCGGTAAATCAGTAAGAGACATCATAGATCGCACCATATCTAGTAAAGTACAATTACGACGTTCGGACACACCATTTCGTTGTGGTGTTCCGGGTGGCGTGAGTTGCGAAACTATTCCGCATTGCTTCAAATGTAAACCAAACTCATAACCCAAATATTCTCCTCCACGATCGGATCGTAGAAATTTTATTTTCTTGTTACGATGATTTTCCACTTCACTCTGAAATTCTTGAACTTTTCAAATGTTTCTGACTTTTGTTTCATCAAATAGATATACCCATATCTGCTCAAATCATCTGTGAAGGTGAGAAAATAATGATACCCGCCGCGAGCCACAATATTCATTGGACCACATACATCAGTATGTATGATTTCCAACAAATTAGTTGCTCGCTCCATAGTTCTGGAGAACGGCGTTTTAGTCATCTTGCCCATGAGGCATGGTTCGCAAGTACCAAGTGATTCATAATCAAGTGATTCGAGAAGTCCATCAGTATGGAGTTTCTTCATGCGCTTTACACCAATATGACCTAAACGGCAGTGCCACAAATAAGTTGCACTATCATTATCAACTCTGCATCTTTTGGCTTCAACATTATGAATATGTGTATCACTACTATCGAGATTTAATAAAAATAGACCACTCTTCAAGGGTGCATGACCATAAAAGATATTACTCATATAAATAGAACAACCATTATTCTCTGATTTAAATGAATAACCGTCTCGCATCAAACAAGATCCAGATATAATGTTCATGCTCAACGCTGGCACCAAATAACAATTATTCAGGTCTAAAACTAATCCCGATGGTAGATGTAGAGGTAGTGTGCCGACTGCGATCACATCGACTTTGGAACCATTTCCCACGCACATCGTCACCTCGTCCTTAGCCAATCTTTGCTTAATCCGTAGTCCCTGTTTCGAGTTGCAAATATTAGCAATAGAACCAGTATCAAATACCCAGGTGCTACTGCAAGCATTAGTAAGGTACACATCAATAACATGTATATCACATATACCTTTGTTCACCTTGCCATCCTTCTTATCCGCCAAATACTTGGGGCAGTTCCGCTTCCAGTGTCCAGTCTGCTTGCAGTAGAAGCACTCAGTCTCAGGCTTAGGTCCAGATTTGGGTTTTTTCTCTTGAGCAGCAACTTGCTTGCTGTTCTTGTTGAAGTTCCCCTTCTTCTTCCCTTTACCCTTTTTCTTGAAACTTCTAGTCTTATTGACCATCAACACTTGATGCTCCTTCTTGATTTCTACCTCCGCAGCCTTTAGCATTGCGAAGAGCTCGGGAATAGTCTTGTCCATCCCTTGCATATTATAGTTCATCACGAAGCTCTTCTAGCTTGGTGGTAGTGATTGAAGAATTCTGTCAATGACACTATCATCACGAAGATTAACTCCCAGTTGAATCAAGTGATTATTATACCCAGACATTTTGAGTATATGTTCACTGACAGAACTATTCTCGTCCATCTTGCAGCTATAGAACTTATTGGAGACTTCATATCTCTCAATCCGGGCATTTGCTTGAAATATTAACTTCAACTCCTGGAACATCTCATATGCTCTATGATGTTCAAAACGTCTTTGAAGTCCCGGTTCTAAGCCGTAAAGCATGGCACACTGAACTATCGAGTATTCATCAGCTTTGCTCTGCTAGACGTTCTTAATGTCGTCAGTTGCATCTGCAGCAGGCCTGGCACCCAGCGGTGCTTCCAGGACGTAATTCTTCTGTGCAGCAATGAGGATAATCCTCAAGTTACAGACCCAATCCGTGTAATTGCTACCATCATCTTTCAGCTTAGCTTTCTCAAGGAATGCATTAAAATTCAACGGAACAACAACACGAGCCATCTATCTACAACAAACATAGACAAGCAAAATACTATCAGGTACTAAGTTCATGATAAATTTAAGTTCAATTAATCATATTACTAAAGAACTCCCACTTAGACAGACATCTCTCTAGTAATCGAAGTGATCACGTGATCCAAATCAACTAAACCATGTCCGATCATCATGTGAGATGGAGTAGTTTTCAATGGTGAACATCACTATGTTGATCATATCTACTATATGATTCACGTTGGACCTTTCGGTCTCCGTGTTCCGAGGCCATATCTGTATATTCTAGGCTCGTCAAGTTTAACCTGAGTATTCTGCGTGTGCAACTGTTTTGCACCCATTGTATTTGAACGTAGAGCCTATCACACCTGATCATCACGTGGTGTCTCAGCACGAAGAACTTTCGCAACGGTGCATACTCAGGGAGAACACTTCTTGATAATTAGTGAGAGATCATCTTAAAATGCTACCGTCAATCAAAGCAAGATAAGATGGATAAAGGATAAACATCACATGCAATCAATATAAGTGATATGATATGGCCATAATCATCTTGTGCTTGTGATCTCCATCTCCAAAGCACCGTCGTGATCACCATCATCACCGGTGCGACACCTCCATCGTAGCATCGTTGTCGTTTACGCCATCTATTGCTTCTACGACTATTGCTACCGCTTAGTGATAAAGTAAAGCAATTACAGGGCGTTTGCATTTCATACAATAAAGCGACAACCATATGGCTACTGCCAGTTGCTGATAACTTCGGTTACAAAACATGATCATCTCATACAATAAAATATAGCATCACGTCTTGACCATATCACATCACAACATGCCCTGCAAAAACAAGTAAGACGTCCTCTACTTTGTTGTTGCAAATTTTACGTGGCTGCTACGGGCTGAGGAAGAATCATTCTTACCTACACATCAAAACCACAATGATAGTTCGTCAAGTTAGTGCTGTTTTAACCTTCGCAAGGACCGGGCGTAGCCACACTTGGTTCAACTAAAGTTGGGGAAACAGACACCCGCCAGCCACCTGTGTGCAAAGCACGTCGGTAGAACCAGTCTCGCATAAGCGTACGCGTAATGTCGATACGGGCCGCTTCATCCAACAATACCGCCGAACCAAAGTATGACAGGCTGGTAAGCAGTATGACTTGTATCTCCCACAACTCACTTGTGTTCCACTCGTGCATAGAACATCTACGCATAAAACCAGGCTCGGATCCCACTGTTGGGGAACGTAGTAATTTCAAAAAAATTCCTATGCACACGCAAGATCATGGTGATGCATAGCAACGCGAGGGGAGAGTGTTGTCCATGTACCCTCATAGAACGAAAGCGGAAGCGTTAGAACAACACGGTTGATGTAGTCATACGTCTTCACAGCCTGACCGATCAAGCACCAAAACTACGGCACCTCCGAGTTCTAGCACACGTTGAGCTCGATGACGATCCCCGTACTCCGATCCAGGAGAATGTCGGGGATGAGTTCCGTTAGCACGATGGCATGGTGATGATCTGGATGTTCTACCGTCGCAGGGCTTTGCCTAAGCACCGCTACAATATTATCGAGGAGGACTATGGTGGAGGGGGGCACCGCACACGGCTAAGAGATCAAGAGAACAATTGTTGTGTCTAGAGGTGCCCCCTGCCCCCGTATATAAAGGAGCCAGGGGGAGGGGGCGACCGACCTAGGAGGGGGCGCGCCAAGGGGAGTCCTACTCCCCCGGGAGTAGGACTCCCTCCTTTCCTTGTTGGACTAGGAGAAGAGGGGAAGGAGAAGGGAGAGAGGAAGGAAAGGGGGGGCGCCGCCCCCCTCTCCTTGTCCTATTCGGACTAGGGGAGAGGGGCGCATGGCCAAGCCCTTGCCTCCTCTCCTCTTCTCCACTAAGGCCCATGTAGGCCCATTAAGCCCCCGGGAGGGTTCCGGTAACCTCCCGGTACTCCGGTAAAATCCCGATTTCACCCGAAACACTTCCGACATCCAAATATAGGCTTCCAATATATCAATATTCATGTCTCGACCATTTCGAGACTCCTCATCATGTCCGTAGTCTCATCCGGGACTCCGAACAAACTTCAGTACATCAAAACTCATAAACTCATAATATAACTGTCATCAAAACCTTAAGCGTGTGGACCCTACAGGTTCGAGAACTATGTAGACATGACCGAGACTCGTTTCCGGTCAATAACCAACAGTGGAACCTGGATGCTCATATTGGATCCTACATATTCTACGAAGATCTTTATCGGTCAAACCGCATAACAACATACGTTGTTCCCTTTGTCATCAGTGTGTTACTTGCCCGAGATTCGATCGTCGGTATCCAATACCTAGTTCAATCTTGTTACCGGCAAGTCTCTTTACTCGTTACGTAATGCATCATTCCGGAACTAACTCATTAGCTACATTGCTTGCAAGGCTTGTAGTGATGTGCATTACCGAGAGGGCCCAAAGATACCTCTCCAACAATCGGAGTGACAAAACCTAATCTCGAAATACGCCAACTCAACATGTACCTTTGGAGACACCTGTAGAGCTCATTTATAATCATCCGGTTTCGTTGTGACGTTTGGTAGCACACAAAGTGTTCCTCCGGTAAATGGGAGTTGCATAATCTCATAGTTATAGGAACTTGTATAAGTCAGGAAGAAAGCAATAGCGACATACTGAACGATCAAGTGCTAAACTAACGGAATGGGTCAAGTCAATCACATCATTCTACTAATGATGTGATCCTGTTAATCAAATGACAACACATGTCTATGGTTAGGAAACATAACCATCTTTGATTAATGAGCTAGTCAAGTAGAGGCATACTAGTGACATTAAGTTTGTCTATGTATTCACACATGTATTATGTTTCCGCTTAATACAATTGTAGCATGAATAATAAACATTTATCATGATATGAGGAAATAAATAATAACTTTGTTATGCCTCTAGGGCATATTTCCTTCAGTTTCCGCCTCGAGACGGCGGCGCTTCGTCCCGGAAGTCCTCTCCTTATTTTTTCTAGGTCAAAATGACTTATATACTAGAAGAGGGGCACCAGAAGTGGGCCAAGGAGGGCACAACCCACCAGGGTGCGCCTGGGCGCCTAGCATGCCCAGGTGGGTTATGCCCACCTAGTGGGCCCCCTTTGGTAGTTATTGGCTCCAATATTTATTATATATTCCAAAACAATTCCGTAAATTTTCAGCTCATTTGGAGACGTGTAAAATAGGGAACTCTGGCATAGCTTTTTCAGGTTCAGAATTCCAGTTTCGGTATTCTCCCTCTTTTTGTAAACCTTGCATATTATGAGAGAAATGGCATTAGAATTACTCCCAGAAGCATTATTACGCATAAAAACATGATAAATAACAGTATAAAAACATGATACAAAACAGACGTATGAGGTACATCGCCAACATTAGCCCACAGGTTAACTTGGATTCATCCATGTTAAACTTCAGATTGAAGATAAGTCCGGGTCATCTTCTTTTGAGTCGGAACTTTCCCTTTTGCTCCTTTAGCTTATTCCTGTCGGGTTATAGTAGACCGTCGGCTCATGATACTATTATACATGGCATTTCATGCTTCCTCTTGCCATGGCATCACCTTCCTGAATTTATGAAATGTGGATGTGATGTCACGCCGAATCTTTGAGCATATATGTCAGGCCCGAAAATTGAGGCACCTTTTCACCCAAAATTTACTGCGCTGCCTCTACTTTCGCACTTTCCGTTCCACCTTCTTGCCATCTTATAAATACACACGAGGGCCTTCGAGATTCACTTTTACTGCTTCTACCCCTCGCTTCGTCTTCATCCTTACGGTTGTGGCTTCTCACAACCGAAGCACCACCGCATCTCCCGAGCTTCTGTGGCCATCTCAACTGCGACCTCAACACCGTCCAAGTTGTCACCGGAGCTCACCAAGAATGCTCTGGCCACTCCCTCTGCGCTTAGGTACACCAAGAATTCTCCTTTTATATCTGCAGTGCCCCACTCTTCTGTGTAGTTCATCAAGGTTTGTTGGTGTTTGTTGCGTGTCCAACGTATCTATAATTTTTGATTGTTCCATGCTAATATATTATCAGTGTTGGATATTTTATATACATTTACAAGCAAATTTATATAATTTTTTGGGACTAACCTATTAAGTTAGTCCTAGTGCCAGTTGCTGTGTTTTGCTTGTTTTTGACTTTGCATAATATCAGTACCAAACGAAGTCGAAATGCCGCGAAACTTATAGGTGATTGTTTTTCTGGCAATAAGAGACCCTGGAAGCTTCGGGAGGGAACGAGAAGCTAAAAGAGTAGCACACTAGGCACCAGGGCATGCCCTGGTGGGTAGTGGGGCCCACAAGCCTTACTTTGACCTAACTCTTCCTCTATAAATACTCTAAAATCAGAAAACCTATCAGGGAGTCCACAAAATACTTTTTCCACCATCGCAAGCTCCAGAACCATGAGGTCCCATCCAGAGGCCTTTTCTGGAACTCTGCCGGAGGAGGAAATGATCATCCAGAGTCCATAGTTAGTAGTTAGATGGCCTCTTCTCTCCTTTTGATCTTCAATACAATGTTCTCCTTGGTGTTCTTGGAGATATATTTGATGTAATGAATTTTTGCGGTGTGTTTGTGGGGATCCAATGAATTATGAGTTTATGAAAACAAACTATTCTGTTAGTACGACATCGATTAATTCTAAAACGTAATCGTAAAAGCGTATTATGACTGGGCGGATGCGTATTGTGACGGTGAACCCACAAAGTCAATCCGTGCTTTAGGGAAGATTTGAGTTTTCTCTGAACTCTTTTATGCATGATTGTTCACTACTGCAGGATGCTGCAAATGCGACACTACAATCAGAGACCGTTCGACGAAACTATGTGCGATGCATTAATCGCAAAAGGTGATGTTAAAACCCATCAAAAATGATGCAAAATGTTTGCGATGGTGGATACATCAAACACGCTTTAGATTTTAGTTGCATGTGCGTTGCGGGGCATATGGTTCAGTTCAATGAACTGTTTGTGATGAGGAAGAACAAAAGAAATGGGCAGCCAGATGGAGGCATGTGCGGTATACGGCATACAGTTCACTCGGATAAACTGTTTGCGTTGAGCCAAGATAACAAAAACGGTTCAATTTAACAAGATGTGTGTGGTACGCGGCAAATAGGTCTGTAATCAGAAATGTGTGCGAAGACCGATAATAACACAGACGATTGCTGATAATAAGACGTGTGTGTGTTGTGCGTTGGTATTGCATACAGAACAAGAACATATATATATATATATATATATATATATATATATATATATATATATATATATATACACACACACACACACACTTATAAGGACATGGTTGCATAACCAAATTAAACATCCAATTACATAGGTGGCTACTACACACATCGCATTTCCACACACCAAGTCAACTATATATTACATGCATAATTAACTAGGATAAACAATCATCTGATCATCATCTACTTCTCATGACGCATGCTGCTACTACTTTGCTCGTGGCTCGATCTGGCCTCGTTGATTTCGATAATGAGGCACTTCCTCATGTCAACGATCCACCTGTGCATCTCGTAGCATGTGTACACGCTCTTGGCCGCGGACCTGTGGTGAGGTTCATCAAGTTTCCGCATCCAGGCCTCGTGCCAGGATACGAGACTTGTTCTCTTGGCATCCTGCTTCATCTTTTTGTGGTAGGGGTCAATGATGGCCGAGGCGAGTTCAACCAAGGAGTCCTTCTTTGTGCTGCCCCAGACCCTGTAGTGCTCAGGTATTTCGACATGGTTCTTCCAGGCCAAGCCTGTAACCCTGAGCACTTTTACATAATCGCTGGTTTCCACTGTAGCGAACTTGTAGTCTGTGTTGTTGACAAACCTGGAGAAACGGTCGCAAGGATCTGTGGCCATGCAGTAGTGGTAGATGAGGACATGATGGTGCATGCACAACTGGGCGATGGCAACCTTCTAATCTTTGCCGGGAAGAGCTTCCCTTTTTCAGACAAACGATGACACACAAAATGAGCATGCTCATTGAAAGATTTTCTCTCAACTAAACTAGTTCGGGTTTCAGCACGAGCACAAATGGATCGAAGATGATCCAGGTAGAAAACTTTAAGTGGATCCATATCAATAGATTTTTAGCAAGCAAAGATGCAATCAAATAGAAGGCACAAGGAAAAACAAACAAAAAGACATACGAAAAGAAGGCGAATAAAAAGGCAAATATTTTTGAAAATTGTTTTAGAAGTGGGGGAGAGGAAAATGAGAGGCGAATGGAGAATAATGTAATGCAAGAGCTGAGAGTTTACGATGGGTACTTGGTATGTCCTGACTTGGCATAGATCTCCCCGACAACGACACTAGAAATTCTTCCTGCTACTTCTTGAGCTTGCGTTGGTTTTCCCCTTGAAGAGGAAAGGGTGATGCAGCAAAGTAGAGATAAGTATTTCCCCCAGTTTGAGAACCAAGGTATCAATCTAGTAGGAGAAGATGCACAAATCACCGAATACCTGCACAAACAATCAAACAAACTTGCACCCAATGCAATAAAGGGGTTCTCGATCCTTCACGGTTACTTGAAAAAGTGAGATCTGATAAAGATAGATAAACGATAAAGTAAGTATTTTTGGTATTTTTGGTGTATAGATCGGAAAGTAAAAGATTGCAAAATAGTAGATCGGAAAGTAATATTGTAGATCGGAAACTTGTACGATGGAAAATAGACCCGGGGGCCATAGCTTTCACTAGGGGCTACTCTCAAGATAGCAAACAATACGGTAGATGAACAAATTACTACTGAGAAATTGATAGAAAAGCGCAAAGTTATGACGATATGTAAGGCCGAATTGATTCTGCATCTACTAGTATTACTCCACACATCGACCGCTATCAGCATGCATCTAGAGTATTAAGTTCATAAAGAACAGAGTAAAGCATTAAGTAAAATGACATGATGTAGAGGAATTAACTCAAGCAATATGATGAAAACCCCATCTTTTTATCCGCGATGGCAACAATACAATATGTGCCTTGCTGCCACTACTGTCACTGGGAAAGTACACCGCAAGATTGAACCCAAAGCTAAGCACTTCTCCCATTGCAAGAAAAACCAATCTAGTTGGCCAAAACAAACCGATAGTTCAATGAGGATTACAAAGATATCAAATCATGCATATAAGAATTCAGAGAAGATTCAAATAATATTCATAGATAAGCTGATCATAAATCCACAATTCATCGGATCTCGACAAACACACCGCAAAAAGTATTACATCGAATAGATCTCCAAGAACATCGAGGAGAACATGGTATTGAGAATCAAAGAGAGAAGATGAAGCCATCTAGCTACTAGCTACGGACCCGTAGGTCTGTGGTAAACTACTCACGCTTCATTGGAAGGGCAATAGAGATGATGAAGAAGCCCTCCGTGATCGAATCCCCCTCCGGCAGGGTGCCGGAAATGGCCCCTAGATGGGATCTCATGGGAACAGAAGGTTGCGGTGGTGGAGAAGTGTTTCATGGATAACTCCGGTGGTTTGGGGATATATGGGAATATATAGGCGAAAGAATTAGGTCAGTAGGGTCATGGGGGGCCCACAAAGGTGGGGGTCGTGCCCTACCCCCTGGGCGTGCCCTCCGTCCATGTGGGCTCCTCGTGGATCGTCCAACCTCATCTTCAAGTCTCCTGGTTGTCTTCTGGTCCAAGAAAAATCATCACAAATGTTTTATTCCGTTTGGACTCCGTTATGTGTTCCTTTTCTGCGAAACTCAAAAACAAGGAAAAAACATGAATTGGCACTGGACTCTAGGTTAATAGGTTAGTCCCAAAAAATAATATAAAATAGCATATTAATGCATATAAAACATCCAAAACAAATAATATAATAGCATGGAACAATCAAAATTATAGATACGTAGGAGACGTATCAAGCATCCCCAAGCTTAATTCCTGCTCGTCCTCGAGTACGTAAACGAAAAAAACATAATTTTTGATGTGGAATTCTACCTAACATATTTATTCATGTAATTTTATTTATTGTGGCATGAATGTTTAAATCCATAAGATTCTAAATAAATGTTTAATATTAACATAAAAACAATAATACGTCAAGCATACTAACAATGCAATTATGTCTTGTCAAAATATCATGGCCAAAGAAAGCTTATCCCTACAACATCATATAGTATGGCTATGCTCCATCTTCATCACACCAAAATTTAAATCATGCACAACCCCGATGACAAGCCAAGCAATTATTTCATACTTTTGATGTTCTCAAACTTTTTCAACTTTCACGCAATACATGAGCGTGAGACATACACATAGCCAAGCAATAGAATATGGTGGTTGTGGAGAAGACAAAAAGAAGGAGATAGTCTCACATCAACTAGGCGTATCAATGGGATATGGGGATGCCCATCAAGAGATATTAATGTGAGTGGGTAGGGATTTCCATGCAACAGATGCACTAGAGCTATAAATTTATGAAAGCTCAAAAGAAAACTAAGCGGGTGTGCATCCAACTCGCTTCCTCACGAAGGCCTAGGCAATTTGAGGAATCTCATCATTGGAATATACAAGCCAAGTTCTATAATGAAAAATTCCCACTAGTATATGAAAGTGACAAAATAGGAGACTCTCTATCATGAAGATCATGGTGCTACTTTGAAGCACAAGTGTGGAAAAATCATAGTAACATTGCCCCCCCTCTCTTTATCTCTCATCATTTTTTATTTGGGCCTTTCTCATTTTTTGGCTTCTTTATTTCTTCTTTTTCTTCTTTTTTCCATCCGGAGTATCATCCCGACTTGTGGGGGAATCATAGTCTCCATCATCCTTTCCTCACTGAGACAATGCTCTAATAATGAAGGTCATCACACTTTTATTTATTTACAACTCAAGAATTACAACTCGATGCTTAGAACAAAATATGACTATATGAATGCCTCTGGCGGTGTACCGGGATATGCAATGAATCAAGAGTGACATGTATGAAAAAATTATGAAAGTTGGCTTTGCCACAAATACGATGTCAACTACATGATCATGCAAAGCAATATGACAGTGATGAAGCGTGTCATAATAAACGGAACGATGGAAAGTTGCATGGCAATATATCTCAGAATGGCTATAGAAATGCCATAATAGGTAGGTATGGTGTCTATTTTGAGGAAGGTATATGGTGGGTGTATGGTATCGGTGAAAGTTGCGTGGCACAAGAGAGGCTAGTAATGGTGGAAGCGTGAGAGTGCGTATAATCCATGGACTCAACATTAGTCATAAAGAACTCACATACTTACTGCAAAAATCTATTATTTATCGAAACAAAGTACTACGCATGCTCCTAGGGGGATAGATTGGTAGGAAAAGACAATCGCTCTTCCCCAACCACCACTCATAAACAAGACGATCCAAAAATAAATCATGCTCCGACTTCATCACATAACGGTTCACCATACGCGCATGCTACGGGAATTACGAACTTTTACACAAGTATTTCTCAAATTCACAATTACTCACTAGCATGACTCTAATATCACCATCTTCATATATCAAAGCAATCATAAAGAATCAAACTTCTCATAGTATTCAATGCACTTTATATGAAAGTTTTTATTATATCCCTCTTGGATACCTATCATATTAGGACTAAATTTATAACCAAAGCAAATTACCATGCTGTTTTAAAGACTCGTAAAATAATATAAGTGAAGGATGAGAGTTCATCAATTTCTATAAAATAAAATCACCGCTGTGCTCTAAAAATATATAATGAAGCACTAAAGCAAAATGCCTAGCTCAAAAGATATAAGTGAAGCGCATAGAGTATTCTAATAAATAACAATTCGTGCGTGTCCCTCTCAAAAGGTGTTTACAGCAAGGATGATTGTGTAAAACTAAAAAGCAAAGACTCAAATCATACAAGACGCTCCAAGCAGAACACATATCATGTGTTGAATAAAAATATAGCCTCAAGTAAAGTTACTGATAGATGAAGACGAAATAGGGGATGCCTTCCGGGGCATCCCCAAGCTTAGGCTCTTGGTTGTCCTCGAATATTACCTTGGGGTGCCTTAGGCATCCCCAAGCTTAGGCTCTTGCCACTCCTTATTACATAGTCCATCAAATTCTTACACAAAACTTGAAAACTTCACAACAGAAAACTCAACAGAAAATCTCATAAGCTCCGTTAGTATAAGAAAAAATAAATCACCACATTATGGTATTGTCGTGAACTCATTCTTTATTTATATTGGTGCAATATCTATTGTATTCCAACTTTTCCATGGTTCATACCCCCCGATACTACCCATAGATTCATCAAGATAAGTAAACAACACAAAGAAAAACAGAATCTGTCAAAAACAAAAACAGTGTTTAGCAATCTGTAACTCTCGAATACTTCTGTATAACTCCAAAAATTCTAAAAAATTAGGACAACCTGGGAAATTTGTGTACCAATCCAGTGCAAAAAGAATCAGATCAAAATCATGCTTCTGTGAATTATGAAAAAAATTATTTTCCTGGACGTAAAAGTTTCTGTTTCTTAGCAAGATCAAAACAACTATCACCGTAAGCCATCCCAAAGGTCTTACTTGGCACAAATACTAATTAAAACAGAAAAACACATCTAACCAGAGGCTAGATGAATTATTTATTGCAAGACGGGGACAAAAAGGTAAGAACATAATTAAAATTGGGTTGCCTCCCAACAAGCACTATTGTTTAATGCCCTTAGCTAGGCATCGATAATTTTAATGATGCTCACATGAAACACAAGAATTGAAGCACAAAGAGAGCATCATAAAACAGGTGAAAACACATCTAAGTCTAACATAGTTCCTATGCATAGGAATTTTATAAGGAAACAAATTATCAACACAAACAAAAACTAGCATATGCAAGGAAGAAGAAAGAAACAATAGCAATCTCAATATAACGAGAGGTAATTTAGTAACATGAAGATTTCTACAACCATATTTTCCTCTCTCATAATAATTACATGTAGGATCATAAGCAAATTGAACAATATAACTATCACATAACATATTATCAACACGATCCACATGCATGCGAAGTTGACACTCTCCCAAAATAGTGGGATTAACATTAACTAAAGTCATGACCTCTCCAAACCCACTTTTATCAAAAATTTCATAAGATTGATCATTCTCAAAATATGTGGGATCTAAAGTTGACTCTCTTCCAAACCCAACTTCAATAATATTGCAAACACTATTATCAATCTCATATTCATCATGGGGCTTACATAAATTTTCAAGCTCATAGGAAGAATCACCCCAATCATGATCATTGCAACAAGTAGTGGACATAGCAAAACTAGCATCCCCAATCTTAGGGTTTTGCATATTATTAGCACAATTGACAATCATAGAATTTATAATAACATCATTGCAATCATGCTTTTGATTCAAGGAACTATCAAGTATGGGTGCAATAGCAATAATCTCATGTTTAACATAAGGAACTATAGCAAATTCATTTCCATCAATATTGGCATCATGTCCATAAGTATAGAAAGCATCATGTTCATCAAGGTATATTTCAATCAAATCATAGGAATCATAATTATCTATAGATTCATGCATATCATTATTTTCTTCCAAAGCAACAGTCATTCTCTAAATAAATTCTTTGACATACACATTATGTGCATAGTTTTCATAGCAATATTTAAGTATGTCAAAATTTTCAGATTTGTAGAGACTAATATCATAGTTTTCAATCAAAGAAGCAACTTCATAAGCACCCTTAAAAGAAACAAATTCTTCAATTTGTTCAATATCATATTAACTATAAACACCCTTTTCATAAGAAGATAAGACTTTATTATCATTAAACTCACATAGGTAGGGAAGGTTTTTTTAGGGTTCTTAGAGCAACAAGTAAAATCACAAATTTCACAAAGATTTCCAAGAATAGCATGGAAAACAATTTATTTGATACCATAAGAGCTTCCCTTTTTAGACAAACGATGATGCACAAAATGAGCATGTTCATCTAAATTTTTTCCCTCAACTAAAACTAGTTGGGGTTTCAGCACGAGCACATATGGATCAAAGATGATCCAGGTAGAAAACTTTAATTGGATCCATATCAATAGATTTTTAGCAAGCAAAGACGCAAGCAAATAGAAGGCATGAGGAAACACAAAAAAAAAGACATACGGAAAGAAGGCGAATAAAAAGGCAAATCTTTTCAAAAATCATTTTAGAAGTGGGAGAGAGGAAAGCGAGAGGCGAATGGCGAATAATGTAATGCAAGAGATGAGAGTTTATGATGGTACTTGGTATGTCTTGACTTGGCATAGATCTCCCTGGCAATGACGCCAAAAATTCTTCCTGCTACTTCTTGAGCTTGCGTTGGTTTTTCCCTTGAAGAGGAAAGGGTGATGCAGCAAAGTAAAGATAAGTATTTCCCTCAGTTTGAGAACCAAGGTATCAATCCAGTAGGAGACAACGCACAAATCACCATATACATGCACAAACAATCAAACAAACTTGCACTCAACGCGATAAAGGGGTTGTCAATCCCTTACGGTTACTTGCAAAAGTGAGATCTAATAGAGATACATAAAGAATAAAGTAAATATTTTTGGTATTTTTGGTTTATAGATCGGAAATTAAAAGATTGCAAAATAGTAGATCAAAAACTAATATTGTATATCGAAAACTTGTATGATAAAAAATAGACCCAGGGGCCATAGATTTCAGTAGGGGCTTCTGTCAAGATAGCAAATAATACGGTGGGTGAACAAATTACTACCGAGCAATTGATAGAAAAGCGTAAAGTCATGACGATATCTAAGGCAATGATCATGAATATAGGCATCACATCCATGTCAAGTAGACCGAAACAATTCTGCATCTACTACTATTACTTCACACATCGACCGCTATCCAACATGCATCTAGAGTATTAAGTTCATAAAGAACGGAGTAACACATTAAGTAAGATGACATGATGTAGAGGAATTAACTCAAGCAATATGATGAAAGCCCCATCTTTTTATACAATAAATGCCTTGCTGCCCCTACTGTCATTGGGAAAGGACACCGCAAGATTGAACCCAAAGCTAAGCACTTCTCCCATTGCAAGAAAAACCAATCTAGGTGGCCAAACCAAACCGATAGTTTGAAGAGAATTACAAAGATATCAAATCATGCATATAAGATTCAGAGAAGATTCAAATAATATTCATAGATAAGCTTATCATAAATCCACAATTCATCGGGTCTCGATGAATACACCACAAAAAGTATTACATCGATTAGATCTCCAAGAACATCAAGGAGAACATGGTATTGAGAATCAAAGAGAGAGAAGAAGCCATCTAGCTACTAGCTATGGACCTGTAGGTCTGTTGTAAACTACTCGCGCTTCACAAAAGGGCAACAGAGTTGATGTGGAAGCCCTCCATGATCGAATCCCCCTCCGACAGCATGCCGGAAAAGGCCCTTCGATGGGATCTCACGGGAACAGAAGGTTGCGGCGGTGGAAAGTGTTTTCATGGATGCCTCGGGTGGTTTGGGATATGGGAATATATAGGTGAAAGAATTAGGTCAAGAGGGTCACGGGGGACCCACAAGGGTTGGGGCGTGCCCTACCCCCTGGGCGTGCCCTCCGTCCTTGTGGTCGCCTTGTGGCTCCTCCGACTTCATCTCCAAGTCTCCTGGTTGTCTTTTGGTCCAAGAAAAATCATCGCGAAGTTTTTATTCCGTTTGGACTCAATTTGGTATTCCTTTTTTGGGAAAATCAAAAACAAGGAAAAACAGGAGCTGGCACTAGGCTCTAGGTTAATAGGTTGGTCCCAAAAATAATATATACTAGCATATTAATGCCTATAAAACATCCAAAACAGATATATAATAGCATGTAACAATAGAAAATTATAGATACGTTGGAGACATATCAAACATCAACATATATACTTATAAGAACGACATTGCATAATTAAAGCATACAATTACATAAGTGTCTACACACATAACATTTCCACACACCAAAGTAAGCAAATACATGCATACTAAACTAGGAGAAACGAGCATATCTACATCTTTTTACGACGACGTTTGCCATTGCTCTGCTTCCGTCTGGATCCCTGATCGTGAATGGATAATAAAATCTAAGTCTATTGCATATTAAGGTCAAAACAGTACTACCCATATACGAGTCTCATACGATGCCATTTCAATGACAGTACCACAAAAGCCTGAGATCCTACAATGTTCAAATTCTAGAGTTACATGGTTCAAATTCGAAGATTACAAGGTTCAAACTGATATTAGAAATGAAATTCAGCTCATTCAGCTGCAAACGCCCGTGCTGATCAGCTGAACATGGATATAAGAGAGTTTCAAACTAAAAATAAAAATAGTAAGGCCGGTTTCGAAACCTCATCATTTTTGCAAAGGGATCAGCCGCTGAGAAGTCATGTATGGGGTTGACACAATGACTTCCAATTAGTCTTCCATATGTAGTTCCAATACGAAGTTTCGCTTTTTAGAGCCTCTTCCATTATGTAGCAGCTGTTGGCTCTGATCAACAAACCATTCATATTTCCTATTTAAATTCATGTTCAACCTCATTACCTTCAACACCCTTGCTCTAGCAACAAACAACCTGGCGAATATAATCTCCGGTAAGGTCCCTTGGTAGGAGTTCAAAGTAATTTTTGAGAGATGCAGATCTAGGCATTGGATGTGATTGTTGTTATAAACAATATCCACCACCGGGCCTATTATTATCTGCAAAGGAAGAGAATGTGTTAGTGCCTACATGCAGTTTTGAACACTACTTCAGGCCTATTTGGTTTGCATGATTTGTAAAATGCACCAACGTGCCATGCATCTTCGACCTGACATGATTAACATGGGCATTTGATTACAATCTACAAAAACGTAGCCTTCTTCACAAGAGGTTGGAGTGGATGAAAAATTCCCTAAGAAAACTAGTACAAATGAATCCAAAGGAGAAATTCTTATGGATTGTAACCATATGAATTAAGCAACCAATATGGGGTGGGGGTGGGGGTGTATATCCTGAAATCCTCCAAAATAACTTCAGAAATAGTAGTACATTGTCATTGTAAACTTGGGAAAAGGTGCCAAAAATTAAACTCCCTTATGGTTAACATTTAATAGGAAAGGAACATCACCTCGATATACAGCTTCTTTAGGAACAAAAAGCATCTCAGGAAACTAATAACTTGGTCCAGGTTGGGGCCGATAGATTCTAGTGCCAAGACCTTCACTGTGCACAGAATCTGGGTGAAGCTTTTCTGGATGACGGATGAACATACATCTTCAAAATTAGAAATAATGTTGATATCAAGGAGAGGTAGAAGGCGACTGTTATACCAGAAAGTAAGAGTATTTCACAGACGAGTAGCCCACCACTACCAATTTCGGCACAGAAATGACATTGATTCTTGTTGGACCGTGTTGATTAACTACAAGTAATCTCTCAAGTGAAGGTGTGCCCTCAATGACCATATTGTGGTCCACCTTTTGTGATCTCCCGTTGCAGCACCCGCAACACACATAAATAGTCCGGAGAGTCATGGAGATGATGTGGAAGCTACTCGATCAATTCATCGCCTGGAGACGAAGGAACTCGAGTGCAGTAGATCTGCGGAGTAGGCGCTCCATGTCATCCTCTGGGATGCAGATGATGACGAGCTCGAGGTGCTTCAGTCATGGTGAAAAAGAGCGGGCGCGTCATTAAGAGGGGGATGGGGGGTAGCAGTTCATGAACTTGGCGAGGCGCAGCATGGGCACGAAGCATAGCGCGGACGTTGGCAATGAGCGCATATGCCCATCATTAAAACTGAGCTCCTCGAGCTGATCTAGGGCGGGGGATCGGAACCACTCATCAAGCTTGGCTCGGT
Source organism: Triticum timopheevii (assembly GCA_963921465.1). Classification (NCBI taxonomy): domain Eukaryota; kingdom Viridiplantae; phylum Streptophyta; class Magnoliopsida; order Poales; family Poaceae; genus Triticum; species Triticum timopheevii. The sequence continues at coordinate 369,334,834 of OY997274.1, forward strand.
CCTTGCAATTGGGATGGAACTTGCCCATGATAAGGCCTCTGATTGGGCTATGGTGACTGCCGAGGATCTGGGAGAAAGAATGGAGCTTTTGCGATAGCCATGGTAGAGCTCGTGGGCGTCAAGGAGGTCGAGAGGGGTGGAGAGCCATAGGGGGCGCCACCGCCAGGAAACGACGGTTGTCCTCAACCCATATTTGATGGGGAGGAGGGATATGATGACTGTCAACATATCATCGGGGAGGCTGGTGATGAAGTCTAGGCCGACTGGAGTCGCTTGCGGTTCTTTCTCGACCTGCCTCTGCTTGTTGGCAGCCTCGTTCTCCACCTCGTCAGCGGCGAAGGAAACTTCTGTCTTCATATTCACGTTGTGCTCCGGTGCTTCGGCAACCCCGGCGTCACCACTCCCTCCGATGGGGAGCTTCGGCGGCATCCTCATACACTGACGGCTTTGAGGACTAATAGCTGTGTAGAGGATGCAGACGGAGAGAGAGTATTGTGTGTGGCGAGGACGGGGGTGCGGCCGCTCGTGTGCGCCATTAATACGGACTAGTGGGAGCGAGGCGGGAGGCGGTCAAAGGCTATCTCGCTTGCTAGTGAGCCTGCGCGTCGGACTTCTGGCATTCCTATACCATCATTTCACACAGCTACTCACACGCCTCCCGGTGACACTACATAGTGAAAACGCCTCCCGTCAATTCACACGCCTGCACGCATGCCTCCCAATCTGCCTGCACAGCGGGCTGCTCGCACGTGTCTTGTCAACTCACGCCCGCTCGCACGCCACAAGGGGCGCGTGGCTATTTTTTGATGATTCATTCTGCCGCTTTACTGCTTAACCGAAGCATTGCACGGTCTAATGCACACGGTCCGAATAAATATTCCGTATGAGATATTGGTTGCCAGTTATTAACAATCTCCCATTTGTAAGTATATTAAATCAAAACTTGTCTCAAATTTGATGGAAAAATACAATATCACGGTCTACTGGTGTCCATATATGACACCACGATAAGTTCATGAATTTCAACTAAGTTTTGGATTTACTGAATTTTGAAAATCAATATTCTCAATGATCTGAAATTTCTTTCACGGGGAAACATGCACCAAGGGACACATAGATGATTCTGCAATCCATTTTGGTGCACCTGTAGCTCAAATTGTATTTTTGCACATTAAATCCCTAGGAAATCAATCAATGTATAAAACGGGTCTAATGATCTCTGTTTTTTTTTAAACTTTAACATGACACTCCTTTGGTCACATGTTCAGTGCAGAAATAGTTTGACATGGGACTTCCCGGTTCCCAAGGCAGGTGCGACATCAAAGTTGTGCATTGGTATATTCAAACACCACACAATACGATGCAGGCGGTGGTTGCCCTATAGGAACTCACTCGCGTGTAGCGCTTCCATCTATGGGCCCGCGAGAAGTCGTCCTCCATCACTTTGACCCAACGCGCGCGCGCGCGCGAGAGAGAGAGAGAGAGAGAGAGAGAGAGAGAGAGAGAGAGAGAGAGAGAGAGAGAGAGAGAGAGAGAGAGAGAGCGACATTTGGTGACCACAGAGGATTAATTCTTTTAGGGTTGTGTTAGGGTAGGAGTATATATATATATATATATATATATATATATATATATATATATATATATATATATATATATATAGTACGTGTCAAGGGGAGATGGGACCAACATATACTAGGTGTCACACATGAACCTCCTCTTTGTGGGGACTTTGCAGTTTTTGAGGAAAATGCCACATCAAACGTTGTCCATTAGGTATTCAAAACATCACAACCATACACCTCTCCATATATATGTTCTGGCACACATGCAAGCGATGGTGGTTGTCCTGTGGCACTAACACACGTGGTTATTGGCGATGCTTCTAATATGAACAAGGGTGTTCCGATCTTCCGAAAGGTTCTGATAACTCTCGATTTGGTGGAAACTTGACACAACTCGATCCGGCTTCCAAACAACACGTTCTGAACCCCGCAATCGCAGTACCACGGCTCCTCTGGTTATCAATCGGCGATGCATGGTCAACCTTGCCAAGAAGGCTAATCCTTGCCTGTGAATCAAAGAACACAAGCAAGAACAAGAAAGAATGCAACCAAATTGCAGTTGTATGATTAATCTCATGAAGTTGGGGTCTCACAAACCGATGAAATGCGAAACAGTTCTTGACAGAATAATCTAAGCAAAACCCCACCCTAACCTGAGCGCCAGCAGCTGTAAATATATTCTAGGGTCAGCCAAGGACCCTCTGGACGCGCCCCTAATTGGGCCCAAAAAGATACACGGCCCAAAGGCCAAAAACAGTGGCGCAACACCAAAACCGAATTCTGGGCGTCCACTGTTCGTTTCCCGTTGACTCGGGATAAATTTGGTCATGGGACTGGATCCATTGGAAAAGTTATCCTCTCACCTTTCTGTTCATATGTAGAATGTCCAAAACCAAGCCTGTATGCGACCTGGACAGCCATTTTAGTGCAGACTGCTCCTGAACTCTGAAACTGAAACGAAGTCATACTTCTCCACCTCCAAACTCCCCTCTACATGTATCTCCTGGTGCTCTCCATGGTTCCTAATCATAATATAATCATTAGGTAGCAATCTATTCTCTGGAACATATAACGAAGTGCTTAGGAACGAGCTCACCTCTAAATTCAGTTGTCACGCTCGAGCTCTAGTGATCGGCCCTTGTATATCCAGGGGACTTTTGTGTGTATCCGAAGGAGTGATGTCCTCATCATCCTCCCACTCTTGAATTGGAGTCGTCCTCGACTCAAACTCATCCTATTTTCCCAAATATGGCCTCAAATCTGAAATGTTAAAGGTTGGTGTCGGTGTCAAAACCAGCGGATCTCGGGTAGGGGGTCCCGAACTGTGCGTCTAAGGCTAATGGTAACAGGAGGCGGGGGACACAATGTTTACCCAGGTTCGGGCCCTCTCTATGGAGGTAATACCCTACTTCCTGCTTGATTGATCTTGACGAATATGAGTATTACAAGAGTTGATCTACCACGAGATTGTAATGGCTAAAGCCTAGAAGTCTAGCCTATGAGGTTATGATTGTTGTGGCTAAACCCTAGAAGTCTAAACCCTCCGGTTTATATAGACACCGGGAGGGGCTAGGGTTGTACAAAGTTGGTTACGGAGAAAGGAATCTACATATCCGAATCGCCAAGATTGCCTTCCACGCCAAGGAGAGTCCCATCCGGACACGGGACGAAGTCTTCTATCTTGTATCTTCATAGTCCTACTGTCCAGACAAAGTATATAGTCCGGTAGTCCGAGGACCCCTTAGTCCAGGACTACCTCAGTAGCCCCTGAACCAGGCTTCAATGACGATGAGTCCGGTGCGCAGATTGTCTTCGGCATTGCAAGGCGGGTTCCTTCTCCGAATACTCCAACGTAGCCTTCCGAAAATAGAAGATGTGTTCGGCTCTGCAAAACAAGTACCATACACAACCGTAGAGAGTATAATATTTCACGAGTCCAATGCGCTGACAACTTTTTGTAGCGTGACATCACGCCATTGTTCGGTCATTATTCAAACCATTTTTTAGCCAGTCGCTCCGTATTTCAAGGTGCGGTTTCATTGGCACGTCTTGTCGAAGCAGAGACCGTGTCCCCTTATCATGGGATTCTCATCAATACGGGCATGGATAACCCAACCGTGTCATCTGCACAGCGCTTTGGGAATAGGTGGATTTTGAGGCGAGGTGGGAGGTGCATGACTTTTACTGCCTTTATAAAGGGATAAGAATTCATCCTTGTTCACCCACGCCTTCTCCTTCCTCTGCCCATCCATTCTCCATCTCCAGCGCCCAAGCTCTAGATTTCTCCGCCAAAAAAAGCACTCCCATCATGTACGGATCCGAAGCCGGAGGCAAGTGGATGGCCTCCTCCGTCAAGAAGAAGGACATCAAGGAGCTCCAGGAGGCCGGGTACCTGGCCAAGGAGATTGTTCACCGACTTCCGGCCAAGGGACAGATCGTCCCTACCCCAGAGCCCTATGAGAGGGTTGTGTTTCTCACACACCTTGTCCGCGGGCTAGGATTCCCTCTCCACCCATTTGTCCGCGGACTGATGTTTAACTACGGGATGGACTTCCATGATTTGGCCCCCAACTCTATCCTCAACATCTCGGCATTCATTGTCATGTGCGAGGCCTTTCTCCGCATTCCACCTCACTTCAGCCTATGGCTGAAGACCTTCAATGTGAATCCCAAGGTGGTGAGCGGCAAACAAGCTATGTGCGGTGGCGCCATGGTGGGCAAGATGCCCAATGTCACCTGGCCCGAAGGCTCCTTTGTGGAGACTGTCAAAGGGTCACAGTCGGGGTGGTTCTACATCACCGAGCCGCGCGACACCAACTGGGCGGCGGCCGCTACATTCCGATGTGGAGTCCCGATGCGGCTCACTTCCTGGCAAGAGAAGGGCCTGACCTGCGGTTCTCCGGACGAGATGACAACGCTCCAGACGCGTCTCTAGAATATGATAATAAAGAAAGTCAAGCTCGTCAACGTGGTCCAGGTCATGCTCGTCCGCTGGATTCTTCCATGCCAACGTCGGACTTGCTATCTATGGGGGTATAACCCGGCGAAGCACCAGACTCTGTTAGAAATCTTCGTCACAACGCACGAAGATATATGGAAGGTGCTCTTCAAGGCCAACGAGGTGCCACCGGCCATGGAGAAGGATCGCGGGCACGACCTAACTCACCCTGTGAATCCGGTAAGTCCTTTCACGCTTTCAAGGTGTACCCTTTACTCGCATATTAGAGGAAGTCATCTAAGTCTCCCTATATATTATTTCAGGATTGGACAGAGATAGCGGAGTAGATTGACTGTCCGGCCCCGCCGCCCGAAGGCCTAGAGACTCCGCTCCTGACGAAGATGTTGTTTTCGGCGCCTTACGAGGTGCCGGAGAAGAAGGCCCAAAAGAAGGCCAAGGGGACCACAGGTGGTCTCCGCTACAAGGGTACTTCGGACGCGACGTCCGAAGATGCCGAGGCTCACTCCTCCGTCACCGAACACGACGAGGAGGAGGAGGAAGAAGAAGAAATCCATTACCCCCTGTAGGGGGGGGGGAGAAAGAAGAGGGCGGCCTCCACACATGGGGAGGCCGATGCGTCCAAGAAGGGGAAGACATCCCTTCCGGACAACTCCGCAACGGCCGCCAACAGCGGCAGGGAGTGGGAGTCCAGGGTCAAGCCCCCTGGCCAAATCGTAAGTATCGTGACACGTTCATGTATCCGACCTTTTTATTTTTTGCTTTACTGTGCTGATTTATGCATTTGCAGTCCGGCTCGGTCTAGTCCCGAGCAGTCCTTTTCCTCAGAGGATTCGCTGGATCCGGCTGCGATGGACAGCGAGACCCTTCCGTCGGCCACCTCTCCCCGGGACCTAGATGGCACCGAGGCGTCATCCCAAAGGATCCCCTTCCCAGGAGGGAATCCGACGGCCGTCCAGGAGGCGCCAGAGGGTGAAGCCTCGGCGGCCGGACACACGTGGGAGCAGACCCCCATGGATACCGACGATGGGGGCCATATTCAATTCGACCCTCATCCAAATATAACTCTGGAGACCCCTACGGTTCTGGAATCAGGCGAGACCTATATCGCCGGTGACCTCTGTCCAACCAGAGGCACCGGACGGGTTGCTAGAAGTGCTGAAAGGCGCTTCCATTGATGACGAACACCGTACCCTAATGGGTATGGTGATTGGGAAGGTCTAGGCCACGAAAAGCGGGTTGGCCGAAGCCTGCACTAGCCTTCTAATAGGCTTTGAGGTAAGTAAGATAATTGTAAAGATATTATCACGGTATAGACAGTAGCCCCTGATGCTCTATGCGGTGTTCGGAAAGAAAAGCCGAACAGAAGATCAAAATAATTTTCGCAGGAGTCTAACCTAATATATCTATGTGAACAAGCAGGCGTCGCTGGTGCCCGCGACTGCTCACACTGCGGAAGTTTCCGGACTGAAACAGAATCTGGAGCAGGCCGAGGAAGAGCTCGGCCTCGTGAAGAGGCAGCTGGAAGAAAACAAAGGTATGTAGTAACCTGCGTGTATATTCAGGAAGGATGAATGGTTCATGCTAACTAAAGTGTCATGAACTTTATTAGGGGCCATGACCGAGGTGGCGGCCCTCAAGACGGTATTAGCCGAGGCTGAGGACAAAGCGTCCAAGGAACACTCCGCGCACGAGAAGCAGGAGGCCCGGGTTAGTGAGGTCCAGCAAGAGCTCCAGGACGCCGTCAAGAAGTACGAGTCCTTGGAGCGTGATTCTTAGACTCAAGAGTCCGAACTTGCCAAGGCCCGCCAGAGCACGCAAGAGGCCCGAGCCGAAGCCCAGAGCGCCCTCCAGAAAATCCAGGCGGCCAAGAAGATCGCGGCGGGTAAGGCTTTTATGATCCAAAGCAAGTATGTGAAGGAAACGTTCCTTTTACTTACCCAAATTTTGAGCTCTCCAGGAGTGTTTGTGGATCTGCCGCGCAGCATATCAGACGCCACAGAGTTCTATCGAGCCGAAGAAGGGAGCTCTGTGGAGAAGCTGTTCTGGTCTCAATACCTTGGACTAGAACATCCGATGCCCTTTAGCGACCAGCTGAAATAGCTGGTCGAGCTGCACAAGGTGGCCGAACTAGCCATGAAGGACCTAATAGTCCGGCTATGGCCTGCCGAGCCCATGCCCAGCAGCTACTTCGGACTCGTGAAGCATCTTGTGAGTGCCTTCCCACGGCTTGAAGTTATAAAGCGGCCAGTCTGCATTGAAGGTGCGCGGATGGCCTTTGCCCGCGCCGAGGTGCACTGGGCGAAGATGGATGCCAAGAAGCTGATGACCGAGGGGTCGCCTGAGGGCAAGGAGCACTGCCGACCCGAGCTATATTTTGGTAGTGTCCTGGAGGGATCCCGCCTTGTGGCGGAGCAATGTGCAAAGGATGTTATATTCCCATGAAAACATTCATGTTATCCTATCCTATAATATGAAACAAGGTCATTATGTAAAATAATGCTTGTTACTTTAAAACTTTACCTCCTGTGCGGACGTTTATGAAATCTGAGTGTTGGCCAGTCATTGGCTTCTGCCCCCACGTAGATAGTACGGGGGTGTTCGGGATAAATCTAAACACTCTTTACTCCATATTCTGGTCCTTAAAGTAGGTGTGTTTAGTGCAACGAACAAGGAAATCAGACTATACGGGCACTTAGCCATAGGAGTTTGACAATGAGAATTTTGGCGAAGCCCCTGGTATTCGGAAGGCCGAACTTGGTGCACTATACATGCCTAATAAGATTAAAACCGATTCCTCACATAAAGCAGAAAAAAATCTCTTAAGGATTTGAAACCTCTCGAACAGCTGACCAGCTCTCGCCGCATCATGACAGTCAGTTTTCGGCTTTCTCTACTGGGGTGCTCGTCCGGAAGAACCGGGACACAATCGCAGTAGTTCTCCCTTTACTACCCTAGCCGATATAGCGGAACGTAAGGTAGTAAGCACAGGAGCCGGGCAACCCAACTATTGACCAAAGACATGATTCGGAGCCGATGCATATAATGGTATAAGTTCAGGGTGCCGAACTGTACTGTAAAAGTGTTCAGACTTTATTGCCGTATTGCGGGGTGTACTGAAGCCCCTGGTGAAGTGATGTGAACCAGAGTGTATGGGTGCAATTGATAAAAAATAAAGACAAGGAAAAAATCGAGTAATAAGCTGACGCTGCAAATTATTTTTCATTGTAATTTAATTAATACGTCGAGGTGTACTTGTACAAGTAATGCGATAAGCCAGTAAGGCAACATGCCATGACCAAGGGCGAGCTGCGTGCGGGTATTCAAAACAGGTATAACGATCGTTAGCAGAGACCACATGGGGGTTCCCTTGTACGTCAAAGCTCCTTGCCTCTTTGGTGTATCCGTCCCGTGATGAGCCCGATGATCAGGTTATGAGAAAAAGCCTCGAGAAGAGGAAAACCTGAAATAAAAAATAAAAGGTGAAGGTATATGGGTCCGGGAGCGGTTGAGCCACATTGTGGACCATGTTCTAGCTGTGCCTCCGTCCATGCCCATGGTATTTTGAGTGCATAGTTATGTACGCGCGGCACAAATTTCACCGCTTGATTGGGACTAGGACGGAGGCCGAATTGCTAGTCGAGCTCTGGACGAGCTGGACGGTCCTGCTGCAGAGTAGTTCAGAATCGCTTAACGGTGACTGAGAGCTCTACTGTCGAATTGAGGTTCTGCCTAAAAAGGCTACTCTGTACTTCTGCTGCAAGGGCCATGGTGTGCTCCTTAGTACGGAGGGAGCGTTCCGTATTTCCGTTGACCGTTATAACACTGCGTGGTCCTGACATCTTGAGCTTGAGGTAGACATAGTGCGGCACCGCATTGAATCGAGCGAATGCGGTTCGTCCGAGCAGTGCATGATAGCCACTATGAAAGGGGATGATATCGAAGATTAACTCTTCGCTTCGGAAATTGTCCGGGGATCCGAAGACCACTTCCGGCGTGATTGAGCCCGTATAGCAGGCCTCTACACCTTGTATGACACCTTTAAAGGTGGTCTTTGTGGGCTTGATCCTTGAGGGATCGATACCCATTTTGCGCACTGTATCCTGATAGAGTAGGTTCAGGCTGGTGCCACCATCCATGAGGTCTCGCGTAAGGTGGAATCCATCAATAATTGGGTCAAGGACCAGTGCGGCTGAACCTCCATGATGGATATTGGTCGGATGGTCCCTGCGATCGAAAGTGATCGGATAGGAGGACCATGGGTTGAACATTGGGGCGACTGGCTCCATCGCGTAGACGTCCCTGAGTGTGCGCTTGCACTCCCTCCTGGGGATATTGGCGGCGTATATCATGTTCACCGTTTTCACTTGGGGGGGGGGGGATTTCTTCTGTCCCCCTGTGTTCGGTGGTCGGCGTTCCTCGTCATCGTCATCGCTTTGCGACCCTTTCTCCTTATTCTCAGCATTTAACTTGCCGGCCTGTTTGAAAACCCAACATTCCTTGTTGATATGATTGGCTGGTTTATCAGGAGTGCCATGGATTTGGCATGGTCGATCGAGTATGCGGTCCAAACCGGACGGACCCAAATTGTTTCATTTAAATGGCTTCTTCCGCTAACCAGACTTAGAGCCACTAAATCCGGCGTTGACCAGAGTGTCCTTGGTGCTATCACCGTTGTTTCGACGATTCTGTCTATTGAGTCGGGGCTTGCCGTTGCTATTTCTGGCTTCAGAAGTGCCAGGTTCACTTGTATTGTTGTTGCTGTGGGCTAGCCAGCTATCTTCGCCCGCACAGAAGCGGGTCATGAGTGACGTAAGGGCTGACATGGACTTCGGTTTTTCCTGGCCGAGGTGTCTGGCCAGCCATACATCGTGGATGCTGTGCTTAAAGGCTGCTAGGGCTTCGGCATCCAGACAGTCGATGATCTGGTTCTTTTTAGTTAGGAATCGAGTCCAGAATTTCTTGGCTGACTCTCCGGGCTGTTGGATTATATGATTTAGGTCATCGGCATCCGGATGTCGGATATATGTGCCTTGGAAGTTGTCGAGGAAGGCGCCCTCCAATTCCTCCGAGCTGCCAATGGAGATTTCGGGCAGACTGTTTAACCAGTATCTAGCTGGTCCCTTGAGTTTGAGCGGGAGGTATTTGATGGCATGAAGATCATCGCCGCGGGCCATATGAATGTGGAGAAGAAAATCCTCAATCCACACCGCGGGGTCTGTTGTGCCATCATATGATTCGATGTTTACGGGTTTAAACCCTTCTGGGAAATCATGTCCCATTACTTCATCAGTGAAGCAAAGGGGGTGTGTGGCGCCTCTATATCGAGCCAAGTCGTGACATAGCTCGGATGGAGCTCGTCTACGATTTTCAGCCCGGACGTGGTTAAGTTTGTCATGTTCAGCTAGATGGCCGTCGTCGCGCGTCAAGGCACGCCCCCGTGATCCAAAGATTGATCTTGTCTGACATGCTCTCTTTTCCAAATTGCGTCGCAGGTCATGTGTATATCCCCGAGCTGTTGTATTTCTGTTTGTCGGATGTTGGGTTCCGGCAGACCCTTGAGGTTCGAACACCGGGGTGTGCATGAAGATCTCTCCCCTACCGATCTACGTCCGATTGCCTCGTGAGATCTAAGCTGGAAACGATGAACAACACAAGGTACACGAGATATATACTAGTTCGGGCCACCGTTGTGGTGTAATACCCTACTCCAGAGTGTGGTGTGGTGGATTGCCTCAGGGGCTAATGATGAACAGTACAAGGGAAGAACAGCCTCGCGAAAGGTGTTCTTGAGCTTGTGCGATGAACTGCTTGGGTGAGTTCGATCGCCTCTCTCTCTCTCTGTCTAGGGTTCTATCACATGCCGGATCCCCCCACTCTGTGGTGGCTAGCTCTATTTATAGAGGTCGTGGGCCTCTCCCCAAATATTGAGCGTGAAGGGCGCCAACAACGGCCATTTCGAAGGGGAACATCTAGTACAAGTTATCCTGACTAGAGTTGGTCTTCGACTGCCAAAAGCACTGGCGATGATGTCGTCTTGGGCTCCACGGTGACCTCCATCCTGCCGCTCCGCTGGTCTTGGTCTCGTTGCACTGAAATGGCAACCTTTGCCTGGGGCCTTGGTACTCCACGTCCGTGCTTGCCCCCTTTGCACCAAAGAGGAAACAAGGACACTGTGCAGGCCGGCGCCTGCCTGGCGCCCGCCTGGCCTCGATCGTCATGGCTTGCATCAGGAGCACCTCGTGAGGGACCCTACCTTGATCTCTCTGCCTCCTCGCAAGCCTGCCTGGCGAGGGCATCCCTGAGGAAGCCCTGCGTCGTCCATCCCGCGAGGCTTTCCCCTCACAAGGGTCTTGAGTCTTGTGCTGATGAAGACGGGCCATACTGAACCACCACTGAAGCCACGCCGCAGGCCGCAGGCAGGCAAGTTTGGGGACCCCCGTTTCCAGAACGCCGATAGTAGCCCCCGGGCCCAAGGCGCGCTTGGACTTGGCTTAGCGGAGAAGCGAAGGGGCAAGTGCGGAGCGCTGCGGGCCCCATCAGCCTGCGGCCTTGGGCGCCACGTGGCGGTTGATTGGACGTGGGCGTCTCCGCTTCCCCATGCTGCCTTAGCAACTTCTCGACTTGACAAGTACCTGCATGCAAAAATGGGTCATGATTACCTGAGATTGTGGTGGCCGATGGTTGGCCTCCTCCAGACTATAAGTACGGACGGGCGAGAGACCCTGTAGTCCATCCCTTCCTCCTACTTCCTTTCTTCTTCTTCCTCTCCCTTGCTCCACCTTACGCCAATGGTCCCAATCCGCCGGTTTTCTGTGGAAGAGAAGGGAAAGGCCCCCCGAGAGGGTCCTAACCCACTTCCGCCGAAGAAGCGACCTATCCCCGGTGGTCGCGACGTGGTCGCTTGGCAGGGGTCGTCGCGGCCCTCGTACGAGCGGCCGCTGCCTGGGTTCCCGCTGCCCATGTATGCCCGGATCAAGGGACCTGGAGAAGAAGCCGCCGAACGACATCACCGGCGCCGCAGGCGACGCCGGCGAGTCACGACAGTTCGCGTCGTCACCCCTGGCATCCATGCCGAGGGCTCTTCCCGCGAATTCGTGCTTCACGCCGCCATGCCTCCGCGATCTTGGATTCGTCTTCCTCCCTCCTTCGCCTTTGAGATGCCATCGAGCAGGTCTCTGGAGCTCTGGCTGCAGCACGCCGACTGCAGCACCCTTGCAACTGGAGCGGAGGTTGCGATCGTCGCTCCGGGTAAGGTTTTCATGACCCGGGGCTGGGGCAAAATCTCCCGGGTCTGCCAGACAAGGGGCACCCTGTAATTGATCTTGAATATGACGACACCTCCTTGATGTTCTTCAAGGTCTTCGACGCGGAAGGCCGCCTGCTGGAGTGCTGCCCCGAGAAAGGCTGCCGGGGCACCGGCGTGGCGTGGGCCAGGCCGGCCAATCGCCTCCCCAGTATCTCCTCGGGCAGCAGCGGAGGAGACAGAGGATCCAGTGACTCCGCCGAACTTGACGCGACTCCGGAGACAAGCGACGACAGCTACGAGCCCCCAAGCTCGCGTTGCACCCGAAGCAGGGCAGCTGCATCAGGCCGTCGGCGCCACTGATCTGGATGGGGTTGGCGCCGGCGACTGACAGCCCACTGTTGATGATGGCGTCTCCTCCAGAGGCACGCGTAGTTAGCGCTCCTTAGGATAGCACCTTTTGTTCCCTGCGAGGAATCAAGATGACACTCCATGGGGGTATGTAAGGCACCGGCCATGTATTTTGTGAATTGTACATCCTTATCATGAATCGATGCGAGATGCATGTTCTGCCCCGGCTCGGCTCCCCCTTTCTTTCCTCACGAGGGCCTGGTGCTCTACGCTGATAGGTCCCGGTCCCCAGGCAGGCTTCAGCCATTGATGGTATGCCAGGTCGCGATGCCCTGGTCAAGGCCAGGAGGTGAGCGGCCCAAGGTCCAGTAAGAGCCCCTGTGTTGCGATGCTTAGGAGGTCCCCCTTAGCGCTCAAGCAGCCTCTGCTGGGCGAGAAAGGCAGGCAACGTCGCCGCAACAGAGCTGCACTAGTCGTGGGTTTGGCGTTGAGTTGATTTAGCTTTCGTGTGACTTATCTCATAGGTTCGGAGTAGTCCTTCGGAAAGGTGCCAAGCCTGCGTGCCGGCAGCTGGGGTGTTGCTGGGTTAGGCCCTTGTGAGCTTCTCCCCCCTTCCCTGCACTTTACTTCATGCTCTACATCCTCAGGTCCCGGCCCTCGAGCGAGCTCAGCCGCCGCTGGTATGACAGGTCGTGATGCCGTGGGTCAAGGCCAGGGGGTGAGGGCTGGAGAGCCAGTAAGAGCCCATGAGTCGCGATGCTCGGGCGCCCCCTTTTAACGTGCGAGCGGATCGTACGGGAGACGGGGAGAGGGAGCTCATGACACCCCCCATGTTATTCCTGAAGCGGATCCTGTACATCAATCATGAGGGAAAACAAGGTCTGCCGTTATGGTTGCCAGCCAGCCATTGGTTGCTCCGAGGGAGTGATTGGGGCACTGAGGGCCTGGTGAGGTGGCGCTATGCGGGGCTGCCGCGGCCAGAGCTCGACCACTCAGATTTGTCGGTGTTGCAGGGACAGACCCATGCGCAAGCGCCGTGCTAGAACAATCGGCTCCAAAGGTAGGTGTCAATCGAGCAGGCGATTATCTCAAGTAGCTCAATCATGAAGGAGAGAATCAACTTAGATAGATGCGGAGAAAACAAACACCACTGGGTCAGGCCCGAGTGGCTTGGGGATGATGCAGCCTGAGGGGCGCCCCCAACAAAGTAAGCTGAAAGCATAAGCAAAACGGATACATGTCGCAGGGACGGACCCACGCGACCTGGGAATGATGCAGCCCTGTGGGCGCTCCCAGCTGAAACGAAAACTGAAAAGAAGTCACCTGATACTCTCGCAGAACGATTGTCAGAGTAGCTGACGATGCGGGGTGAAGGAGCAGACCCTCATGAGCCCTCGGGACTCCGAGCCTCGGGAGGCTCAGGAGGGCAGCCCAACGAGGTCCATCCCCATCTCCTGCAGGAACGCGCGATGCTTGACCACCTGAGCTTCCAGAATGCTCCTCATCAGGCGCTGGTGGGCTGCAGCCGCGTTCGGCAAGCCGAAGGGCATGCGAATGTAGCTGTGTGGCGGGCCTGCGCAACGCCCTGCGTGCGAAGGCCAGAAGCACTCCTGAGAAGCGACTCGGTTGAGCCCTGGGTAGTCGATGCAGACGCGCAGCCCGCCATCCTCGCCTGGATGGGGAGCTATGCTGGGTAGGCGGCGGTTGCCGCGCATGACTCTCGATTCCTCCAACTCCTGAGCAGCCTTGGTGATGAACTCCCGAGGGTTGGTCCCTTCTTTCCTTACGCCTTCCTGAGGGAAACGTGTCGCGAAGCACGCCTCCAAGTTGTGCCCAAGCGCCTCCCTCGTGATCTTGGCAAGGTCGGTGGCTCCCAAGGAGAGAGCCCCCGAGCCCTGCCCGAGGAAGGCGCCGGGCGCGCCTTCCTATGCGATAGAGGGTGGTGCCCCTTGGACGGGCGCATGTCCTGATGTGGCACCTCCGGAGGTGCTTGCCTCCTGAGGCCTCGATCCAGGTGAAGTCTTCTTCTTCTTGGGAGCCGCTCCGGGGAGGTTTCCACTCTTGCTGTCCGGGTCCTCGATCGACGCGGCCTGGAAGGCGTGCTCGAGGGAGCACACCGCATCCTTCTCTTCACAGGGGACCGTGATGACCCCGCCACTTCCTGGCATCTTGAGGACGTTGTAGCCATGGTGAGTCAATGCCATGAACTTGGCCAGGGCCAGATACCCGAGGATGGCATTGTATGGCAGGCGAATGTGAGCAACATCGAAGTCAATGAGCTCGGTGCAGTAGTTGTTGCGCTGTCCAAAGGTGACAGGGAGGCGGACCTGCTCTATCGGGACAGTGGAACCATCAGTGACTCCTAAGAAAGGCTTAGTTGGCTGAAGCTGATCATATGGCACTTGGACATTGTTGAACATCTTAACGGACAGAACGTTGAGTCCTGCTCCGCTGTCGATGAGGGTCCTGGTGACTTGCACATTGTTGATGGCTGGGGAACAGAGCATTGGGAGGACACCGGCCGTCGCCGTGCACTTGATCTGATCCGCTAAGCTAAACGTGATGGCGCATGCAGACCATCTGAGAGGGCATGTGGCCTCAAGCTTGGGGAGGACTGCATTCACCTCGCGAGCAAACTGCTTGAAGATGCGTTGTGAGGCTGGGGCCTGAGCGCCACCCAGGATGCAAGCGATTGCACATGGCTCCTGGAAGCCCCTAGCCCCTCGTCCTTATGATGGTCTTCATTCCTTCTTGGTGGTGTTGGCAGAGGAGAAAGGCCTGCGTTGCCTTGCAGGCGATCCTCACGTGGCTTATCTCTCCAAGCTCCCTCGCGAGGCTGGTCCTGCCAGCGGTCCTCGCGAGATCGGTCACGCCTCCCTTGGCGAGGGCCACAGTCGTCCCATCGTCCTCCACCTCTTGCTCCGCCTCGGCCGTAGCCCCGATCGTTGCGCTCGGGGCGTCGACCGACGCGGCCTTCTCGCACGGCCCTGAGCTCTTGGCATTCATTGGTGTTGTGGGTGTGGAGATCGTGGTACACACAGTACCGGCTGCCCTTGGACGACTCCGGCTGGTCCCTGCCGCGCTTGGCGTCCGGCTCTGCTACGAGCACAGCTGCTCCCTTGCGCTTCACATCCTTGGCCTTGGCTTTCTTCTCTTCTGGGTCCGCTGCCGGGAGCTCGAGAAGGGAGAGGCGTCCCTCCTCAGCCCTTGCGCACTTGGTCGCCAGGTTGAACAGCTCCAGAGACGTGCATAGCTCTTCATGGATTGCCAGCTCCTCCTTCATATTGACGTCGCGAACGCCATCAGAGAACGCAGAAATGATGGCCTCCTCAGTCACCCTGGGAATCTTGAGGTGAGCGTTGTTGAAGCGTCGGATGTACTTCTGCAAGGTCTCTCCGGGCTGCTGCTTGATGCGGAGCAGGTCTCCACGCCGGCGGGCGGTCGCGAGTGCCCTGGAAGTTGGCGATGAAGCGGGTGCGCATCTTGTGCCAGGAGGAGATCGTGCCAGGAGTCAGGTTCAGGAGCCAGGTGCGGGCACCGTCCTTGAGTGCCATGGGAAACCAGTTCGCCATGACCTTTTCGTCCCCATTGGCGGCTTCGATGCCCAGCTCGTAGAGCTGTAGGAACTCTGCAGGTTCTACAGTGTCGTCGTAGCAGGGAGGCAGGCCATGCTTGAACTTGCCTGGCCAGGCGACACTGCGTAGCTCGGGGGTGAAGGCACGGCAGCCTGCAGTGGTCACCGGAGCCCTCTGCTGATGCTGGGCTTGCTCCTGGGGATTCCCGTGCGCCGCCGCAGGGATGCGATCATGGCGCACCGGTGCTGGGAGCACACGGGCACCGTCTTGGGGACGAGGGATCTCTTGGCAGCTCCTTTCTTGTCGCACGTGCCGGACATGGCGGATCTTGCCCTGGGGCCGCACGCCTTGGAGCCAGGGCGCCTTCTTGGGGAGGAGGTGGCGGAGGCACCTCCTGATCTGCGTCTCCTGCGCAGGACGGAGGGCGAGGCAGCGAGAGGGACGGTGAGGGAGTCCTGGACTAGGGGTTGTCCAGATAGCCGGACTATCACCGTCAGCCGGACTCCAACACTATGAAGATACAAGATTGAAGACTTCGTCCCGTGTCTGGATGGGACTTTCCTTGGCGTGGAAGGCAAGCTTGGCAATACGGATATGTAGATCTCCTACCATTGTAACCGACTCTGTGTAACCCTAGCCCTCCCCGGTGTCTATATAAACCGGAGGGTTTTAGTCCGTAGGACGAACACAACCATTACAACAATCATACCATAGGCTAGCTTTAGGGTTTAGCCTCCTTGATCTCGTGGTAGATCCACTCTTTTACTACCCATATCATCAATATCAATCAAGGAGGAGTAGGGTTTTACCTCCATCGAGAGGGCCCGAACCTGGGTAAAAACATCGTCTCCCTTGTCTCCTGTTACCATCCGCCTAGACGCACAGTTCGGGACCCCCTACCCGAGATCCGCCGGTTTTGACACCGACATTGGTGCTTTCATTGAGAGTTCCTCTGTGTCGTCACTGACAGGCTTGATGGCTTCTTAAATCAACAACAACGCCATCTAGGGTGAGACTTTTCTCCTCGGTCAGATCTTCGTATTTGGCGGCTTCGCACTGCGGGCCAACTCACTTGGCCATCTGGAGCAGATCGAAAGCTATGCCCTGGCCGTCAGGTCAGATTTGGAAACCTAAACTTCACGGCGCATATCTGCGGAGACTTGATCTTCGATGGATCCGATCCGCAGCCGAGCGTGCCGCACTATCACGATGGGCATGATCTAACTCTGCCGCTGGACAGTACCTTGGAGGCCGCACACGAATCCGCTCCGACCCATAGTCCGGAGCCGATCGCGCAGATCGAGGACAGGTGGCTGGACACCGCCTCGGGAGCTGCAACTTCCACGGCGTTGGAGCCGAACACTGACCTCGTCCCTTATAAAGCACGTGACTCCGAGGTGCCGGACTCCCTGCCGGACTCCGAACCTCCTGCGCCCCTACCAATCGAATCCGACTGGGCGCCGATCATGGAGTTCACCGCCGCGGACATCTTTCAGCACTCACCCTTTGGAGACATCTTAAATTCGCTAAAGCATCTCTCGCTGTCCGGAGAGCCCTGGCCGGACTATGGCCAGGATGGTTGGGATGCGGACGACGAAGAAATTCAAAGCCCACCCACCACCCACTTTGTAGCCACTGTCGACGATCTAACAGACATGCTAGATTACGACTCTAAAGACATCGACGGTATGGACGACGATGCCGGAGACGATCAAGAACCATCTCCTACAGGGCACTGGAAGACCACCTCGTCATACGACATATCCATGGTGGACACCCCAAAAGATGGGGATGGCGAAGAAGCAGCGGAGGCAGATTCCTTAAAGAAACAGCCCAAGCGCCGGCGTCAGCGGCGCCGCTCTAAATCCCGCCACAGTAAGAATGGAGATTCTGGCACAGGAGATAATAACACCCCAGAAAGTGCCGAAGACAATCCCCTCCTGCAAGATTCAGCACAGGAGGATGCAGAAGCAAGCCCTCACGAGAGAGCGGCAGATGAAGAGGTCGAGGATGATAATTACATACCTCCCTCCGGAGACGAGGCAAGCCTCGACGACGGCGAATTCGTCGTGCCTGAGGATACCGTTGAACAAGAGCGTTTCAGACGCAGGCTAATGGCCACAGCAAATAGCCTAAATAAAAAGCAGCAGCAGCTTCAAGCTGATCAAGACCTGCTGGCCGACAGATGGACCGAGGTCCTCGCTCGAAGAGTATGAACTCGAACGCCCCTCCAAGAGCTACCCAAAACGCAAGTTGCTCCCTCGATTAGAGGAGGAAGCATACATACCTTCATCATGAGCGCACAATACGGCTGACCGACGACCCCGTGGTCGCGACAGAGAGGCATCCAGGCCCTCCATCAAGACCGTACCCCAGCATCGCTCGAAAAGTACGAAGCCACGAGGGAACGCGCCAGACTTGCGAGATATATTGGAGGACAAGGCAAGACAATCCAGATCTATCTATGGATCACGTGGGCGCCCCACGACCCATGACGAATACCGTCGCACCGGATACAACAACTCCGGCTGGGCCGAACACAGCAGACAACGCTCTCTTGAGCTACGTCGTGATATTGCTCAATACAGAGGCGCCACACACCCGCTATGCTTCACTGACGAAGTAATGGATCATCAAATCCCCGAAGGTTTTAAACCCGTAAACATTGAATCCTACAATGGCACAACAGACCCCGCGGTTTGGATCGAAGATTATCTCCTTCATATCCATATGGCCCGCGGTGACGATCTCCATGCCATCAAATATCTCCCGCTCAAGCTTAAAGGATCAGCTCGGCACTGGCTTAACAACCTGCCCGTAGAGTCAATTGGGTGCTGGGAGGACCTGGAAGCCGCATTCCTCGACAACTTCCAGGGCACATACGTGCGACCACCAGACGCCGATGACCTAAGCCACATAATTCAGCAGCCAGACGAATCGGCCAAACAATTTTGGACACGTTTCTTAACAAAGAAAAATCAAATTGTTGATTGCCCAGATGCAGAGGCCCTCGCAGCCTTCAAACATAACATCCGCAATGAGTGGCTGGCCTGGCACCTAGGATAGGAAAAGCCAAAATCCATGGCAGCCCTCACATCACTCATGACCCGCTTCTGTGCGGGAGAGGATAGCTGGCTAGCTCACAGCAAAAACCTCAGTAAAAATGCTGGTAGTCCGGATACTAAGGACCACAATGGCAGGTCGCGTCGAAGCAAAACTAAACGCCGCGTTAACGGCGACAACAATGAGGATACGACAGTCAACGCCGGATTCCGAGGCTCTAAACCCGGTCAGCGGAAGAAGCCATTCAAAAGAACCACCCCGGGTCCATCCAATTTGGACCGAATACTCGACCGCTCTTGCCAGATACATGGCACCCCCGAAAAACCAGCTAACCACACCAACAGAGATTGTTGGCTATTCAAGCAGGCAGGCAAGTTAATTGCCGAAAACAACGACAAGGGGCTGCACAACGATGACGAGGAAGAGACCCGGCCGCCGAACAGTAGAGGACAGAAGGGCTTCCCCCCACAAGTGCGGATGGTAAACATGATATACGCAACCCACATACCCAAGAGGGAGCGGAAGCGTGCACTGAGGGACGTATACGCAATGGAGCCAGTCGCCCCGAAGTTCAATCCATGGTCCTCTTGCCCGATCACTTTCGATCGAAGAGACCATCCAACCAGTATCCGCCATGGCGGATTCGCCGCATTGGATTTAGACCCAATCGTTGATGGATTTCACCTCACGAGAGTCCTGATGGACGGCGGCAGTAGCCTGAACCTGCTTTATCAGGATACAGTGCGCAAGATGGGCATAGACCCCTCAAGGATTAAACCTACAAAGACGACCTTCAAAGGCGTCATACCAGGTGTTGAGGCCAATTGTACAGGCTCAGTAACACTGGAAGTGGTCTTCGGATCCCCGGATAATTTCCGAAGCGAGGAGTTAATCTTTGACATAGTTCCGTTCCGCAGCGGCTATCATGCTCTGCTCGGACGAACCGCGTTCGCAAAGTTCAACGCGGTGCCGCATTATGCATACCTCAAGCTCAAGATGCCAGGCCCTCGTGGAGTCATCACGGTCAACGGAAATACGGAACGCTCCCTTCGAACGGAGGAACATACAGCGGCTCTCGCGGCAGAAGTACAGAGCAGCCTTCTAAGGCAATTTTCGAGTCCGGCCCTTAAACGACCGGACACGGCCAAACGCGCCTGGAGCAACATCAATCAAGACCACCTGGCACGTTCCGAGCACGCATAGCAATGCGGCCCCAACCCCAGCCCTCGCATGATTGCAAGACCAGCTCTCCGCGTACATCATTACGCTCTGGAGATACCATGGGCATAGGGGGAGGGGCACGACCACAACTGACCTAGAGTGCAGCTCGACCGCACCAGGGGCTCCAAAGTGTGTCGCTCTTTTTATTTTTTATTTTTCTTCTTTTTATACACAGGACTCCGTTCACTAGAGGCCCTGTCCGGTGGCGACCCTGCCGAACTCACGATGCAATAACCAGGGAGGGACAAAGGTTGCGACGAACACTCAGGTGGTCTCCATTACGAGCATTAAATTTGATTATACACACCAGTCCGCAGCCCACCCTGGAGGGGGACATGTTTAATTAGTCTAAACCCTTGCTTACCGCACTATTTGTATCATTCCGCACTCATAGCAGAATTCCTTAAATAAATAATGCAGCACTTTTTGCTTATAATTGCATTACTTTACATATATGTTCATTAATGACATCTTGCACCCGTATATTCTGGGACGGCCGAATACACCAGGGGCTTATGTTCCCCGCATTATGGTGTGATAAGTCCGAACACTTTCACAAGTGCGGCACCCCGAACTTATAGCATAATATGAATCGGCTCCGAATCATGTCTTGGGTCAATAGTTGGGTTTGTCCGGCTCCCATGTTTTGGTACCTCACGTTCCATTCTGTCGGCTAAGGTAGCACTGGGAGAACCACTGCGATTGCGCCCCGGTTGAGCTGGGCGAGCGCCTCAGTGGAGAAAGCTAAAACTGACTGTCATGATAAGGCGAGAGACTGGTCGCTGTTCGAGAGGTCTTTTCGAGTCCCTAAAGACTTACGCCGCTTCGAGCAAAGAATCGGATAATGTCCGGCCAAGGCGTGGATAGCGCCTCGAAATCGGTCTTCCAAATACTAGGGGCTTCGCCGAAATTTAAAATTATAGAATTCTATGGCTAAGTGAGAGTGTTCAAGCATTATAAGTCCGGTTGCCTTGTTCGCTGTGTTGAGCGCCTCCCTAGATGGACCCAAAAATGGGAACAAGAGTGCTCAAGTTTATCCCGAACACCCCAGCACTAGTGGCATGGGGGCTGAAGCCGACGACTTGCCACCTCTCAGATTTTATAAACGGCCGCACAGAAGGTAATATTTTAAATCAAACAAGCGTTGCTTAGCGCATATGAACAAAGTTTTCAGTGCACCGGATAACACATAGCGAGTTTACTCAATAATTACATCTCTGGGGCACTCATCCGCAATATTGTGGGCACCCTTCAGGACAGTCTTATAGTACATCTCGGGCGTACGATACTCCTTGCCCGCTGGCGGCGCGTCAGTGATAAGCCTCTCCGCATCTAGCCTGCCCCAATGCACCTTTGTGCGGGCAAGGGCCCGACGAGCACCTTCAATACAGGCGGAGCGCTTGATGACCTCCACCCAGGGGCACGCATCCACCAGCCGCCGCACGAGGCCGAAGTAGCTCCCAGGCATGGCCTCTCCAGGCCACAGTCGGACTATGAGGCCCTTCATGGCCTGCTCGGCTACCTTGTGGAGCTCGACCAGCTGCTTCAGCTGGTCGCTAGGGGGCACTGGATGGCCGGCCTCAGCGTACTGAGACTAGAAGACCTTCTCCGTTGAGCTCCCCTCCTTGGCTCGGTAGAATGCGGCGGCATCGGATACACTGCGAGGCAGATCTGCAAACGCCCCTGGAGAGCTCCGAATTCGGGTAAGTAATAGGTAATTTACATTAACATGCTTGCTTTGCATGAAAAATGCCTTACCCGCCGCTATTTTCTTAACATCCTCAACCTCCTGAAGGGCCTTATGGGCCTCAGCCTTGGCGGCTTTGGCACTTTCGAGAGCCGAGGCAAGCTCGGACTCTCGAGTCTTTGAGTCGCGCTCCAGACTCTCATGCTTTTCCATGAGAGCCTGGAGCTCTTGCCGCACATCCGACGGAGCCAACGACCCGCTCGACGAAGCGGGGAGATCATCATCAGCTAGACTGCAGGCAGAGTGCGGCATTAGAAGGACACTATGTGACACAAAAGAGAAATTATAAATCATTCAGGAATCCAGATACTTACGATCTTGCCGGAGGCCTGGCCCTTGAAGGCCACTCTTCGTCGCCAACATTGGCGTTGGTGGAGCTGTCCGGGGGAATAGTCCTTCCCCTCTTGGACCCTTCGGCCTCCCCTGTCGGGGAAGCCTTCCTGTTCCTCTCTCCTTCCTCTGGGAGAGGATCTTCTTCCTCCTCCTCGCCTTCGGGGGAGGAGTCCGCCCCAGAATCGTCGGACACCTGAAAACGGGAACTCTTTCGAGTACCCGTGGCCTCCTTCTTGGCCTTCTTCTCCGGTACCACATGCGGTGCCGGAACCAGCAGCCCCGCTAGACGGGCGTCTACTGGGTTTTCTGGCATGGGAGCCGGGCAGATGATCTGCTCGGCCTTCTTCATCCAGTCCTGTCAAAGGAAAGGGGAGATTGAAACCCGCGTAGGGTCAAACTATTAAAAGCAAGTGTCCCGTAAAGGGGTAGAATCACTTACCTCGTCAGCTGGACGCTGCGAGCGAAATCCGCGATCTTCAGTGGCGGATGCGGGAGCTTTGGAGCCCTTGAACAGCACCCTCCAGGCGCCTTCGTACGTCGTGTCAAAGAGCCCGCTCAATGCCTGGTGATGTGCCGGATTGAACTCCCAAAATTTAAATGCCCGTTGTTGGCAGGGGAGAATCCGGCGGATGAGCATGACTTGGACCACATTGACAAGCCTGAGCTTCTTGCTCACCAGCTTCTGGATACAGGCTTGGAGTCCTGTCAGCTCCTTCGAACTACCCCATAGCAAGCCCTTCTCTTTCCAGGAGGTGAGCTGCATAGGGATGCCAGATCTAAACTCGGGGGCCGCCGCCCACTTAGGGTCGCGCGGCTCGGTGATGTAGAACCACCCCGATTGCCACCCCTTGACGGACTCCATGAAGGCCCCTTCGAGCCAGATGCCATTGGGCATCTTGCCCAACATGGCGCCTCCGCACTCCGCTTGAGTGCCCTTCACCACCTTCGGCTTGACGTTGAAGGTCTTGAGCCACAAGCCGAAGTGGGGCTGGATGCAGAGGAAGGCCTCGCACACGACGATAAATGCCGAGATGTTGAGGATGAAGTTTGGCGCCAGATCGTGGAAATCCAGGCCATAATAGTGCATGAGCCCCTGGACAAAGGGATGCAACGGGAAGCCCAGTCCGCGGAGGAAGTGGGGAAGGAAAACGACCCTCTCATGGGCCCTGGGGGTGGGGATGAGCTGCCCCTTGTCGGGCAGCCGGTGCGCGATGTCGCCGGAAAGATATCCGGCGCTGCGCAGTTTTGCGATGTGCTCCTCCGTAACGGTTGAGACCAACCATTTGCCTCCCGCTCCGGACATGGTTGGAGAAGGTCGAGGCGAGATGCACCGACTTGGGCGCTGGAGCTCGAGAGTGCGCGGAGATGGATAAGCAAAGGAGGAAGAAGGCGTAGGTAAAAAGGGTGGATCCTTATCCCCTTATATATGGGCGGACGAAAACTATGCGTCCCCACCGGCCTGGAAAAACTCACTTATCTCCCAAGCGCCACCATCAATGGCGCGGTTGGGTTACCCATGTCCGTATTGATGAGAATCCCAGAATAAGGGGAACACGATCTCTGCTTCGACAAGACGTGCCAAGGAAACCGCTTCGCTAAACGCGCTGAGGTGGTATAATAAAAAATGATTCAAGTAAAGGCTTGGTAGTGGCGTGACATCATGCTACATAATACGTCAGCAGATTGAACCTATGTACATAATATTCTCTCTACGAGGAAATGTGGAAATTATTTTGCAGAGCCGGACACTATCCTGGTGTTCACAATCTTCTATGAATTATTCGGAGGAGGAACCCGCCTTGCAATGCCGAACAATATGCGCGCCGGTCCCATCGTCATTGAAGCCTGGTTCAGGGGCTACTGAGGGAGTCCTGGACTAGGGGGTGTCCGGATAGCCGGACTGTCACCGTCAGCTGGACTCCAAGACTATGAAGATACAAGATTGAAGACTTCGTCCCGTGTCCGGATGGGACTTTCCTTGGCGTGGAAGGCAAGCTTGGCAATACGGATATGTAGATCTCCTACCATTGTAACCGACTCTTTGTAACCCTAGCCCTCCCCGGTGTCTATATAAACCGGAGGGTTTTAGTCCGTAGGACGAACACAACCATTACAACAATCATACCATAGGCTAGCTTCTAGGGTTTAGCCTCCTTGATCTTGTGGTAGATCCACTCTTGTACTACCCATATCATCAATATCAATCAAGCAGGAGTAGGGTTTTAACTCCATCGAGAGGGCCCGAACCTGGGTAAAAACATCGTGTCCCTTGTCTCCTGTTACCATCCGCCTAGACGCACAGTTCGGGACCCCCTACACGAGATCCGCCGGTTTTGACACCGACAGACGGCATTGGGGAGCCCCCTGCAGCGCTGACAAGCTCGGTGATGCGGGCGAGCCAGTCCTCGTAGAGGTCGTCGACGGGACGGTAGTGCAGGAGCTCACGCGCTAGGAGCAACGCGGCATGTGCGTCCGCGGGGGCGCGACAGGCGTGGGACGACGAACCGGCTAGAGTCAGTGAAGGGGTGGCGGTGCAGCCTTCCCGCCCCACCGAAGGATGCAGAGACGAAGCTTGCTGCTCGTTCCCCGCCGGGCTGGTGGCGGCGTTGGTGGCTGGCGATGGGGAACGACGGAGGCACTCGCCGACGGGCGCCGTCTGGGCGACGCGGGCGGCGAGAGCAGCCCGACGCTCGGCGAGAGCCCCGGCGAGCATCAGCCATGGACACGACGGAAGATCGAACACGAACATCGGGAGAAATATTCCGGTGCACCCCTACCTGGCATGCCAAATGTCGGATGTTCGGTTCCGGTAGACCCTCGAGGTTTGAACACTAGGGTGCGCACGAAGATCTCTCCCCTACCGATCTACGTCCGATCGCCTCGTGAGATCTAAGCTAGAAACGATGAACAACTCAACGGACACGAGATTTATACTAGTTCGGGCCACCGTTGTGGTGTAATACCCTACTCCAGTGTGTCGTGTGGTGGATTGCCTCAGGGTCTGATGATGAACAGTACAAGGGAAGAACAGCCTCGCGAGAGGTGTTCTCGAGCTGGTGCGATGAACTGCTTGGGTGAGTTCGATCGCCTCTCTCTCTCTCTCTGGCTAGGGTTCTATCACATGCCGGATCCTCCCACTCTGTGGTGGCTAGCTCTATTTATAGAGGCCGTGGGCCTCTCCCCAAATATTGAGCGTGAAGGGCGCCAACAACGGCCATTTAGAAGGGGAACATCTAGTGCAAGTTATCCTGACTAAAGTTGGTCTCGACTGCCAAAAGCACTGACGATGACGCCGTCTTCGGCTCCATGATGACCTCCATCCTGCCGCTCCACTGGTCTTGGTCTCGTTGCACTAAAATGACAACCTTTGCTAGGTGCCTCGGTACTCCACGTCCGTGCTTGCCCCCTTTGCACCAAAGAGGAAACAGGGACACTGCGCAGGCCGGCGCCCGCCTGGCGCCCGCTTAGCCTCGATTGTCATGGCTTGCGTCACGAGCACCTCGTGAGGTACCCTTCCTTGATCTCTCTACCTCCTCACGAGCCTGCCTAGCGAGGCCGTCCCTGAGGAAGCCCTGCATCGTCTGCCCCGCGAGGCTTGGCCCCTCACGAGGGTCTTGAGTCTTGTGCTGATGAAGACGGGCTGTACTGGGCCACCGCTTGAGCCACGCCGCAGGCCGCAGGCGGGCAAGTCTGGGGACCCCCGTTCCCAGAACGCCGACACTGTTTGTTCGACCAGGTAGCGCGGGCTGTATTCGGCTTGAAGTGCCGCTTTGTCCCGGCCACGTGGTGGTCGATCAGCCGTATTGTACCTTGGTAGGATGGGCTCCAGCGCCTCGTCATCAAACTGTGGTAACAGTTTGCGCTTCGGGTAGCTTTTGGTTGGGTGCTTGAGGCCAGATTCCTTGGCTGCCAGGACATCAGTCCATCTTTCATTGAGCAGATCTTGATCAGCTTGAAGCTGCTGCTGCTTCTTTTCCAGGCTTCTTGCAGTGGCAATTAGCTGACGCTTAAAGCGTTCCTGTTCGGCGGGGTCTTCAGGCATGATGAAATCTTCGTCGCTGAGGCAAACCTCGTCCTCGGAGAGCGGAAGATAGTTGCTATCCTCCGAGTCTTCATTCATGGCCTGTTCGCCAAGGCTGACTCGCCCATCATCCCGTTCCTCTTATTCGGAGTGTTGTCCTCTTCTGTGACGGTATTGCTGTTTTTACTACGACATGGCTTAGAGCGGCGCCGCTGAAGTCGGTGTTTCAGCTATATCTCAGGAGGTTTATCCTCGACTGGATTTTCATCATCGTCGTTATTTTCTTTAGGTGTATCCACCATGTATATGTAGAGGAGGGGGCTGTCCAACGCCCTGTAGGCAGTGGTTCCTGATTCTCTCCGGCATCATCGTCCATACCGTCGATGTCTTTGGAGTCGTAGTCAAGCATGTCGGTTAAGTCGTCGATAGTGGATATAAAGTGGGTGGTGGGTGGGGAACGAATTTCTTCATCGTCCACTTCCTATTCAAGCCGGACATAGTTCGGCCGAGCGTCCTTTGACAAGGAGAGGGATTTTAATGAGCTTAACACGTCGCCAAAAGGTGAGTGATGAAAAATGTCCGCGGAGATGAACTCTAAGACCGGCACCCAATCAGGTTCGATGGACGTGGATGCACGCAGTCCGGAGCCCATGGCCAGAGATGAGTCCGAGGTTCCGGTAACACAAGCCCAACCTGATGTTGGGTCTGTGTGCGGCTCGAGCGCCGCTGAGTCTACGACCTCCGCGGTGGGGTTGAGCTTCCCGTCTTTGGACGATGCAGTCCGCTCCGGCTCTATGGCCAGGGTGGTCACAGGCGCTATCTCCTGTGTGCAGCCGGATGACAGATCTAGGTCATGTTCATCGTGGTGGCCGGGGACAGCCCTCATGGGCTCGAATCCGTCAAAGATCAAGTCTCTGCGGATATCGGCCACAAAATTCAGGCTTCCAAATCTGACCTGATGGCCAGGGGCGTTGCTATCGATCTACTCTAGATGGCAAAACGAGTTGGCCCGCAATACGAAGCCGCCGAATACGAAGATCTGTCCGAAGAGGAATATCTCCCCCTGAACTACATTGTTGTAGATGATTGACGGAGCCATCAAGCCTATCTTTGACGTCACAGCAGAACTCTCAATGAAAGCACCAATATCGGTGTCAAAACCGGTGGATCTCGTGTAGGGGGTCCCGAATTGTGCGTCTAAGGCTAATGGTAACAGGAGGCGGGGGACACAATGTTTACCCAGGTTCGGGCCCTCTCTATGGAGGTAATACCCTACTTCCTGCTTGATTGATCGTGACAAATACGAGTATTACAAGAGTTGATCTACCACGAGATCGTAATGGCAAAACCCTAGAAGTGTAGCCCATGAGGTTATGATTTTTGTGGCTAAACCCTACAAGTCTAAACCCTCCGGTATATATAGACACCGGGAGGGGCTAGGGTTGTACAAAGTTGGTTACAGAGAAAGGAATCTACATATCTGAATCGCCAAGATTGCTTTCCACGCCAAGGAGAGTCCCATCCGGACACGGGACGAAGTATTCTATCTTCTATCTTAATAGTCCAACAGTCCGGCCAAAGTATATAGTCCGGCTGTCCAAGGACCCCTTAGTCCAGGACTCCCTCAGTGGGACTAACCACAAACTCGGGAGGCAACTCAAGTTTATATGCGTTATCATTTATCTTGGCAAGTATTTTGAAAGGACCATCAGCTCTAGGCATCAAATTAGACATTCTTAAATCTGGAAACCTATCCTTTCTCAAGTGCAACCAAATCAAATCACCCGGTTCTAGTTTAACTTCTTGTCTACCTTTACTACCAGCAATTCTATACTTTTTATTCATTTTTTCAATATTGTGCTTTGTTGTCTCATGCATTTTCAAGATAAAATCAAGGCAAACATTCTTCCCACATCTTCAGATTTTTCTTCAAAACAGCCCTCAACATGCTGCCCAAAGTGCGATTCACCACCTCAGTTTGCCCAGCAGTTTGTGGGTGACAAGTTGTTGAAAACAACAATTTTGTACCCAACTTGTACCATGGGGTGCACCAAAAATGACTCAAGAATTTTGCATCACGATCGGAAACGATAGTAGTAGGCATACCATGCAAACGGACAATCTCTTTGAAAAAGAGGTCAGCAATATAAACAGCCACATCACTCTTATGACATGGTATAAACTGTGCCATCTTAGAAAAACGATCCACCACAACAAAAATACTATCCCTTCCCCTCTTGGTCCTAGGCAATCCTAACACAAAATCCATAGAAATATCTGCCCAAGGAATAGAAGGAACTGGAAGAGGCATGTATAAACCATGTGGATTCAAGCGAGATTTAGCTTTTTGACATGTGGTGCAGCGAGCCACGAACCTCTCAACATCTATCCTCATCTTTGGCCAAAAGAAATGTGTGGCCAGAACGTCCTCCGTCTTCTTCGCACCAAAATGACCCATCAATCCTCCTCCATGCGCCTCCTGTAACAACAATAGACGAACGGAACCAACTAGAATGACTATACGGTTAGCTCGAAACAAAAACCCATCGTTAAGGACAAACTTATTCCATGTACATACCTCGAGACATTGCAGCAAAACATCTTTAAAGTCAGAATCAAGCGCATATTGTTCTTTTATTGACTCAAGTCCAAAAAACCGACAATCAAGGTGAGACAACAAAGTATATCGTCTAGACAAAGCATCAGCAATCACATTATCCTTCCCTTTCTTGTGTTTGATGATATAAGGACAAGATTCAATAAATTCAACCCATTTAGCATGCCTACGATTCAAATTATTTTGAGAGCGAAGATACTTAAGTGATTCATGATCATAACGAATAACAAATTCTTTAGGCCACAAATAATGACCCCACGTTTCTAAAGAATGCACAAGTGCATACATTCCTTATCATATGTGGAATAATTCAGAACAGGACCATGCAATTTTTCGCTAAAGTATGCAACAGGTTTACCATCTTGCATCAAAACACCACCAATGCCGACTCCACTAGCATCACATTCTAGCTCAAAAGTCTTACCAAAGTTAGGAAGTTGTAGCAATGCTGCGTGTGTAAGCTTGTCCTTCAAGGTGCCAAAGGACTCCTCTTGTTCCTTCCCCCAATGCAACACCACACCCTTCTTCGTCAACTCATGCAGTGGTGCAGCAATGGTGCTAAAATCCTTGACAAAGCGGCGGTAGAAACCTGCAGGACCAAGAAAACTCCTCACCTGTGTGATAGCTTGGGGTAGCGGCCAGCTTTGGATGGCGTCAATCTTCATTTCATCCACCTCAATTCCCTGTGGAGTAACAATGTAACCAAAAAAGAGACTCGGTCCGTGCAAAAAATGCACTTCTCAAAGTTATCAAACAAACGTGCATCCCTTAAAGCATTAAAAACAACACGTAAATGGTTCATATGTTCATCCAAAGACTTGCTGTAAATCAAGATTCATCAAAGTAAACCACCACAAATCTACCAATAAAAGCTCTTAAAACCTCATTCATTAAGCGCATGAAAGTGCTAGGTGCATTTGTCAAGCCAAAAGGCATTACCAGCCACTCATACAACCCAAATTTAGTTTTGAAAGCTGTTTTCCATTCATCTCCAAGTTTCATTCTAATTTGGTGGTAGCCACTACACAAGTCAATCTTTGTGAAAATTATAGAACCAAACAACTCATCAAGCATGTCGTCTAACCTAGGAATAGGATGACGATACCGAATAGTAATATTATTGGTGGCTGTACAATCAGCACACAGATGCCAAGCACCATCTTTCTTAGGAACCAAAAGTATAGGAACATCACAAGGAGTAAGGCTTTCACGTACATACCCGTGGTCCAAATGGTCTTCAACTTGTCACCGAATTTCCTTGGTCTCCTCGGGGTTGGTTCGATAGGCAGGATGATGTGGCAAAGTTGCACCCGGAATCGTATCAATTTGATGCTCTATCCCTCTTATAGGTGGCAGCCCCGGGGTATCTCAGCTGGGAAAATGTCCTCAAACTCCTGCAAAAGGTTAGCGACAGCAAGAGGCAATGAACTAGCAATATCATCAAGCGAAAACAAAGCTCGTTTGCATATCAAAGCATAGCAAATATCATCATCAGAAATTTCAGCAAGGTCACATTTTGTAGCAAGCATAACACCACCCTTCAATTTAATTCCGTCGGCCTTAGAAATAGGTGCAAGCTTATCCTTTTTAGGTGGAAAAACAAAATTAGCAACTTGCTGATATTCAGATTTAGCATCACTCAAACTAGTAGCTCTCTCTCTATCAGCTTGTACAATTTCAGTAGGGGTCAAAGGTACCAAAGTAATTTTCTGCCCTTTATGCACAAAAGTGTATTTATTACTTCTTCCATGGTGTGTAGCAATATTATCAAGTTCCCAAGGCTGACCCAACAAAAGTGAACAAGTTTGCATAGGTATGACATCACAATCAACAGAATCAGCATCGGCACCAATTGAAAAAGCAACTCTGCATGTTTGTGTTACCTTAGCTTTTCCAGAGTCATTTAACCACTAAATATGGTATGGATGTGGGTGTGGTCGTGTGGTCAAACCAAGCTTCTTGACCAGATCAGAACTCACCAAATTTTTGCAGCTTCCTCCATCAATGATAACACGTGCTCGTTGGTTCTTGATAATGAAGAAAATCTGAAACAAGTTGTGGCGTTGTAGCTTCTCAGGTTGCTGAATTTGTGTGTTGAGCACACGCTGAACAATAATGTTCATGTAGCCTGAAGTATCAGCGCCCCCAAGGACATGACCCTCATCATCGTCGTTGGTGGCGGCATCATCATCATTAGCATCATGCTCCACATCGGAGGTGCTGATATAACCTCCATCTTTGGTTGCCACATATGCCCGTTGACTTGGGCAATCCTTCTACATATGGCCATGTCCTTGGCAGCGGTGGCACTGAATGATGGAAGTGCGTCCTATCGAGGCGACGGACGAAGCACTATCGGCGGGAACCTGCAAATAATTTTTACCTGAATATGTAGGACGTGCATCAGGTGGTGTAGGTGCTGTAGTAACAGGACTGGCTGAGGCAGAAGCTTGCTGGCCCGCTGTTAGGGGCACCCAAAAAGAGGATGGCTTAGGCAGCCTCGAAGGAGCCGTCGTGCGCGGTATGTAGGAGGCGTGGACGTTGCTCTTGTTCCGCTGCTCACGTCCCTGCAATTCCTTATCTGCAAGCATAGAAAACTGGAACAACTGGTTGACAGTATGAAATTCTTTATAATCAACAATGTCCTGAATATCACGCCTCAAGCCCGAATAAAAATGACAAATGGAATCCTCAAGCCCCTCCGCTATACCACAATGCTTCAAACCCTTTTGAAGCTCAGCATAGTAATCTTGTACAGATTTTTCTCCTTGTTCTAAACGCTGCAGTTTGTTACGCAAATCTCTATGATACGAAGGAGGAACAAAACGATCACGCATAGCTACCTTAAGTCGTTCCCACATATCAGGTAACCCGCCCTGTCCAGCTAGCCCATTCCACCAAGTCCTTAAACTCACTAGTAGCTAGTCAAACTCTATGTTGCTCAGGAATAAGGTGGGAATTAAACTTCTGTTCTAACGTCATCTCCCAATCAAGGTAGCCCTTGGCATCATAACGACCCGAAAAATTTGGCAATGTTAACTTAATCTTAGCATAAGGATCATCAGGAGCATGATTATTATTACCTTGATGGCGATGTTGATTAACTGTACTACCCATACCTTGAGTGTTACGGCGAAGACGTTGGCATAATCTTGCTTGTCGTGTATGATGGAGTCATGTACCTAGGGTAGGGTCATAGACCTGATCTAAGTACCCTGCCCAAGGACACCCTTAGAAGAGATCACCTTCCAGTCGACCTACGAGGAACTCAGTCGACTGACTTGAAGGACTCGACCACGAAGACTCACTCGACCACCAGAAGGTCAAGAAGCACTCTGCACTGCAACGGTCTGTAATTAAGTAGACTTTGACTTAATGTACCTTAAACCCTTCATTACGTGGGTCGGCTGGGGTCCTGGCGCACTCTATATAAGCCACCCCCCTCCATAGGCAGAAGGGGTCGCACCCCTGTAACTCAGATACCCATAATCCACTCGACCGCCTCCGGGCTCCGAGACGTAGGGCTTTTACTTCCTCCGAGAAGGGCCTGAACTCGTACATCTCTTGTGTTTACAACCTCTCCATAGCTAGGACCTTGCCTCTCCATACCTACCCCCCACTCTACTGTCAGACTTAGAACCACGACAGTTGGCGCCCACCGTGGGGCCGGTGTTTTAGCGATTTTGTGGAGAAGTTGCGATTCTTCCGAGTACTTTCATCATGGTGGCTGCTGGAGTTTTGGTCGAGGGTCGCGAGGTCCGCCTCGGCGCTCTCACCTTCGTCGTCGACGACTCCGCCTGGCTCCAGGAGGCTCCACTCGACGTTGATGCGCTCCCCGTCCGTGGGGCGACGCATTTTCGCGCATGTGTCCGCGGCATTCTGCTGCGGCAACCGTCGACCCCGTATCAGTCGACTCCCCTATCGACCACCCTCCCGGTCTCCCGCCAGCGCAAGCGCTCTGGTCGGTCGAGGCTTCAGCGGTGGGTGAGACATGCGGTGGCTCGCCAGACGGCCACCAATCAAGTTGCGGCAATCGAGCCCGACGAATCTCTCCACGGCCTGTTCGATCTGTCGACTGGCTCCGTAGAGACTGCATCCGAATGCAATAGCAGTGATCTAGCGGCGGAAATCCTGATGGCCAACGGGCCTTGCAGTCCGCCTGGCTTCGCCCATGATGGTGGGGCAGGTGGCGGAGACGCCCCCGCACGGGGCCACAAAGAGTACCAGCCCGAGCCACTCGACTCTCTGCAAAGATAGGAACTTCGCCGCAGGAATATGGATGCCCTGCATACTCCCATCGCAGGAGAAACCCCCGAGGCTCGCGCCTTGGAGGAGGCACGATTGGCCAATTTGGCCGAACGTGCTCGCTTGGAGAATCTTCAGCGAGCACTCGACGAGCGCGCACGACAACGAGTTCCCGACGCCAATCGACGTTAACTCTTCCCGCCGACTCAGGTATATCGAACCCCAATCCAGAATTTAGCAGCTACGACCCGTATAGCAGAGTCCATCCAGCCCTCTCAGTCGGAAGTTGGCAGAGGCTTGATGCAGATCAGGGATTTGCTCCGGGCGGTAGGAGACCAGAATTCAGCCGTGTCGCAGTCGCGCAACAGAATTCACAATCGATCCGTCGCTGCGAATACGGTTCAGTCGGCTCACAGTCCCAGATCGCCTCCGCGGCGAGAAGGGCGCGAGAATCGGCGGGACCAGTATGGAGACCAACACGACCGAGATGATAGGCGTCGGGTGCCCGCTTCCCCTCTGAGGGTAGGGTCATACGCTCCTCGGCGGCAAGACGACAGGCATCAGCTCAGTGTGGGGCGAAGATCTCCAGTCGACCCCAGAGAACCAGGCTTCGATGCGCGATCCATTATCGTGCAAGGCTTGGTCGACCGGAACAGAGCCCATCGGGATGGACCCGACAGAGATGCGCCCACAAGCAGTCGAGTGCATGTTACTGGTCCAGAATGTTTCAGCAGAGCTATCAGAGCCGCAATGATCCCCCCAATTTCAAGTTGGCAACAGGAGTCAGCAAGTTCACCGGTGAGTCTAAGCCTGAAACTTGGCTTGAGGACTACTGAGTGGCGGTTCAGATTGGTGGTGGGAACGACGAGGTGGCCATGAAGCATTTGCCCCTCATGTTGGAAGGTTCTGCCAGAGCGTGGTTGAATCAGTTACCTCCTAGTAGCATTTACACTTGGAAAGATCTATCCCGAGTGTTCGTCAGAACGTTTGAAGGAACTTGCAAGCGACCGGCTGGATTGACGGAGCTGCAAGTCTGTGTGCAGAAGACCAATGAGACTCTCAGGGAGTATATTCAGAGATGGATCACTTTGCACCATACTATGGAGAATGTGTCTAATCATCAGGCAGTCTGCGCCTTCAAGGACGGCGTCAAGAACAGAGAACTGAGTCTGAAATTTGGTCGAACCGGAGACATGACCCTGAGTCGGATGATGGAGATTGCTACCAAGTACGCCAACGGTGAAGAAGAAGACCGACTCCGAAGCGGCAAGTACAAACCGAGTCAGTCGGAGAAGGGAAACACCAGTCGGAAACAGAAGCGGAAGGCCGAACCAGCAGCTCCTGGAGAGGCTCTGGCCATGACTCAGGGAAAATTTAAAGGGAAACCAAAAGGATCCTGGAACCCTAAGAAGGTAAAGGATAAAGAAGGGAACGACGTGATGGATATGCCGTGTCACATCCACACGAAGAAAGACGAAGAGGGCAATATCATTTACCCAAAGCATACCACACGCCAATGTCGACTCCTGATCCAGCAGTTTCAAGGAAAACAGTCTAAGGACAAGAAAAAGGAGTCGGACAAGGCCGAAGACAAGGAGGACAGTGAGGAAGGATATCCGCATGTCAACTCCACTCTGATGATCTTTGCAGATGTGGAAAGCAAGAGTCGACTGAAAGTCATTAACCGTGAGGTGAACATGGTTGCCCCAGCAAAAGCAAGTTATCTGAGATGGTCCCAAACACCCATCACATTCGACCAATCTGATCACCCGACTCATATTGCCACCCCTGGGAGGCAAGCTTTGGTGGTCGATCCAGTTGTCGAAGGCACTCGACTGACAAAAGTGCTGATGGACGGTGGTAGTGGGCTGAATTTGTTGTATGCAGACACACTGAAAGGAATGGGCATTCCGATGTCCCGACTGAGCACCAGTAACATGAGCTTTCATGGAGTTATACCAGGGAAGAAAGCCGAGTCACTCGGCCAAATAGCTCTGGACGTGGTGTTTGGTGATTCGAAACATTTTCGCAAAGAGAAGTTGACGTTTGAGGTCGTGGATTTTCAGAGTGCGTATCATGCAATTTTGGGGAGACCAGCTTATGCACGGTTCATGGCTCGACCATGTTACGTGTACCTCAAACTGAAGATGCCCGGCCCCAAAGGAGTGATCACTGTCACCGGTGATCGGAAAAAGGCAGAAGAGTGCTTTCAGAAGAGCTCAAAGATTGCCGATTCCCAGGTGACAGCGGTCGAGTTTGAAGAATACAAGAAAAACGCAGATCCGAGTGATTTGCTGCGATCCAAGAAACCCGCCACAGAATCTGCATTTCAGTCGTCCGGTGAGACAAAGCCTGTTCACATTCACCTGACCGACCCCAATGCAGCCCCGACCCACATCTCAACAACACTCGACCCGAAATAGGAAGAAGCGCTCATCCAGTTCCTCCGTGAGAACTGGGACATTTTTGCATGGAAGCCCGCTGACATGCCAGGTGTTCCCAGGGGACTGGCTGAGTATCGCCTAAGAGTCGACTCATCAGCAAAACCAGTCAAAGAGCATCTTCGGCGGTCCGCCGTCCAGAAGAGAAAAGCCATTGGTGAGGAAGTGGCTCGACTGTTGGCTGCAGAATTTATCCGAGAGATATACCACTCCGAGTGGCTCGCCAATGTCATCATGGTTCCTAAGAAGGACAAATCGCTCCGAATGTGCATTGATTTCAAGCACATCAACCGGGCCTGCCCGAAAGATCATTTCCTCTCCCTCGCATAGATCAAATTGTTGACTCGACCGCGGGATGCGAGAGATTGTCTTTTCTAGACGCCTATTCCGGGTACCACTAGATCCGTCTGTACGGGCCCGATGAGATAAAAACAGCTTTTATCACTCCATTCGGGTGCTTCTGCTATATCACCATGCCATTCGGCCTCAAGAATGCCGGAGCCACATTTATGCGAATGATTCAGAAGTGTCTGCTCACTCAAATCAGTCGGAATGTGGAAGCGTATATGGATGATATCGTCGTCAAGTCACGAAAAGGTTTCGACCTGCTCGCTGACCTCGCCGAAACATTTGCCAACCTCAGAAGGTATGATATCAAGCTCAATCCATCAAAGTGCACATTCGGAGTTCCTGGTGGCAAGTTACTCGGTTTTCTCGTTTCCGAGCGAGGGATCGATGCTAATCCAGAAAAGATCGGCACTGTTCTCCGAATGAAACGCCCTGTGCGAGTGCACGATGTCCAGAAGCTTACTGGATGCTTGGCCGCATTAAGTCGATTCATCTCACGACTCGGTGAAAAGGCATTACCTCTTTACCGACTGATGAAGAAGGCAGACAAGTTCGAGTGGACTCCAGAAGCTGATGCAACGTTTGCCGAGCTAAAAGCTCTGCTCTCCACCCAGCCGGTGCTTGCTGCTCCAATCAGCAAAGAGCCTCTGTTGCTTTATATCGCAGCCACAGGACAAGTCGTCAGTACAGTGCTTATGATCGAGCGGGAGGAAGAAGGAAAAGCCTTAAAAGTTCAATGCCCAGTGTATTATTTGTCTGAAGTCTTGACTCCATCCAAGCAGAGATACCCTCATTATCAAAAGCTTGTGTATGGAATATACATGACCACGAAGAAGGTTGCTCATTATTTCTCTGATCATTCCATCACAGTCGTCAGTGACGCTCCACTATCAAAGATTTTGCACAACAGAGATGCAACTGGTCGAGTGGCGAAATGGGCAATTGAACTTCTTCCCCTTGATATCAAGTTTGAGGCAAAGAAAGCCATTAAGTCCCAGGCAATAGCAGATTTCCTCGCCGAGTGGATTGAACAACAGCAGCCGACTGAAGTTCACTCGGAGCATTGGATCATGTTCTTTGATGGCTCTAAAATGCTGAATGGTTCCGGTGCTGGGGTGGTCTTGGTTTCCCCCATAGGAGATAAGCTTAGATATGTGCTCCAGATTCACTTTGATTCCTCCAACAACGAGGCAGAGTATGAGGCCCTCTTACACGGATTACGCATGGCCATTTCACTCGGCGTTCGTCGCCTGATGGTCTATGGCGATTCAGATTTAGTGGTCAACCAAGTGATGAAGGAGTGGGATGTGAGAAGCCCAGCCATGACTGGATACTGCAATGTAGTGAGGAAGCTGGAAAAGAAGTTTGAGGGGTTAGAGCTCCATCACATACCCCGACTGAAAAATCAGGCAGCAGATGATCTGGCAAAGATAGGTTCCAAGAGAGAAGCCATTCCGAGTGGTGTGTTCTTGGAGCATATACACACTCTGTCAGTCAAAGAAGATCCTTTCACCGAAGAAGCTCCACAGCCCAAGAGTGCCACAGATCCGACTGAGGTTGAGGTCCCAGCGGTGGTCGACTTGATCATGGAGGTATTAGTGGTCATTCCCGACTGGACAGTTCCATATATCGCGTATATCCTAAGAAAAGAGCTCCCAGAGGATGAGGAAGAGGCTCGACAGATCGTCCGTCGATCCAAGGCCTTTACCGTAATCAAAGGACAGTTATACAGAGAAAGCGTGACTGGAGTTGGTCAGAAGTGCATAACGCCAGAAGAAGGTCGAATCATCCTTAATGATATCCACTCGGGGACCTGTGGTCATCATGCGTCCTCTCGGACCATCATGGCCAAAGCATACCGAGCCGGATTTTATTGGCCAAAGGCGAATGAGATGGCAAAGGAAATAGTGGACAAGTGCGAAGGATGTCAGTTCTACTCGAATATGTCGCACAAGCCTGCATCAGCTCTGAAGACCATTCCACTCGTCTGGCCTTTCGCAGTATGGGGGTTGGACATGGTTGGTCCTTTGAGAACGGGTCGAAGTGGCTTCACGCATGTACTGGTGG
Organism: Triticum timopheevii; assembly: GCA_963921465.1. Taxonomy (NCBI): domain Eukaryota; kingdom Viridiplantae; phylum Streptophyta; class Magnoliopsida; order Poales; family Poaceae; genus Triticum; species Triticum timopheevii. Next base: position 369,372,630 of record OY997274.1, read on the forward strand.
CAGTCGACAAGTTCACCAAGTGGATCGAGGCTAAACCAATCAAGAACCTTGACGTCGGGACTGTTGTTAGCTTCATCAGGGAACTGATATTCAGAAATGGAGTGCCGCACAGCATCATCACAGATAATGGGTCGAACTTTGACTCGGAGGAATTCAGAGATTTCTGCAACTCTCATGGAACACGAGTCGACTACGCTTCAGTCGCCCATCCGCAGTCGAATGGACAAGCAGAGCGAGCCAATGGCCTGATTCTCAAGGGATTGAAGCCCCGGCTGATGCGTGATCTCAAGCATGCGGCTGGAGCGTGGGTCGACGAAGTTCCCTCGGTGCTTTGGGGACTGCGGACCACACCTAATCGGTCGACCGGAAGAACTCCATTCTTCTTGGTCTATGGAGCTGAAGCAGTCTTGCAGAGTGATCTCCTCCACAATGCTCCTCGAGTTGAACTCTACAACGAAGCAGAAGCTGAAAAAGCGCGGAAGGACGCAGTCGACCTTTTAGAGGAAGAAAGGGAGATGGCCTTGATCCGCTCGACCATCTACCAACAAGACTTGCGTCGTTTCCACGCCAGAAATGTGAGGGGTCGAGCCTTCCAGGAAGGGGATTTAGTTCTCCGAGTGGATCAGAAGAAACAACACAAGCTTGCTCCTTCTTGGGAAGGACCCTTCATCGTCTCCAAAGTTCTCCACAACGGGGCGTACCGTCTTTACAACGTCGAACATAATATCGACGAGCCCCGAGCTTGGAACGCGGAACTACTCCGCCCATTTTACACTTAAGTTTATCACTCGGAGGAGTTGTAATAAAGTACTTCTGTAGTTCATGGATTTCAAAATAATAGTGTCATAATTCCTCCATAATTTTTGTCACTTTTTATTTTCCCCTCAGTGGGTGACTTAGCCGCGAATCCGTTTCGCCTAAGTTTGTAAAAATCCTTACCGAATGGTAAGCCAGACTTCCACTCGGGGGGCTTAGTTGCGAATCCGTTTCGCCTAAGATTAAATAAAATCCTACCGAGTGGTAAGCCAGACTTCCACTCGGGGGGCTTAGCTGCGAATCCGTTTCGCCTAAGATTAAATAAAATCCTACCGAGTGGTAAGCCAGACTTCCACTCAGAGGCTTAGCTGCAGTCCAAAGTACTTGCCTAAGTTATTAAAATCCTACCGAGTGGTAAGCCAGACTTCCACTCGGGGGGCTTAGCTGCGAATCCGTTTCGCCTAAGATTAAATAAAATCCTACCGAGTGGTAAGCCAGACTTCCACTCGGAGGCTTAGCTGCAGTCCAAAATACTCGCCTAAGTTATTTAAATCCCACCGAGTGGCGAGCCAGACTCCCACTCGGGGGGCTTAGCTGCAGTCCAAAGTACTCGCCTAAGTTATTTAAATCCTACCGAGTGGCGAGCCAGACTCCCACTCGGAGGGCTTAGCTGCAGTTTAAATACTCGCCTAAGTACAATGTGCTCCCGCAAGGAGGACGAGGTGCAGGTCGACTGCGACCCTCTCCTCTAAGCTACGCCACAAATACAACGTACGCTCGAAAGGAAGACGAGGTGCAGGTCGACTGCGACCCTCTCCTCTGAGCTACGCCCTAAGTACAATGTGCGCTCGTAAGGAGGACGAGGTGCAGGTCGACTGTGACCCTCTCCTCTGAGCTTCGCCACAAGTACAACATGAAAATCCTACCGAGTGAAGAGCAAACCTCTCACTCGGGGGCTTAGCTACAGCCCAACGCTCGCCTAAGATGGGAAAATCCTACCGAGTGAAGAGCAAACCTCTCACTCGGGGGCTTAGCTGTAGCCCAGTGCTCGCCTAAGATGCGAAATCCTACCGAGTGAAGAGCAAACCTCTCACTCAGGGGCTTAGCTGCAGCCCAGTGCTCGCCTAAGATATGAAAATCCTGCCGAGTGAAGGGCAAACCCCTCACTCGGGGGCTTAGCTGCAGCCCAGTGCTTGCCTAAGATATGAAAATCCTGTCGAGTGAAGAGCAAACCTCTCACTCGAAGGCTTAGCTGCAGCCCAGTGCTCGCCTAAGATGTGAAAATCCTACCGAGTGAAGAGCAAACCTCTCACTCGGGGGCTTAGCTGCAGCCCAGTGCTCGCCTAAGATATCAAAATCCTACCGAGTGAAGAGTAAACCTCACACTCGGGGGCTTAGCTGCGGCCCAGCGCTCGCCTAAGTGGATTAAGGAATAAGTCGATTGTAGTAAGCGTCTTGTTTTGAACCAGCAAAAAGACATTTCGAGCCAAAAACAATCATATTCAAACATCAAATCCAAGTTCGGATCGATACCTAAAGGAACCGAAAGTGCTCAGGCGCTAAGCCTGTTAAGGTTTATCGGTTACAACTCCACTCGGCATACCAAGGCAAATTTAAAGTGTCGAGCTTAAAAGAAGTTTTTTACCCCTCCTGTGGAGGGCTGGAAGGAGAGACGAACTCGTCAAGATCAATTCCATCTGCGATCCGAGTGGCAGCAGCAATGAAGGTTTCCATGAAGGACCTGAAGTCGTGTTTCTTGGTGTTGGCCACTCGGAGAGCAGCCAGCTTGTCTTCTCGTGCATCTTTGCAGTGGACTCGGGCCAGACACAGAGCAACGTCTGCACCGCACCGAGCCGACGACTTTTTCCACTCCTGCACTCGACCAGGGACCGTGTTTAGGCGAGCCATCAGCGACTCAAGGTCGTTTTGGAGTGTCTCCCTGGGCCAAAGCGATGAGTCGATGCGAGATGTGGCGACCTTCAGCCTTACAAGATAGTCCACGATAGCTGCAACACGGGACTCCAGTCGGAAAACATTCATGGCAACTTCGTCGTTCACCGGAGAATTGATGGGGTCAAGGTTTGGTTCCAGTCGGCTAGTCTCTTCTTCAAAGTGTTGACAAAATTCTGCAAAGACAATCACCGAGTCAAGGCAATGGTCGAATGGAAAAATCATAGTTGAAAATGATTGTGGAGAGTAAAGGGTTACCTTCAAGCATAAGGAACAGCTTCTTGGCAAGACCACTCAGGAAGGCCTCCAGATCATTTTTCTTCCCAGTCAACTGGTTGACTTGGTCGGTCAGGGAAGCTTTGTCAGTTTTCAGTCGACTGATTTCCTTGTTGGCAATCCCAAGAGCAGCTTCCAGATTGGTATTTTCTTGTTCAAGCTTGGTGACTGAAGCTAACTTCGCGTCAGCAAGCTTGATCTTATCAGCTAGTTCGAGGTCTTTCTTCTGTTGGGCCTCCCTCACCTTACCTGCAAGTTACAACAAGATCAGATTTTGAAAGAAACGAAGGAAAAAAGCAGTCGTCGAGGCCTCACCAAACATACCTTCGGTCTCCTCCTTTGCCCTCGTCAGATTCTCCTGAACCAGCTTCAAATCCAGGTCAAGCTGAATGTGCTTGTTTTCCAGCTCGGTGTAGTGAGCTGCAAGGTCACAGGATTTCTGCGAAGAACCAATCGACTAAATGACAAAGAAAATTCACTTCCGAGTGGAAAACGAAAAATCATGCGTTTCTAAGACTACAGCCGAATACAAGCATTCGACCGCAGTCTCGGGGACTACACCCAGTGGGTGCACTCAACGTGCCCCCACTAATCCTATTGAAGACAGAGTCGACCAGTCGACCTCAAAAAAAAAAACAAGATGTATTCTTTAAGACTGTAATCGACTGCAAGCAGTCGACCACAATCTCGGGGACTACACCCAGTGGGTGCACTCAGCGTGCCCCCACCAGTTTGGGAAATCCATTCGCCTCAGTCGAATGACGGAAAGACTGAACTTATAAAGCCTAAGGCCGACTGCCAGCAGTCGACCTTAGCCTTGGGGACTACACCCAGCGGGTGCACTCAGCGTGGCCCCGCTAACACGGAGTTTGAATCGACACACCCACTGGGTGACTGCTACGAATTTCGGAAAGAAAAATTTTTGATAGCATATCCTAACAGAACAAGCGGTGGTCGACTGACCTGAACATTGCTTTGAAGGGCGGAACTGGCGTCGTAAGCTGCTTGGCTCGCATCCCGGATGGTCTTCACCTGCTCCATCATGATCCCTGCCTGGCGTATCGCCTCCTTCGCGGCCCCAGCTTGGTCCTCTAGGAGGTGGTACGTCGTGAATAGGGAGGGCTGTGTGGCACTCGACGAAGCAGGGAGAGCACTCGTCAGTGGATCTGCGAAGGACACAGTGTGTCGAGTGGTGTTCTCCTCCTCCGCGACCAGAGTCTCGGGCGCCGTCACATCCTGGAGCACCCTGCCGGCAGACGCTTTCCTGCTCCTTCTATGCTTCAGCGGTTCCTCATCTTCGTCATTATCAGGAAGAGTGATAACAACGTTGGATGGAGCTACAGAAAAGAATCAAAATTAGAGATCATGAGTCAGTCGACTAAAAACGGAACTAAGAGTATAGTACCAAGGTTAGAGGTTGCTGCGTCCTCCATCTCATGGTCATCAGCCCTGGCTGAGGTCTCAGAAGTAGCAGCACTGCAATCCCAAAGAATTAGTCGACTGGCTCAAACGTCAACCAGAGATAAAGCTTGCACAAAACAGGAAGATTTAAGCAGCAATGATTACCCTGATATGGTGGGGATGGACACCTTCATCTTCGGTAGGAGTTTGGTCGGCTTTGACGGGGCCGCCCTGGGCTGCTTCGACGCCCTCTCAGTCGGCACCGGAGAAGTGGTCCAAGGGCGCTTGGTCGACTGCGCCACAGTCGCGACCCCCTTGCCACGTTCAGTCGCAGGGTCATGGACAAGCTTCGACCGCCTTTCCGAGCGCGGTGGTGCGACCTCCTCCTCCTCCTCTTCTTCGTCCTCCTCATCATCATCATCATCGTCATCCTCCTCAGCGGCATCCGAGTCCCACTCCTCCTGGCTCTCGCCCCCGCTCGCTTCTCCCTCCTTAGTCGGAGCCGGTGCCCCATTGGGCATCGAGTACAGCTCAGTGAGGGCCTGATTAGACATCAAGACAAAAGTAAATCGACCGATTGGAAGAGAAAGCAGAAATAAATATGACAAGAATACAATGGGAAGTGGAGCGGACATACCTTGTTTGGAACGCTGAGGTGGTCGAGTGGAGGAATCCTTCTGGCTCCACGAGGGTTATCCTTGTTCCCAGTAACAGCGACCATCCACCTTTCCAGAGTGGCATCGTCGACTGCTTCTGGATTGATCCGAGTCTCATCTTCAGTCCCGCGGTACAACCACATGCAATGGCTCCGGAACTGAAGAGGCTGGATACGACGCCTAAGGAACACCTCCAGGAGATCCATACCCGTCACTCCCTCCCGAACTAACTGAACTACGCGCTCCATCAACATCTTCACGTCAGCTTTCTCCTCCGGAATCACCTTCAGAGAGGAGGGCTTGTTCACTCGGTCCATGGTGAACCGAGGAAGTCCACTCAACTTCCCCGGCGTCGGCTGATCCTGGCAGTAGAACCAGGTCGACTGCCAGCCTCTGACTGACTCGGGAAATGTCATAGCTGGGAAGGTGCTCTTGTTCCTCACCTGGATCCCCAGACCTCCACACATTTGGAAAACTTGGGTTCTTTTGTCGTCTGGGCTTGCCTTCTTCACGGCCTGAGAGCGGCACGTGAATATATGCTTGAACAATCCCCAATGCGGTCGACAACCCAGAAAATTCTCGCACATGGACACAAACGCGGCGAGATAGGCGATGGAGTTCGGGGTGAAGTGGTGGAGTTGCGCTCCAAAGAAGTTCAAGAAACCACGAAAGAAAACGCTCGGTGGCAAAGAAAATCCGCGGTCGACATGGGTGGCCAGAAGCACGCACTCACCCTCTTCCGGCTGGGGCTGCCACTCCCTCCCCGGAAGCCTCGCGGCTCCGTGGGGGATCAGCCCGTCGTTGGCCATATCGAGAAGATCCGCCTCCGTGATGGTCGACTGGATCCAATCTCCCTGGACCCAGCCTTTCGGCAGGCGAGATCTAGACGAAGACCCGCCGCGACTGGTGGATCTCCCCTTCGCCTTCTCCGTCGCCGACGCCTTCTTCGCGCGTTCCAGCGCCGCCGTCTTATCCTTGACCATGGCTGCCGGCGAGACGTGCGAGGAGAAGTTGTGCGGAGGTGAGAGCGAGCGTGTTGGGCGGAGACGAAGGAAGCAGAGAGAGAATGCTGAGGCAATGTTCAAAAAACCCTCGCCGGGCGCATTTATAAGATCCTTTCCGAGTGGATGACAGGTGGGCCCGATCGGTCTAATCATATCCCGAAATAGTTGCACGGGCGTGATATGTGGTGAAGAAAGCGGCGCGGAGATTGAGGCGTCTATGCCCTATCCCATCCGAGCGCCGCGGTCCGCCCCGCTTCGCGCGCTTCCCCAAAATTTCGTATCCCGCGGAATCCGTGAACGGCAGATCGGTCCGTCGGACGCGGGATTTCATGTGATCCGTCACTCGGAAATCGGCAAAGTCCAAAAGATCACTCGACGAAAGAAAAGAATGGATCGAGTCGACTGAAGAAAAGTTGCTCACTATCAACAAAGAGATTTTTTAGTTCAAAACAACGCACGGCCAGTGTGCGAAGGCTAATCGGAAACAACATCAACTCCTTCATCACTCAAGCCTCAATCCATTCGGGGGCTAATGATGGAGTCATGTACCTAGGGTAGGGTCATAGACCTGATCTAAGTACCCTGCCCAAGGAGACCCTTAGAAGAGATCACCTTCCAGTCGACCTACGAGGAACTCACTCGACTGACTTGAAGGACTCGACCACGAAGACTCACTCGACCACCAGAAGGTCAAGAAGCACTCTGCACTGCAACGGTCTGTAATTAAGTAGACTTTATGATAGTTAAGACCCTTTATGTGGGGCGTTACCAGTAACGCCCCAGACTTAATGTACCTTAAACCCTTCATTACGTGGGTCGGCTGGGGTCCTGGCGCACTCTATATAAGCCACCCCCCTCCACAGGCAGAAGGGTTCGCACCCCTATAACTCATATACACGTAATCCACTCGACCGCCTCCGGGCTCCGAGACGTAGGGCTTTTACTTCCTCCGAGAAGGGCCTGAACTCGTACATCCCTTGTGTTTACAACCTCTCCATAGCTAGGACCTTGCCTCTCCATACCTACCCCCCACTCTACTGTCAGACTTAGAACCACGATAGTGTAGCTGCTTGATCTATGTTCCCATTGGCATCATACACCGTATCTTCTGGCATTTGTCCACTGGTGTTGCTGCTGGACACGGCGTCGTTGTTGGTTGTTAAACGGGTTTCCAACTCAGTAATCCTGTCAGTTAACGTGGATATCTGTTTGTCCAACCGCTCGATGTTATTGCCGAGGTTTAGTTAAATGAGCGCATCAGTAATAGCCTTCTTGATTGCCTCATTCATCCAGTCGTGAACCTTCTCTATGGTAGCTTGTAGTTGCTCTTGGCTGACACATTCCTTGAAATCCTTGGGAGTGCTATCGCCGTTTTCACCGGTACCTGGCATTGCAAACACAAAAACAGGAACACACAGAGAAGGTTATCCCTATCAACTACTATGCAGTTGTAGTGGTGCCTCTCAACACAGCAAATGGAAGCATCTTATCAAGCTCTTACAAGGTTCTTACTAGCAAAGCAAAGGATACCTGGAAGGCGTAATCCAGCGATTGCAAGGGTCAAAAACCTGTGCCTATTCAGAAGGTTGTATGTGGAGCTTGGAAGGCACTCTATGTGAGTGGAACACAATTGAAAATCAGATAGTAATGCTGAATAAATGTCCAAAAATCTTGTCCTAGTTGCTGGCCTACTCGTGTTCTAAACCAAGTATGATATTGAAGACAAAGGTAGAAACAAGTATGAGGGTAAAGACAATGACAGACAAGAACAGAGCAGGGATAGTAGCTCAACACAAACACTCAACGCAAAAAAAAACTATGCTCCTGCAATTTTTGTTTGATATTTTTCTTACAAGCAGGAGAGGAAGTTTCAGCTCAACCTGATAGAAAATAAGGACCGTGCTGAAACTATATTGCGTGCAAAAACAATTTTCTTGACAGAAACTTTGCCAATCGAAATTCGGCAACCCCGGTGAATCTGAGCACCGACAATGTGACTTTCTTGTCCCTTTTTTCGCTTTTCCTTTCTTTTTTTGCCCGATTCACTCTTTGCCTGATTCGAGTCTGTATGCGAAAGGTATGGCAGTTCGGCGCAACTCCGGTGTCTGTTTGTTTTTTTGAGGAGGTTGAATTAAAATAGTGGAAAGAAAACAGTGGTATGGTGGTAGCAGATTGTGGGCTGGAGTTATGGTGTTGTGTGGTGAGCACAAGACGTATAGGGGATGGAAAAAGATCAAGATTGTGAATAGGACGCGTAGGTGGTGGCAGCGGATTTCAGGACAGGATTGTGGACTAAAACACTGACTAGACCAGCAACAAAACATGAAAAAGTGCACAAACTCAACACTACGGACTCTGAAATAGAATTGTGCAAAAGGCTAAACGTGGTCTGGAAATCTGGGACGGCAGAACCTAACAACAAAATTTTCTTTTTTTTTGGACTTTTCTGTGGACTCTAGAATGAAGCCGAAAACAAAAACTAACTAGGGAAGGGCGAACCTGACAGTGCACCTGAAGCTCTGATTACCACTTAATATGAACAAGGGTGTCCCGATCTTCTGAAAGGTTTTGATAACTCTCGATTTGGTGGAAACTTGACACAACTCGATCCGGCTTCCGAACAACACGTTCTGAACCCCGCAATCGCAGTACCACGTCTCCTCTGGTTATCAACCGGCAATCCACGGTCGACCTTGCCAAGAAGGCTAATCCTTTCCTACGAATCGAAGAACACAAGCAATAACAAGAAAGAATGCAACCAAATTGCAGTTGTATGATTAATCTCATGAAGTTGGGGTCTCACAAACCATGTAACAGCGAAACTGTTCTTGATAGAATAATCAAAGCAAAACCCCACCCAAACCTGAGCACTGGCGGCTCTAAATATATTCTTGGGTCAGCCAAGGACCCTCTGGACACACCCCCAATTGGGCCCAAAAAGATACACGGCCCAAAGGCCAAAAACAGTGGCGCAGCACCAAAACAGAATTCTGGACGTCCATTGTTTCGATGTTCCCCGTTGACTCGGGATGAATTTGTCCATGGGACTGGACCCAATGGAAAGGTTATCTTCTCAGCTTTCTATGCATATGTAGCACGTCCAAAACCGAGCCCGTATGGACCTGGACAGGCATTTTAGTGCAGACTACTCCTGAACTCTGAAACTGAAATGAAGTCAGACTTCTCCACCTCCAAATTCCCCTCTGCAAGTATCTCCTGGTGCACTCCATGGTTCCTAATCATAATATAATCATTAGGTAGCAATCTATTCTCAGGAACATATAACGAAGTGCTTAGGAACGAGCTCACCTCTAAATTCAGTTGTCGCGCTCGAGCTCTAGTGATCAGTCCTTGTATATCCAGCGGACTTTTGTGTGTATCCGAAGGAGTGATGTCATCATAAGCTTCCATCTGTCGGCCCGCTTGGTCCATCACTTTCACCAACAACGAGAGAGGTTAATTATTTTGACTTAGGAGGGGATTAATTTTTTGCTTGTCTCATGATATAGGCGAGATTACATATATAATAGTGCATGTGTACACATGAATCCATCCCGCTGGATCCAGGTGGGGGGGGGGGGGGGGGGCGAGCACACGACATGTCATGAACCTCTTGCTTTGTGTGGGGAGCTGTGCGATTTTGAACACATGCACCACAACAATGTTGTGCATTAGGTATTAATTCAACACATATGAATGCATTACACACCTCCATAAATATGTTTGGGACACATGCATGCAATGGTTATTTTTGCACACTCTCACTTGCTTGGTTGAATATGGGTGGCAAGCATATATATTTGTGGGCCCTTGTGGATGTCCGTCGCATTTTTACCAACGACGAGAAAGGTTACCAGGGTGGATTCTTCTTCTTTGGTTCATGTTACCATATAGTAGTAGGTCGATCATTCTAGGCCTAATTAAGTTTGAGCGCATGCATGCTACGCATCGTAAACCCTCGATCAGCGTGGGGATTTTATGGTTCCAAAGCATGGTGCCACATCAAATTTGCGCATTGTGTATTCAGGCAGTACTCCCTCGCGAGTTTATCGGCGACATGCTAGCCCATTTTACGAGGCCATGTGGACGTCCATCGGTTTGACCAACAACGAGCAAGAGAGGTTGTATGATCAAGTTGGATTCTGTTACAGTACGTCTTGGTGAGATGCCCTCCCCCCAACACGTGTGTGTGTGTGTGGGGGGGGGGGTACTTCGCACTACCCGCAACCTTCGTGGGGACGGGGAAGTCCAGTTATTTTGCAAGGCACACGTGCCACATCAAAGTTGTGAATGGTATAGTTAAATATCACACCACACCCTTTTCATACATATAGTAAAGGGCCACCCGTAGGTGGCTTGTATGTGGTCTCACCCATCTCCTACCACAATCACACATTTGTGGGCTGGGACACAGTCCACCTTTGTCCGGAAGCGAAAGGGGGAAGTTTGACCATATACATGATGGACTCCTATAGGTTTTGTGTTATGGTAGGGTGAGATTTCAAACCACCCTTACCGCCAACATGAAGTGGGGTTCGTATGGGGTGGCTAACTAGCAATATTGTGCGCTTTGTGCGACAGGTGCCACATCAAAGTTGTGCATTGGGTATTCGAGCATCAAACCACCCTTTTCATACATATATTTGGTCCACATGCAAGTGTGTTCGTGTTCCGATCCTTTCCTGCGTTATTATTTTTGCCAAATTTATAAACATCACACGAGTTGGATGGAGAAACCGTTTGCGACTGGGTGCGCAACAGACACTATACGGTCAGACTACCTAGGTGCCACGCCCGTGCCCCTGCAGTCACTCACGTCAGCATGGTAGACTGGGCTCCACGAGGCTTGTCTCCCACTCTCGAAAATATCTACTGCCTTGTAACCTCAAAAATATCTACCTGCATAGAGGGTTTTCTGTTTGATAGCACACGATTCGTATATGTGGACCGTGTGCGATGTCTGTTACTCCCGCTCTGCTTCAATCAGTTCATCCAAATTTTTAGTAGCCCAGATTTTTTTTTGAACTAGAGCTCGACATTTTACTCCTGCCTGCATCCCTCGCAATCTCAAAAATATCTGCTCGCCTGGAGTGGTTTTCTGTTTGATAGCACACGACTATTATGTTTTAACCGTGTGTGATGTTCATTACTCCTGCCCCGCTCTTCTTTGATCCCTTGATCCAAATTTTCGATAGCCCCAGCATTTTACTCCTGCCTAGTAAAAAATTTAGTACCCACAGCATTTCCTCAAACACCACCCTGGACCCCCTCCACACACACAAACCAGATCCTTTGCTCACCCCAAATCCCCCGCTCACACACATACACACCACCCCTCCCTCGCTCCAAACCTAACTAGGTCGCCGCCACGCCGCCTCCATTGTCAACCTCTGCCTGTCTGCCCGTGCAGTTTACCCACCGATATGCATACCCTTTCTGCCCTGAGTTTCTTAGATGACGCTTGCGAAACACCCCTTTTCCCAGAGATCCCCATCCCCAGCCCCCTGCCCCACTCCAGAGCATCACAGCCTAAGCCAGTCTACGCATCCCAGGGATCTCGAGGAGCGAATGGCCCAAAAGAGCTTTACCACGGCCTCTTCACCTCATGTTGGCAAGCTGGCCGTTGAGGAAGTTAAGGACGATGACTGGACCTGGATTGAGCCTTTCAATCAGCGGGCTAGAGTTTTTTGGCATGTCGCGGACGCCGGCTACAACATTGAGGTCGTCGACACCGACGACTTTATGCGGGGTATGTCACAGGTTAAGTTGCCCGCCCCCAACCCCTCGGGTTCGACAACCGTCAATCTCATTGGTGGTCCTGCCGCTGATCTCCTATGGCTCGTTATGAACACTTTGCCATCCTTCATCGCCATGGAGCCCCTTTTGTCATTTCTGAAGGACACGTTCTGCAACGCTGGCCTGGTATTCTCAGCTGGCAAGTCAGACCTCATCGACGATGACCACGAGGAGGAGCCAATCTGTGACAAGTGAGGAAACCCATAATTTGTTTTCTTGGACCCCTTTTTTAGTGAGAAACTATCCAGTATTTATTGCTATATTTGGTTGTTTGCATTACGCCTTGTTTATTTCTATGGTTTATGGTTGTTTGGTTCTTTGTAGTTAGCATATGTCTAGTTTCAATTGCCATCTTTGGTTGTTCATAGTATGCCTTGTTTATTTCATCTATTACAGTGTGATGCTCTATGTGTTCTAGTATGAACTATGAAGTTCAACTTCATCAATACCAATTTTAGCAGTAACTCTATGAATGACTATATTTGGTTGCTATTAAGCATGTTGAACTCCTTCCGAATCTTTTTAGTTCACATATAAGATTTGTATAAAGTCAAGGCTCGAAAAGTTTGACCAACTTTATAGAAAAAAATACCAACATTCACAATATGAAATCAATATCACTACATGTGTCATGACTTAAATTTTCGTATTGTATAACTTTAGCATGGTAGATGTTGATATTTTTTCATATAAATATGGTCAAACTTTGTGAAGTTTGACTTTAGACAATTCTTATATGCAGAGTAAAAAGGACTAGAGGGAGCATTTACCACACCTATACATTTGATTTAACAATGGCATTGTTTGGATACTCTAACTTAGCTAGGGGTTAGAGTTAGTTTCTAGCTCATGAAAGTTAAAGGGGGGAGAGAGAGAGACTGGTGGGCATATATATAGGAGTGCATGGTCATCTTGGAGTACAAGTCAAGGTAGAATAAATCCTACTCTATCCTACGTCTCCTAAATAACAATGATACTCAACAATGACTAACCCTGAACTAACTCTTGCCAAAGGGGTGTTTGGATGACAGTGTTAGATTGACAATAAATTCACTAGGAGAACTAGCCCCAATCAGCACCTCTTGGGTGGGATAGTTGTTTTGGGTGGGTTAGACACAACTACCTCAAACTAGCCCTCATGTTTGGGTACTTTAGGGCTATCTGAGCTCAAACTAGCGCAAAATAACTATAACCCATGGATCCAAACAAGGCCAATAACTAGTGTACTTAGACCTGCACAATAAAAGTTTGAATGACTATGTTTGCTTGTTTTTAAATATTAGGCATGTTGCAGTTAATAACACATCTTTCCACTTCTTGTTTTTAAATATTAGGTCTTTAACAATTTGGTCTTGCACATGTACGTCCCGTTGTCAAAGGTTTTGACCCACTGTTTGACCCTTTTTGCATATGTGGAAATGAGTTGTCCATGAATATCAAACAAGTCAAGAAACTCAGAATGATTATTACGATAAAGAAATTAGCGACAAAAACAACAAGATCTTTGTCTGCACAATGAAGAAGACATCAGTTCACTACAGGATGGTACTAACTGTCATACCTTGTCTGTTTTAATTCCTTTGCGCCATTTAAAATCTAGAAAAGATATATATGCATATCCTTGTTTTCAGGCCTTTCCAAAGCAATTCACTAGTGATTACCTCTCAAACCATCCGTATGGTCAGGAGGCGAGGAAGGTATTCATACAACACCCATGGTTCAATATTGAAGTGTTCCTGAAGAGGACGAAGGATGGACAGAGGATAGCCTAAAGTTGCAAAGACATTCAACATCAATTAAGGCTCAATATTCGGCTTCTGCTTCAGCAGTTTTCCAAATGAGATCCATCGTCTATGTACCGTCTATGGTGCTAATTTTGAAAGGTTATAGATGTTGCATGTGAAACTTGGTGCTGGTGTAGTTGTGTAATAGGGTAGCTGAGTCTTGAAGCTATATGATGTTGTACTCTGATGTATTTCAATTATGAAATCCTGCTTCCTTAATATAAAAATGAAATATATTGTGTGCTTAATATGAAATGTCAATTAGATTAATAAATGGATTATTAATAATAGGGCAATTAGCCTGCTAATTGGATTTTTTATTGCAAAAAGTTATTGAGAAAACACTATGGGCGATGAACTCAGGGAACGCACATAGTTTCTGGGAATAGACCGTGTTAGATCAATGAACAATCATACACAACATCCTCTTGAAAACTGTTTGCGTTAGGCCACCTTGTGCAAACTTTACCACATAAAAAGTGTGTGTGACGGACAGCCTTTGCCACACAGTTTCCTCTACGCATCGTGTGTGATGCATTCAATAACACAAACATAAACTTGTTAATATCGTGTGCAATGGCAACGCTATCACAAACGATTTAATGGGGAAAATTGTGTGTGATGTACCTACGAACAGAAACATTTTCCTTGGAGTGACTATGTGGCATGTATATACGAACCGAAACGTACTTCTTGTATTAACTATGTGGGATGTACATACTAACGGAAACGTATTCCTTGGATTAACTATGTGAAATGTACATACGAACGAAAACATTTAGCCGAAACTGACTGTGTGGGATGTACTTATGACCGAAAATGATTTGGCATGTATAATTGTTATTTTTTAGCACAACTATACGTATAACCGTATTTGATCGCTCGCCCGTCGCGCACGACCTCATTTTGCCTAGAATGTGTGCCAGGAGGGCCTATCCCCGACGGTTTCTTAGTCATGTGGGAAGGACACCCTATGGCAGTCACTCACTTGACGACGGTCCAGTGGTTATGGCCTCATATTTCTTCTCTGATTTATTGGTTTGGTTTGGCCAACTAGATTGATTTATCTTTCCATGAGGAGAGGTGCTTTGTGATGGGTTCGATATTGCGGTGCTCAATACCAGTGACAGAAAGGGACATGAAACACATGTATCATAGCTATTAAGGGTAACAAGATGGGACTTATTTCCTACATGATTTTATATTTTCTACATCATGTCATCTTGCTTAAGGCGTTACTTCATTCATCCATGAACTTAATACACTAGATGCATGTTGTATATCGGCCAATGTGTGGAGTAATAGTGGTAGATGCATAATCATTTCGGTCTACTTGTCTTGGACGTGATGCCTATATACATGATCATTGCCTTGGATATCGTCATAATTATTTCCTTTTCTGTGAATTGCCCATCGGTAATTTGTTTAACCACCGTATGCTATTTTTATGAGATAATCCTTTGGTGAAAACTATGGCCCCCGTGTTTATTTTCTATCATATATTGAAAACAAAAATACCTTGCTGCATTTTTTTTATATTTTTGTCAGATCTATCTATCAAAACCTATACAAGTTAATCTTGCTCGTAACCATTGAGGGATTGACAACCCCTCTACGCGTTGGGTTACAAGTATTTGTTGTTTGTGTGCAGCTGTTGTTTACATAGTGTTGCTTGGTTCTCCTACTAGATTGATAACCTTTCTTTCATAAGTGAGCGACATACTAATCTATACTATACTACATCATGCTCTCCTCTTCGAGGAAATCTCAATGCAACTCACAAGTAGCAGTATTCATCACCATCCCTCGTTACTAGACCTAGATCCATACGCATGACTCGAGTAGATAATTCAATCATTGCTGTAATGCCATTTTCCCATCTAAATCTCTATGTTGCTTTCAATAGAGCCCCCATTGATGAATGGGTTCTTGTATCCACCCCTCTTTAAGTCTTCAAACTTTCCTTTTTGAAGCATTTTTAGATCTGTAAACATAAATGCTCTGTCGGATTCTTGTTTTTGGCTTGCTCAACGCTTAGCAAAAACCAAAAACGCCACTGAACTCCTAGCTCCGCCTCATGATTTTGTTGGCTCATCACTACTTTCCGTAGCTTTGCATAAACTTTGATAATCATAGCTTGAATTGACATATCCGCCTTATTATTTTGCAGGCTCATAATTTGAGTAGCCTGGCGATTTACCACCCATGGATATACTTGTCGGCTTATCATTATTATCTTCACTTCATAGTTTAAGCTTAAGTGAATTATCATGGCTAATATTGACAAGGCCTGCAACTGGGTTAGATCCCATGTCTCAACCCTCATGCTGAATGACCTCATGGGGCAAGGCCTCTTGCCGGGCTCAAGAAAGATACTAGTTGGTGGGCTCCTGAAGAAGAGAGTTCCCCCTAGCCTCAGCAAGAAGAAATTGTCATCTTTGTAGACCAGCTTCAGAGGGGGTTTTGTCCGCCCGAGCCAAAATTCCTTCATGACGTTCTCAATTTCTTTGACCTCCGGACCCAGGATCTTGGTCCAAATTTCATCACCAATCTTTGCCAATTTCAAGTTTTCTGTGAAGTATATCTCCAGATGGAGCCAACTGTCCCTCTCTTTCCAGAATTCTTCTACATGAACCACCAGACCGAGTTCAAAGAAGGTCCTTGTATAGAACTTGGTGGAATTTATGCCAAAGGTGGAAGAATAGTCCTTTTCCTAAAGCCAAGCTGGCGAGTTATCCCATGGGCTAGAACAGGACTTGGTTTTACTGCAAAAACAGTGCTCCTCAAGGTGAAAACCCCATGCCAGGTCTTGCAACAATTGCTTTTCCGGGTTGTCCATCAGACGAGGAGTGAAAACAAGTGGCCTCTTTTTATTATAAGTTAAGAGCTTCGATTGCTAATGGCTTCATCGGGATCAATCTGACCCAGTGTTGGATAAGCTGGCATATCCATCCCCTTAGCTTAAGGGGCAACTTAATATTCAACTGTACTCGTGAGCCGGAAGATGCACAATGCTTCAGCAAAGCCAATCTTTCTGAAGATGAAATTAACAAGGCCACAGAGAAGTTGTTGGGAGAGTTCCAAGGAAAATGCAACAAGACCAGTGTGGCTCTCTTCTGCCTGACCAACCCTGTGCCTCAAGTGAGAGTTTTTTTATACTATATTACTCATTCCGTACAACTTATATGTCGTCTTAAACTTAATTTTTGGCTCATCATATATGCAGGCAAACTCCAAGTTTTGGAAAAGGAAGACTCGAAAGACTCCTCCTCCTCGTGTTGGACAAGTGGATGAGCTGGCTGATGCTGACGAGGCGGCTGCTGAATCCGAGGTAGAACTCGACTCACGAGGTCATCTCTTTATTTAGCTTGTTGATGCTCCTCCTTCTCAGGATAACCCTGAGACCTGTAGAGCCGACAATGTTGAAGTAATTTCAATTTCATCAAATTCGGTGTTGGCGTGGAAGCACGAGCACCTATGGGGCAGGGGTGCCCCTTTGTGGTTTGGCAAGGGGACGGTCACATTCCACAAAGAGCAGAAATGGCAGGGCAACACGGCAATGGACAACTCCATTTTACCCAGGTTCAGGTCGCTTTGTAATGTAAAACCCTACACCTGATGTGGCAAGGGGACAGTCACATTACACAAAGAGCAGAAATGGCAGGGCAACGCGGCACTGGACAACTCCATTTTACCCAGGTTCGGGCCGCTTTGTATCGTAAAACCCTACTCCTGCTGTGGTGGATTGATCTAGAGGAACAAGAAGGCACGACATGCTCAAGCCCAGCAAGGGTGCCTCGGGAAGAGAAGCGCGTGCATACAAGTGTTGAGGGATCTAAAGTTAGAACCCTTTGCTCAGTTGCCTCAGGCCTCCTTTTATAGCTTAATGGGCGACCATAGTGGCAAATCAGTCATTTTGGTATGATTAGATAGTAACAGTACTATCATACCTAACTCTAGCAGTTAGGACAAAGTGCATTAAATGCATCTGGTAGGTGTCACACTGAGGTTGAAGCCTGGCAAGCCTGCCACGTCGCTTATCGTTGTTCTCCTTATTAGCATGACATGCCATCTGGACGGGTGTCAATAAAGCTAATCCCTTCTCCAGCAGGTTGCCATGTATCTAACAAGATCCACCAAGTCATTTGAGGGCTTGACACTGCAGTGACTCATGACTTGGGTATGATGCGGTGGACCGGTCCTGGTGAGTGCTTGTCGGTTGATTCGCTCTTGTCCCTCATGTGCAGTCTCGACCCGGCCAGGCTCTCCTGCCCAGCAAGGGAGGCCTTCCTGTGGTGATCTCTTGCTAACTTGATCTTCTTATTGCTCTCCTTGATCTCATGAAGAGCAGTTTCTTTGGCTTGTCATTTGTCCCTGTCAAGGCAAAATACCGGGAAGATCACAACTGTTCGTGCGTAAGTCAGGGGTACTAGGGACCCCGTTCCTAGTGCACCAACAGGAGCCCCTAGGCTTGGCCCAAACGCACATCTAAGGTGTCATTGGGCTGACATAATCTTTTGCCGTGATCCATAATCATGATGGTTTCTGCCATCACACGTCCAATCCGCTCATTAACCGCAGGTTGATGGAGCGTGGGCATCGCTGTAGTTACCCATCAAGCTGCTACGGTGACGGGCATGGCTGGGGGAGGTGGCAAAGAACCAGCCCCCCGTGTATTCCCCATAAAAAAGGTAACCGCGAGGGGGCGCTGCTCAGTCACTTTCGCCCCTTCCTTCATTTGTCTTCCTCCTTTCGCCAAAGACCAAACACCCTAGCCACCGCCGCTGCTTGCATCAATCCGTTCTGTCTCATAGTTCTTTTTCTCCTTGAGCCCCGGATGGCGCCCAAGGTGGCTTCCTCGAAGGGTAAGAAAGCAACCAAGCCACTTGACCCCAAAGCAGAGAAGAAAAAGAAGGAGTTGGAGGAACTAGAGAGGCAACGAAATGAGAACATTGTCTTCTCGCCGCCTACCTTATTTGCCAATACCTTGCGCGAGAGGTATGCTTGTATGAGGCAGAGGGAAACCGAGAGCCATGGAGCCCCCAAGGTTCTCCCCTTTGGCCCCACGATCCCGAGCAATTCTTATCCCTTCTTCCAATGCAAACTGATGTCCACTTATGGATTCCGGCTGCTTGATTTTACTCACAATGCCGTGACGTGTATGGAAGTTTTTGCCCATTTCTGCGAGAACTTTGTTGGAGTTATGCCCAATGTTGATATCCGCCGCCGCTTCTTCATCCCGCGGGTTGAGAATGATGCGTTGTCTAGAAGTGTGACATGGTTCCCGAGGGGGAAGGAGAACTAGAGGGACTACATTCTTGGGCACCTCCACGACAAATGGGAGGTGTGGAGAGGAACTTGGTGTTGGATCCAAGAGGAGGATTTCTCGGCATTTTGCTTCCCGTGGACAAGGAAAATCGACCGAGATGCTAACTGGAAAAAGCTTCGCACCAGCGAGAAGAAACTCTGTCTGATTTTGAATATGGTTGCTCACCTGCAGGATGCTGGCCTAACCGTCGATATTGCCAGAGCCAATTTTTTACGGCGCCGCATCGCTCCACTACAGCAGAGGGACATGCCAACTTGGCTGTATCAGAATGCCGGGGACATAATACGGCTATTCCCAAGTCGTGGCTGCAGCTTGACAATACTGGGCCACTCCTGGCTCTGCCAGCAGTTATTCCACAAGTTGGGTACCTTTCACTTACCGGACACCATTGTGCCGCTACATATCAACATAGAGAGGAGTGACATCCTGGCGTGGAGGCTGGACTGCTCTGTTGCCGGAGTCATGGAAAGCTGGGAGTTACCCTCCTTGTCAGTTGAGAAAAGATTGGCTTCTGAGTTAGTGGAGAAGGACGAGCGAGCGGAGTATGACCTGGTTAAGGAAACCAAAGAGGAGGGGCAGGCATATATTGCCAATAGACTGGCAAGGCCTGAAGTCCACACCAAGGACACTAAAGAATAAGCAGAGAAGGAAGAGGATGATGAAGACGAGGATGATGATGAGGAGCCCGCTGAGAAGGGACAGGAAGAGGACACCCGGGATGAGGTTGCCAGGGAGGAGATGGCAGGGAAGCCGGAAGGAGAAGACTTCTACGTCCTCGAGCCACCATGTCACCTCTACGGCAAGGGAGGCCATGAGGATGAAGGAACGCCCAAATCCCGACCTGCCTCCACGGTTAGGAAGTCCAGCTCCAAGACTGGGAAGTAGGAGTGAAAGTGCAACTACTCCCCAGGTGGTTTCGTAATTCATAACAACATATAGCTCATTGAACTAATAGCCATTCAAGTTAAATGTTAAGTTCAATGATTGGCATGGCATGGACAAGAGATCAACACTCAAAATTCTAAGGACAAATATTGCCAAAGGCTCAACACTCTTCATTTTCATTTTAGTGATCCAAGATCACATTGAGTCCATAGGAAAGCCAATACTATTAAAAGGGGATGAGGTGTTGCTTAATGGTCTAGTTTCTCAAAATGCTTAGTGATATTGCTCCAATACCCTCAACCACTTTCTCATTTCCACATATGTCCAAAACCTAAAGTCAAACTCGGCCCCACCGATTTATTCTATCTGGTGCCACCGAGTTCACTTGACATAGCCATAGCCAGAAACCCTAATCTATTCGGTCACACCGATATGGCTCTCGGTCTCACCGAGATGGCTTTGCAAACTCTCTGTTTCCCTTTGTAACATTTCAGTCTCACCGAAATGAGTGATCGGTCCCACTGATTTCGCATTGCAAACTCTCGGTTTCCTTTTCATAACATTTTAGTCTCACCAAAATGAGCGATCAGTCCCACCAAGTTTACTTGACCAACTCTCTGACGCTTATTGCTGAAATCGGTCTCACCGAGTTCATGCGATTGGGCTCACCAAGATGATGTTTTGCCCTAACCCTAGGACATCGGTCCCACCAAGTTGATCTTGTTGGTCCCGCCGAGATTCCTCACGTTCACATTTTGAACTAAATCAGACTCACCGAGTTTCTCTATTCGGTCTGACCGAGTTGGGTCAAATGTTTGTAACAGTTAGATTTTGTGTGGAGGCTATATATACCCCTCCACCCCCTTCTCCATTTGTGAGAGAGTCATCAGAACGTGCCTACACTTCCACTACTCATTTTCTAAGAGAGAACCACCTACACATGTGTTGAGACCAATACATTCCAATCTAACCACAAGAATCTTGATCTCTAGCCTTCCCCAAGTTGTTTTGCACTCAAATCATCTTTCCACCATAGCCAAATCTGTGAGAGCTAGCTGAGTGTTGGGGAGACTATCATTTAATGCACAAGAGCAAGGAGTTCATCATCAACACACCATATATTACCTTTTGGAGAGTGGTGTCTCCTAGATTGGTTAGGTGTCACTTGGGAGCCTCCGTCAAGATTGTGGAGTTGAAACAAGGAGTTTATAAGGGTAAGGAGATCGCCTACTTCGTGAAGATCTATCAAAGTGAGGCAAGTCCTTCGTGGGTGATAGCCATGGTGGGATAGACAAGGTTGCTTCTTCGTGGACCCTTACTGGGTGGATCCCTCCATGGACTCGTGCAACCGTTACCCTTCATGGGTTGAGTCTCCATCAACGTGGATGTACGATAGCACCACCTATCGGAACCATGCCAAAAATCTCCGTATCTACATTGCGTTTGGTTTCTCCAAACCCTTACCTTTTACCTTCATATGCAACGTTCTAATTTATGTCGTTACACTCTTAGAATTGCATGTGTAGGTTGATTGCTTAACTTGTGCTAAGTTGCTAAAATCTGCCAAGACCTAAAATTGGGAAAAGGCTAGATTTTTATTTGGTCAAGTAGTCTAATCACCTCCCCTCTAGACCTACTTTTGATCCTACAAGTGGTATCAGTGCTTTGGTCCCCATTTGCCTTGATTTCCATAGCTTTTGGTGATCATTGACTTGGCTTCACAACCAAGGAGAGTATGGCATCTAGCGAGAGAAATTAACATCGTAGAGGTTCTTACTTTGATGGTACTAATTTTGCTAGTTGGAAGCATAAGATGAAAATGCATATTCTTGGACATAACCCCGTTGTTTGGGCTATTGAGTGTATTGGTTTGCAAGGTGAATTCTTCAATGGAAGAGAACCAAATCATGAAGCAACTGCGGAAGAATTGAAGATGCTGCAATACAATGCACAAGCTTGCGATATCCTCTTCAATGGATTGTGCCTCAAAGAATTCAACAACATCAGCCGTCTTGAGAATGCAAAGGAAATTTGGGATACTTTGGTTGATATGCACGAAGGTAGCGAGTCCGTCAAGGAATGCAAATTGGATGTGCTTCAAACTCAACTTGACAAGTTCAAAATGAAGGATGGTGAAGGTGTCGCTGAAATGTACTATAGGCTTTCTCTCATCACAAATGAGATTGTCGGCTTAGGAAGTGAAGAGATGACTTCATCATCAAGAAGATTCTAAGAGCCTTGGATGGAAAATATGATACTGTCTACACTTTGATCCAAATGATGCCCAAACACGAAGATATCAAGCCAAAGGAAGTCATTGGAAGAATTGTTGCTCATGAGATGTCACTCAAGGATATGGAAGAGCTTCACAACAAGTATAGTGGTGCTTATGAAGATTCATGTGATGCTCCTACCACATCAAGTGAAAAACAAGTCTTCAATGAAGAATTGAGCTTAATGGCGAAGAATTTCAATAAATTCTACAAGTAGAAGCAAAGAGAGAAGCTCCAAGTCAAGGTCCTACAATGAAAAAAGATCTTCTATTCATGATCGAAATTGCTACAATTGTGGAAGACCCGGACACTACTCCAATGAGTGTACGGCTCCCTTCAAAAGAAAAGAAGACTCGCCTAAAAGAGAAGTAGAAGAGATGAATCACCTCCGAGAGAGAGGAGTAGAGATGATCGTTATGAACGAAGACCCTCTCACAGAAGAAAGGGTTTGGAAAGGAAGGACAAGTCATCAGAGAGCTACACAAAACAAAGACATCACGCTCAATTTGGTGAATGGGTATCCGGTTCCAACTCCGACAACCACTCCGAGGGAAGTTATCACTCTGAATATACTCAAGATGAAGGTGTTTCCGGTCTTGCACTTGTGTTGACCTACTCCTATGACATATTTGACTCACCAAATGAAGGAATTGGAAGATGCTTCATGGCTAAAGGCCCTAAGGTATCACACCCCAAGTATATTGATTTCAATAGCAATGTTGATGATTTGCTTGTTGATAATGCTAGTGATGAAAACTATGACGAAATTGCTATTAATCATGCTAATCAAGATGAAACGAATGACAATGATAGGAAGGGGATTGACCATTTAACTGAAGAACTAACACTCTTAAGTTAGCTCATGAAACTACTTTAGAGGATCATTGAGAACTTTTAAAAACTCATGAGAAGCTACGCTTTGAAAAGCTCAGTTTAGAGCAAGAGCATGGGTTCTTAAAGCAATCAATGATATTCTTTAGAAGAGAAGTTCTTCTTACATTGTTAAGCGTTTCTCTTGTCTACTTACATGCTACAAGTAAAATCTAGCAACAAGAGTAAGAAAGATTCCTCTTCTAGTAGTAACAATACTCATGCTAAATCCAATATTGTTGCTTCTAGTAGTTCTCTTGATTCCACTAATGGTTCTCTTAGCCAAGTTACAGTTGAGCAAGAAAATAGCTTATTGAAGGGAATTATAGAGAAAGGTGTTTACAAGAGCCTTGCCAGAAGTAAGCAATTTGAGGAAATTGTACGCAAGCAAGGAATGCACCCAAAGAATCAAGGTGTTGGTTTTGAACGAAAGTTCAATGCCAATGGAGTTGAGCGGAAAGAAGATCAGTACCCCAAGACAAAGTTTGTTCCTCAACAAGAGAAGTATGACCCTACTTCCTTCAAGGGAACATAAGCTCAAGATGATCATCCACCACAAGACCACAAGCTAAAAGGCAAGGACAGGCTTCAAGAGGAGATTGATGCATTTGAAGAAGCTCGCCTTGGTCAAGTGGGTTCCCAAGACTACAACAAGTTTTGCTTCATCAATTACTACTACAACTCCAAGGATTCCCAGCAAGTTGATGTGGATCCCAAAGAAGAAGAACTAGAGAGTTCTTGAGGGTGAGTCCGCCAACATACTTCACTCACATTCATATTGGCAAGGACAAGTGCAATCAACTTCCACATCTTGCACTAGTTCAAGGAGTGACTAACCCTATTGTTGGTAAGTCAAGGGACAAGGTAACCAAATGCTTTCATGGACATCATCATATGTGTACTTCACTCTATGTCTATAGATATTCTTGTTTGTTACTTGTGGGACTAACCCATGTAGGTATTGAAAGTTCAACTCACTCCAATGGATTGCTCCAAATGATCTACATCAACATTGAGCATCCACAGCTTCAACATCTACATGAAGTCATCATCGACAAAACCCAATATTAGTTCATCCCTCTAAAAGGGGATATCACATAGGGAGCTTTACTCTAAGAATTGAGCTAAAGCAACTCTAATGGTATGAACACAACAATGCTTTATGTAAAAGTGGTAACCCCATTTGTGCTTAAATGATGAGTATGACCTATGATCAAATGTTCACATTTGACTCCTAAGTTAATGTACTCATATATTGATGACCTAGTCATCGCCAATTGCTTGATAGATGCTAGAGTGTTTGTCCATGCTTTGCCACATATTTCATTTGCTATCTTATTGTGTGAGAATGTTGGTTGCATAATTTTCTCCATTCGAGGACATCCATTTGTTGCTTTAATTGTTTGGCTTTTCTTCTGCCAAATGGATGGACAAGAATGCCCAAGTACTCCCTCTAGCTATCTATGCTCTTTCTCGTCTCAAACTCTCTTCTTGCTACATCACAAAGTTTGAACAAGTCAAATTCGGACCCTCTGGGTGAGGAGCACTCGGAGCCACCGATCCGTCAAGGGATTTAATTTCCAAAACCTCTTAATGCATCTTGGCAGACCGATCCACCATACTCAGTCTCACCGAAATCATTGATTTGATTTAGGTTTTCAACTCGGTGCAACCGATTAGAACTGTTCAATCACACCGAGTTGCAATAACTGGTCACAGTTTTGCATCTCGGTGCCACCGAGTCGTTCCACTCAGTCACACTAACAGTGACTGGGTATATATACTCCGCGGGTTGGACTTTGGAAATTTCTTCAAACTCTCAACCGCGCCTACCCAGCTCTACCGCCCCTCCATGTCTCTGGATCATCTCCTCGTCGCCAGCGACCTCCTACCACTCGTCTCCATCGCCGTCAATGGGAATCTCCACCGTTGTTGTCGCCGCAGCAAGTTCGTCATAAAGTTAGGGTACAAACTCGATCTCTTTGTGCTATCTTTAACTCTGATTCTTGCACAAAGATCAATGCCAAGTTTCTTGCCACGATTGAGAATAATCTATCCACCTAAAACTTCCTTTAGATTAGATTTGATGCAAAAACTTAGGGTTAGGTTTCCACCGAACTCATCTCGCACCGACCGATCTGAAAGTATCGGTCTCACCGAATTGGCTCAAGCCATTCCACATGTACTACGCGGTCTGACTGAAGTGTACGAATCGGTGTGACCGAAACCACTAACTTTGTGAAACCCTCAGATCTCGGAGTCACCGAACAGTATCTCAGTCTGACCGAAATCGCATGTTTAGACTCTGCAACTGCTTCGGTGTCACTGAGTTGAGCAAATAGGTAGCTCCGAAATGCTTTCTGCAGAAAACTAAAATTAAGTTTTTGTGTTAATTTTTTGCCAAAATAGTTGTGCTTTGTGATGCTCATCTACTCTACCTATACCTATCCATTCATAGGGACAGTTTTAGAGATGTTGGACAACAGTGATAGTCAGAACAGGTCAAAGGAGCAAGCAGATCTTAGTGAGGGCACTAGTCCCTCCAATAGCAGCTTTGATGCAGCAAGCAGAAAGCACCCCAAGCAATCTTCCTAAGGCCACTGTTAGGGAAAGGAAGAAGAGAACCTTAGATTCAGAGGATGAGGATTTTGAACTTGAGGAAGTAACCTCAAAGAAGAAAGTTGTCAAGAAGGAATTTGGTACTGCTGCCTCCACTAGGCCTAGCATGAAGAAGAAAGCTCCTGCCAAGAGAATTCCCATGTCCAAAGCCAGAGCCTCAACTCAAGCTACTGTTGAACTAAGAGAAGAAGAGGTTGTTGGAGGAAAGAAGAGAAAGGAAAGAGTCAAGAAGACTATGGCCAAAGTCATTGGCAAGCCTTCTATGGTTAGAGAATCTGAAGAAGAGGAGGAGGAAGAGCCTATTGCACCTCCTGCAAAGACCCAGAAGCTTATGGGGGATGCTAACAAGTCTGGGGCTGCTCCATCTAAGCCTAAGACAACCCCCAAGCCTGCTGCTGCTCAAGCTTCAAAGCCATCTGCACCAAAGAGATCCACCAGGAATATCTCTGCTGCTAAGAAGAACAAGGCCCCAATCCTTGAAGTTCAAGAAGAAGAGGAACATCAAGTGCTCAGAAAGCTGAAACCCAAGATACCTGATCATGATGATAACCATCCCATTGTTGAGAACATGAAGGATACGAAGGATGCAAGTCTAAGACTGTGGAGACAGTCTGATCCCTATGCTATGAGGAGAAGGACTATTGTTGACTATCACTTCCACACCAAGGAACAATAGGAATTATATGAAACAGTCTTGTTGGATAAGAAGCCTACTGTTTTTTATATGAAGTGGGTTGACTGGGAGTATATTGATGAGAATGCTGATTACTTCCCTGGAGTGCAGGAGAGCTTCAGGTTGAATGATGTGGACAAATTTGGGCAGAAGCTGACAAAATAGAATGATGAGACGATTATGCAATTCTACCCCACATCACACTTGTATCTGAATGGCAAGATAGTCTGGATGACTGAAGACACAAGATATCAGTCTTCTATTATTGAATGGGCCAATTTGATCAATGCCCCTATTGAACATAAAGATGATGTTGATGTGTATGCAAAGCCCGGGAAGGACCACAACTCCATGCACATATGTACAAGGAAATTCCCGATAAGGCTTTGCAGACTCATAAATTTGGATCCATCTACTATCTTCTCTTTGGCTTACCCACCATCAACACCATTCTGCGGCACACTTTGTTGCCCAAGTCAAGAGATCATAGGATGATCTGTGGCCATTCTATCAACTTGCTGCATTTGTTTGATGTGCCACAGAAGTTCAAGGTCCTGATTCTCATTGTTGAAACAGTGAAAAGGACTGCATCTGATCAAAAGAGATCTTGTGGATATGCCCCTCACATTGAGATGCTCATCAACTCCAAGATGGGAAAGGGACATATCTTCTATACAAAGAGCATCTTCCCCTGAGGCCAGACTTCCAGGACAATGAAGTTGTCATGGATGCCTCTCATCCAACAAGTGCAGAAGCCCAGGAGAAGAGAGAGAAAGCAAAGGCAGAGAAAGCACAAAGCCAGCTAGTGCTCCAGATCCTTCACAGGC
Source organism: Triticum timopheevii (assembly GCA_963921465.1). NCBI lineage: Eukaryota > Viridiplantae > Streptophyta > Magnoliopsida > Poales > Poaceae > Triticum > Triticum timopheevii. Next base: position 369,399,729 of record OY997274.1, read on the forward strand.
GATCCTCAAAACCAAACAGGATTAACTCAGCAATCTGATTGAGGCTACTTTGAGGATCGAGAAGGGATTAGCCACCCTGACTCAAAATCAAGAGTCTTGAAAGGATCATTGAGGAAAAGATTTATGATCTAGATGTGAAGATCACTGAGATCCCATCAACTGTGGAGAAGATCTAGGAAGAGCTTGAGGAAAGGGAAGAAGGACCAACTATCGGTGTAAAAACCGGCGGATCTCAGGTCGGGGGTCCCGAACTGTGCGTCTAAGGCTAATGGTAACAGGAGGCAGGGGACACAATGTTTACCCAGGTTCGGGCCCTCTCTATGGAGGTAATACCCTACTTCCTTCTTGATTGATCTTGATGAATATGAGTATTACAAGAGTTGATCTACCATGAGATCATAATGGCTAAACCCTAGAAGTCTAGCCTATGAGGTTATGATTGTTGTGGCTACGGACTAAACGCTCCGGGTTATATAGAGATCGGAAGGGGCTAGGGTTACACAAAGTCGGTTACAGAGAAAGGAATCTACATATTCGAATCGCCAAGCTTGCCTTCCATGCAAAGGAGAGTCCCATACGGACACAGGACGAAGTCTTCTATCTTGTGTCTTCATAGTCTAACAGTCCGGCTGTCCGAGGACCCCCTAATCTAGGACTCCCTCAGTAGCCCCTGAACCGGGCTTCAATGACGATGAGTCCAGCGCGCAGATTGTCTTCGACATTGCAAGGCGGGTTCCTTCTCCGAATACTTCAAAGTACCTGACTTAAATAGCAGTGTCCAGCCCTTCATTTAATGTCACGCTCATTCGCTTCTGCATCTTCATGATTTCAGCTTCAACGTGTCGAGCGAATATGAGAGGTCGGGGCATTTTTGCACTTACCACCCTGACCGTATGAGAAAATTGTCTATTAAAGAGACGGGGATCTTCATATCTAATCCACACCATCTGCCCCAAACGAGGAATCCTCGGAGCTTGCTCGCCAAAACCACCCCAACATGGCTAGCGCTCCTAGCTCTTCCTCACGCCCTCACGGCTGCAAGCAGGGTGATTGGGAAAAGTGTTATGTATCCCACGGCCAACTGGTGAAGCTGTAGACCCAGGGATTTCTTCCCCCCACAGATCTAGTCCCCGGTCGAGCCAGACTGGCTTCTTTCAACGATAGGGAATAGGCGGAGAAGTTCCCCAACCCATCCAGGGGGGTACGAGTATGCTTTGTTCCCTATTTGCTGAGAGGCATCGGATTTCCAATCCATCCGTTCCTCCGAGGGCTTCTAGAGTACTATAGCCTCCAACTGCATAACTTCACACCTGCCTCCATCCTGCATATTGCGAGTTATGTTGCTCTTTGCGAGCTATTTCTGGGTTGCGAGGCTCATTTTGAGTTATGCGAGGAGCTGTTTTGCCTCGTCCCTCATAATCAAGAGGGATCCATATTCCAAGTGGGCGGAGCCGAGATATGGCGCATCACCGGGACCGGATACCTGTCCTGCACACCGAAGAAGGCATCCGAAGAATGGCCTTCCGAATGGTTCTATATTGAAGACGTCTCCATTCCTGACCCAATCCGTAGGGGTCTTCCCGAATATTCAAATACTCCATAGAAGAAGCACCTCAACAGGCGTCCTCGGAGCCCTAAGGAGGAAGATAGCATGGAAGTCCACCAACTGACGAGCAAGATAAAGACGCTTGCTCAATTGGATTGTCAATAGTCGAGGTTATGGCAATATCCATAATGCGAGGTGTTCAGCCACTCCAATACCAAGGGCGCCCCATGTGGCACTTCAATGGAGAAGACGATGCCACCCGCTATGGTCGGAAGGGTCCGGACACTTACGCTGCTTTGGCGAAAATATTGTCTGGATTGTACAAAGAGTAGGTGGAGGACTTCATCCACATTAAGCCCAGGGATGGATTTTCCATCTATAACCCTCCCAGCTGGGTGAGTTTCTGTCTCACTACTCTACTCCATCAACTCTCTGAATCCTTTTTCGTAAATATTAATCCGTCATTTACAACAGTAATGGCGGAAAGTCAGCAGGGAGATCCACAGACCCGCACCACAGCCAGAGGACCACAACCAGGCCCTTGATCCCGGATTCGAAGAGGATCCGGATATATTTGTGGAGCTCAGGGAAGGGAGTTTTACCAAACAAGTTGTGACGGCACCGAAGTGGCCATCTTTGCCGACTATCCCGGTCTCCTCCCTGCGTCGCATGTTAGTAAATAGGAGACTTGTCTTTCGGGAGAATTTCCCTGTTCCTCCTTACCCACCGCACTATATTATGCTCTAAAGGGGAGGCGATCGGCACGCCAGGCAGCACCTGAGGCGATGCGCAATAGGGCGGCGCCTACGTTGGGCAGGCCTTCGAAGAGGAAAGCGAATAGAAGCGTGGCCAAGCCTTTAGCAAAGAGGTATGGTTGTTTTAAGTGTGCTTTATGGCCGTCACGTTTAAAGTGTGACAATGTCCGTTGTGTCTTATCAGGAAAAACATTCACCAGACTATGTCCGGGGATCCTGCCGGTCATGCCTCTACGAGCCGGATTTCGAACCCTGTCGCAAGGACTGAGGCTAACGTGGAAGTGACACCGGATTGTCCCTCTGCGGAGGAGTCAGATAAAGATCTGTTACGAACTCCGAAGTGGAAAGCGCCATGAATCATCAGCACCGGCGGGCCGTTCTGCGCGACCCTGGCTGTTCAGAAGAGGCCTTCAACGCCTTCAACTCGGGTGATGCATACATCCGAGCTGCTCGAGATGGGCTCACCAGAGCCACAGACCAGTATTTGAAAGATATGCAGGTAAGTACACATTTGTAAAAAACTGATAGTCATATACCAGTAGCCCCCGAGACTTGAAACAGTTGGTACAACTGATTTAAGGATCATTATATGACCAGGTGCTCATAGAGAAGAACAGTCTGTTGTCTCAAGAGCTAAAAAATGCCAGGACTAGCTGACTGCTGCTACCGCCGAACTGGAGAAATCCAAGAAGGCGGCATCTGGTAATGTTCCCCTCTATCAAGAAAACATAATCATATACCATGATTATTAATACAGGTACAAATCTTATGGCAGAAGCACCGGCAGAAGCACAAGCAGGAGGTCCAGGAGCTCAAAGGCAACCGCGGGCAAACGTATACTGACAAAGGTCAGGGTGGAGAAGAACAAACTCCAAGATGCCAACACCGAGTTGGGTGTGGAACTAAAAGACGTGCGAGCCCCGCTGGCCGACTCAGTGAAGGAGAATAGGAGGTTGCAAGGCGGCATATTTAGTATGTGTTCAGTCTTACCTTTACATAGTTCGGCCAGGAAAGAAACTGACAATGATTATGTCTGCAGGTATATTGACGGGCTGCCCCGAAGAGGAGGTGTCCAGATCGTCGAGCAATCTGCTACAAGAGCTGTCGCAAATGCACGAGCGAGCTCGGCAGGCGATGCAAAGTATTGCTAAGGCTTTATGGCCATCCGGCTACCCTCCAGGAAGTATGCAGGGGCTTGTACAGCTACTACAGCGAGCGTGACGACACTTCCGATTATGGAAGATATCGGCCTGCCGGGAAGGTGCGCGAGAGGCCTCGGCAATGGTGGAAACACGGTATACTAAGCTCGACCCGAATCACATGGCCCGAATCAGACCTGTAGGGTCAAATGGAAAAGAAATTCCCGTTAATTTGGTATATAACCAGGTTCAAGTAGCCACCAAATATTCCCAGCAGGATTGTAGGCTAGATAGCTTGTTAGATGGCATAGAAGAAGAAGTGTTTGAGTCTAAGTGGCTATGTACTTCATTTGAAAAATTAATGTCTCTAGCTGAATTGTAAAACACTTGTCATGGCAGACCTTTTTGCTTCAACCTCTAGACCCGAAGGTGCGGAGTGCTTCCTAATACCCGCTCGGTAATATAAACCGGGGTATGCGTGGAAGCCAGGCGTAGGGGTCATAGTTGCTTGAACAGACAAGTATTCAGCTAGTTATGTTATATTATATTTTGATCGTAAGAAACATCTTCCAGAGAGAATAGTTCCGCTAAGGGTTCCTTTCCCTAGGTAAGCATGCATTAATGTGCATGTCCGAACTGTGTTTGAAAAAACCACAACATACATAGCATCCGGGGGTTCATAAAGTGACAAGTAAAAACATCTTTAGTCCGCCGACCGAATATTCCCTTAAGAATGCTAGCTTTTGGCATCACCCAGTTTGAGGTACACATCCGGATGACCCGGCAGTAACAATCGCAGAGGTGCTCCCTTTATGCCCTAGCCGAACTAATGGGAACGTAGGGCATAAGCACAGGAGCTAGACAACCCAGCTTGGCCAAAACTTAAGTCATATTGATGCATATAATGGCGAAGAAAAGGTACATACGTGGAAAATACACATATGTGGTGAACTTGATGCTCGAAAAATGATAGTAATAAGCTTCTGTACAAGAAGCCCCAGGTATAATTGACATACATATTAAGAATTGTATGCATTGTAGATGTACAGTTTAACCGTACAAGAGCTTTACGGCTTTAAGAAATGAAAGTTAAAAGAGAGGAAAATAAATATTGGAAACAAAAAAAGGGGGGAAAAGAAGACGAATGAAAAGTCCGGCGCTAGGCATAGAATCTATTGAGTCTGGCCCCGTTCCATGGGTTCGGCTCCAGGCGGTTGTCTGATGCATCACGCAGGCGGTACGCTCCTCCGGTGAGAACTTCATCGATGATGAAGGGACCCTCCCACTTGGGCTTGAGTTTGTCCTTTTTCTTCTCCGGCAAGCATAGAACGAGTTCACCAATATTATAAGTGTTGGCCCACACTTCTCTGCTTTGATACCTGCGAGCTTGTTGTTAATAAAATGCAGAACGGGCCTTTGTGACGTCGCGCTCCTCCTCCAGGGCATCTAAGCTATCCTGCCGATCCAGCTCGACCTCTCTCTCTTCATACATGCGCACTCGAGGTGAGTCATGAATAATGTCGCAGGGTAACACAGCCTCTGCGCCGTACACCATGAAAAAAGGTGTATATCCAGTAGAACGATTGGGCGTGGTCCGCAGCCCCCAGAGTACGAAGTCGAGCTCCTCCACCCAGTGCTTGTCTGATTCTTTCAAAGACCGCACTAACCTGGGTTCAATGCCGCTCATAATAAGACCATTGGCGCGTTCGACCTGACTATTGGTTTGTGGGTGGTAAACAGAGGCGTAGTCGAGCATGATGCCTAGATTGGCACACCAGGCCTTCACCTCACCGGCTATGAAATTGGAGATGTTGTTGGTGATGATGCTGTGTGGAACACCATAACGGTGCACAATTGATGTCTACTACACAACCTTCTTCTTGTAGACGTTGTTGGGCCTGCAAGTGCACAGGTTTGTAGGATAGTAGAAAATTTCCCTCAAGTGGATAACCTAAGGTTTATCAATCCGTAGGAGGCGTAGGATGAAGATGGTCTCTCTCAAGCAACCCTGCAACCAAATAACAAAGAGTCTCTTGTGTCCCCAAAACACCCAATACAATGGTAAATTGCATAGGTGCACTAGTTCGACGAAGAGATGGTGATACAAGTGCAAAATAGATAGTAGATAAAGGTTTTTGTAATCTGAAATAATAAAAACAGCAAGGTAACTAATGATAAAAGTGAGCGTAAATGGTATTGCAATGATAGGAAACAAGGCCTAGGGTTCATACTTTCACTAGTGCAAGTTCTCTCAACAATAATAACATAGATAGATCATATAACAAGCCTTCAACATGCAACAAAGAGTCACTTCGAAGCCACTAATAGCAGAGAACAAACGTAGAGATTATGGTAGGGTACGAAACCACCTCAAAGTTATTCTTTCGGATCAATCTATAAAAGAGTTCGTACTAGAATAACACCTTAAGACACAAATCAACCAAAACCCTAATGTCACCTAGATACTCCATTGTCACCTCAAGTATCCGTGCGTATGATTATACGATATGCATCACACAATCTCAGATTCATCCAACCAACACAAAGTACTTCAAAGAGTGCCCCAAAGTTTCTACCGGAGAGTCAAGAACGTGCGCCAACCCCTATGCATAGGTTCCCAATGTCACGAAACCCGCATGTTGATCACCAAAACATACATCAAGTGGCACATGATATCCCATTGTCACCACAGATAATCACGGCAAGACATACATCAAGTGTTCACATAAAGACTCAATCCGATAAGATAACTTCAAAGGGGAAACTCAATTCATCACAAGAGAGTAGAGGGGGAGAAACATCGTAAGATCAAACTACAATAGAAAAGCTCGGGATACATCAAGATCGTGCCATCGAGGGAACACGAGAGAGAACACGAGAGAGAGAGATCAAACACATAGCTACTGGTACATACCCTCACCCGCGAGGGTGAACTACTCCCTCCTCGTCATGGATAGCGCCGGGATGATGAAGATGGCCATCGGTGATGGGATCCCCCTCCGGCAGGATGCCGGAACGGGCTCCTGAGAGGTTTTTGGTGGCTACAGAGGCTTGCGGCGGCGGAACTCCGGATCTATCTGCTTTTCTGGAAGTTTTAGGGTACAAGAGTATATATGGGTGCAGGGGGTACGTCGGAGGAGCTACGGGAGCCCCACGAGGCAGAGGGCACGCCCAGGGGGTGGGCGCGCCCCCCACCCTCGTGGGCAGCCCGGGACTCCCCTGACGTGCACTCCAAGTCTATCAGGTTGCTTTCCTTCCAAAAATAACTTCTCTAGTTGATCTCGTTCCGTTTTGACTCTGTTTGATATTCCTTTTCCTCGAAACACTAAAATAGGCATAAAACAACAAATCTGGGCTGGGCCTCCGGTTAATAGGTTAGTCCCAAAAATAATATAAAAGTGGAAAATAAAGCCCAATATTGCCCAGAACAATAGATAAAGTAGCATGGAGCAATCAAAAATTATAGATCCGTTGGAGACGTATCAAGCATCCCCAAGCTTAATTCCTGCTCGTCCTCGAGCAGGTAAATGATAAAAAAGAATTTTTGATGCGGAGTGATACTTTGGCATAATTTCAATGTAAATCTTCTTAATTGTGATATGAATATTCAGATCCGAAAGATTCAAGACAAAAGTTTATATTGACACAAAAATAATAATACTACAAGCATACTAATCAAAGTAATCATGTCTTCTCAAAATAGCATGGCAAAAGAAAGTTCATCCCTACAAAATCATATAGTTAGGCCATGCTTCATTTTCGTCACACAAAGATGTTCCCAACTTCTATACCCCCGATGACAAGCCAAGCAATTGTTTCATACTCAAATTAGCTCAAACTTTTTCAACCTTCACGCAATACATGAGCGTGAGCCATGGATATATCACTATGGGTGGAATAGAATATGATGATGGGGATTGTGTGGAGAAGACAAAAAAGGAGAAAGTCTCACATTGACGAGGATAATCAACAGGCTATGGAGATGCCCATCAATTGATGTCAACATGAGGAGTAGGGATTGCCATGCAACAGATGCACTAGAGCTATGAATGCTCAACAAAAGAAAACTGGTGGGTGTGCATCCAACTCGCTTGCTCACGAAGACCTAGGGCATTTGAGGAAGCCCATCGTAGGAATATACAAGCCAAGTTCTATAATGAAAAATTCCCACTAGTATAAAAAGATAACTTATGAGACTCACTATATGAAGAACAAGGTGCTACTTTGAAGCACAATATATGAGACTCACTACATGAAGAACAAGCACAAGTGTGGAAAAGAGATAGTAGCATTGCCCTTCCTTTTTTTGGGCCTTTTTTTTGGCCTTTCTCCTTTTTTTGGGCCTTTCTTTTTTTTGGTTTTTCTCTTTTTTTTTGTTTGGGCAATGATCTAATAATGATGATCATCACACTTCTATTGATTACAACATAAGGATTACAACTCAAAACTTAGAACAAGATATGACTCCATATGAATGCCTCCGGCGGTGTACCGGGATGGTGCAATGAATCAAGAGTGACATGTATGAAAAATAATGCATGGTGGCTTTGCCACAAATACGATGTCAACTACATGATCATGCAATGGCAATATGACAAAAGTATAGTATGTCATGATGATGATGAACGGAACGGTGGAAAGTTGCATGGCAATATATGTCGGAATGGCTATGGAAATGCCATAATAGGTAGGTATGGTGGCTGTTTTGAGGAGGATATAAGGAGGTTTATGTGTAATAGAGCGTATCGTATCATGGGGTTTGGATGCACCGGCGAAGTTTGCACCAACTCTCAAGGTGAGAAAGGGCAATGCACTGTACCGAAGAGGCTAGCAAAGGCGGAAAGGTGAGTGTGCGTATAATCCATGGACCCAACATTAGTCAAAAGAACTCATATACTTATTGCAAAAATTTAGAAGTCATCAAAAATCAAGTACTACGCACATGCTCCTAGGGGGATAGATTGGTAGGAAAAGACCATCGCTCGTCCCCGACCGCCACTCATAAGGATGCACAAGCCAGGTACACTTCATGTTTCAAATTTGTCACACAACTTTAACCATATGTGCATGCTACGGGACTTGCAAACTTCAACACAAGCATTTCTCAAATTCACAATTACTCAACTAGCACGACTTTGATACTATCACCTCCATATCTCAAAACAATTATCAAGCATCAAACTTATATTAGTGTTCGACTCACTCAAAAGAAAGTTTCATATATCTTGAGTACCAAGTATATTCATATTAAGAAAATTACCATGCTATGTAAGACTCTCAAAATAATATAAGTGAAGCATGAGATATCAATAGTTTCTATAAAACAAATCCACCAACGTGCTATAAAAGATATAAGTGAAGTACTAGAGCAAATGACAAACTACTCCGAAAGATATAAGTGAAGATCAATCAGTAGTTGAATAATTATGCAACTATGTGAAGACTCTCCCATTTAATAATTTCAGATCTTGATACTTTATTCAAACATCAAGCAAAGCTAAAGAAAACTACATTGCAAGGATAGCACAACTCATGTGAAGAAGCAAAAACTTAGGCTCAACCGATACTAACCGATAGTTGTTGAAGAAGAATGGTGGGATGCCCACCGGGGCATCCCCAAGCTTAGATGCTTGAGACTTCTTGAAATATTATCTTGGGGTGCCTTGGGCATCCCCAAGCTTGAACTTTTGTGTCTCCTTAATTCCTCTCATATCATGGTTTCTCTTTTTATCAAAAGCTTCATTCACAACAAACTCAACAAGAACTCGTGAGATAGGTTAGTATAAACCAATGCAAAACCTTATCATTTTCTACTGTAACAAATCACTTAAATAATTATTAAACATTGCATACTAAATTCCTCTGCATATTTAATACTCCTTTCCTCAAATAGAATCATTAAACAAGCAAACATATGCAAACAATACAACCATAACAGCAATCTGCCAAAACAGTACAGTCTGTAGAGAATGCAAGAGTATCCATACTTTCCTAACTCCAAAAATTATGAACTAAAATTCCCACCGTAATAAATTTATCAGAGCTAAATATTCAAAAAGATTCAACACTATACCATTCTCTGACTTTTCTAGGGAATTTTTGCAACAGCAGTAAACTTTTTGTTTTCAAACAGCAACATGTATACTAGCAAAATAAGCATGGCAAAGGCTATCCTTAACTTTTTTATTGAAACTAAAGATGCAAAACATTAATCTAAATAACAGCAAGCAAATACTAACAAAAGGAAATGACACTCCAAGCAAAACACATATCATGTGTTGAATAAAAATATAGCTCCAAGTAAAGTTACCGATAGACGAAGACGAAAGAGGGGATGCCTTCCGGGGCATCCCCAAGCTTAGGCTCTTGGTTGTCCTTGAATATTACCTTGGGGTGGCTTGGGCATCCCCAATCTTAGGCTCTTGCCACTCCTTATTCCATACTCCATCGAATCTTTACCCAAAACTTGAAAACTCCACAACACAAAACTCAACAGAAAACTCGTAAGCTCCGTTAGCATAAGAAAATAAAACCACAACTTAGGTACTGTAATAAACTAATTCTAAATTCATATTGGTGTAATATCTACTGTACTCCAACTTATCTATGGTTCATACCCTCCGATACTACTCATAGATTCATCAAAATAAGTAAACAACACATAGAAAACAGAATCTGTCAAAAACAGAACAGTCTGTAGTAATCTGTATCAGACGTATACTTCTGGAACTTCAGAAATCCTACTAAATTAGGAAGTCCTAAGAAATTCGTGTACCAATCCAGAGCAAAAAGAATCAGATCAGAAGCACGTTTCTGTGCATTAACAAAACTAATTTACTGGGTGCAAAAGTTTCTGATTTTCAGCAGGATCAACACAACTATCACCGTAAGCTATCCTAAAGGTCTTACTTGGCACTTTATTGAAACAAAAGCTATAAAACATGATTAATACAGTAGCATAATCATGTGGACACACAAAAACATTAAGGATAAATATTGGGTTGTCTCCCAACAAGCGCTTTTCTTTAATGCCTTTCTAGCTAGGCATGATGATGACGATGATGCACACAACAAGATAAGAATTGAAACATAATGGGAGCATCATGAAGCATATGACGATGATGACTTCCTATGCATAGGGATTTTGTGAGAAAACAACTTATGGGAACAATAATCAACAAGAATAGGAAGGCAAAACAAGCATAGCTTCAAAATTTTCAACACATAGAGAGGAAACTTTACATTATTGCAATTCCTACAAGCATATGTTCCTCCCTCATAATAATTTTCAGTAGCATCAAGAATGAATTCAACAATATAACCAGCACCTAAAGCATTCTTTTCATGATCTACTAGCATAGAAAATTTACTACTCTCCACATAAGCAAACTTCTTCTTTATGGCATACGTATCATCACAATAATCATCATAGATAGGAGGCATGCTATCATCATAGTAAATTTGCTCATCAAAGCTTGGGGGACAAAAAATATCATCTTCATCAAACATAGCTTCCCCAAGCTTGTGGCTGTGCATATCATTAGCATCATGGATATTCAAGGAATTCATACTAACAACATTGCAATCATGCTCATCATTCACATATTTCATGCCAAGAATTCTATGTAATTCTTCATCTAGTACTTGAGCACAATTTTCCTTCCCATCATACTCATGAAAGATATTAAAAAGGTGAAGCGTATGAGACAAACTCAATTCCGTTTTTTTGTAATTTTCTTTTATAGACTAACTAGTGCTAAAATAAGAAACAAAAAGATTCGATTGCAAGATCTAAAGATATACCTTCAAGCGCTAACCTCCCCGGCAACGGCGCCAGAAAAGAGCTTGATGTCTACTACACAACCTTCTTCTAGTAGACGTTGTTGGGCCTGCAAGTGCACAGGTTTGTAGGACAGTAGCAAATTTCCCTCAAGTGGATGACCTAAGGTTTATCAATCCATAGGAGGCGTAGGATGTAGATGGTCTCTCTCAAGCAACCCAGCAACCAAATAACAAAGAGTCTCTTGTGTCCCCAAAACACCCAATACAATGGTAAATTGCATAGGTGCACTAGTTCGACGAAGAGATGGTGATACAAGTGCAAAATAGATAGTAGATAAAGGTTTTTGTAATCTGAAATAATAAAAACAGCAAGGTAACTAATGATAAAAGTGAGCGTAAATGGTATTGCAACGATAGGAAACAAGGCCTAGGGTTCATACTTTCACTAGTGCAAGTTCTCTCAACAATAATAACATAGATAGATCATATAACAAGCCTTCAACATGCAACAAAGAGTCACTTCGAAGCCACTAATAGCAGAGAACAAACATAGAGATTATGGTAGGGTACGAAACCACCTCAAAGTTATTCTTTCGGATCAATCTATAAAAGAGTTCGTACTAGAATAACACCTTAAGACACAAATCAACCAAAACCCTAATGTCACCTAGATACTCCATTGTCACCTCAAGTATCTGTGGGTATGATTATACGATATGCATCACACAATCTCAGATTCATCCAACCAACACAAAGTACTTCAAAGAGTGCCCCAAAGTTTCTACCGGAGAGTCAAGAACGTGTGCCAACCCCTATGCATAGGTTCCCAATGTCACGAAACCCGCATGTTGATCACCAAAACATACATCAAGTGGCACATGATATCCCATTGTCACCACAGATAATCATGGCAAGACATACATCAAGTGTTCTCATAAAGACTCAATCCGATAAGATAACTTCAAAGGGGAAACTCAATTCATCACAAGAGAGTAGAGGGGGAGAAACATCATAAGATCCAACTACAATAGCAAAGCTCGGGATACATCAAGATCGTGCTATTGAGGGAACACGAGAGAGAACACGAGAGAGAGAGATCAAACACATAGCTACTGGTACCTACCCTCAGCCCCGAGGGTGAACTACTCCCTCCTTGTCATGGATAGCGCCGGCATGATGAAGATGGCCACCGGTGATGGGATCCCCCTCTGGCAGGGTGCCGGAACGGGCTCCCGAGAGGTTTTTGTTGGCTATAGAGGCTTGCGGCGGCGGAACTCCCGATCTATCTTCTGTTCTTGAAGTTTTAGGGTACAAGAATATATATGGGTGCAGGGGGTACGTCGAAGGAGCTACGGGGGCCCCACGAGGCAGGGGCGCGCCCAGGGGGGTGGGCGCCCCCCCACCCTCGTGGGCAGCCCGGGACTCCCCTGACGCGCACTCCAAGTCTATCAGGTTGCTTTCCTTCCAAAAATAACTTCTCTAGTTGATTTCATTCCGTTTTGACTCCGTCTGATATTCCTTTTTCTCGAAACACTAAAATAGGCATAAAGCAGCAAATCTGGGCTGGGCCTCCGGTTAATAGGTTAGTCCCAAAAATAATATAAAAGTGGAAAATAAAGCCCAATATTTCCCAAAACAGTAGATAAAGTAGCATGGAGCAATCAAAAATTATAGATACGTTGGAGACGTATCAACAACGCCGGATATAAAGTCTATCACTGGCCCGGCTTCGGCCATTTTGACTGGTTTGGCCTCTATCCATTTAGTGAATTTATCCATCATGACCAACATATATTTTTTCTTATGGCTTCCTCCTTTAAGGGGTCCGACCATATCAAGTCCCCAGACCGCAAAAGGCCAAGTGATGGGCATTGTTTGTGGAGCGGTGGGTGGCATATGGCTTTGGTTGGCAAAAAGCTGGCATCCGACAAAATGTTGAACAAGGTCCTGTGCGTCTTCTCGGGCCGTCAGCTAATAGAAACCTGTACAAAAGGCCTTGCTTACAAGGGCCTGAGCTGAGGCATGGTGACCGCCGAGACCAGCATGAATTTCAGCCAAGAGCTGCCGCCCTTCTTCCTCGGAGATACATCTTTGAAGTATTCCGGTAGCGCTTTTTTGATAGAGTTCTCCCTCGTGAACCTTGTAGACTTTAGAGCGCCCCACGATGCAGCATGCCTCATTCTGATCCTCAGGAAGCTCTCACCTATTAAGGTAGGCCAAGAAAGGTTCAGTCCATGGGGTGATGACTGCCATGATGAGATGGGCCGACGGAGTAATTTCGGTGGCTGAGCTCCCGATGATGTTGGTGTGTTCAGACTCTGGGGTTGTATTCGGATCCGGATTGGTATTGCCGCTCTCCCCTTGCCACACTACGGATGGCTTAAAAAGCCTTTCCAGAAAGATGTTAGGTGGGACGGGGTCGCGCTTAGCACCGATGCGGGCAAGGACATCCGCTGCTTGATTGCTTTCTCGAGCCACATGGTGGAACTCGAGCCCCTCGAACCGAGCCGACATTTTGAGAACGACATTACAGTAAGCCGCCATCTTCAGATCTTTAGCATCGAAATCTCCATTTATTTGAGATATTGCAAGGTTTGAATCCCCGCGCACTTCTAGGCGTTGTATGCCCATGGAGACGGCCATCCGAAAACCATGCAATAAGGCTTCGGATTCGGCTACATTGTTGGAGTCCGCGAATAATATTTGTAGGATGTACTGAACAGTGTCTCTAGTTGGGGATGTTAGGATGACGTCTGCCCCTAGGCCTGCCAGCATTTTGGAGCCATCGAAGTGCATGATCTAGTTGGAATATGTGCCGTACTCTTTAGGGAGTTCGTCCTCTGTCCATTCAGCGATGAAGTCGGCCAATACCTGGGATTTAATGGCCCGGCGCAGTTTGTATGATATGTCAAATGGGAGGATCTCAATGGCCCACTTGGCAATCCGGCCCGTAGCGTCGCGGTTGTTTATTATGTCGTTGAGAGGTACTTCGGAGGCCTCTGTTATTGAGCACTCTTGAAAGTAGTGTCGTAGCTTTTGGGATGCCATGAAGACCGCGTATGCTATTTTTTGGTAATGTGGGTACCGGGATTTGCATGGTGTGAGGACGATGGATACATAGTATACTGGCTTCTGGAGCGGGAATTTGTGTCTGTCCTCCTCTCGTCCGACAACGAGCACCCACATACGACCTGGTGTGTGGCCGATATTTATAATAACATGGGTTCGCCGAAGTTTGGCGCGGCCAGGATTGGGTTGCTTGCTAGAAGGGCTTTTATTTCTTCCAATCCGGCCGTTGTCGCATCCATCCACTCGAAGTGATCGGTGTGTCAGAGAAGGCGATAGAGCGGCAATGCCTTTTCTCCTAGTCTGGAGATTAAGCGGCTTAAAGCTGCCACACATCCGGATAATTTTTGGACCTGTTTAAGGTCTGTTGGGGTAGCCAACTGTGACAAAGCTCAGATTTTAACTGGGTTTGCCTCAATTCCTCTATTGGAAATGATGAAGCCCAGAAGTTTTCCAGTGGGAACGCCGAAGACTCACTTTTCCAGATTGAGCTTAATGTCATATGTTCGGAGATTGTCGAATGTGAGATGCAGATCGTCTATTAAGGACTCAATGTGCCTAGTTTTGACGACTACGTCATCCACGTATGCTTCAACTGTCTTGCCGATTTGTTTCTCTAGGCATGTTTGAATCATGCGTTGATAGGTGGCACCAGCGTTTTTGAGCCCGAAAGGCATAGTGTTGAAGCAGAAAGGCCCGTATGTGGTGATAAATGCCATTGCAGCCTGATCGGACTCCTTCATCTTGGTTTGATGGTATCCGGAGTATGCGTCGAGGAAACACAATGAGTCATGTCCTGCGGTAGCATCGATGATCTGATCAATGCGGGGGAGGGGAAAAGGATCCTTAGGGCAAGCCTTATTAAGGTCTTTGAAATCGACGCATAGGCGCCAGGATTTATCCTTCTTTGGTACCATCACCAGGTTTGCTAGCCAGTCCGGATGTTTTATCTCTCTGATGAATCCGGCCTCGAGTAACTTGGCTAGCTCCTCTCCCACCACTTGTTGTTTGGGTTCGAAAAAGCGCCATAATGTTTGCTTGACCGGCTTATATCCCTTCAATATGTTTAGGCTATGATCGGCCAGCCTGCGTGGGATCCCTAGCATATCAGAAGGGTGCCAGGCAAATATGCGCCAGTTTTCGCATAGGAACGCCCGCAGTGCGGCGTCGACTGTGGGGCCCAGCTGTGCCCCGATGGACGCTGTCTTCGTGGAGTCCATTGGGTGGACCTGGAATTTGACTATTTCGTTTGCTGGTTTGAAGGAGGTGGATTTGGATCGCTTATCAAGTATCACGTCCTACCTATCCACCATGGAGCGCAATGCGGTTAATTCTTCGGGCGCGAGGGCTTTAGACAATGCCTCGAGGGACAAGGCGGCAGTTTTATTTTCAGCGCAGAGTGTTATGTCCGGATCACTGGCAAGACTGATGATTCCACTTGGCCCGGGCATCTTGAGCTTCATGTACCCGTAATGGGGTATGGCTTGGAAGCTTGCAAATGTGTCTCGCCCTAAAAGGGCATGATATCCACTAGTAAAAGGGGCCACTTGAAAGGTTATCTCTTCGGACTGATAGTTCTCTGACGTGCCGAATACCACATCAAGTTTGATTTTTCCCGCACACTGTGCCTCCCGATTGGGAATAATTTCTCGTAAGGTCATGTTACTTTGCTCAATGCGGCTCCTGTCTATTTCCATTTTGTTGAGAGTTTCCTCGTAAATGAGGTTCAGTCCGCTGCCGCTGTCCACGAGCACTTTGGTAAGCCGATAGTCGTCCACAATTGGACTGAGGACCAGTGCGGCAGGTGCCTGGACTTTTCTGAATTTTGGTTCGTCACTGGCATTGAACGTTATGGCCGTGTCGTTCCAGGGGTTTATCGTTGCAGCTTGGCCGACTTCAGCGAGGCCGCAGAGTGCCCTTTTGCGCCTATTGTTTGAGGCGAAAGTCTTGAAGACTGTCAGCACTGTAGGGTTGTTGTCTTCCGTGGGATGTTGCTCTGTGGTATTTTTGGTGAGGAGATCCTCGCCGCTCTTGGCCACCCGCCGGAGTATCCAACATGCTCTAAGGCTATGGGTTGGTACGATATGTGGTGTTGTGTGTATCTTGCATGGCCTATCGAGCCATCCTTCTAGAACGGTTCCACGCCCCATAACAGGCTTTGATTTTTTTTGTTATTGGATCGGGAGACCGACGAGGGTGCATCCTTTTTGTCCGGATGAGGGGTTTAGTGGAAACCGGTGGCTCCCAAGAGGCTGCCTGGGTTTTCCACGCGCTTTCCATTGCGTAGTACTTCTGTAATATGGTTGCCAAGTCAGCGAAGTGTGATACGTGACGGCGACTAATTGCATTGAGGATACCCTCGTCCGTGCAATTTTTGTAGAATAATGAGATTGCGTCTTCGACGCGGCAGTATTTGATTTTGTCCTTGACAAGGAGGAATCTCGCCCAAAAGTGATGGACCATTTCCTGGGACTGCTGTCTGATGTGGGTAAGTTCACTTATATCCGGGTGGGTAGGTGGATTTAGGTCCGAACCCTGACCCAATCTAGGATCCAGAGCTTGAGAAACTTCCGAGCTTAACAGTTCGGGCTCTGGGATGTCAACCAATTTTTTAGGCCCACTGTCCAGTTCTAAGTTTGGAGTACGGGGCATGCCTTCCCGCGGGTGGGTATCCGACTCTGTGAGCTCGGAGATCCGAACATAGTTCGTCCTCAACATAGGGGAAGAGTCGTCGCATTGTTCCTCCACTACCGCTATCTGATGGATGATCGATGGAGATTCAATTTCTCTTTGATCGGGTTGAAGCCCAATTTGATCATAGTCCATAGCGACTCCCAAGGCGGCGATGCGATCCAGGAGCTCATTTAAAGATGACAATTCCATCGGATCCATTTGTTCGGAGTATTCTGAGGTGATGCGTAGGCGATTTTCGATGACTCGAGATGTCATCGTTGGCCCGACGGCCGAGCGGGCGTCCATGGTAAAGCCGCCCAGCCGGAGGGTTTGGCCTGAAGCCAGGGCTCCCCCGGAGGTGATGTTGTCCTTGATAACAAGGCAAGCCATCAAGCCTATCTTCGACGTCACAGCGGAACTCTCAATGAAATCACCAATGTCGGTGTCAAAATCGGCGAAGGGGGTCCCGAACTGTGCGTCTAAGGTTAATGGTAGCAGGAGGCGGGGGACACACTGTTTACCCAGGTTCGGGCCCTCTCTATGGAGGTAATACCCTACTTCCTGCTTGATTGATCTTGATGAATATGAGTATTACAAGAGTTGATCTAGCATGAGATCGTAATGGCTAAACCCTAGAAATCTAGCCTATGAGGTTATGATTGTTGTGGCTACAGACTAAACACTCCGGTTTATATAGACACCGGGGGGGGGGGGGGGGGCTTGGGTTACACAAAGTCGGTTATAGAGAAAGGAATCTACATATCCAAATTGCCAAGCTTGCCTTCCACGCAAAGGAGAGTCCCATCTGAACACGGGACGAGGTATTCTATCTTGTGTCTTCATAGTCCAACAGTCCGGATGGGACCCTCCTTTGCATGGAAGGCAAGCTTGGCGATTCGGATATGCAGATTCCTTTCTCTGTAACTGACTTTGTGTAACCCTAGCCCCCTCTGGTGTCTATATAACCCGGAGCGTTTAGTCTGTAGCCACAACAATCATAACCTCATAGGCTAGACTTCTAGGGTTTAGCCATTACGATCTCGTGGTAGATCAACTCTTGTAATACTCATATTCATCAAGATCAATCAAGCAGGAAGTAGGGTATTACCTCCATAGAGAGGGCCTGAAACTGGGTAAACATTATGTCCCCCACCTCCTGTTATCATTAGCCTTAGACGCATAGTTCGGGACCCCCTACTCGAGATCCGCCGGTTTTGACACCGACACCAACCACAGATGCATTTCAGCAAGTGCCTAGGGCACAAAGATCTAAAGTTGTGCCAGTTGCCGGTAATCCCAGGACAACAATGTCAGCACCTGTAGCAAATGCCTAAGTGATTCCTCTAGTCTCAACTCCTCCAGCTCCACAAACATCAGCTGAAGTTTTTGCAGACGGACTCCTCTCAATGCCATCTACGTACAGTGGCGCGACCAGCCAGAGGAACCCTGCAGAAGCTCCCGGAGACCGTGCCTAGAGTGCCGAATAACACTATGCATTTTCAAGCTTTTTGGTTACTTGTTGCTAATGGGGGAGAAGATGTATAGATCATTAGGCCGAGAGAGAGAGACGGAGAGAGAGAGAGAGAGAGTTTTGTCTTTTGTTGCCTCTCTTGCTACTTTAGTCTTTTTTGCTTTGATCGTTTGCATGCTACAATATTTTGTGCTTTTGTGTGAGATACTCCTATGATCATGTGTTTGATCATATTATGCTTAAATGTTTGCTTGCTTGATGATATGTTTATGATCAATCATGTTTGCCCTTGGTGATGAGTGCATGTTTTTTATAGCTTATCATTTTGAGCGCTCCACAAAGATGTATGCGACATGGAAGAGTAACCCATGATCCTAAACGACTATGCATTTGCATTCAAAAGCAAATTTTAAATAATGCACAAATTTAGGGGGAGCTCTTGCCTATCAAATACTTCTCAAAGCAAAGATTTATTTCATTAATATTATCATTTGTCGAAGATTTTATCTATATGTTGTCATCAATTACCAAAAAGGGGGAGATTTAAAGTGCAACTAATCGCCAGGTGGTTTTGGTAATTCATAACAACATATAGCTCATTGAACTAATAGCCATTCAAGTGAAATGTTTCAGAAAGTTCAATGATTGGCATGGCATGGACTAGAGACGTGTACCCCTCAAAATGCTAAGGACAAAGATTGGAAAAGGCTCAAGACTCTTCATTTTCATTTTAGTGATCCAAGATCACATTGAGTCCATAGGAAAGCCAATACTATTAAAAGGGGATGAGGTGTTGCTTAATGGTCTACTTGCTCAAAATGCTTAGTGATATTGCTCCAATACCCTCAACCACTTTATCATTTCGACATATGTCCAAAACCTAAAGTCAAACTCGGCCCCACCGATTTGATCTATCCAGCGCCACCGAGTTCACTTGACATAGCCATAGCCAGAAACCCTAATCAATTCGATCACACTGATACGGCTCTCGATCTCACCGAGATGGCTTTGCAAACTCTCTATTTCCCTTCATAACATTTCGGTCTCACCGATATGAGCGATCGGTCACACTGAGTTCGCATTGCAAACTCTCTATTTCCTTTTTGTATCATTTTTTCTCACGGAAATGAGCGATTGGTCCCACCAAGTTTGCTTGACCAAGTCTCTATTTTCTTATTGCTGAAATCAGTCTCACCGAGTTCATGCGATCAGTCTCGCTGAGATGAACTTTTTCCCTAGCCCTAGCACATCGGTCCCACTGAGTTGATCTTGTCGGTCCACCAAGATTCCTAACATTCACATTTTGAACTAAATCGGTTTCACCGAGTTTCTTTATTCGGCATGACTGAGCTGGGTCAAATGTGTGTAACAGTTAGATTTTGTGTGGAGGTTATATATACCCCTCCACCCCCTTCTCCATTTGTGAGACAGCCATCGGAACGTGCCTACACTTCCACTACTCATTTTCTGAGAGGGAACCACCTACTCATGTGTTGAGACCAAGACATTCCAATCCAACCAGAAGAATCTTGATCTCTAGCCTTCCCCAAGTTGCTTTCCACTCAAATCATCTTTCGACCATTGCCAAATCTGTGAGAGAGAGTTGGGTGTTGGGATACTATCATTTGAAGCACAGGAGCAAGGAGTTCATCATAAACACACTATCTATTACCTTTTGGAGAGTGGTGTCTCCTAGATTGATTAGGTGTCACTTGGGAGCCTCCGTCAAGATTGTGGAGCTGAACCAAGGAGTTTGTAAGGGCAAGGAGATCACCTACTTCGTGAAGATCTACCCAAGTGAGGCAAGTCCTTCGTGGGCGATGGCCATGGTGGGATAGACAAGGTTGCTTCTTCATGGACCCTTCATGGGTGGAGCCCTCCGTGGACTCATGCAACTGTTACGCTTCGTGGGTTGAAGTCTCCATCAATGTGGATGTACGATAGCACCACCTATCGGAACCACGCCAAAAATCTCCGTGTCTACATTGCGTTTGCTTTCTCCAAACCCTTCCCTTTTACCTTCATATGCAATGTTTTACTTTCCGCTGCTACACTCTTAGAATTGCATGTGTAGGTTGGTTGCTTGACTTGTGCTAAGTTGCTAAAATCTGCCAAGACCTAAAATTGGGAAAATGCTAGATTTTTATGTGGTCAAGTAGTATAATAACCCCCCTCTAGACCTACTTTCGATCCTACAAAGAGACGATCCGCCGGCAATCCACACGGCTGGTCAAGCTTAAGCCACCGTCTTACTGAGATGAACTTCTCGAGGAAGATGAGGTCCCACCCCCGTCAAGCTCACCGCCCCCATCCATCAAGAGGTCTCGGGAATCTCCACAACCACCCAAGTATAAGATGGACGTGCTTATTGAATCTGACAAAGAGTAAGAAATTCCTTGTGCTATCATATCTTGATTTGCTTGATTTGCTGACTCTTACCTGGCTCTCTTGTCGTGTCAGGGATGAGGAGACGCTCACCCAGCGGGTGAAGCGGACCAAGGTGGCGCACGTCTCGCCTCCAAGGGTTGGGCATGAGGTATTGTTGGACGACCCTGTGGTCTCCATCCCCTAGACCAGCACCTTGCGTCAAGACGTACCCGCCTCAGCCTACTGACGTCAACATTGAGGGTCGCTCTTCTAGAGAAGGGAAGGAGGCAGGAGGGGAGCACCACGACATAGAGGACCAGAGAGAAAGTCCCGCCAAGGGTTTCCCATCAACTACCGTCCCCGGGAGAACTTCTCCAGCATGGGCCTCCACTGCTGACGTTATTCACATCGGCGCGCCCCAACAATGGAAATCATCAAGGGTCATGTGCCGGCAACTCAGGTTGCCGGGGACGGGGATGCCCCCATCCCATAAGTGCAGACAGGTAATCCTCTTTCTGTAAGGTTGCTTCCACCAGAATTTTCTTTCCTTCTCCTCTCTTATTGCCTTGTTTTCAGCTCCAATTCTTCCCACAGAGGGGGATAAACTCATGGAGGTTGCCGGGATTTCCAAAGCTGCAGCTAAACAGGAAATCAAGGTTGTCGCTGTGAAAAACCCCGAGCGAACTGATAGTGACATCCGAGAGGTAGATGTGGTGATGGAGGAGGCTCTGTAAATCGATCTGAGCCCATCAGGATGGGCACAGGTGCAATGCAAACCACAGACCCGCAGCCAATACTTGCCGAACCACCAGTGTCGATGGATTCTCTAGCTTTGCCCACTAGCACAGATATGGTGCCTTTCTAGGCCATTCTGGGAGCTCCCGACTCATCCAGTACCGCAGAACTGAACTTCAAGGAGGAAATTGCATGAATCATACTCCCCTTGGCTGAAAGATCCACAGATGCCGAAGACATAGCCAATGAGCAAAAGGATTACCCATTCTTGCAAGCTATGGCTGCTGGATTTAAGGATGCCCAGGATAGGTACAACAAGAGGTGGAAGCACATTGAAGGAGAACGAAAGGCTCAAGATGTGGCTGACCAGCAACTGAAGGAGAAGGCGGAAGAGTTGCGCACATGGTATAACACCCGATCATGCAAACTCAGGAACTAGGAGGAGAAGATAGTGTCGACTATAGAGATGGCAAGGGCTCGTGATGGTAGGTTGGTGGAGCATGAGGCGCAGCTCAACGTCAAAGCCAAAGACCTTGCCGCTCAAGAACAAACCACGGCGGCAACTCTCTATAACAAAGATGATGAGATCGAGGAACTTGTGAAGTAGCGAACCCAGAAACTAGAAGATGACCACCAGAAAGCCTTGGAGGTACAAGCTTTAGAGTACGTCCCCAAGCTCAAAGAGGCCATTGACAAGGCTATAGCTGCTACCACTGCCAAGGCAGAAATGGAGACCCAAGCCGACAAACTGAAGGAAGAGCTGACTACGAGTGGCAAGGACATCGAGGCCCTCAAAGCTGAGGCACAGAAAGCAGCCCAAGCTATGGGGGACCTACAGATGTAGCTCTCGTCTGAGATCCAGGAGTTAAATACTAAAGATGGTGTGATCTAGGATTTGAAGTCCAAGCTTGCCGGGCTAGAAGAGAACATCAAATCTTACAAGGAGGAGAAAAGGCTTGGTCGGAGAAGCTCGCTTGCTGGGGAAGACACTAGTTGTGCTGCTATGGGGGCGGACCCCTAGCATTCTGCAAGTGTAGGTGCCATCGGCAAGTTTCCCTTCGATGTTCTCGATGCGGCTTCCTAGACTGTTGAGCGGACTCGAAACAGACGAGGGTGCACACGATCACGGAAGGGTCCCATCGCGTTGCGGATCTATCATACAAGTGTCAGGGTTTAAACTAAAGGAGTCTCAAAGGATAAATAAAAGAGATTGAAACCAAAAAGGTTTCACAACTTATCTTTTCTTAATCGCGGAGGCATGAATTCTTCCTTTCCTTAGAAGTCTCACACACAGAAGTCAGTACTTTAGCCACATGCAATACGATTGCAATGTGTCGCGATGTGCAGTGAGACTTGCCGGGATGAGATGAAATATGCCTTGTTGCGGTTCCTTTCTGCAACAATGTTGCTCCGCAGATTTGGGCAGAGACCCTGATGGATTTGCCGTGGCCCACGACCTAGCCGAATGTTTTCAACCTAGCAAGGCGAACGTTTGCGTCGACGGCTGTGGCTCAACGACAATCAGATCATCCGCCCTTGCGTCGCCGTTGCCGCGTACTATTCTCGAAGGAGGCCGCAGCGGGAGTGACAGCTGCACTTTCTACAGACCGCATCGCCTGTGGTGTTCACTCCACCAGTGGTGGCCCCAGCATCCACGGCGCCTGCAGTCATGGACGAAGGGACCTCTGAAGCAGGGAATAGTGCCGCCGCCACGTTCTTCCTCTTGGGTGCCATCGGCAGAGTAGATGGTGATGAAGATCGATGCGCTGGCTATAGCTTCAGATTCGCACAAGCGTCCCCACCCCTCGAAAGTGCAATTAATCCCTGGGTGGTTTTGGTAATTCATAACAACATATATCTCATTGAACTAATATCCATTCAAGATACATATTTCAGGAAGTTCAGTCAATGGCAAGGCATAGACTAGAAATGTGGACCCCTCAAAATGCTAAGGACATATATTGGCAAAAGCTCAAGACTCTTCATCTCTGTTTTAGTGATCCAAGATCACATTGAGCCCATGGGAAAGCCAATACTATTAAAAGGGGATGAGGTGTTGCTTAATGGCTTGCTTGCTTAAATGCTTAGTGATATTGCTCCAAAACCCTCAACAACTTTCCCCATCCAAATATGTCAAAACCCTAAACCCCAACTCGGCCCCATCGATTCTTTCTATCCGGCGCCACTGAGTTCATATGACATAGCCACAGCCAAAAACCCTAACAATTCGGTCCCACCGATACGGATCTCGGTCTCACCGAGATGCCCTTGCCAACTCCCTGTTATTAGTTGCAATTATTTCGGTGTCATCAAAATAGCAATCGGTCTCACCGAGATGGCTGGATCAATTCTCTATTACCCTATTGCTTTACTTTGGTCTCAACGAGTTGATACAATTAGCATGAACGGGATGAGGTTTTCCCTAAGCCCTAGCACATCGGTCCCACTGAGTTGTTCCAGTCGGTCCCACCGAGATTCCTAACATTCACATTTCTGAACTAATCGGTCCCACCGAGTTTAACTATTCAGCCTCACCGAGATGGGTCAAATGAGTCTAACGGTTGGATTTTTTGTGGAGACTATATATACCCCTCCACCCCCTTCTCCATATGTGAGAGAGCCATCAGAACATGCCTACACTTC
The DNA here is from genome assembly GCA_963921465.1 of Triticum timopheevii. NCBI lineage: Eukaryota > Viridiplantae > Streptophyta > Magnoliopsida > Poales > Poaceae > Triticum > Triticum timopheevii. The sequence continues at coordinate 369,423,906 of OY997274.1, forward strand.
CACCATACATTTTCTGAGAAAGAACCACCTACTCATGTGTTGAGATCAAGATATTCCAGTCCTACCACAACAATCTTGATTTCTAGCCTTCCCCAAGTTGCCATCCACTCAAATCATCTTTCCAACATATCCAAATCTATGAGAGAGATTTGAGTGTTGGGGAGACTATTATTTGAAGGACAAGAGCAAGGAGTTCATCATCAACACACCATCTACTACCTTTTGAAGAGTGGCGTCTCCTAGATTGGTTAGGTGTCGCTTGGGAGCCTCCGTCAAGTTGTGGAGTTGAACCAAGAAGTTTGTAAGGGCAAGGAGATCGCCTACTTCGTGAAGATCTGCCCGAGTGAGGCCAGTCCTTCGTGGGCGATCGCCATGGTGGGATAGACAAGGTTGCTTCTTCGTGGACCCTTCGTGTGTGGAGCCCTCCATGACCTCGCACAACCATTACCCTTCGTGGGTTAAAGTCTCCATCAACGTGGATGTATGATAGCACCACCTATCGAAACCACACCAAAAAATTTCATGTCTCCATTGTGTTTGCTATCTCCAAACCCTTCCCTTTACCTTCATATGCAATGTTTTACTTTCCGTTGTTACACTCTTATAACTGCATTTGTAGGTTGATTGCTTGACTTGTGCAAATTGCTAAAATCTGCCAACAACTAAAATTGGGAAACGGTTAGATTTTTATTTGGTGAAGTAGTCTAATCACCCCCCTCTAGACATACTTTCGATCCTACAAGTGTGGTATCAGAGCTTTGGTCTCCATTTGCCTTGATTTCCATAGTTTTGGTGATCATAGCCTTGGTTACACAGCCTAGGGTAGTATGGCGTATATCGAGGGAAATTACCTCCATAGAGGTCCATACTTTGAGGGTACTAATTTTGCTAGCTGGAAGCATAAGATGAAAATGCGTATTCTTGGTCATAACCTCGCCGTTTGGGCTGTTCTGCGTATTGGCTTGCAAGGTGATTTCTTCGAGGATGGAATAGAATCGGATCGTGAAGCGACAACGGAAGAAATGAAGATGTTGCAATATAATGCTCAAGCTTGCAATATTCTCTTTAATGGATTGTGCCCCAAAGAATTCAACAAAATTAGCCATCTTAAGAATGCAAAGGAAACTGGGAATACTTTGGTTCATATGCATGAAAGTACCGAGTTTGTCAAGGAATCCAAATTAGATGTGCTTCAAAGTCAACTTGACAAGTTCAAGATGAAGGATGGTGAAGGAGTCACTGAAATGTACTCTAGGCTTGCTCTCATCACAGACGAGATTGTCGGCTTAGGAAGTGAAGAGATGGCCGACAAATTCATCATCAAGAAAATCCTAAGAGCCTTGGATGGAAAGTATGATACCGTGTGCACCTTGATCCAAATGCTGCCCAATTACAAAGATCTCAAGCCCACGGAAGTCATTGGTAGAATTGTTGCCCATGAGATGTCACTCAAGGACATGTAAGAGCTCCACAGCAAGTCAAGTGGTGCTTACAAAGCTTCAAGTGATGCTCCTACAACATCAAGCGAGAAGCAAGTCTCCAATGAAGAATTGAGATTAGTTGTACAAGAATAGAAGCAAAGAGAGAAGCTCCAAGTCAAGGTCCTACAATGACAAAAGATATTCTAGTCATGATTGTAATTGCTACAATTGTGGAAGACCCAGACACTACTCCAATGAGTGTACGGCTCCCTACAAGTAAAGACAAGAACGCCAAATAGGAGGAGTAGAAGAGATGAATCACCTCCAAGAGAGAGAAGGAGTAGAGATGATCGCTATGAACGAAGACCCTCTCGTAGAAGCCAGGGTTCGGAAAAGAAGGACATGTCATCAGAGAGCTACACAAGAGGAAGACATCAAGGTCATGTTGGTGAATGGGTATCTGATACGTCTCCAACGTATCTATAATTTTTGATTGTTCAACGCTATTATATTACCGTTTTGGATGTTTATGGGCTTTACTTTACACATTTATATCATTTTTGGGACTAACCTACTAACCGGAGGCCCAACCCGTATTGCTGTTTTTTTGCCTATTTCAGTATTTCGAAGAAAAGGAATATCAAACGGAGTCCAAACGGAATGAAACCTTCGGGGGCATGATTTTTGGAACGAACGTGATCCAGAGGACTTGGAGTGATGTCAAGAAGCAGTCGAGGCGACCACGAGGGTGGAGGGCGCGCCCACCCCTACGGGGTGCGCCCCTATCTCGTGGGCCCCTCGGGTGGCCACCGACCTACTTCTTCCTCCTATATATACCCACATACCCCGAGAACATCCAGGGAGCCAACGAAAAACTATTTCCACTGCCGTAACCTTCTGTATCCGCGAGATCCCATCTTGGAGCCTTCGCCGGTGCTCTGTCGGAGCGGGAATCGACCATGGAGGGCTTCTACATAAACACCATAGCCCCTCCGATGAGTTGTGAGTAGTTTACCACAGACCTTCGGGTCCATAGTTATTAGCTAGATGGCTTCTTCTATCTTTTTGGATCTCAATACCATGTTCTCCTCGATCTTCTTGGAGATCTATTCGATGTAACTCTTTTTGCGGTGTGTTTGTCGAGATCCAATGAATTTTGTGTTTATGATCAAGTTTATCTATGATTGAATCCCCTGTGAATTCTTTTATGTGTGATTAAGTTATCTTTGCAAGTCTTTTGGAATTATTAGTTTGGTTAGGCCTACTAGATTGATCTTTCTTGCGATGGGAGAAGTGCTTAGCTTTGGGTTCAATCTTGTGGTGTCCTTTCCCAGTGACAGCAGGGGAAGCAAGGCACGTATTGTATTGTTGCCATCAAGGATAAAGAGATGGGGTTTATATCATATTGCATGAGTTTATCCCTATACATCATGTCATCTTTCTTAATGCGTTACTCTGTTCTTATGAACTTAATACTCTAGATGCATGCTGGATAGCGGTCGATGTGTGGAGTAATAGTAGTAGATGCAGGCAGGAGTCGGTCTACTTGTCATGGATGTGATGCCTATATACATGATCATACCTAGATAATCTCATAATTATTCGATTTTCTATCAATTGCTCGACAGTAATTTGTTCACCCACCGTAATACTTATGCTTTCGAGAGATGCCACTAGTGAAACCTATGGCCCCCGGGTCTATCTTTTATCATATAAGATTTCAATCTACTTTTATTTGCATCTTTACCTTTCCAATCTATATTATAAAATACCAAAAATATATTTATCTTATCATACTATCTCTATCAGATCTCATCGCAAGTGGCCATGAAGGGATTGACAACCCCTTTATTGCGTTGATTGCGAGTTCTTTGTTTGTTTGGGTAGGTGCGTGGGACTTTTGAGGAGCCTCCTACTGGATTGATACCTTGGTTCTGAAAAACTGAGGGAAATACTTACGCTACTATTGCTGCATCACCCTTTTCTCTTCAAAGAAAACCAACGCAAGCTCAAGACGTAGCAAGAAGGATTTCTGGCGCTGTTGCCGGGGAGGTCTTCGCTCAAGTCAAGACATACCAAGTACCCATCACAAACTCATCTCCCTCGCATTTACATTATTTGCCATTTGCCTCTCGTTTTCCTCTCCCCCACTTCACCCTTGCCGTTTTATTTGCCCTCTCTTTCCCAATCTTCTGTCTCTTTCGCTTGTCTTTTGTTTGCTCGTCGTTATGGCTAGTTCCTTATCTGCTCCTATGTCTCCCGAGTTTGAAGTTCTTCACTTCAAGCAAAGGCAAGGAGAAAACTTAAAAGATTCTTGGTATAGGATGATGGAATCTTATCGCAATTGCACCCTAGTGGTGAATTTTAGAATTCTACTTCACAATTTTTATGTTGGGCTAAATATGTCGCATAGACAACTCTTGGATTGCATTGCCAAGGGAAATTTTATTGAAATTGATCCTAGTATTGCGCATGAAATTATAGAGGGAATAGTGGGAACACTACCTCAAAAAGGGGGGCCACATCCTACCCAAGAAGAAACACAAGTGTTTGGAAAGATTTGCGAAGTAACAAAAATATTACAAAAGTCTCTTGAGCCTCTTAAAAGTGTTAGCCAAAATCTTCACCGCATGAATATGTTGATTACTCTTTGCAATAAGAGGTTGGATTATTTAGATTTAAAAATTTCCGAGTATGAAGGGAAACGTAAAGAACCACCCAGATTCAAACATGACTCCGCTAAAAAACTGAAAATTAAAGATGACACTACTTAGATCTATCCTCGCTTTTATGCCTAGCTAGGGGCATTAAACGATGGCGCTAGTTGGGAGGCAACCCAATTTTATTTGTGTTTTTTGTTTTTGTTTATGTTTAATAATAAATTTTGCATCTACCTTCTGTTTAGATGTGTTTTTATGTTTTAATTAGCGTTTGTGCCAAGTAGAACCTATAGGATAACCTATGGTCATAGTTAATTTGATTCTGCTGAAAAGCAGAAACTTTGCGCGCATGAAATTAGTTTTGTGAAATCACAGAAACGTGATTTTGTGTTGATTCTTTTTGATGTAGATCAATAGACAAATTTTCCAGGACTTCCTATTTTTGTAGGATTTTTAGAGTTCCAGAAGTATTTGTGGGTTACAGATTGCTACAGACTGTTCTGTTTTTGACAGATTCTGTTTTTCGTGTGTTGTTCGCTTATTTTGATGCATCCATGGCTAGTATTAAGTGGTATAAACCATAGAGAACTTGAAATACAGTAGGTTTAACACCCATATAAATAAATAATGATTTCATTACAGTACCTTATGTGGTGGTTTTTCTTTCTTTCACTAACGGAGCTTACGAAATTTCCTGTTGAGTTTTGTGTTGTGAAGTTTTCAAGTTTTGGGTAAAGATTTGATGGACTATGCAATAAGGAGTGGCAAGAGCCAAATATTGGGGATGCCCATGGCACCCCAAGATATTCAAGAATAGCCAAAAGCCTAAGCTTGGGGATGCCCCCAGAAGGCATCCCCTCTTTCGTCTTCGATTATCAGTAACTTTACTTGGAGCTATATTTTTATTCGCCACTTGATATGTGTTTTGCTTGGAGCGTCTTGTATAATATTAGTATTTGCTTTTTAGTTTTCCACAATCATCCTTAATTTACACACCTTTTGGGAGAATCCCACTTGATTGGAATTTATTAGAATACTCTATGTGCTTCACTTATATCTTTTGAGCTAGATAGTTTTTGCTCTAGTGCTTCACTTATATCTTTTAGAGCACGGCGCAGGCTTAATTTTGTAGAAATTGCTTGTCTCTCATGCTTCATTTATATTATTTTGAGAATCTCTTAGAACAGCATGGTATTTGCTATGGTTATAAAATTGGTCCTAGAATGGTAGGCATCCAAGTTGGGTATAATAAAAACTATCATAGGAAGTGAATTGGACGCTATGATCAATTTGATACTTGATAATTGTTTTGAGATATGGAGGTAGTGATATTAAAGTCATGCTAGTTGGGTGATTATGAATTTGAATAATGCTTGTGTTAAACTTAGCAAGTCCCGTAGCATGCACATATGGTTAAAGTTGTGTAACAACTTTGAAACATGAGGTGTTCTTAGATTGTGCATCATTATGAGTAGCGGTCGGGGACGAGCTATGGTCTTTTCCTACCAATCTATCCCTCTAGGAGCATGCGCATAGTGCTTGGTTTTTGATGACTTGTAGATTTTTGCAATAAGTATATGAGTTCTTTTGACTAGTGTTGAGTCCATGGATTATACACACTTTTACCTTTCCATCATTGCTAGCCTCTTCGGTACCGTGCATTGCCCTTTCTCACCTTGAGAGTTGGTGCAAACTTCGCCGGTGCATCCAAACCCAGTGATATGATACACTCTATCACACATAAACCTCCTTATATCTTCCTCAAAACAACCACCATACCTACCTATTATGGCATTTCCATAGCCATTACGAGATATATTGCCATGCAACTTTCCACCATTCCGTTTATCATCATGACACGCATTACCATTGTCATATTGCCATTGCATGATCATGTAGTTGACATCGTATTTGTGGCAAGGCCACTTTGCATAATTTTTCATACATGTACTTACCATACCAGTACACCGCCGGAGGCATTCATATAGAGTCATATCTTGTTCTAGTTTTGAGTTGTAATTCATGAGTTGTAAATCAATAAAAGTGTGATGATCATCATTATTAGAGCATTGTACCCCAAAAAAGAAAAAAAAGGAAAGGCCAAAGAAAAAAAAGAAAGAAAAAAAAGAAAAAAGAAAGGCCCCCAAAAAAAATAAAAAAATAAAAAAGGAGGCAATGTTACTATCTCTTTTCCACACTTGTGCTTCAAAGTAGCACCATGTTCTTCATATAGAGAGTCTCATATGTTGTCACTTTCATATACTAGTGGGAATTTTTCATTATAGAATTTGGCTTGTATATTCCTACGATGGGCTTCCTCAAAGTGCCCTAGGTCTTCATGAGCAAGCAAGTTGGATGCACACCCACTTAGTTTCCTTTGTTGAGCTTTCATACATTTATAGCTCTAGTGCATCCGTTGTATGGCAATCCCTACTCCTCATGTTGACATCAATTGATGGGCATCTCCATAGCCTATTGATTATCCTCGTCAATGTGAGACTTTCTCCTTTTTTTTGTCTTGTCCACACAATCCCCATCATCATATTCTATTCCACCCATAGTGCTATATCCATGGCTCACGCTCATGTATTGCGTGAAAGTTGAAAAGGTTTGAGATTATTTAAGTACGAAACAATTGCTTGGCTTGTAATCGGGGTTGTATAAATTGGGAGCATTTTTGTGTGACAAAAATGAAGCATAGCCTAACTATATGATTTTGTAGGGATGAACTTCCTTTAGCCATGTTATTTTGAGAAGACATGATTGCTTTGATTAGTACGCTTGAAATATTACTATTTCTTATGTCAATATGAATTTTATTTTGAATCATTTGGATCTGAACATTCATGCCACAATAAAGAAATCATATTGAGAATTATGCTAGGTAGCATTCCACATCAAAAATTCTGTTTTTATCATTTACCTACTCGAGGACGAGCAGGAATTAAGCTTGGGGATGCTTGATACATCTCCAACGTATCTATAATTTTTGATTGTTCCATGCTATTATATTACCCGTTTTGGATGTTTATGGGCTTTAATTTACACATTTATATCATTTTTGGGACTAACCTACTAACCAGAGGCCCAGCTTATACTGCTGTTTTTTTTGCCTATTTCAATATTTCGAACAAAAGGAATATCAAACGGAGTCCAAACAGAATGAAACCTTCGGGAGCATGATTTTTGGAATGAACGTGATCGATAGGACTTGGAGTACAAGTCAAGAAGCAGTCGAGGCAGCCACAAGGGTGGAGGGCGCGCCTACCCCTACAGGGCGCGCCCCCTATCTCGTGGGCCCCTCGGGCGGCCACCGACCTACTTCTTCCTCCTATATATACCCACGTACCCCGAGAACATCCAGGGAGCCAACAAAAAACTATTTCCACTGTCGTAACCTTCTGTATCCGCCGGAGGGGAATCGACCACGGAGGGCTTCTACATCAACACCATAGCCCCTCCGATGAGTTGTGAGTAGTTTACCACAAACCTTCGGGTCCATAGTTGTTAGCTAGATGGCTTCTTCTCTCTTTTGGGATCTCAATACCATGTTCTCCTCGATCTTCTTGGAGATCTATTCGATGTAACTCTTTTTGCGGTGTGTTTGTCGAGATCCGATGAATTGTGGGTTTATGATCAAGTTTATCTATGAGAAATATTTGAATCCCCTGTGAATTCTTTTATGTGTGATTAAGTTATCTTTGCAAGTCTCTTCGAATTATCAGTTTGGTTTGGCCTACTAGATTGATCTTTCTTGCGATGGGAGAAGTGCTTAGCTTTGGGTTCAATCTTGCGGTGTCCTTTCCCAGTGACAGCAGGGGCAGCAAGGCACGTATTGTATTGTCCATCGAGGATAAAAAGATGGGGTTTATATCATATTGCATGAGTTTATCCCTCTAAATCATGTCATCTTTCTTAATGTGTTACTCTATTCTTATGAACTTAATACTCTAGATGCATGCTGGATAGCGGTCGATGTGTGGAGTAATAGTCGTAGATGCAGGTAGGAGTCGGTCTACTTGTCACGGACGTGATGCCTATATACATGATCATACCTAGATAATCTTATAATTCTTCGCTTTTATATCAATTGCTCAATAGTAATTTGTTCACCCACCGTAATACTTACGCTTTCGAGAGAAGCCACTAGTGAAACCTATGGCCCCCGGGTCTATCTTTTATCATATAAGATTTCAATCTACTTTTATTTGCATCTTTACCTTTCCAATCTATATTACAAAATACCAAAAATATATTTATCTTATCATACTATCTCTATCAGATCTCACTTTCGCAAGTGGCCATGAAGGGATTGACAACCCCTTTATTGTGTTGGTTGTGAGTTCTTTGTTTGTTTGTGTAGGTGTGTGGGACTTTTGAGGAGCCTCCTACTGTATTGATACCTTGGTTCTCAAAAACTGAGGGAAATACTTACGCTACTATTGCTGCATCACCCTTTCCTCTTCAAGGAAAACCAACGCAAGCTCAAGACGAAGCAGTATCTGATTTCGTCTCCGACAACTACTCCAAGAGAAGCTATCACTCTGACTCTGACTACACTCAAGATGAAGGTGTTGCTGGTCTTGCACTTGTGTCATCCAACTCCTACAACATATTTGACTCACCAAATGAAGGAATTGGAAGTTGCTTCATGGCTAAAGGTCCTAAGGAATCACACCCCGAGTATGTTGATTTCAATAGTGATGAAGATGATTTTCTAGGTCATGATGATTTACTTGTTGACAACACTAGTGATGAAAACTATGATGAACTTGCTAATAACCATGCTAATCAAGATGAAACAAATGACAACGATAAGAAGGAGATTGAGCATCGAACTAAAGAACTAAACACTCTTAAGTTAGCTCATGAAATAACTCTAGAGGATCATAGAGAGATCCTAAGGACTCATGAGAAGTATGCTTCGAGAAGCTACGTACGCTTCGAGAAGCTAAATTTATAGCAAGAGCATGAGTTCCTAAAATCTATCAATGATGATCTTAGAAAGATGAGTTCTTCTTATCTTGCCAAACGCCTCCTCTTGTCTAGTTATATGCCACAAGTAAAATCTAGTAATAAGAGCAAGAAAGATTCTTCCTCTAGTAGTAACAATGACCATGTTAAATCCAATATTGTTGCTTCTAGTAGTTATCTTGATTCCACCAATGATTCTCTTAGCCAAGTTACACTTGAGCAAGAAGCTTATTGAAGGGAATTATAGAGAAAGGTGTTTACAAGAGCCTTGCTGGAAGTAAGCAATTTGAGGAAAGTGTACGCAAGTAAGGAAGGCACCGGAAGAATCAAGGTGTTCGTTTTGAACAAAAGTTGAATGCCAATAGAGTTGAGTGGGAAGAAGATCAATACCCCAAGACGAAGTTTGTTCCTCAGCAAGAAAAGTATGACCCCAATTCTTTCAAGGGAACACAAGCTCAAGATTATATTCCACCACAAGACCACTAGCTAAAAGGCAAGGACAAGCTTCAAGAAGAGACTGACTCATTTTAAGAAGCTCCTAAGGCCATGGTCAAGTGGGTTCCCAAGACTACATCAAGCTGTACTTCATCAACTACGACAATAGCTCTAAGAATTCCCATCAAGTTGATGTGGATCCCAAAGAAGACGAACTAGAGTGTTCTTGAGGGTGACTCCGCCAACATACTTCACTTATATACATTTTGGCGAGGACTTGCAATCAACTTTCATATTTTCCACTTGTTCATGGAGTCACAAACCCTCTTGTTGGTAAGACAAGGGACAAGGTAACCCAATGATTTCATGGACATCATCATATGTGTAATTCACTCTATCTCTATGGATATCCTTGTATGTTACTTGTGGGACTAACCCATGTAGGTATTGAAAGTGAACACTCCAATGGATTGCTCCAAAAGATATACATCAACATTGAGCATCCACATCTTCAACATCTACATGAAGTCATCATCGACAAAACTCAAGGTTAGTTCATCCCTCTTAGGGGGGAGTCTAGGGGGCTTTCTTCTAAGAATTGAGCTAAAACAACTCTAATGGTGTGAACACATCAATGCTTTATGTAAAAGTGGTAACCCCACTTGTGATTAAACGATGAGTATGACCTACGATCAAATGTTCTCATTTGACTCCTCAGTCAATATACTAATATATAGATGAGCTAGTCATCGCCAATTGCTTTATAGATGCTAGAAGTGTTTGTGCATGCTTTGTCACATATTTCATTCGCTATATTATTGTGTGAGCATGTTATTTGCAAAATTTCTCCATTCAAGGACATCCATTTGTGGTTTTGATTGTTTGGTTTTTATTGGCCAAATGGATGGACAAGAATGCCTAAGAACCTTCTCTAGCTGTCTAGGCCTTTTACCTTCTTAAACTCTATTCATGCTACATCACAAAAATTGAACAAGTCTTTTTCGGACACTCCGGGTGAGGAACACTCGGAGCCACCGATCCGTCAAGGGCCGCCTTCCAAACCTTCTTGTGATTTTTGGCCAGACCAACACAATCATATTCGGTCCCACCGAAACCACTAGATTGATATAGGTTTTCATCTCAGTGCTACTGATTAGAACGACCTGGTCTCATTGAGTTGCAGTAACTGCACACAGTTTTGCATCTTGGTGCCCCAGAGACATTCCATTCAGTGCCACCGACATCATATGGTTATATATACTCCACGGCTTGTTCGGTTGAAAAATCCTTCAAACCTCTCGAGCTCGCGCCCCATTGATGCCGCCCCTTGGTCTTCGGTTCGTCATCGTCTCCGCCGTGCCTCCGCCCTAGGTCTCCGCTGCCGTGAATGGATTTCTCCACCGCCATTGCCGCCATAGCGAATCTTCACCGAGTTAGGGTACGGTTCAACCACTTTGTGCCTATTTCCCCTTCTGATTCATTGCACAAAGTTTCTGCCTGCTTTCTTTCCACATATGTAAACTTCCTATCCAGCAAAAAGTTCCTTTAGATTAGATTCGATGAAAAAATTTAGGGTTAGGTTTCCGCTGAGCTCATCTTGGACCGACCAAAATGAAGTTTTCGATCCCACCGATTGGCCCTGGCCATTGCACTAAGTACTCGGTTTGATCGAAGCATACTGATTGGTGAGACCGAGAGTGAATTCTCTATGAAACCCTAGCATCTGGGAGTCACTGAACTGCAACTCAGTCTGACCGATGCTCTATGTTTAGACTCTGTTAAGTGCTTTGGTGTCACCGAGATATTCATATCAGTAGCTCCGAAATGCTTTCTGCAGAAAAATAAAACCAAGGTTTAGACTCAATTTTTTGCAAAACAACTTGCTCTATGTGATGCTCATCTACTCTGCCCATGCCCATCTATTCACAGGGTCAGTTTGCAAAGATGTCTGAAGCAAGTGACAACTAGAACAGGTAAGAGGAACAAGTCTATCTCAGTGAGGGCACAAGCCCATGTGGAAGCTATGATGAAGGCAGTAGAAGCACTCCCAGCAATCTGCCTAAAGCTGCCACTAGATAGAGAAAGAAGAGAACCTCAGATAGTGAGGATGAAGATTTTGTTGTTGAGGAAGAAGTGACCTCAAAGAAAAAATTGCTCTCAAAAGAGTGTGCTGCAGCTGCTGCCACCTATCTAGGTCTTTAAAAGAAACCTCCTACCAAGAGATCTCCCATGTCTAAGGCCAGAAGGTCAACTGTCACACAAGAGACTACGGAGTTCACTCTTAAGCCAAGAGAGGAAGGAGAAGCTGCAGATAGGAAGAAGAAGAGGAAGGAGAGAGTCAAGAAAACCATTTCCAGAGTAATTGGCATACTATCCATGATGAGGGATGATGATGAGGATGAGGAGGAGGAGGAACCTGCTGCACCCCCAGCCAAAACTCAAAAGTTAATGGCAGATGCCATTAATACTTGTGCACCCTCCAAGCCCAAGTCAAAAGCTCCACCTGCTGCACCCAAGACTACAGCTCCAAACAGATCCACCTGGAACATTCCTGCTGCAGAGAAGAACAAGACCCCAGTGCAAGAAGTTCAAGAATATGAGGAGCTCCAAGTGCTCAGACAATTGAAGCCCAAGATTCCAGACCATGATGATGGACATCCAGTGGATGAGAACATGAAGTTGAGTAAGGACAACAGTCTTAGGCTATGGAGGAAAACTGATCCATATGCTACAAGAAGGACTACTGTTGATTATCGTTTCCACACCAGAGAACAACAAGACTTCTATGAGACAATTTTTCTTGATAAGAAGCCAATTGTGAGGGTTATGAGGTCGGTGGATTGGAAGACATAGATGCCAATGAGGATTACTTCCCCCACGTTCATGAGATATTTAGGTTGACTGGAGTTGATGACTTTGTTGGAAAAGAGCTCACCAAGTAGAATGATGTAATGGTATTGCAATTTTACTCCACTGCACATTTCTATCTAGTTGGGAAGATAGTGTGGACGACTGAGGGCACCAGGTACTAGTTATCGATCTCAGAGTGGGCTGCTCTTATCAATGCCCCACAAGAATGAGAGAATGACATAAATGTCTATGGCAACCCTATGATGGATCATGACACTATGTCTCACATGTACAAGCCTATTCCTGACAAAGCACTTGAGACTCACAAGTTTGGTTATGTCTATTACTTGTTTGTTGGTTTGGCACCACTAACTACATGTTGAGGCATACCTTGTTTCCCAAGTCCGAAGATCGTGCCTAGAGTGTCGTATAGCACTATACATTTTCAAAAAAATTGATAACTTGTTGCCAAAGGGGGACAAAGAGTATAGATCATATGCTTCGAGAGAGATAGAGAGAGTCTTTTTCTTATTTGTTGGTTTTTCATTTTCCTTGCTACTTCGTTTGCTTGATGCTACTTAATGCCGCATTTGTGTTATGCTCGTGAGATACCTTGTGTGATCAAGTGTTTGATCATACTATGCTTGATGTGTGCTTACATGCCTATCTCTATGATTGTTTGTGTATGATCACTCACTTGTATCTTTGGTGATGCATGCATGTTATTTTACTCTTATCATTTTGTGCGCTCCACCAAGAAGTATGTAACATGAAAGAGTGACCCACGATCCTAGTTGATTGTGCATTTACATTCAATCCACGAATTTTCAATAATGCACAAATTTAGGGGGAGCTCTTGCTTTACTTCTCAAAGTGACGATGTATTTCATTCATTTTATCATTTGTCGAAGCTTTGATATATATGGTGTCATCAATTACCAAAAAGGGGGAGATTGGAAGTGCACCTAATCCATAGGTTGTTTTGTAAATTCATAACAACATATAGCTCATTGAACTAATATCCATTCAACACAAATATTTCAAGAATTTCAATGAATGGCATTGCAAGGACTAGAAATGTGGACCCCTCAAAATGATAAGGACATATATTGGCAAAAGCTCAAGACTCTTCATCTTTGTTTTAGTGATGCAAGATCACATTGAGTCCATAGGAAAGCCAATACTAGTAAAAGGGGATGAGGTGTTGCTTAATGGCTTGCTTGCTCAAATGCTTAGTGATATTTCTCCAAAATCCTCAACCACTTTTTCCATCCAAATATTTCAAAACCCTAAACTCCGACTCGGCCCCACAAATTATTTCTATCCGGCGCCACCGAGTTCAAATGACATAGCCACAGCCAGAAACCCTAACAGTTCAGTCACATCAATGGATATCAATCTCACCGAAATGGCCTTGCCAACTCTCGGTTATCAGTTGCAATTATTTCGGTCTCACGAAATAGCAATCGATCTCAACGAGATGGCTTGACCAACTCTCTGTTCCCTATTGCTTTACTTTGGTCTCACCGAGTTGATGCAATCGGCGCCACCTAGATGAGGTTTGCCCTAAGTCCTAGCACATCGGTCCCACCGAGTTGTTCTAGTTGGTCCCACCAATATTCCTAACATGCACATTTTGAACTAATCGGTCCTACCGAGTTTAACTATTGGTCTCACCGAGATGGGTCAAATGTGTGTAATGGTTGGATTTTATGTGGAGGCTAATATACCGCTCCACTCCCTTCTCCATATGTGAGAGAGCCATCAGAACGTGCCTACACTTCGACCATACATTTTCTGAGAGAGAACCACCTACTCATGTGTTGAGATCAAGATATTCAAATCCTACGATCTTGATTTCTAGCCTTCACCAAGTGGCTTTCCACTCAAATGATCTTTCCACCATATCCAAATCTGTGAGAGAGAGTTGAGTGTTGGGCACTATCATTTGAAGCAAAAGAGCAAGGAGTTCATCATCGACACACCATCTATGACCTTTTGGAGAGTAGTGTCTCCTAGATTGGTTAGGTGTCGCTTGGGAGCCTCTGTCAAGTTGTCAAGTTGAACCAAGATGTTTGTAAGGGCAAGGAGATCGTCTACTTCATGAAGATCTACCCGAGTAAGGCAAGTCCTTCGTGGGCGATGGCCATGGTGGGATAGACAAGGTTGCTTCTTCATGGACTCTTCGTGGGTGGAGCCCTCTACGGACTCGCGGAATAGTTACCCTTTGTGGGTTTAAGTCTCCCTCAACGTGGACTTACGATAGCACCACCTATCAGAACCACACCAAAAATCTTGGTGTCTCAATTGCGTTTGCTATCTTGAAACCCTTCCCTTTACCTTCATATGCAATGTTTTACTTTCCGCTGCTACACACTTAGAATTGCATGTGTAGGTTGTTTGCTCAACTTGTGCAAATTGCTAAAATTTGCCAACAACTAAAATTGGGAAAAGGTTAGATTTTTATTTGGTCAAGTAGTCTAATCGAGCCCCCTCTAGACATACTTTCGATCCTACACTCCTACCTGGTGCGCCAAAGATGTTGGCGTGGAAGCATGATCACATATGCAGCATGGGTGCCCTTTTATGGTTTGGTAAGGGGACAGTCACATTGCACAAAGAGCAGAAACGACAGGGTAGCGCGGTGATTGACAACTCTCTTTTACCCTACTCCTACTGTGGTGGATTGATCTGGAGGAACACGAAGTCACGACGTGCTCAAGCCCAGCAATGGTGCCTCAGGAAGAGCAGCATGTGCGTACAAGTGTTGTGGGATCTAAAGTTTGAACCCATTGCTCGGTTGCCTCGGGCCTCCGTTTAAAGCTTAAGGGGCGACCAAAGTAGCAAAACAATCATTTTGGTATGATTAGATCGCTAACAATGCTATCATACCTAACTCTGGCTGTTAGACGAAGTGCATTAAGTGCACCTACTTGGTGTCATGCTGAGGTTGAAGCCCAGCAAGCACGCAGTTCCACGTATCCTTCTTCTCCTTATTAGCATGACACTCCATCTGCACAAGTGTGGATAACACTAATCCCTTCTCTAGAAGGTTACCACGTATCTAACAAGATCCACCAAGGCATTTGAGGACTCAACACCACACTGATTAATGACTTGGGTATGATGAGGTCGAGCTGTGGCGTCTTGGTGAGTGCTTGCCGGGTTGATTCAATCTTGTCCCTCAGGTGTAGTCTCGACCTGGCCGGGCTCTCCTGCCTGGCAAGGGAGGCCTTCCTGAGGTGATCTCTTGCTAACTTAATCTTCTTAACGCTCTCCTTGATCTCACGAAGTGTGGTTTCTCTGGCTTGTCATTTGTACCTGTTAAGGCAACATGTTGGGAGTATCACAACTGTCTATGCGCAAGTTAGGGGTACTAGGGAACCCGTTCCTTGTGCACCGACACTTGAAAACACTTATATCTTTTCGAGCATGGCGGTGGATATATTTTGAAGAAATAAACTCTCTTACTCATATCATTTTGGATTTTTTAGAAGAAATATGCTCTCATGCTTCACTTATATTATTCTGAGAGTTGATTTTTTTAAAGAAATATGCTCTCATGCTTCACATATATTATTCTGAGAGTTGCTAAATTTTGAAGAAATATTTATGCTCTCATGCTTCACTTAGATCTTTTTTAGGGTTGAGAATAGAAATGGTAATTTGCACGAGATATGAATTTGCTCCCAAAGTGATGGATATCCCAGGGGGATATAATAAAAACTTTCATGAAGATCATTGGATATTATAAGCTTGATTCCTTGCAATAATTATGCGATATGTTGATAGTGATATGTGAGTCATGTTGGTGATTAATTATGCTTTAGTAAGAATATTGGTGTTAAGGTTTGGGATTCCCTTTGCATCACGTAAAGTCAATAGTTATGCAATGAAATTATATCCTACTTGTGGTGCATTTATTCAATGTTAATTATGTTCAATGTGCGTTTATGACCATTTTTATTTTTGGTTTGTTGCTTCTCAATCTATTTGCTAGCCTTCACTTCTACTAAACGGGAATGTTGCTTGTGCATCAAACGCCTTAAACCCAAAGTTGTGCCAAATGAGTCAACCATATGTACCTATATGAGGTATTTCCATGTCGTTCCAAGTATATTTGTATGTGCCAACTCTAAATTTCAAAATGAATTTTTGTTTTGTGTGCCATACCGCTCATGAGGCGGAATGGGATGGCTAATATTTTCCATGCTAGGTATCAGAATGAGTGTTTATTCACTTGTCATTGCACGAGAGTGTGGCAGGTAATAGGGATGCCCAGTCCTTGGAAAGTGTTGGTATGGAAGGCACCCGTGGATACAACCAGCCATGGATTGTTAAAGAATGGTGGGAAGGAAATAAACTTTCCTTTATGTTTGGGAACCGCCTATAACTTGTCTAGCATGGATGATACTTGGAATTCTTGGTTGTTTTCGTTGATAGGAAAAGCATGCCTCTCAAAACAATTTTATCTCTCAATTTAAGCTACGAGCTCTAGAACCTCTACAAATCTGTGCTTCCCTCTGCGAAGGACCAATCTATTTAATTTTATGTAAGTTTTTTTAATTTTGAGTCTCTGTCTTCTCTTATAAAGAACCAACTAGGGAACAGTATTGTCATACTTGTGTATTGGATGTAGCTAATATTTGAGTGTGCTTCATGAATGGATCAATGATTGAGCATAATGGGCTAGGGATAACTTTCTTTAGCGTTGATATTTTGACAGACATGCTTGCTTGTTGATATGCTTCAATATTGATGCCTTCATGTCAAATTATAGACTATTTCTTTGAATCATTCAAGTACAAATATCCATGCTACAAAGAAAAGACTATATGATGAATATGTTAGGTAGAAATCCACATCAAAAATTCTGGTTTTATCATTTACTACTCGAGGACGAGCGGGAATTAAGCTTGGGGATGCTTGATACCTCTCCAACATATCTATAATTTTTTATTGTTCCATGCTATTATATTATCAATCTTGGATGTTTAATATACATTTAAAAGCAACTTTATATCATTTTTTGGGACTAACATATTAACTTAGTGCCCAGTGCTAGTTGTTGTCTTTTGCTTGTTTTTGACTTTGAGAACATCAGTACCAAACGAAGTCCAAATGCTGCGAATTTTTTTGGAGATTTTTTCTAGCAATAAGATACCCTGGAAGCTTTGGGAGTGAAGGAGAAGGCAAAGGAGTGGTCCACTAGGCACTAGGGCGCGCCCTGGTGTGTAGTGGGGCCCACAAGCCTCCGTTTGACCTAACTCCAACTTTATAAATACTCTAAAATCAGAAAATCTAACAGGGAGTCCACGAAATACTTTTTCCGCCACCGCAAGTTCCAGAACCACGAGATCCCATCTAGAGGCCTTTTTCGGCACTCTACCGCAGGGGGAAACGATCACGGAGGGGTTCTTAATCTTCCTTGCTAGCCCTCCAATGATGCGTGAGTAGTTTACCACGAACCTATGGGTCCATAGTTAGTAGCTAGATGGCCTCTTCTCTCCTTTTGATCTTCAATTCAATTTTCTCCTTGGTGTTCTTGGAGATCTATTTGATGTAATGACTTTTTGCGGTATGTTTGTTGGGATCCGATGAATTGTGAGTTTATGATCAGATCTATCCGTGAATATTATTTGAGTTTTCTTTGAACTATTTTATGCATGATTGTTATTGCCTCGTATTTATTCTCTATTTATTGGTTTTGTTTGGCCGATGAGATTGATTTATCTTTCCATGGGAAGAGGTGCTTTGTGATGGGTTCGATCTTGGGGTGCTCAATCCCAATGACAGAAAGGGACATGACATGCATGTATCATAGCTATTAAGGGTAACAATATGTGACTTATTTCATACATGGGTTTATCTTGTCTACATCATGGCATCTTGCTTAAGGCGTTACTTCATTCATTCATGAACTTAATACACTAGATGCATGCTGGATAGCGGTCGATGTGTGTAGTAACAATAGTAGACGCAAAATCATTTTGGTCTACTTGTCTTGGACATGATGCCTATATAAATGATCATTGCCTTGGATATCTTCATAACTATTAGATTTTATCTCAATTTCCAAACAGTAATTTGTTTACCCATCGTATGCTATTTTTATGAGAGAAGCGTCCAGTGAAAACTATGGCCCCCTGTGTCTATTTTCTATCATATATTAAAACCAAATATACCTTGCTGCAATTTTCTTTTATATTTTTGTTAGATCTATCTACCAAAACCTATATAGTTTAATCTTGCTCGTAACCATTGAGGATTGACAACCCCTCTACGCGTTGGGTTACAAGTATTTGTTGTTTGTGTGCAAGTGTTGTTTACATAGTGTTGCTCGGTTCTCCTACTGGATTGATAACCTTTGTTTCATAATAGAGGGAAATACTTATATCTACTATACTTCATCATCCTCTCCTATTTGAGGAAATCCCAACGTAGCTCACAAGTAGCAGTGTTCATCACCATCTGTCGGAGTAATGGGCCACGGGTAGCCTCACCCGAGTCCCTGGATTTATCAAGACTTTGGGCCAGCTTCGCCTTGCTGTGCCCCAAGCTGAATCTCCGCCCTCCGGCGGTCGGCTAGCTCAACGGCCGGCCACCAGAGGGCGGCCAACCACCAACAGACGGCACCACGAGTGGCCGGCTCCAGCCAGTCGGCCTTGAGCAGGCAGCCACCTCGCGCCCTCAGAGTTTGTGCCCCCATCAAGAGGATGAGATGGAGTGGCTACAGTGAAGCCCTCACCCCCGAATCTTGGGCTTAGCTTGGCCACAGTGCCCCGTACAGGCGGAGATCTCCGCACGACGTGGCACTGTTGCCATCACCCCTCGACATCACTCCGGACAGGCGGTGCCCTATTCCCCACGATGACTTGTCGGTATGGCCTGCAGAATGCGGGCCCTACTGGGCAGTGACATCTCGGAAGACGGCATACGCCGAACCAGTCGGACCATGGGAAGGCCAGCTCCCAGCAGGCTGCCGCCCCTTCCCTCGAAGCAAGTGCACCATTAACCTGATGAGACCAGGTGTGGCTACAGTGACCTCCCGCCAGGCGGCGGGACTGTAGCCATACTGAGCTGACCAAGCCTGCGTCACTAGCAGCACGGCTACAGTAAGCAGCCACCAACCAGACCCGCCAACAGCGGGAGCGGCCTGTCGGCTCCATACCAGACCATTCGGCGGGGCCCACCAGGCAGCGGGCCCTAGTAGTCGGCGGAGAAGCCGGAGGCTGGAGACACTGACAGCCGGGCCCAGCAGCCGGCCAGATTACCGTTGTACCCCTGGGGGGTAGGCCTATATAAACCGCCCAGGGCACCCATGCAAAGGGTTCCCACCCGGCCCTAGCCACTTCCCTAGAGCAGGAGAGAGCTAGCCTTGCCTTCTCCTACCTCTAGCATACAGCTCAAGGAGCAACCCTGTATCACTTGTGCCCTAGTGATCATGCGGAGACCCCGCAGAGTAGGACTAGGGGTTTTATCTCCTAGGAGAGCCCCGAACATGGGTAAAGTACGCCGGCGTTCGTGTCAATGCCTCATCCCGCTTCCAGGCACTGGGGATGTTCTACTCGCTCCCACCATGATAAGCCATCCATTGGCATATGTCACACCCAACCCCCGACATTTGGTGCCCACCGTGGCGTGAGGTGCACCGTCTCCCAGAGACCTGCTCTGGACAGGAACCCTGTTCCTTCCTGGCGAGTGAAGCCAGCCCAGCACGCCCGATAGCGTCAGCCTCGATGCGCTGCATGGCACGGAGATCGCCTGCGCGGCGAGCTGCCTCGCCGACTTTGTTGGCGAGGTTAACCTCTCCGAAGAGCCAGCCTCCGACACGGGCACCGGCTGCCCCGAGAGCCGCCTCGTCAGCCTCCTCGACCAGCTTCACGTTACCAGCGAGCCGGCTGTGGACCTGGAGTCCGTTGGCTCCACCGACCCGATGATCGTCGACTCCAACACGGCGTCACTTGACGCGTTCCCCACCAACGTGGTGGTCTACGACGAGCCACCTCCTTGTGAGCACAGCGGCGGGAGCACCGTCACGGAGGTGCTCGTCATCAACAGTGGCGAGCGCTCGGCCGGAGGAGCTTGAGACCCACTCGATGCGGCACTACAAGACCTGAAAGCGCCCATCCCAGAAGACGCAGACGCTGAGATGCTGGAGGCACGCCGCGTCCAGCTTCTCGAGAGCGCTGGCCAACTGGCCAGCGTGCGACGCCTCTCGGACGCCTATCGACGCGAGATGGACCGGGCCGTTGGCGGCACATCGGCCCCCGAGGGGCCTAGCCGCATTGGCTCCATCCGGCAGCATGGCGCGACCATCGCCACCATGTTCGGGGCAGAACGCCCCGTCTACGCCACGCCTGCAGAGAACATCCAGGCCGCCCAGGCGATGACGGATAAGCTGGATAAGTACGAGGGCGACGAGCGTCACCACATGACGGAGCGAGTCCAGCAGCTCCTAGATGCGGCCGCCGCGCAGGACGAAGCCGGCTGCCGAACTGAAGTACCCGCCCCGCGAAACGAAGAACAGCCCCTTCGCCAGGACCACGGCGTGACATCCCGGACGCCCGTGGAAGGCGAAGCAACGAGCCAGCTTCCAGCCGAAGCTGGACTCGCCTTTCCATCGAGCGTGACGAAGATGGCCGCCCCCGAGCGGTGGAGCGCCGATGCGACCCTTTGCCTCCTCTGCCTCACGGAGCAAGGCACCCCACTATCTCGCCTGTCACGCACCCGACACTCGGCGACCGCCTTGGCCGCCGAGAGGGAGTCGGAAAGAACGACGCCCGCCATCGGATCGACCACATCAACCGATCTCTGGCGCTAGAAGAAGAAGACAAGCTGGGCCCGCCTTGTTTTAGCCCACAAATCCGAGATGAGCCCTTTCCCAAAGGGTTCACCCTCCCGCGGGATACGCGCAAGTACACCGGCTCCGTGAAGCTGGAGGATTGGCTGGTCGACTACTCGACAGTTGTCAGCATAGCCAATGGCAACAAGCGTGTTTCCGTGAAGTACGTCCCACTCATGCTTCAAGGCATGGCCCGGACATGGCTTAACAGCCTAAAGCCCCGCAACATCAACAGCTGGGTTGATTTCACCGAGGCCTTCATCCGCAACTTCACCAGCACGTACAAGCGGCGTTCCAAGCCCCGACAGCTCTCCTTGTGCGTCCAAGGGCCCAGAGAATTAACTCGCGACTATCTCACGCGCTGGGCCGAGCTGCACAACTCTTGCAAAGGGGTGCACGAGGTGCAGGCAATCGAGTACTTCACCTCCGGGTGCCGAGAGGGCACCCTCCTCAAGTATCGACTCCTCTGCGACGAGCCTGAAATGCTCGACGAGCTGCTGATCATCACTGACAAGCACGCCATGGCCGACTCCTCCATGAAGGCGGAAATTCTATTCGATGCGTCCGGCAAGGTGGCACCTCAAGCCCCTTGGACTCTGGCTGGTGAGACCAGTCGGCGACAGCATCCAAGCAACAACTAGCGGAAGGCCCCTCAGCCGGCTTCCACCAGCAGGCAGGTGGCAACGGTCGAGGACCAGCAGCCGGAGGGGCAGCCTGCACCCAAGCGTCAGAAGGGTGGCAAGCCCAATTGGTTGCCCGCCTTCTCTTACGAGCAGACGCTGGATGCACCTTGCAAATTCCATAGCGGCGCGAAGCCGTCCAACCACACCACTCAGAAGTGTCATTGGCTCACCAGAATCGCCAAGGGAGATGGACTCCTGCCTCCTCCGCCTGCCGGACCACCGCCTCCTCAGCCCCAGCAGCCGGCGGCCCGGCCAGTCGGCGCCATACAAGACGAGTATCCAGAGGAACATGCCGCTTATGTTGTATTCACCAGTGTGGCTGATGATAGACGCAGCAGACGGCTGCAACAGCAAGAAGTACAAGCAGTGGCCTCAAGCACCCTAGAGTTCATGCATTGGTCTGAGAAGCCCATCAGTTGGAGAAGGGCCGACCACCCGGAAGTGATGCCTTCCCCAGGTTCATACGCCCAGGTCCTAGATGCTACCTTTGCAACAGAGAGGCGGGCAGCGCGTTTCTCCAGAGTCTTGATAGATGGCGGCAGCAGCATCAATATCCTATACCATGACACAATGGAGAAGTTGGGAATCAAGCAGAAGCAGCTCCTCCCCAGTCGGACTGTATTCCATGGCATAGTCCCTGGCCTTTCCTGCTCACCAATTGGCAGGACCCAAATTGATGTTCTCTTTGGAGACAAGAAACATTTCCGCCGTGAGCTAGTTTGGTTTGAAGTGGTGGACCTTGAAAGTCCCTACCATGCACTGCTTGGCCGACCTGCTCTGGCCAAGTTCATGGCAGTCCCCCACTATGCTTACCTCAAGATGAAGATGCCGAGTTCCAAGGGGATCCTGACCGTAGTTGGAGACTACAAAAAATCGACCGCTTGCGCCGCAGATAGCAGCCGGCTGGCCGAGTCCCTCGTGATCGCAGCTGAGAAGCAGCTCCTTGACCAGGTGGTGGCGTTGGCAGGCAAGAAGCCGGAAAAGTCCCCATCCCCAAGGAGTCGGAAGTTGAGAGCTCGTTCAAGCCGGCCAAGGAAACAAAGAAGATACCCTTGGACCCGGAGCACCCGGAGAGGCACGCTGTCATAGGTGCAAACCTTGACAGCAAATAGGAAAGCGAGCTCGTCGATTTCCTCCGTGAGAATCGGGACATCTTCGCATGGTCTCCCAAAGACATGCCCGGTGTCCCGATGGATTTCGCCGAGCACAAGTTACATGTCCGACCTGACGCTAAGCCGGTCAGGCAGCCCTTGCGCCGCCTGTCAGAAGAGAAGAGAAGAGTTGTCAGAGAAGAGATAGCCCGGCTTCTAGCAGCCGGATTCATCATGGAAGTATTCTTTCCAGAGTGGCTGGCCAACCCAGTCCTAGTGTTGAAGAAGAATAAGTAGTGGCACATGTGTATTGACTATACTAGCCTCAACAAAGCTTGCCCCAAAGATCCTTTTGCCCTACCAAGAATTGACCAGGTGATAGACTCCACAGCCGGATGCGAGCTGTTGAGTTTCTTGGATGCATACTCAGGGTACCATCAGATAAAGCTGAAACCGGCCGACAGACTGAAGACCGCCTTCATCACACCATTCGGAGCCTTCTGCTACCTAACCATGACGTTTGGCTTGAGAAACACCGGCACCACGTTTCAGCATTGCATGCAGAAGTGTCTCCTCAAGCAACTCGGCAAAAATGCTCATGTTTATGTGGATGATGTGGTGGTGAAGATGGAGAAGCGTGGCATGCTGCTAGAAGACCTCAAGGAAACCTTCAAGAACCTGCGCCGATTCCAGATCAAGCTCAACCCGGAGAAATGTGTCTTTGGAGTACCAGCCGGCCAGCTTCTCGGTTTTTTGGTCTCACAGCGTGGCATAGAGTGCAACCCCGTGAAGATCAAGGCCATTGAGAAGATGGAGGTGCCCACCCGACTGCTGGACGTGCAGAAATTCACCGGCTGCCTGGCATCAATTAGCCGTTTCATCAGTCGGCTGGGCGAGAAGGCTCTTCCACTGTACCAGCTCATGAAGAAGACCACTTTTTTCGAGTGGAACGACAAGGCGGACGAAGCTTTTCTCCAACTCAGGAAGATGTTGACAACCCCGCCTATCTTGGCGGCTCCGATTGAGAAGGAGCCCATGCTCCTCTACATTGCTGCCACCAGTCGGGTTGTCAGCACAGTCATAGTGGTAGAGCGCAAGGAGGAGGGCAGAGCATTGCCGGTCTAGAGGCCGGTATATTACTTGAGTGAAGTACTGTCCGTCTCCAAGCAAAACTACCCACATTATCAGAAGATGTGCTATGGTGTGCACTTTGCAGCCAAGAAGTTGAAGCCTTACTTTCAAGAGCACCCAATAACTGTCATCTGCATGGCTCCGCTTGCTGAGATCATTGGAAGCAGAGATGCTTCTGGCCAAGTGGCCAAATGGGCTATTGATCTGGCCCCTTACACCATCTACTACCAGCCTTGCTCTGCCATCAAGTCACAAGTGCTGGCCGACTTCCTTGTCGACTGGGCCGAGACCCAGTACCTACCACCAGCACCAGACTCCACCCATTGGCGGATGAATTTTGATGGTTCCAAAATGTGCACCGGTCTGGGAGCCAGCATCGTCCTCACCTCTCCCAAAGGCGACAAGCTCAAATATGTGCTGCAAGTCCATTTTGCCGCCTCCAACAACGTAGCAGAATACGAGGCACTCATACACGCACTCCGGCTTGCCAAGGAACTCGGCATTCCCCGGATCCTGTGCTATGGTGACTCTGACTTGGTGGTCCAGCAGTCGTCAGGCAACTGGGACGCCAAGGATGCAAATATGGCAAGCTACCGCTTCCTCGTGCAGCAGCTCAGCGGATACTTTGACGGGTGCGAGTTCCTCCATGTGCCAAGAAATGATAATGAGCAGGAGGATGCCTTGGCACGGATCGGCTGCACCCGGCAGGCGATACCAGACGGCGTCGCCTTGTAGCGCCTCCTCAAGCCGTCTGTCAAGACATCTCCAGAGTCCGACACCATCTTCGTACCGACCCCTCCCGAAGCATTCGGATCGTACTTAGGATACCAGAAGCTGGCACGAGGACTTCGGCAGGCAGCCCAGGGACTGCAGCAGTCGCACCCGGCCCGGGAGTTCCAGAGCCCGGCCCGGGGACTGCTGCAGTCGGCTCGGGGACTTCTTCAAGACAGCGGGCGGCAGCCGACTCCAACCCGCCGCCTCACGGCCTAACCGCCCTTATACAAGTTGCTATCATGGCAGTCGGAGAGATAGCAGCGCCGTCCTGGGCTCAACCCATCCTCAACTTCCTCGTTAACAAAGAGCTGCCGGCAGATGAGACCCTGGCCTGACAAGTGCAACGGCGGGCAGCAACATACACCATAGTCAACAAGGAGCTGGTTCGGCGCAGTGTCACTGGTGTGTACCAGTGCTGTGTGGAGCCGGACCAGGGCCAACCAATCCTCAGAGATATTCACCAAGGTGAATGTGGTCACCACGCGGCCTCAAGAGCACTTGTTGCCAAAGCTTTCCGCCATGGTTTTTTCTGGCCGACTATTCTAGAAGAAGCCAAAGAACTGGTCTAGAAGTGCTAGGGGTGTCAGAGATTCCGCTCCAAGCCACACTTGCCAGCTTCTGCACTCAAGACTATTCCCATTGCTTGTCCCTTTGATGTTTGGGGATTGGATATGGTGGGACCATTCAAGATGGCCCGTGGAGGCATGACTCATCTGCTTGTCGCTGTGGACAAGTTCACCAAGTGGATAGAGGCAAAGCCAATCAAGAAACTAAATGGGCCACCTGTTGTGACTTTCATCACCGACATCACCACCCAGTATGGCATACCACACAGCATCATCGGCGACAACGGCACAAACTTTCCCAAAGGAGCCTTGGCTCGTTTCTGCGCGACGCAGGGCATCCGACTGGACATAGCGTCCATTGCCCATCCGCAGTCAAACGGCCAGGTTGTGCGAGCGAACGGCCTCATCTTGTACGGCACCAAGCCCCAACTGGTCGAGCCTCTAGAGCGTTCGGACGGCTGCTGGCTTGACGAGCTGCCGGCCGTCCTCTGGACCCTGCGCACAACTCTGAACAAGTCAACCGGCTTCACGCCCTTCTTCCTCGTCTATGGCGCTGAAGCCGTCATCCCCACGGACATAGAGTTCGACTCCCCACGAGTGACCATGTACACCAAGGCGGACGCCAAGGAGGCTCGAGAACTTGTGAGCCTCATGAGGTAGACCTTGCATAGAACTCTCCGCCCCTCGGGAGCCAGCCTGGGGAGGCCAATCCCCTCGGGGGTCTTGGTGTCATCCGCCTCGCGAGGCTTGGCCCCTCACGAGGGTCTTGTGTTGTTGATGTTGAAGCTGGGTCGTACCAGGCCATTGATGGAGCCACATAGTGGGCCGTGGGTAGGCAGGGCTGGATACCCCCGAATCCAGGACGCCGACAGTAGCCCCCGGGCCCAAGGCGTGCTCGGACTTGGCTTTTAGGTGAAGCCAAAGGGCAAGGGCGGAGCGCCGCGGGCCGTAACCGCCCGCGGCGTTGATGACGCGTGGTGATTGACGAGACGTGGGCGACTCCGCTTCCCCATGCTGCCTCGGCAACTGCTCGACTCGACAGGACGATGCGGCATGCAGAAGGTCATGATGGCACGCGGTCATGGAGGACGGCGGTTGGCCTCCCTTGGCTATAAATGTGAGGGAGAGGCGGAGCCCCTCGCCCATCTTTACTTCGTCTTGCTCTCGCCTGCTTCTTCTCTCCTCCATCTTGCTCCCATTGCATCCCCGAGGAAGTTTTCAGCGGCCGAGAAGGGGAAGGCTTCCAAGGAGGGGCCTGCCACTCTACCTCCTAAGAGAGGTCACGGCCGCCCCCGCAAGCATCCCGCAGCTCCCACAGTGGCCCCCAGTGGGTGCGGACGCGTGCCCCCTAGACCCGGCACTCCTCTTGGTGCCCACGATGGAACCTCTTCTAGAGGCAGGGGCCACCCGCTTCGGAGCAGCCCCCATGACGAAGGGAGGCGCACTGTGATCGTGCGCCCACCTCGGCCGCGCTTCTCTTTGCTGGACGTGCTCCCTGAATTTGTGGTCGGAGAGCCTGGCCAGTACCTCGCTCCGACTTCCGTGCTTCTTCTCCGGTGAGCTACCTTCTTTGGGGTTTGGTGGCCTCTGGCTTTAGGCTGACAGGTGCTGCAGCAGAGCTTCATGGGTCGGGGCCGAGGTCGCCGCTTCCAGCACCGTGGTCCTGACCTGTGGCAGGCAGACCTTCGCTCGCGCGCGTGTCCTGGGTGGAAGGTGCACCCTCCACTTCAAGTATGACAGCCTAGCGACCGTCTACGTGAGGGTCTTCAGGGAGGACGACCGCCACGTGGGGTGCTGCCCGGAGGATGGCAGCGACGACAAGGGTGGCGACAACGAGCTTGGTCTTGGCGATGCGCGCTCCTCCTCCCGCGACGGCAGCTCTTCCTCGGATGAGAGCTCGAGTATTGGCGGCTACGACCCCACCCCCCCACCCCCCGTCGTCGTGCTCGGGTCGAGGACGTCGGTGGTTCAACTCGCCGCGGTGCTCCATTGAAGCTCAAGAGGAGCCCGACGTGAGGCTGGGGACCTGCGAACTTGGACTCAAGGCCGGCGGCCCAAGTTCACCTACGGGAGAACTGGTGAAGCGCCGGGCCACCTTGAGGCGCTGCTTGAGGATGTGGCGCTGGTGTCGAGGTCGTACGCCTTCGAGCCCTCTTCGTTTAGCCTTTCCTTTCTCCTGTAATTCAAAAAAAGAAGATGTACCCTGCAGGGGCGTGTAATGAAGTATGGTAGTTATGCCTATTATGTATGCTTGCTATCTTGATGCTATGCTATAATGTTTGTGATATGAGTGAGTTACAGTAGGAAAGCTTAGCTTGGTATGTACAGTAGCTTTCTGCCTCACGAAAACCTGGCCTCGGGTACTTGATGGGCCCCCCCTTCTCAGGGAGCCTTAGGTGCAGCCCTCGGAAGACGCCTTGGGGTGTCAAGAGCCACGGCAGGGCTATCTTTGAATGAAGAGAAAATTGTCGAGCGGCTCAGTCCTCCTTACATGAGCCCCCTGCCATAGATTAGCTCGGACCTGATGCACCGCGTCGCGCTGCCCGGGGGGGCACAGACATGAAGGGTGCTGGAGCCCGTGGGCTTGATCGAGGGCTCCTCATGAGGATGAAGCTGAAATACTAGGGTTCGGCGCGGTGCGTGCGCGCAAAGGCAAGCCCAGGGCGCACACACCTACCTAGCCCCACGCGCGAGGTGCGCGAGAAGTGACGGGCGACTGCCTCCTCTCTCATGCCCCTAGGCCAAAAACAGCTCAGGAGAATGAAACAACTCAAGGAACCAGGGTTCGAGAATACCAAATCCATTGAAAAGTTACTAAAAAAACTGCAAGCAACTTCGGAAAGCAAATAAAACATTCGCGTCCGACACCTAATCTAGTCTTCTCACTAGCGCGGAGCTAAGTGCTGCCACTAAGACATGGGAGGGAGCCCCCATGAGGCCCCAAGGCAACTCTCAGAATGCTCTGGGGCTTGTACAGCCCCACTCATTATTACGTGAGAGTGTCACGAGCGGAGACCTTCACAGGCCGGAGCCTTGCTTCACAGGCCAGAGCCTTTCTTCAGGGGTAGAACTTCCGGACGTGCTGGATCTTCAAGGCGTTCTGGATGGGGACCCCGTCCTGTGTCTCCAGGCACGTGGCGCCAGGCCTGGAGACACTGGCAATCCTAAACGGGCCTTCCCACATGGGAGAGAGCTTGTGCAGCCCCTACCTGGAGAGCACCAGCCTCAGGACTAGGTCGCCCACCTCTAACGTCCTGGAGCGGACGCTGCGGTAGTGGTACCGCCGCAGCGCCTGCTGGTACCTCGCCGCCGGAGCGAGGCTTGACGGCGGCGTTCCTCCCCCAGCACGAGATCCATCCCCCGCATTGCGTCCTACCGCGTCTCATCAAATGCCAGGACCCGCATGGAGTGATGCTTGACCTCGTGAGGGAGAACCACTTCTGCTCCATAAACGAGGAAGAACAGCGTCTCTCCTGTTGGCTTCGTCGCGGTGGTGCGGATGGACCACAACATGGAATGCAGCTCGTCGAGCCAGCCCCTGCCGCTGGCCTCGAGCTTCTTCTTGAAAGTCCAGGTCTTGAGGCCCCTTAGGACTTCCGCATTGGCCCTCTCGGCCTGGCCGTTGCTCCGTGGGTGTGCCACTGAGGTGTAACATATATGCGTTCCAAGGTTAGCACAGTATGTGTTGAAAAGGTTGTTGGTGAACTACGAGCCGTTGTCAGTGATGATACGGTTGGGGACCCCAAACCGGCTCATGATTCCCTTGATGAACTTGATGGCCGATCCAGTTGGAATAGTGCACACGGCTTCTACCTCCGCCCACTTGGTGAACTTGTCGATGGCGACGTAGAGGTATCAGTAGCCCCCTGGTGCTCGAGGAAACGGCCCCAAGATGTCCAGCCCCCAGACCGCGAACAGCCATGTGAGCGGGATTGTCTGGAGGCCCTGCACAGGCTGGTGGATATGCTTGGCGTGGAAATAGCACACTTCAAAAGAGCGCACCAACTCTGTGGCGTTGTGGAGTGCGGTGGGCCAATAGAAGCCGCTGCGGAACACCTTGCCCACCAGAGTGCATGACGCGGAATGATGCCCACAGTCCCCGCCATGTATGTCCGCTAATAGCTCGAGCCCCTGTTCCCTGGAGATGCACCATAGCGAAATGTCGTTGGGCCTTTTGCGATATAACTCACCATCCTTGATGCAATACGTGGTGGCTTGACGGGCCACTCGCTCGACATCCTCCTCCTTCTCTGGCAGGGTCCCTTGAAGCAAGTACGTCTTGAACTCTTCGGTCCAGCACCCCTCCTGAGGCTCGAGCGCAAGTAGCAGGCGGGCTCCTGAGGGGTGACCACAGGCTGGGGCGCCCATCTCGGGTGCTTGTGAAAAGTCCTCCTGAGGCGGTGCTGGAGTCGTGGCGTCGGGGTCGCAGATGGCTTGAAGAGTCGCTCCTCAAACACCCCCGGCTCCTAGGGGATCCTGCGGGAGGCTCTCTTGGTGATGTCATCCGCTTCCTTGTTCGTTCCGCGCGGCATGTGCTGCAGCTCCACGCCCATGAATTGCTTCTCCATCTTGTGCACCTCCTCTAGGTACGCCTCCATGTGCTCATCCTTAGGCGTGTACTCCTTGTTGGAGAAGTTGATGAGAAGCTGAGAGTCACCCTTGATGGTGAGGCGCTTCACTCCCAGCGCGGCTGCGACCCTGAGTCCGGCGAGCAAGCCTTCGAATTTCGCGATGTTGTTGGATACCTTCTCGCCCTGCTGAAAGCAGAGTTGTACCGCGTAACATAGCTTGTCCTCGGTGGGTGAGATGAAAACGGCCCCCGCTCCTGAGCCTTGTCGCGCAAACGCCCCGTCGAAGTACATGATCCACCCGTCCAGCTCCTCTTCTCCTGGTAGGAGGGAGCAGTCCTTGCCTACTCCGTGGGCATACCCTCATGTGGTGCTCGATTATCCCCCTTGGGACTCCAGCCAGGTGTTTGGGTTCCCAAGCGAATACATCCTTGTTGGCTCGCAAAAAGTTGACCAATGACTCCTCTTGGTCCCGAGGGAGGCCAGCCCCTATGGTGAGGGTGGCGCTGGCCGCCCCATCCTCGCTGACCAGCACTTGCTTCGTCTTGGCTCAGTCTTGGGAGAATAACTGCTTCTTCTTGGCCGGCGCTGCTTCTGGGGCCTGCTGACCCTCCTCCTCGTCGGGCAGCATAGACGCGGCTGTCCTGAAGGCGAGCTTGAGGGCCTGCAGCACGCCCTTGGTGTCCCCCACCACCGTGAGGACACCGTTGCTGCTAGGCATCTTCATGAGGTTGTACGCAGGGTGGGTCGCAGCCATGAACTGGGCCAAGGCCGGGTACCCTAGAATAGCATTGTACGGCAGGTCGATCTTGACGACGCCGAAGTCGATGAGCTTGGTGCGGTAGCTGTCGCGGGTCCCGAAGGTGACAGGGAGACAGATCTGCCCCAGCGGCCTGGTGGAGCCGCCGCCGACCCCGAGGAAAGGCTTGGATGGGTGGAGCCGGCTGGGCGGCACATGCAGTAGGCCGAATGCCTCCGGGGAGAGCATGTTGACGCCATCTCTGCCATCGATGAGGATTCTGGTGACCGCCACGTGGCAGACGGTGGGGGTGCAAAGCATTGGGAGCACGCCTTCTCCCGTCGTGGTGACAGGATGATCCTTGGGGCCGAAGGTGAGATCGGCCTTGGGCGCCACCCAGCCCGGGGGAGCCCCCGAGCCCGCCTGAGTGGCACTTACTCGCTGTTAGAACTTCTTGATGTGGCGGTCAGATGGTGGTGCCTGCGAGCCGCCTAGGAGAGCTCCGACGACCGGGGGCACCAGTGTTGCGTAGTGGTGAGGAAGAGGTCGAGCAGCTCCTCCCAGGAGGCCACAGAGGATGCCGGCAGGTTAAGCAGCCAGGCGTGCGGTGCACCTACAAGGGCCATAGGGAGCCAGTTGGCATTTACCTTGTCATCTCCGCCGACCGCCCAGACTGCCTCCTCGTATGCTTGAAGAGAGGCGGCCGGATATGCCGCACCATCATAATGCAACGGCATCTCCAATCGGAACTTGGGCGGCCACTGCACTTACCACGGGGAGAGGGTGAAGCAGCGAAGTCCCGACGCTTCTTTGGGAGCGCGTGTCGACCGGGCCGACGGAGGGGCACCCTCCATCGGAGTCAGTGGCACGATCTGGCAGTCAAGGTAGAAGATTCTGATGCCCCCCTACCTGGTGCGCCAAATGTCGGATAATGGGATCCGCAAACCCTTGAGAGGTTCAAACTCTGGGGTGCGTGCAGAGATCTCAACCTACCAAGCCTGCCTACTCGCGATCCTCCTAAGCCTAGCATGTCAAGCTCAAAGAGACAAAGAGACACATCAGTTTATCCTAGTTCGAGCCACCTTGAGATGTAATACCCTACTCCAGCGTTTCGGTGGATTGCCTCGAAGGGCTGAGGATGAACTAGTACATTAGATGAACTAGCCTCAGGAGGTGAGGTGTTCTTGAGCGGTGTAGTGTGAGCTAGTTCGACTTGTCCTCCTCCTTATGGTGGTGGCTAGTCCTATTTATAGAGGCCTTGGTCCTCTTCCCAAATGTTGGCGAGAAGGGATCCCAGAACGGCCGGATTTGAAAGGGGACAAGTAGTACAACTTATGCTAACAAAAGTAGTCTTTGCCTGCGAAAGCCCTCTAGTCATGATGCGGCGGTGGGCTTGTTGATGATCTCCATCCTGCCGCCCTGGCGGTCTTGGTCTCGTTGCACCAGAATGGAAACCTTTGGCTGATTCCTCGGGACTCTGCACCTGTGGCTTGCCCCCTTTGCACCGAAGAGGAAACCTCCGCTCTATGCCCGCCTGGCCTTGGTCGTCATGGCTCACGTCATCTAAGCCTCGTGAGGTAGACCTTGCATAGAACTCTCCGCCCCTCGGGAGCCAGCCTGGGGAGGCCAACCCCCTCGGGGGTCTTGGTGTCGTCCGCCTCGCGAGGGTCTTGTGTTGTTGATGTTGAAGCTGGGCCGTACCAGGCTGTTGATGGAGCCACATGGTGGGCCACAGGCAGGCAGGGCTGGATAACCCCGAATCCAGGACGCCGACACCAGCCATGGTTAAATGTGCCGGATTATCATTATTTTCTTCACTTCACAGTTTAAGCTTAACTGAATTATCATGGCTAAGACTGACGGGGCCTTCAACTAGGTTAGATCCCATGTCTGAACCCTCATGCCGAAGAACCTCATGGGGCAAGTCCTCTTGGCAGCTCAAGACAAGATTGGTTAGCTCACGCCTAAAGAAGAAAGCTCCCCCCAGCCCGAGCAAGAAGAAATAGTAGTCTTTGTAGGCCATTTTATAGGGGGGGTTTTGTAACGCCCCGAGTACGACGCTTCAGTTGCCCTTCCATTTATTTTAGTTGTTGACGTGTGTTTATTATGTTTGTTGCGTTATCATAATTCTTTTGCATATTTTATTCCTACATGTTGATGCCATGATCATGTTGAGTGCCTTGTCATGTGTTTGCTTCTTGCACCATGCTCATTTCACTTGTTATGTTGCATCGTGCCTCTTGTCATCATATTGTATTGTGCCATCTTTGTTTGTTTGCCATGTTCATCTCACTTTGTTATATGTTATATGCTTTGATATGCCTCTTGTCATTTATTGCATCATGATCATCATGTGGGTTGCATTATTCATATTGGTGTATTGTTGTGTGTGCATCAGTCCTTGTCTCTTCTCTCAAGCCATGCCCATGTATCATCACCTCCTTCTTCCTTCTTATTCCTTTCATTTTGCTAGTGCCATTTTCTATCCTCCACAAATGTTCATTCTTTCCCTAAAAATCATGTACATTGCCTACAACCTCTCTGCCAATTTTCAATTCATTTGAAAATGTTTTGGTTGGGTTCAAAAATGGCTCAAGTTTGAATTTAATTCAGACTTGAATTATTTTTATATCTCTAAAAAATGTCCAAATCATTTTATTCAAATTGTTCATAAATCCAGGATCTCAGATCTATTTTTGTCTCAGTCTACTTCCTTCCAGATCTTCCTGCACATTTCTGCTCTTGTTATTCTGTCTGAAGAATTAAAGAAAGGAAATGAGGGAGAAAGGAAGAGCAGCCCAGCGAAGCCCACCTATCTTACCTGTTCGCAGCAGCCCACCTGAAACTCTTCCAGCCGGCCCAGCCCCTCATCCTGACGCGTACCTGCTCCGTTGCTCGCCGTCTCCCTCTTCCGTCTACAGGAGCGCCCGGCGCCATCGCGCCGTGAGCTCACGAACGTCGAGGCCCGGCGCTCGCGCCCCCTTATAAGTAGAGCCTCGCCCCTAGGGTTTCCCTCTTCCCCCCCTCAGCCACCGCCACCTCTATCTTCTTTGTTCGTCCCCTCCTTCGTTCCCAAGTGAGGAAGCAGAGAGAGTTCAGAGAAGAACCACCGAGCGCGTTCCACCATCATTTGTGAGGCCTCCTCTTCGTCTTCTTCAACTTCAAGCAAGGCCAGGAGCAAGAAGTGTGCAAGGATGCCGCGATCTTCTTCCTCGACTTCGTCTGCTTCCTCTGCGTCGCCAAGTCACGTGCCTGGCGTCCTCCCCTGCTTCCTTCTTCCTTGGACAGGAACCGCGTCGCGTTTAGAGCTCATCCGCGTCGCCGCTGGTTCGTCTCCATGGCCGTCTGCGTGTCCTAGGGTGAGCTAGGTATACCTGCTTCCCTCCTTTTTCTTGTCGCGTTTAGGTCACCGGAGTCACTACTAGATCCATTCCATCGTCGTGCCCTCGCTGCTCCGGCGGATCTCTGAATCTTTCAGAGAAACGCTGTCGTGCCCCATCGGATCTTGTCCCCGCTCGCCTCGCTCGGTTCCCTGCTTCGCTTCACCTCGTCGCCTCGCTGCAGCCTTGCCTCAAGTGCCGCACGCACGCCCCGCTGCATGCCTACACGCCCCACCGTGGCCGTTGCCATGCCCGAGCGCCTCGACCTGCAAGCCCGGCCCTGTCTCTCTGTATTGCTCCGCTTGGTTCAGATCCAATGCACGCATCTTCAGCGAGTCGACACGCATCACCAACACCCGTAGAAGCCCCGCAACACACGCGCATCTTGCTCGCAAGCCCGTTACCTGCTTCGACCTGTAACCACCATGATCCAGCCAAGCTCCTGCTCGTCCTCGGTTTCCAGTACCCGTAGCCTTGTATGCGCATGCCCGCAGCAGCCGCCGCTTGGTTCACCTGCACTCACACCCTTTTCCGCACACCCGCTGATGCCTAGCAGCAGAGATCAGCGCCGCGATCGCTCGTCGATGTCGTGACCTTTCTCGGCGTAGCCATGGCTGAAGCTCGCCACTTCTGTTGTTTAATCATCAAGGAATCACCTCGTAGTGCACACAACACACGCACCAGCCCAACTGGTTAGTCCTCCCCTTTCTCCATTAATTTTTGCCTTATCAGGTCAAGCTTGTTCATGTTGAATGAAGTCCAGTTTCCATCACAACCATCTTCTAGGCGGGCTGGTCAGCGCGCCAGTTTTCCTTAGAGAGGAACTGGGTTCGAGTCCCAGCAGCCCCCAATTTTTGCTCTGTTTCCTTTTATTTTTCTGCACACACCCACAACCACTTGGGCCTGATCCCACCTCTGGGCCGTTGCACTCTAGTGCTTCTGGCCCGTGCATATTTTTTTACCAGTCTGTGTATTTTAGCATTTTTCCAATGCATTCTTATTTACAGAAAATGCCCTTGTTTTGAATTGTTAATAACTAAATATGCATGCATCCAAATTAAAGAAACTATATATGTAAAATGCTTAGAATTTTATCTAGTTTCATAATATGCCACTTTCATCCATGTTTAAAATGTTTAACATGCTGTTTGTTTAATTTTTGCATAAATGCCATGTTAAAATGGTTTATTTCATAACAAAATAATTGTAGCTCGGTTTTAAATGTTCTTTATATGTTAATGGGGTGGATAAATGCCTAGTTTAACATGGTGGACTTTATTTTCCTGTTTAACAACATTAAAATTGTGTTTGGGGCAGAACAGTACCAAATTCATATTATGCACATGGGGATTTTCCGGAATTGTTGCTTGTTGTTCCGGCCTCATTTAAACTTGCCTAGATAGGTAGTTTTCTTATGCTTCACCCCTCGCCATGTTTAACAACATTTAATATTGTTGGGTGCATAAAAAAGAGAGAACTAAATAATTGATGTGGTGTTCCGTCAATATGCAACTCGTTGCATATTGATTTCCACTTAATTTGTAGTGTTGTTTGTTGCACTTTGCCATGCCATGCCATGCCTCATTAAACCGGTCATGCATCATACTTGTTTGTGCATCATGCCATGTTTATGCTTGTGCATTTACCATGTTGTTTGTTTCTTTCCGGTGTTGCTTCTTAGTTCCGGTAATGTTGTGATTGTGAGGATTCGTTCGACTACTCCCATTCATCTTCTTCATGGACTCGTTCTTCTTCCTAGCGGGATTTCAGGCAAGATGACCATTTCCCTGGATCTCACTACTATCATTGCTATGCTAGTTGCTTCGTTCTATTGCTATGTTGCACTGCCTATCTCTGGCTTATCAAGCTTCCCAAATTGCCATGTCAGCCTCTAACCTTTTCACCCTTCCTGGCAAACCGTTGTTTGGCTATGTTACCACTTTGCTCAGCCCCTCTTATAGCGTTGTTAGTTGCAGGTGAAGTTGAAGATTGCTCCATGGTGGACAGGATTATGTTGGGATATCACAATATCTCTTATATTATTAATGCATCTATTTACTTGGTAAAGGGTGGAAGGCTCGGCCTTAAGCCTGGTGTTTTGTTCCACTCTTGCCGCCCTAGTTTCCGTCATACCGGTGTTATGTTCCCGGATTTTGCGTTCCTTACGCGGTCGGGTGATTTATGGGACCCCCTTGACAGTTTGCTTTGAATAAAACTCCTCTAGCAAGGCCCAACCTTGGTTTTACCATTTGCCTCACCTAGCCCTTTTTTCCTTGGGTTTCCGGAGCCCGAGGGTCATCTTATTTTACCCCCCCGGGCCAGTGCTCCTCCGAGTGTTGGTCCAAACTAGAGCACCGTGCGGGACCATTCCTTGGCAACTTGGATTACGTCGGTACCTGTATGCTTCGCTTATCCGGTGTGCCCTGAGAACGAGATATGTGCAGCTCCTATCGGGATTTGTCGGCACATCGGGCGGCTTTGCTGGTCTTGTTTTACCATTGTCGAAATGTCTTGTAAACCGGGATTCCGAGACTAATCGGGTCTTCCTGGGAGAAGGAATATCCTTCGTTGATCGCGAGAGCTTATCATGGGCTAAGTTGGGACACCCCTACAGGGTATAAACTTTCGAGAGCCGTGCCCGCGGTTATGTGGCAGATGGGAATTTGTTAATGTCCGGTTGTAGATAACTTGACATCAGATCCGATTTAAAACGCATCAACCGCGTGTGTAGCCGTGACGGTCTCTTTTCGGCGGAGTCCGGGAAGTGAACACGGTTTTGGGTTATGTTTGACGTAAGTAGGAGTTCAGGATCACCTCTTGA
This sequence comes from Triticum timopheevii, assembly GCA_963921465.1. Classification (NCBI taxonomy): domain Eukaryota; kingdom Viridiplantae; phylum Streptophyta; class Magnoliopsida; order Poales; family Poaceae; genus Triticum; species Triticum timopheevii. The sequence goes on from OY997274.1 coordinate 369,460,844, forward strand.
TCATTGCTAGCTTCACGGCCGTTCCTTTGCTTCTCTTCTCGCTCTCATTTGCGTATGTTAGCCACCATATATGCTTAGCCGCTGCTGCAACCTCACCACTTTACCCCTTCCTTTCCCTTTAAGCTTTGCTAGTCTTGATACCCATGGTAATGGGATTATTGAGTCCTCGTGGCTCACAGAGTACTACAACAACAGTTGCAGGTACAGGTTATGCGATGATCATGACGCGAGAGCGACGTTTGCTTGTTTGGAGCTCTTCTTCTGCTTCTTCTTCGGTCAGGGGATAGGTTCCAGGTTGGCAGTTTGGGCTAGCAGGGTGGATGTCATTTGAGTTTCTGTTTGTGTTTTCATCCGTAGACGGATGGTTCTCTTATGTAAGATGATGTTGTATTCATGTGGCATTGTGATGTAGGGTGGAACCCTATAGCGTCGATCTTTCACGTTTGGAGTGGATCCTACGGGGAATCATGAAGAACACACGGAAGCACAAAGGGAAAACACGGGGAAAACGAGAGACAATCACTCAACCAACAAGGAATCGATCACACAAGTGCTAGATCACCACACACATAAGAGATCCACAAGATACAAAGTCAACAAAGGTAAGGATACAAAGGAACCGTTCTTCTACAAAAGGAGGCCTTGATGTTCTTCCCTAGAAGGGGTCTTGAATCCGCTTGGGGGATCTTCTCCAAAGAGGTCGTGATCTCCGAGGAGAAGTATCCAAGTGGATGAGCAAAGGCTCTCACACAAATATGAGCTAATCCAATGCTAAGTCTCAAAGTGAGGAGATGGGGTCCTATAAATAGACTTGGGGGCGAAGGGGTACATGGGCTCAGCCCAACACGCGCAAACAGGCACTGGCCGGATGATCCGGACGAGGGTCCGGATGATCCGGGCTGGTCCGGATGGTCCGGGTGGAGGCCCGGATGAGCTGGAGGCCCGGCTGGTGGTCCGGATGTCCGGCTGGTGGTCCGGATGTCCGGGCAGGGTCCGGATGATCCGGGACTGGGTCCGGATGATCCGGCTTCAGGCTTGAGCTTCGGGTGTCTTCGGATGAATTAGACAGATCGTCCGGGCCGGGGTCCGGATCGTCCGGGCTCTGTCTGGATCGTCCGGCCATCCTGGTCCTTGGTGCTTTTTCCTCTCCATCTTCATGCATGTCTTCCGCTTCCGGTTCTCCTTGCTTCCTAGCTTCTTCATGGTTGACTCCTTGGTACCTGAGTATGCATAGCGTTTCCGTTTGAGGTAGTAACCATGTATCATGTGAATCAAAAGGGAATTGTGAGAGGAGTGATGTCACCTCGGTTTCAAGAGCTCTTGCACGTGCTTGAGTCATAGGTCCTTGTGGGGTTGGAGGTGTTTGTGTAGAGTCCATGGGGATGATGGAAGGATGCTCCGCATCATATCCCCTCCCTTCGAAAGGATCCGACCTCGGATCAAGATCTTCATCACCATGGAAAGGCGAGAGGTCTTTGACGTTGAAGGTGTCGCTCACGTTGTACTTGTCGCTTGGTAGGTCGAGCTTGTAATCGTTGTTGTTGTAGCGTGCTAACACCTTGAAGGGTCCATCGGCTCGAGGTAGAAGTTTGGACTTGCGTTTGTTGGGGAAGCGTTCCTTGCGAAGGTGTAGCCACACGAGGTCTCCAATGTTGAATATCATGGGGTTCTTGTTGATGTTGAGCTTGGTCGCGAGTCGTTGTACTTGGCGTTCGATGGTGTGTCTTGTATCTTCATGCATCTTCTTGATGTAGCTTGCACGGGCACTTGCGTCGAGGTTGGTACGCTCTTGTAGAGGAAGAGGTAGAATGTCCAATGGGGAAAATGGGTTGAAGCCGTAGACGACCTCGAAAGGGGACTTGTCGGTAGTCGAATGTCTTGCACGGTTGTAGGCGTACTCGGCGATGGGTAGACATGCTTCCCACTCCTTGATGTTCTTCTTGATCAACACGCGAAGTAGAGTGGAGAGAGTCCGGTTCATCACCTTCGTTTGGCCATCGGTTTGAGGATGGTATGCCGATGAGAACAAGAGCTTGATTCCGAGCTTGGCGCAAAGAGTCTTCCAAAAGTAACTCAAGAACTTGACGTCGCGATCGGAGACGATTGTCTTTGGTACTCCATGGAGGCGCAAGATTTCCCTACAAAAGAGATTTGCAATATGTGAAGCATCGTCTACCTTGTTGCAAGGAATGAAATGTGCCATCTTAGAAAATCGATCCACAACAACAAACACGGAATCCTTTCCATTTTGAGTTCTAGGCAAACCAAGTACAAAATCCATGCTAATGTCTTCCCAAGGTTGATATGGAATAGGAAGAGGCATGTAAAGACCATGAGATTGAGCTTTTGACTTAGCTTTGCGGAATGTAGAGCGTCGGGTGGTGAAGCGTGAGACGTCTCGAAACATCTTGGGCCAAAAGTAGTTCTTGGAGAGCGTGGCGAAGGTCTTGTCGCATCCAAAATGTCCCATGAGTCCGCCTCCATGAGCCTCTTGCAAAAGTAGCAAACGAAGAGAAGACTCGGGAATTCATAGTTTGTTAGCTCTCATAAGATAACCATCCTTGAGGTAATATTGTTCCCAAGATGTATGCGTCAAACATTTAGCATAATGAGGTGCAAAAGATGGATCATTAGCATACAAATCTTTTATGTGCTCAAAGCCAATAACATTCAACTCAAGTTGGGTGACAAGCGTGCATATGCGTGAAAGTGCATCGGCAACTACATTTTCCTTACCGTTAATGTACTTGATCACATATGGGAAAGATTCAATAAATTCACTCCATTTGGCTTGACGCCTGTTCAATTTAGTTTGACCTTTCAAGTACTTAAGCGTTTCATGATCGGTATGGATGACAAACTCATGAGGTCTAAGATAATGTTCCCAAACATGTAGTACACGCACTAAAGCATACAATTCCTTGTCGTATACGGGATAGTTAAGTTGAGCACCGGAGAGTTTTTCACTAAAATAAGCAATGGCTCGTTTTTCTTGCATTAAAACTCCGCCAATTCCGGTACCACTTGCATCACAATGAACCTCAAAAGTTTTGTCAAAATTGGGCAAAGCAAGAATCGGAGCATGAGTAAGCAAAGACTTGAGCTCATCAAAAGCGGTTGATTGCAAAGTTCCCCAAGCAAAAGGAGTATTCTTCTTCCTCAAAGCATGCAAAGGAGCTGCAATAGTGCTAAAGTTTTTCACAAAGCGGCGATAAAAACCTGCAAGACCAAGGAAACTTCGCACTTGTTGCAAATTGGTGGGTTGGGGCCAAGTTTTAATTGCTTTAATTTTAGTTTCATCAACATGGACACCCTTGGAAGAGACAACGAAACCCAAGAAAACCACTTTGTCAACGCCAAAAGTGCATTTTTTCAAGTTGGCATAAAGACTTTCCTTTCGAAGTGTTTGCAAAACAAGCTTAACATGATCAAGATGCTCTTTCATGGTTTTGCTAAACACAAGAATATCATCGAAGTAAACCACAACAAAGATTCCAATATAAGGTCTAAGCACATGATGCATAAGACGCACGAAAGTACCGGGAGCTTCCGATAAACCCATAGGCATGACTAACCACTCATATAAACCAAATTTGGTTTTGAAAGCAGTTTTCCATTCATCACCCTCATGAATGCGGATTTGATAATAGCCACTTTAAAGATCAATTTTTGAGAAAAAGTTGGCTCCACTAAGTTCATCAAGCATATCATCTAAGCGAGGAATGGGATGCCTATAGCGCACGGTGATAGCATTTATAGGTCTACAATTGGAACATAAGCGGAAACTTCCATCGGGTTTAGGCACAAGTATAACGGGAACGGCACAAGGGCTTAAGCTTTCACGTACATGACCGTTGTCGATTAGTTGTTGTACTTGCCGTTGAATTTCCTTGGTTTCTTCGGGATTGACACGGTATGGAGGTTTGTTTGGAAGTGGCGCTCCGGGGATGAGGTCTATTCGATGCTCAATGCCTCGTAGAGGAGGTAGACCCGGACGTAGCTCATCGGGGAAAACATCTTGAAATTCCTGCAAAAGAGATTGAAACACCAAAGGTAGCTCATGAATGGTGTTAGTTTTTGTTTCTCCATCCTTGCACACAAGGACAAAGTGCATCACACTCGATGGGTTCTCACACACTTCTCTCATCTCACTTTTGGTGGCAAATAGTATGAGGTTTTTCTCTCTAGGCGAAGAGGCGCTCAAGTTTGGCTTGTGGCTCTCACTCACTTTTTGTTGGCTCACTTTCTCACTCTTATCTCTTTGGTTGGTGGCTTGTTTGTCGGCTATCACTTGACTAGGAGACATGGGTCGTAGCACATATTCTTTTCCTTTCATCTTAAAGCTATAGTGGTTTGTACGCCCATTGTGGAAGACACCACGGTCGAATTGCCATGGCCGACCAAGGAGGAGGTGGCAAACGGTCATTGGGACCACATCACACTCCAAAGTGTCCTCATATGCACCAATTTTGAAGGATACTTGGATCGTGTGCTCAACTTGTATAGTGTCGGAGTCACTTAGCCATTGAACCTTGTAGGGGTGCGGGTGCTTCTTCTTGACCAATTGAAGCTTGGAGCATAGTTCTTCGCTTGCCAAGTTGTGGCAACTACCTCCATCGATGATGACCTTGACGGATCGTCCATTGATGTTGGCCTTTGTGTGGAAGATGTGGCATCATTGGTCTTCTTCTTGTTGATGTTGAAGTGTCAAGACCTTGGAGACAACAAGAGCGGGGCTCGTATCTTCATCACAAAAGACTTGATCATCTTCATCCTCGTTCGCGCGCCGGTGCATGGCCACTTGCTCAATAGCTTCCATTTCATCTTCACTCATTGATTCGTAGGTGCCATCGTCGTTGAGGATCAGGGTGCGCTTGTTGGTGCATTCATAGGACTTCTGGCCTCGGCCGCCGCAAGTGAACACTTGAAGGAGCTTGTCTTGACGGTCTCATCGTTTGGAGTAGATGATGAAGCACGCGGCTTGGAGTTGCTTGTAGTAGAAGGAAGACGACTTGAACTTGTGGAAGTTTTCTTGTAACTTGACTTGTCGTCGTTGCTTTGAGAAGGCTTGGTTGATGTCGAAGTTGGAGTAGTTTTTGAAGCTTGGTTGTTGGAGAAGCTGTATGTCTTGGAGGAGTACTTGGCGTACTTGAAGTCATCTTGCACTTGTCGTTCCGCCTTTGTAGCTTGATGCAAGAGCTCAATGAGGTTGGAGTAGGGTTGGAAGTCGGCGATCTTCTTGATGGGATGATTGAGTCCATTCAAGAATCGTGCCATTGTTTGCTCATCATCTTCCGTGACATTGGCTCGAATCATGGCAATCTCCATTTCCTTGTAGTATTCTTCAACACTCTGTGTTCCTTGCTTGAGGAGTTGTAGCTTCTTGAAAAGATCACGGTTGTAGTAGGTGGGCACAAATCGTGCTCGCATGACATCCTTCATTTGAGCCCAAGTGGTGATTGGAGGTTCACCTCTTGCTTGTCGGTGCTCAAGGACTTGTTCCCACCATATGAGCACATAGTCTTGGAACTCAAGTGATGCCATAGCGATCTTCTTCTCTTCCTCATAGTTGTGCAAACAAAAGATTTTGTCAACCTTCAATGCCCATGAGAGATACTCTTCGGGGTTATTGCTTCCATTGAACTTGGGCATTGTGAATTTGAGCTTGCCATAGCGTTGCTCTTCATTGTGTTGTGGGCGATGGTGATGATGATGCCCTTGACGTGGAGGGTAATCATCCTCATGTTGCTCTTGGCATGGAGGAAGTCCATTATCAACTTGCGCTTGTTGACCTTGAGGTTTGGGTTGTGCTTGAGGAGCTTGTGGAGGAGCTTGTGGAGGAGCTTGTGGGGCTTGACGTTGCGCACGCGGATGGTAGTTCCTCTCTTGGATTTCTTCTTGAAGGGCTTCCTCTTGATTGCGCCTTTCGTGATTGCGGTTGGCAATAGCTCGACTTGATGCTTGAAGGGCACGTTCCGCCTCAAGAGCTTGTGCTTCTCGTTGTTGTTGTTGAACACGTTGATCCTTGGCGTCTTGTTGCTCTTGATGTAAGCGTGCTCGTTCTTGTTCTTGTTGGCGACGAAGACGTTGTCATTCTTGAGCTTGAGCAAACGCTACTTGGTTTGCTTGAGGACGAGGAACTTGTTCATCAACTTGCTCTTGTGAATGCTTGTCGTGTAGCGGGTTGCGAGATGCATGATGCTCTTGACGCGCGGCTCGTCGAAGAGTGTTCGATGACGGTGTACTTGTGCTGGAGAAGGAGTCGTCGGAGTGGCGACTTGAGTGGATTCGTCTTTAGTATGACGATGTAGAAGGAGGCCGGTTCACCAACAAGGCTCGGATCTCGTCCATTCTTGCATCGTTCTCTTGCTTGTGCGCGTCGAGCTTGTTGTCGAAGTAGTCTCTTGTACGTTGCTCGGAGAGTCGCAAGTCGGTGGCGAGGTTGTCGATGCGGTCATTCATTGCTTGTTGCTCTTGATGCAACGCTCGTTGTGCGCCAAAGAGGTGGCTCTTGGTGATGTATGACGACATGTCGTCGTCTTGCTCGATGAAGAGTGGGTTGGTAGAAGTACTTGGCCTATCCATCATTTCAAGCAAATTGTGAGTGGTAGAAGGAGAAGAACTAATACCAATGTACCTTTGACCGAAGTTGAAGATGAATCAAGTTCACTCAAATGCGGACAATGAAATAGCACTATTGGTACCGATCCTTGTCGATTCTCACACCTACACAAGTAAAAGCTTTTGGTGGAGCTTGATTAGGATGGTGGCACAAAATTGATTGCAATCGTTAGCTTGACTCAAAAATGTTGAAGAAGATTCGCAAATTCGCAAATGCAACAAGTAGACCAAGCAAGTAGTGGTACACGGAAACACACACACAAATAGATAAATGGGATTGTGCAAACCAAAAGTGAGCCAAAATGTGGAATCCACGAAAATGCTCTTGTTGCACAATACTAGAGAGACGCTAGCACGATTGCACAATAGGCGGATACGGAGCTTGTGCACAACCTACTAGGCAAAATGCAACAATCTCTATCCCAAGTATGCTATATGTATGGTATTTCGGTGCTATGATCCACGATGATCTTATATGACAATCTTAATGTAGTATGATGCTATGCTTCTTGCTTAGATGCTCTTTGCTTATCTTTCCGCTTTGCTTAAAAGCTTGAGTGGCTCTTTCTCTTTTGAGCTCTTTTCTTATGCAACTTCACGAACCAAGATAGCAATTGTGTATGCGATGACAACTTTGTGACACACAAGTTGATTCCGAGATATGCACCATCATGGTATGTATGATATGGAGTATGCTTACTAACGTGCACAAGTCACGTTGCCGGCAATACTCAATGGCTAGTCTCGATGGGTAAGCAACGCAAAAGATGGTCTATGATGGTTATCAATGCAATTGCAAGGTATGACAAAGATGTCGTCGAAGTTACCGTCCGTAGCGAAGATGAGTAGTCGACGAAAATGAGCGTTTGTTGTTGATGTCTCACCGCACCAAAATAGCCGAAACACAATAGGACACGGAAATCTCAACTCAAATTCTTGAACCCAAAGTCGAATGGTAGTACGGAGGTTGTGTTGTGGGGGTTTTGGCAAGTGGAAGTGGTGGAGGTTGGGATGGGGAGGTATGTAGTTGTAGGTGGTGGTGGTGGTGGAGGAGGACTGCAAAACTGCAGTTTCGGCAGAGGAAGCCGGATGATCTGGGCCAGCAGCGGATGATCCGGGCGTGTTCGGATGATCCGGGTCAGGGTCCGGATGATCCGGGCAGGTCAATCGCGGTCAGGAACTGCTCGGGAAGAACTCGAAAACGGCGAGAAATTCGACGATTTCGCGGATTTTGGATGGATTTCGAGGGGGAGAAGGTGGGGAAAAGCAAGATCCACGAGTTACACACCGAATCCACGGATCAAAATCAACAAAACATCATCAAAACCAACAAATCACAAAAAAATTTGGGGCTATTTTTGGTGGGGATTTTTGGATTTAGGACGAAAACAACAAAATCAAGCTAGAAAACACGGGGTAGGGGCTCCAAAAACGTGATCAACGTGGCTCATGATACCATATGATGTAGGGTGGAACCCTATAGCGTCGATCTTTCACATTTGGAGTGGATCCTACGGGGAATCACGAATAACACGCGGAAGCACAAAGGGAAAACACGGGGAAAACGAGAGAGAATCACTCAACCAACAAGGAATCGATCACACAAGTGCTAGATCACCACACACATAAGAGATCCACAAGATACAAAGTCAACAAAGGTAAGGATACAAAGGAACCATTCTTCTCCAAAAGGAGGCCTTGATGTTCTTCCCTAGAAGGGGTCTTGAATCCGCTTGGGGGATCTTCTCCGAAGAGGCCGTGATCTCTGAGGAGAAGTATCCAAGTGGATGAGCAAAGGCTCTCACACAAATATGAGCTAATCCAATGCTAAGTCTCAAAGTGACGAGATGGGGTCCTATAAATAGACTTGGGGGCGAAGGGGTACATGGGCTCAGCCCAACACGCGCACACAGGCACTGGCCGGATGATCCGGACAAGGGTCCGGATGATCCGGGCTGGTCCGGATGGTCCGGGTGGAGGCCCGGATGAGCTGGAGGCCCAGCTGGTGGTCCGGATGTCCGGGCAGGGTCCGGATGATCCGGGACTGGGTCCGGATGATCCGGCTTCAAGCTTGAGCTTCGGGTGTCTTCGGATGAATTAGCCGGATCGCCCGGGCCGGGGTCCGGATCGTCCGGGCTCTGTCCGGATCGTCCGGCCATCCTGGTCCTTGGTGCTTTTTCCTCTCCATCTTCATGCATGTCTTCCGCTTCCGGTTCTCCTTGCTTCCTAGCTTCTTCATGGTTGACTCCTTGGTACCTGAGTATGCATAGCGTTTCCGTTTGAGGTAGTAACCATGTCTCATGTGAATCGAAAGGGAATTGTGAGAGGAGTGATGTCACCTCGGTTTCAAGAGCTCTTGCACGTGCTCGAGTCATAGGTCCTTGTGGGGTTGGAGGTGTTGGTGTGGAGTCCATGGGGATGATGGAAGGATGCTCCGCATCACATTGCATGCCTTTTGTATGTATCCCCATCTATTATGTAATGTTGATGTAATGATATCCACCTTGCAAAAGCGTTTCAATATGCGGTTCTATCCTTGGTGGTACCTTCGAGTCTCTTTAGGATAGTATCGCATATTGGGCGTGACAAGTTGGTATCAGAGCCTCGACCAACCTTAGGAGCCCCCTTGATTGATCGTGTAGTTTGGCCATTGTTGAGTCTAGAAGATCTTTTTTTGGAGTCTAGTTATATCGAAGAGTAGAATTCTTTTTACTCCTCAGCCCCTTCGTTGCTCTGGTAAGGAATTTTGACATAGGTGTTTTGAATTTCTTCTCTTCCCCTTCAAATTTTTTCTTTAGGATCACGTGGTTGGTTTTCCATTCGTTGGTTCTCAGCTCTTTTCATCCGGTGCATTTCTCGTCAAGTTGACTCGAGCCTCTTCATCTTTGCCAAGTTCAATCCTCAGTTGTTTTATTTTCCCACCCCTTTTTTTTCTCCTCAAAGCCGGAGTCCATAATCGAGTATCCATCCTACTCGTGCAAAGTCTTTGCTTTCTTTCCTCAATGATTTCAACCGGTGTTTTCTCTTCAAGATATTCGTCGGTTGCCACTTCCAAGTTGTCTTTGTTTTTCCCGCCCTCCCACCCTCTTCTTCCTGGAGCCTGAGTCTCTTTCGACCATCAATTTAATTCATACGGATCCTCTTCAGTCTTCCCTCAATTATTTCAACCAGTGAATTCTCGTCTCGTTTGACATTCTTCATCTCTTTTCTTTCCGGTGGATTCAATTCAAGTTTTTTTCGGGTTGATCATACTCTTTTCCTTGGATCAAGTGTTCTCCTTGCTCGTTTGCCTCTCGCCATTCAATCTCTGGAGTTCAAGACATCTCAGGAGATTCGTCTGTGTGCTAATTAAGTCGAGGTTGTCACCTCATTCAAATATTTTAATTGTTCCGGTGCATCATCTATCTGTTCAACAATCCTTTTCAACGGTGTTTTCTCTTTAGTGAGCCCTAACCCACAGGTCTTTTCCCAGGATCCTACCTGACTCTTCTAATTCTCCTGGAGTTATTCTCAAATTCCTTTTGAGTGTGACGTAAGAATGGATCCCATCAGTCACATGCCTTCTCCAAGATCTCGTTAAATTTTTTTTCATTGTTGACTCAACCTTTTCGGTTTTTCATTCTCCCGGAGTATCTCAGTAAATTTTGGTGGTGTTTCTCGTCATCATTTGAAGACCGAAGAAGAATTTCTCTTATATCTTGTCCATTCTCTTGAAGTTTCGGGGTTCTAGCTTCATGTTATCCTCTCGAATTATTCCATTTGTCAGATATTCTTTTCTTAACCATCCGGAGTATGTCAGGAGTTGTTTTCCCGTTTCTTTTCACCAGAGACCATCATCCCAGAAGAATTCTTCGTCCTCACATTTCAGCTACCGTTATCCAATTGTCCCGGTGCTTCGTTCAAGTGCAATTTAATCAGCTCATGATCTCTTTGTTCTTTTGCATCTAAATCCCCTCTAGCATATTTGTTCTTCTAATTTTTCCCGGCGATTCATTCTCTTTCATCAGTCATTTTGGAATTCTTACGGTGGTTCGTTCAAGATTCTTTTTCCTTGATTATCATATCAATTTATTCGTTCTTTCCAATACTACCGATGGTTCATAAAGATTTTCTCAAGTTTTGTGCTATGTTCCCCCTTAATCCGTTTTTCAAGAAGAATAAGTAGCATGCAAAATCCATTGCTTGTCATCAATTTAATTTGATGAAGGATAAGCATACAATAAATCTTATTCTTATTTCCTCAAAGTGAGTAATCCCTTTTCTTCGGAGTTTGTTCGTGAGGAATAAATTCTAGTTCCAAGTGTTTTCATCTTTTCTTTTTCCGGAGTTCAAATTTCCTCGGCCATTTCATCGAAAACTCCATCTAAATCATCGCAATGCTCATCTTATTTTTTTTCATCCTTCATTCTATCTCATCATTCTTTTCGTTACCGGAGTTCCTCATGGAGGTTCTTTATGATGTAATTCATTCTTCAAGAGTTCATCAACATTTTGTTGGAGGAGTTCAAGTATCTTTTCTTCTCGCGTCTCGAAGTACAGATAATTCTTCCTTTTCTTCTGAAGTGGAGTTTTGCATTTCTTTGTTCTTCTCAGCTATCCAATCATTTCCGTTTGTGGCCGGTTATCACCTTATGATCTTGAGATGTTATCTATAAGACCACAACAAGCTTATTCTTTTCGTTGTTGATTTTCTCAACAACTCCGTTTAAACCTTCCTTCTAAAGATGCTTTCAATTTCATTCATGGCACAAGTTTGTGGGGACCCCGACTCGCAAGTCGTGATCACCGAATGTACGTGTACAGTGATCCCAGAGATCAATGCTCACTGAACACACAGAAGCTGAATAACAAGAGTCTTACATCCATACATACCGTCTTACACAAATAGTGACCAACATGGTCAAGTCTTACATCGTTAAAGCCTTAAGGGCTGAACATCAAATGAAACATAGCAGCGGAAATCGTTGTTGATAAGTAGAACCCATGCCATCTGCCTTAACCCTACAGGCATTCTGACTGGGAAACGTCCTAGTTCGCATGATCGTCTCCAAAGAACTCTTCTTCGAACTCCGGTTCTTCCATGCCTGGTCAATTAAATAACCAGTGGCAAGCCAATGAGTACTTTGAATGTACTCGCAAGCAACCCATGATTTGGTTCAAGGTACAGTAATGCATGACGTAGGTATAGTTTTGCATAAAGCTAGTTTTGAGTGCAAGGACATGTTCAACATCCTATAAAGCATGCATCAAGAGAATACGAGTAACCATAAGAACTGGTCACAGATATCAACATAAATAGAATGGGCACCATCCCATTTATGATAAATAGAGAGGGCACCAACCCATCTCAATCGTGTCAAGTCTTCTGACATGATCCAAGGCAACACCATCATCTCGCACACACCGGGTTTGAAAACAAGTGGACGTAGCCCAAGAGCGGTTACCCAACTGTCCTTGACCGTGGACACGGCTATTCGAATAGTTTTACACTCTGCAGAGGTTGCACACTTTACCCACTAGATCCGGGGAACTTCCGTGTTATCCACGACCCGCGGTACCTCAAGCACCCGGGGTAAGCACCCGATCACCGCCTTTCCCTAGACGACACTAGCATGGAGTCCACTCGATTGGCAGTAACCCCCGTGCCCAACATTTCACATAACATTTTCGTGGAGCCTTGCTCCCATATTCATCACATACCACTGGCACGGGGTACCAACGGTGTGTCCGGTGCCCTGTGAAAACAGTCATGGCCGCCCTACCTGGCACGACCCCGTCCCAAGAGAGAGCACCAACTCTCCCCCGTCACTAGTAATGCGGGCTCCAAGCTAGTATCGGTCTAGGTACTCAACAATGCCCTTTCCCATATAAGGGTAGAGTGGTCGCGCATGTAAGGTTGGAATAACGGTCGCAACTTCGACCAATCCGTTTTGAAATCAACACACCCTTTTGCTTGGCACACCACTTCGTCATCAAGTGGTCACCCATCTCTTCATCTCCCTCGGGCATAAGTGGCACCCGACGGGGTTTTCAAAAGTCTTTGAAAATATTTTGTCTCCATCACCATGCATATCCCCGTCCCTTTTGCGTAGCACTACTAGCATCCTATCTACTCCCACCGGCATAACCCTCATAAGAAGGTAGGGCCATGCACAATGCAAGTATCAACGAGGAAGTAATCATGGCAACCAACCTACGTGGTTCACCATCTCATCATGATTCCGATGCATCAATAATAAAGAGCTAAAAATGACATGCATATAGAAAGGGGTATCATAGTCATGGTCAAAGGGCTGCTTGCCTTGGTTGGCTTGATCTTCAAAGTCTTCAGGCCCTGCTCCTCCTTCTTCCTCAGCTACCTCGTCAAATACGGGATCTAACGTCGCAAGAAAACAACGGGAAAATAAGACAATAATAAAAACAGAAAAGTCAAAGTGCTCACAAAAATGTCAACTTATTTTTGTAAAATACTAGGAGGAAGGCTAGGAAGGGGACAACTTTTGGTTTTGGTTCTGGAGCAGCAAAATAGGAGTTATGGATTTTCAAAGGCTTATTTAAATGCTAAAAACCACATTTAAATATTTACAGAGAAGAAAAGGTGGTTGGATTTGAGTGAAAGTTGCACCATTAAATAGGTTGCAATATTCTAGGAATTTAGAAATTGGAATCAATGCATTTGGATTAATATTCTGCCCTGTGGAATATTTGGAAATAATACAAAAAAGGAAAAAGAAAAACGGCGCTGTGCCACTGGGCCAGAGAGGCCACAGCAGCAGCAGGCCCGGGGGGGGGGGGGGGGGAACCCAGCCCACGCGGCCGCCACGTCGAAGGCGTAAAGGCTGAATACGCCTTCGGCCGACGGCGGATCGGTGCGCGCGCGCGCACGTTTTAAACCTGACGGGTGGATCCCACCCGTCAGGGCGTGAGGCTGACTGGCCGGCCCCACGGCGGCCGTCGTCTACCTCCGGCCAGAGGCGACGGCGAGCTCGCCGGCGGCGATACAGGGCACGGGAAGGGGCGCGGAGGCTACCGTTGGACTCAGGAGCGAGTCGCGGTTCTGGTGGTGGTGGAGACGGTCGCCGGGGTGGCCTGCTTCGCCGGCGACGAGGTCCCGCGGCGGAGGTGCTTCGGGCGCCGGTGGCTCCGGCCGTTTCCGGCTGCAAAACGAGGGGGGAAGAGAGGGGAAAGCATCAGTGAGGCGAGGGGAGTCCAGTTCGAGAGAGAAAAGGAGCGGAGGAGGCCTGTACCCGCAGATCGACGGCGACCCGAGGCGGCGGGGCTCGAGCTCGATCTCGAGCTCGGGCAGCTCTGGAGAGAAGTGGGTGGTTCCGGGGGGTGGATTGGGTGTGTGGAGGAGCGACATGGAGGAAGAGAGAGGCTCGGGAGCGCCTTATATGGGCTGGCCGCGGTTCACCGTGGGCATGGCCTACGGGCGCCCGCGGGATCGGCTCTGAGGGCCGTTGGAGAGGGGTTGGAGCTGTCCACGGCGCTCGTGGGGATGGAGTAGGGCGCCAGGGAGAAGGAGAGAGAGCGGGGGAGGTTTCTGGCGCCCGCGCGTGTGAGGCCGGCCATTGGCCGAGCCGGGCGGCGTCGGGCACGCGCTGCAGGAGGGGGGAGAGAGGGAGAGACAATGGGGACTGCACGGCGGCGTGTCGCAGACGTCGAGACACATCAACTGGCGCGATGGGAAGGCACGAGGCGGTCGGGAGGCGCGGTGTCAACGGTCGGCGCTCTGGCAGGCGCTCCAGAGCGCGACTTTGGCCGGCATCCGCGGGTTTTCCGCGTCGCGCGCGCGTCCTTTTCTGTCTGGAGGCTACAGTGGAAGGGGGCAAAACCTGGAAAGAGCCAGGGATGCTCTGGGGTGCAGAGGGGAGAGAGAGAGGCTGTGAGAGAGAAGGGAAACTGTTGTCCAGAGAGGACAAACGTGATTCCCCCCTTCCTCCACATTGCTTCCTCGGGTAGAAAAGTGTCTAAGTGACAGAGGGGAGTGAGGAGGGGTTGTGGCAAAAAGATGAACTCAAGGAGATTAGTGAAAGTGGCAAAAATAGGCCTTTTAGTATTTTGCCAGAAGGTGTTTGATGGAGTTTTGGGTAAGCTAATGACTCCCACTGGCCAAGATACTCCAAGGGGTGAAATGTCACATATATTTAGGGCCTTCCACCCATTTTGAGCTTATTTGGACAAAGTTGCCAATGCAACTCTTGCAAACCCTAGAAATGGGCAGAAATGGATTTGTGTAGATCCAGTGGAGTAAATCATTTCTCCTTGATGTACCACTTGGTGTGGTAGCCTTATTTGGTCACATGATCAGGCTCACCAAAGTTGGGGTCTTGGAGAAAAAGTTGGTAGTGCAAAGTAGTTCAAACTTGATTCTGGTCAGAGAGGGTTTTGAGGCACTTTGACCAAGATTTCCTCTGCTCCAACCTGTGCCATTTGGTCCAGATGCATCATTAGACCAATGAAGCATGTCCACCAAGTTTGAGAACATTTGGACATACTTGGCAATGTAAAGTTGATCAAACTTCAGAATGGACAGAGATAGTTTTGAGGGGTTTTGATGGTGTTATCTTGTTCTCCAAGTCATGAGACTTGGCAAGATCATCTAATATGTCATATGTGACATGATAGAATTTTCCTGGAATTTTTGGAGAATATTTCCTTTGTAAATATTTCAAAAGCTTGAAATATCCAGAAAGGATTTTAGAGGGAGTTGACCAATATTTTGAACATGACCAGGTGTTGAAACTCTTATATATGGACAATATATGTCCTAAGAGTTTCCCTAAATTTTGTCAAATATTTTTGAAGCAGTAAAGTAATTTTTTTCCTATTAAAGACCATTTCTGGCCTTAAGAAAAAGCCTTTAAATAAAATAGAACAGTAACTTTAAAAATTATATTTTTGTGGTTCCTGGGCATCGTATATCTAATAGGAGTCAAATATATTTTTGGAAAGATTTTTACTGCCCTTAATCAAGTACTTGCAGTGCAAACCTCAATTCAGGGGTTTTTGGAATACTAATTTTAGAAAATACTTTCTGGCCAAATTATTTTTGTAAGAAAATTCCATATAGCACTATTCACATGGCATGGTCATTGGTCAGGAGCTTGGGGTAAGGAGGTGGAATATAGAGGGCAGAGAAGTTGACTTCAAGAAGCACTTGAAAGAAACACAGAGAGAAAACCAACTCCAAATAAAAGCCAAATAATGCAAAAAGTTTTTGTTGGTCCAAATTTTCATGCTTTAATAATGAAAATGAAATGTTACAAAATGCAGGGTGTGACAAAGTTGTCATTTTCTTCTCCGTTCTTTTCATTCAACTCTTTCAATCCTTTCCGGAGGTTTGGTGTCATGTCTTCATCAAGTATCATTCCATCCTCTCAAGCTCGTGTTCTATTCCTCCATGTTTCAGCCGGAGTGCTAGCTAAATCCTTTCAGCCATATTCATTTCTTATCTCGTTCTAACCAGAGTGGTTTCATGGTCTATCTGATCCCGTGAGCTTTCGATTCGCGGCATTCTCATCGTTCCTCTCTTTTTCTCGAGTGCTCTCGATTCTTTGCTTCTTCTCTTGAGTTCTTGTTTTACCTCATCCCTTTTTCCCTTCCGTCTCGGTCATAAGATCTCGGGACGAGATCTCTTGTTAGTGGAGGAGAGTTGTAACGCCCCGAGACCGACGCTTCAGTTGCCCTTCCATTTATTTTAGTTGTTGACGTGTGTTTATTATGTTTGTTGCGTTATCATAATTGTTTTGCATATTTTATTCCTACATGTTTCTGCCATGATCATGTTGAGTGCCTTGTCATGTGTTTGCTTCTTGCACCATGCTCATTTCACTTGTTATGTTGCATCGTGCCTCTTGTCATCATATTGTATTGTGCCATCTTTGTTTGTTTGCCATGTTCATCTCACTTTGTTATATGTTATATGCTTTGATATGCCTCTTGTCATTTATTGCATCATGATCATCATGTGGGTTGCATTATTCATATTGGTGTATTGTTGTGTGTGTATTAGTCCTTGTCTCTTCTCTCAAGCCATGCCCATGTATCATCACCTCCTTCTTCCTTCTTATTCCTTTCATTTTGCTAGTGCCATTTTCTATCCTCCACAAATGTTCATTCTTTCCCTAAAAATCATGTACACTGCCTACAACCTCTCTGCCAATTTTCAACTCATTTGAAAATGTTTTGGTTGGGTTCAAAAATGGCTCAAGTTTGAATTTAATTCAGACTTGAATTATTTTTATATCTCTAAAAAATGACCAAATCATTTTATTCAAATTGTTCATAAATCCAGGATCTCAGATCTATTTTTGTCTCAGTCTACTTCCTTCCAGATCTTCCTGTACATTTTTGCTCTTGTTATTCTGTCTGAAGAATTAAAGAAAGGAAATGAGGGAGAAAGGAAGAGCAGCCAAGCAAAGCCCACCTATCTTACCTGTTCGCAGCAGCCCACCTGAAACTCTTCCAGCCGGCCCAGCCCCTCATCCTGACGCATACCTGCTCCGTTGCTCGCCGTCTCCCTCTTCTGTCTACAGGAGCGCCCGGCGCCATCGCGCCGTGAGCTCACGGACGTCGAGGCCCGGCGCTCGCGCCCCCTTATAAGCAGTGCCTCGCCCCTAGGGTTTCCCTCTTCCCCCCCCCCCCCCTCAGCCGCCGCCACCTCTATCTTCTTTGTTCGTCCCCTTCTTCGTTCCCAAGTGAGGAAGCAGAGAGAGTTCAGAGAAGAACCACCGAGCGCGTTCCACCGTCGTTTGTGAGGCCTCCTCGTCGTCTTCTTCAACTTCAAGCAAGGCCAGGAGCAAGAAGTGTCCAAGGATGTCGCGATCTTCTTCCTCTGCGTCGCCAAGTCACGCGCCTGGCGTCCTCCCCTGCTTCCTTCTTCCTCGGACAAGAACCGCGTTGGGTTCAGAGCTCGTTCGCGTCGCCGCTGGTTCGTCTCCGTGGCCGTCTGCGTGTCCTAGGGTGAGCTAGGTATACCTGCTTCCCTCCTTCTTTTTCCTGTCGCATTTAGGTCACCGGAGTCACTACTAGATCCATGCCATCGTCGTGCCCTCGCTGCTTCGGCGGATCTCTGAAACTTTCAGAGAAACGCTGCCGTGCCCCATCGGATCTTGTCCCCGCTCGCCTCGCTCGGTTCCCTGCTTCGCTTCACCTCGTCGCCTCGCTGCAGCCTTGCCTCAAGTGCTGCACGCACGCCCCGCTGCATGCCTACACGCCCCGCCGTGGCCGAGCACCTCGACCTGCAAGCCCGGCCCTGTCTCTCTGTCTTGCTCCGCTTGGTTCAGATCCAATGCACGCATCTTCAGCGAGTCGACATGCATCACCAACACCCGTAGAAGCCCCGCAACACACGCGCATCTCGCTCGCGAGCCCCGTTACCTGCTTCGACCTGTAACCACCATGATCCAGCCAAGCTCCTGCTCGTCCTCGGTTTCCAGTACCCGTAGCCTTGTATGCGCATACCCGCAGCAGCCGCCGCTTGGTTCACCTGCACTCACACCCTTTTCCGCACACCCGCTGATGCCTAGCAGCAGAGATCGGCGCCGCGTTCGCTCGCCGATGCCATGAGCTTTCTCGGCGTAGCCATGGCTGAAGCTCGCCACTTCTGTTGTTTAATCATCAAGGAATCACCTCGTAGTGCACACAACACACGCACCAGCCCAACTGGTTAGTCCTCCCCTTTCTAACCCAGGCGACCAAGGATCAAATCCCCACGGGCGTAACACTCTTTTCCATCAATTTTTGCCTTATCAGGTCAAGCTTGTTCATGTTGAATGAAGTCCAGTTTTCATCACAACCATCTTCTAGGCGGGCTGGTCAGCGCGCCAGTTTTCCTTAGAGAGGAACTGGGTTCGAGTCCTAGCAGGCCCCAATTTTTGCTCTGTTTCCTTTTATTTTTCTGCACACACCCACAGCCACTTGGGCCCGATCCCACCTCTGGGCCGCTGCACTCTAGTGCTTCTGGCCCGTGCATATTTTTCACCAGTCTATGTATTTTAGCATTTTTCCAATGCATTCTTATTTACAGAAAATGCCCCTGTTTTGAATTGTTAATAACTAAATATGCATGCATCCAAATTAAACAAACTATATATGTAAAATGCTTAGAATTTTATCTAGTTTCATAATATTTCACTTTCATCCATGTTTAAAATGTTTAACATGCTGTTTGTTTAATTTTTGCATAAATGCCATGTTAAAATGGTTTATTTCATAACTAAATAACCGTAGCTCGGTTTTAAATGTTCTTTATATATTAATGGGGTGGATAAATGCCTAGTTTAACATGGTGGACTTTATTTTCCTGTTTAACAACATTAAAATTGTGTTTGGGGCAGAACAGTACCAAATTCATATTATGCACATGGGGATTTTCCGGAATTGTTGTTTGTTGTTCTGGCCTCATTTAAACTTGCCTAGATAGGTAGTTTTCTTATGCTTCACCCCTTGCCATGTTTAACAACATTTAATATTGTTGGGTGCATAAACAAGAGAGAACTAAATAATTGATGTGGTGTTCCGTCAATATGCAACTCGTTGCATATTGAGCTCCACTTAATTTGCAGTGTTGTTTGTTGCACTTTGCCATGCCATGCCATGCCTCATTAAACCGGTCATGCGTCATACTTGTTTGTGCATCATGCCATGTTTATGCTTGTGCATTTACCATATTGTTTGTTTCTTTCCGGTGTTGCTTCTTAGTTCCGATAATGTTGCGATTGTGAGGATTCATTCGACTACTCCCGTTCGTCTTCTTCATGGACTCGTTCTTCTTCCTAGCGGGATTTCAGGCAAGATGACCATTTCCCTGGATCTCACTACTATCATTGCTATGCTAGTTGCTTCATTCTATCGCTATGTTGCACTACCTATCTCTTGCTTATCAAGCCTCCCAAATTGCCATGTCAGCCTCTAACCTTTTCACCCTTCCTAGCAAACCGTTGTTTGGCTATGTTACCGCTTTGCTCAGCCCCTCTTATAGCGTTGTTAGTTGCAGGTGAAGTTGAAGATTGCTCCATGGTGGACAGGATTATGTTGGGATATCACAATATCTCTTATATTATTAATGCATCTATATACTTGGTAAAGGATGGAAGGCTCGGCCTTATGCCTGGTGTTCTGTTCCACTCTTGCCGCCCTAGTTTCCGTCATACCGGTGTTATGTTCCCGGATTTTGCGTTCCTTACGCGGTCGGGTGATTTATGGGACCCCCTTGACGGTTCGCTTTGAATAAAACTCCTCCAACAAGGCCCAACCTTGGTTTTACCATTTGCCTCACCTAGCCCTTTTTCCCTTGGGTTTCCGGAGCCCGAGGGTCATCTTATTTTACCCCCCCCCCCCCCGGGCCAGTGCTCCTCCGAGTGTTGGTCCAAACTAGAGCATCGTGCGGGACCATTCCTTGGCAACTTGGATTACGTCGGTACCTGTACGCTTTGCTTATCCGATGTGCCCTGAGAACGAGATATGTGCAGCTCCTATCGGGATTTGTCGGCACATCGGGCAGCTTTGCTGGTCTTGTTTTACCATTGTCGAAATGTCTTGTAAACCGGGATTCCGAGACTGATCGGGTCTTCCTGGGAGAAGGAATATCCTTCGTTGATCGCGAGAGCTTATCATGGGCTAAGTTGGGACACCCCTGCAGGGTATAAACTTTCAAGAGCCGTTCCCGCGGTTATGTGGCAGATGGGAATTTGTTAATGTCCAGTTGTAGATAACTTGACTTCAGATATAATTTAAAACGCATCAACCGCGTGTGTAGCCGTGTTGGTCTCTTTTCGGCGGAGTCCGGGAAGTGAACACGGTTTTGGGTTATGTTTGACATAAGTAGGAGTTCAGGATCACCTCCTGATCATTGCTAGCTTCACGACCGTTCCTTTGCTTCTCTTCTCGCTCTCATTTGCTTATGTTAGCCACCATATATGCTTAGCCGCTGCTGCAACCTCACCACTTTACCCCTTCCTTTCCCTTTAAGCTTTGCTAGTCTTGATACCCATGGTAATGGGATTGCTGAGTCCTCGTGGCTCACAGATTACTACAACAATAGTTGCAGGTACAGGTTATGCGATGATCATGACACGAGAGCGACGTTTGCTTGTTTGGAGCTCTTCTTCTGCTTCTTCTTCGGTCAGGGGATAGGTTCCAGGTCGGCAGCCTGGGCTAGCAGGGTGGATGTCGTTTGAGTTTCTCTTTGTGTTTTCATCCGTAGACGGATGGTTCTCTTATGTAAGATGATGTTGTATTCATGTGTCATTGCATGCCTTTTGTATGTATCCCCATCTATTATGTAATGTTGATGTAATGATATCCACCTTGCAAAAGCCTTTCAATATGCGGTTCTATCCTTGGTGGGACCTCCGAGTCTCTTTAGGATAGTATCGCATATTGGGCGTGACAGTTTTGTCCGCCCGGGTCAAAATTCTTCCATGACATTCTCAATTTCTTCGACCTCCGGCCCTAGGATCTCGGTCCAAATTCCATCACCAATCTTTGCCAATTTCAAGTTTTCTATGAAGTATATCTCCAGACGGAGCAAACTATCCCTCTCTTTCCAGATTTCTTCTACATCAACCACCAGACCGAGTTCAAAGAAGGTCCCAGTATAGAACTTGGTGTAATTTCTGTCGAAAGGTGGAAGAACAGTTCTTTTCCTGAAGGCAAGCTGGAGAGTCATCCAAAGGGCTAGAACAGCAGTTGGTTTTACTGCAAAAACATTGCTCCTGAAGGTGAAAACACCTTGCCGGGTCACGCAACGATTGCTTTTTCGGGTTGGCCATCAGACTAGGAGCAAAAACGTGGCCCCTTTTTATTGTAAGTTAAGAGCTCTGATGGCTAATGGCCTCACCGGGATCAACCTGACCCGGCGTTGGATAACCTGGCCGATCCGGCCCCTCACCTTAAGGGGCGACTTAATGTGCAACTATACTGGTGAGCGGGAAGATGCACAACGCTTTAGTAAAGCCAATCTTTTTGAAGATGAAATTAACAAGGCCACAAAGAAGTTGTTGGGAGAGTCCCAAGAAAAATGCAACAAGACCGGTTGGCTCCCTTCTACCTGACCAACCCTATGCCTCAAGTGAGTGTTTTTCATACTGTCTTACTCATTCTGTCCAACTTATTTGTCATCTTAAAATTAATTTCCGGCTCATCATACATACATGCAGACTAGAAGGTTTGGAAAAGGAAGACTTGGAAGACTGTTCCTTCTCATGTTGGACAAGTGGATGAGCCGGCTGATGCTGACAAGGCGGCTACTAAATTTGAGGTAGAGCTTGACTCACTAGGACGTCTCTTTATTGATATTGTTGATGCTCCTCCTTCTCAGGATAACACTGAGACCAGTAGAGCTAGCAATGTTGAAGTAATCTCAATTTCATCAAACTCGGAAACACTTTTCCCGAAGAGAACGAGATGAGCCATCAGAAAGTACCATTTTCGCATCCAGATGCTCACTTGGATCCAACTTTTATCTTGAGGAAAACTCAAGCCAGCACATCCAAACACAAGAACCGAACGGCCCCGGGGAATTAACTACCGACTTATCTGATGAACTGGTTTCTAGCTGGCGACGAACTGAGGTGCCACATAGACCAACTTCATCTATCCCATGAGCCGGTCTTATTAGGTAGCCTCTTAATCCTTCTGATTTGAATTATCAGGAATCATCACCCTCATTTTAAGAGTCAACCACCTCACGGCTCCTGGCTCTTACGATCAAGCTTGGGTAAGTATTTGTTGCAACATAATTTTCCTTGTTATCATAACTGCTTTAGTTTGATCTTACTCTCATGTTTTCAGGGCCAAACCATTTCGAAGAAGAAAGCTGGCGGGTCATCTTCTGCGACGGCAAACCTTGAGACCCAAGATCGGGTAACGGTAACTCCAAAGATCCAAGCTGATACTAGGGGTGAGGATATCCCGGACCAAAGGGTCGAGCCGGCTACTGAAAATGAGCCAGTGCAAGTGGACGAGCCTGTGACGATGGAGGAGCCAACCAGTGTTGAAGAACAGGTCAACACAGATGTTCTGGCTAACCCGCCAAGCCCTGCATGTGCTTCTAGTCCTTTACTAGAGGGAAATGTCATAACGGAAGATGCAGAGGTGACTGAGGGAGTCCTGGATTAGGGGGTGTCCAGATGGTCGGACTATAGCCTTTGGCCCGACTCCTGGACTATGAAGATACAAGATTGAAGACTTCGTCCCGTCTCCGGATGGCACTTTCCTTGGCATGGAAGGCAAGCTTGGCGATACTGATATGTAGATCTCCTACCATTGTAACCGACTCTGTGTAACCCTAACCCTCTTTGGTGCCTATATAAACCGGAGGGTTTTAGTTCGTAGGACGGACAACAATCATACCATGGGCTAGCTTCTAGGGCTTAGCCTCTCTGATCTCGTGGTAGATCTACTCTTGTACTACCCATATCATCAATATTAATCAAGCAGGAGTAGGGTTTTACCTCCATCGGGAGGGACCGAACCTGGGTAAAAACATCGTGTCCCTTGTCTCCTGTTACCATCCGCCTAGACGCACAGTTCGGGACCCCCTACCCGAGATCCGCCGGTTTGACACCGACATTGATGCTTTCATTGAGGGTTCCTCTGTGTCGTCATCTTTAGGCACGATGGCTCCTCCGATCATCAACAACGACGCGGTGCAGGGTGAGACTTTTCTCCCCGGACAGATCTTCGTATTCGGCGACTTTGCACTGCGGGCCAATTCGCTTGGCCATCTGGAGCAGATTGAAAGCTATGCCCCTGACCATCAGGTTAGATTTGGAAGTTTGAACTATACGGCTGACGTCCGCGGAGACTTGATCTTCGACGGGTTCGAGCCACAGCCAAGCGCGCCGCACTGTCGCGATGCGCATGATCTAGCTCTGCCGCCGGACAGTGCCCTGAAGGCCGCACAAGTGTCTGCTCCGACCCTTAGCTCGGAGCCGACTGCGCCGATCGAGGACGGGTGGCTGGACACCGCCTCGGGGGCTGCTATCTCTACGGCGATTGGGCCAAACACCAACCCTGTCCTTTACGAAGCTCGTGACTCAAAGGCGACGGACTCCTCTACGGACTCCGAACCTTCCGCGCCGCTGCTAATCGCCGATCGGGCATCGATCATGGAGTTCACCGCCGTGGACATCTTTTGGCACTCGCCCTTTGGCGACATCCTGAATTCACTAAAGTCTCTCTCTTTATCAGGAGAGCCCTGGCCGAACTATGGTCAGGAAGGTTGGGATGCGGACGACGAAGAAATTCAAAGCCCACCCACCACCCACTTCGTAGCCACTGTCGATGATTTAACCGACATGGTCGACTTCGACTCTGAAGACATCGACGGTATGGATGATGATGCAGGAGACGACCAAGAACCAGCGGCTACAGGGAACTGGAAGGCCACCTCGTCATACGAAATTTACATGGTGGACATCCCAAAAGACGGGAATGGCGATGGAACAACGGAGGATGACCCCTCCAAGAAACAGCTTAAGCGCCGGCGTCAGCGGTGCCGCTCTAAATCCCGCCACAGCAAAAATGGTGATTCCGGCACGGGAGACAATAACACCCCGGACAGTGCCGAAGACAACCCCCTCCAGCAGGATTCAGTGCAAGCCAGCCCTCATGAGAGAGCGGCAGGCAGAGAGGTAGAGGACGATAATTACATGCCTCCCTCCGAAGATGAGGCCAGCCTCCACGACGACGAATTTGTCGTGCGTGAGGATCCCGTCGAACAAGAGCATTTCAAACACAGGCTTATGGCCACATCAAGCAGCCTCAAGAAAAAGTAGCAGCAGCTTAGAGCTGACCAAGATTTGCTAGCCGACAGATGGACTGAAGTACTGGCGGCCGAAGAGTACGAACTCGAACTCCCCTCCAAGAGCTACCCAAAACGCAGGCTACTACCCCGATTAGTGGAGGAAGCACCTAAACCTACACCACCAGTGCATAATACGGCCGACCGGCCACCTCGTGGCCGCGACAGAGAGGCCTCTCGGCCCTTCACTCAAGCCGCACCCCGGCGCCGCTCAAAAAATACCAAGGCGCGGGAAAATGCGCCAGACCTGCGGGATATATTGGAGGACAAGGCAAGGCAAACAAGATCGATCTACGGATTGCGTGGGCGCCCCATGATACGTGATGATAACCGTCACGCCGGATATGGCAATTCCGGCTGGGCCGAACACAGTAGACAAAGCTCATTTGAGATGCGTCGTGATATAGCCCAATACAGAGGCACCGCACACCCCCTATGCTTCACACACGAAGTGATGGATCATCAAATCCCTGAGGGTTTCAAACACGTAAACATTGAATCATACGATGGCACAACAGGTCCTGCGGTCTGGATCGAGGACTATCTCCTTCATATCCACATGGCCCGCGGTGATGATCTACACGCCATCAAATACCTCCCACTCAATCTTAAAGGACCAGCTCGGCATTGGCTTAACAGCTTGCCAGCGGAGTCAATTAGTTTTTGGGAAGACCTAGAGTCCGCATTCCATGACAACTTCTAGGGCACCTATGTGCGACCACCAGACGCCGATGACCTAAGCCACATAATTCAGCAGCCAGAGGAATCGGCCAGACAATTCTGGACACGGTTCCTAACCAAGAAAAATCAAATCGTCGACTGTCCGGATGGAGAGGCCCTTGCAGCCTTCAAACACCACATCCGCGACGAGTGGCTTTCCCAGCACCTAGGACAGGAAAAGCCGAAATCTATGGCAGCCCCCACAACACTCATGACCCGCTTTTGCGCGGGAGAGGACAGCTCGCTAGCTCGTAGTTACAATATGACCAAGAGCCCTGGTAATTCGGATACCAAGGACAGCAACGGCAGGTCGCGTTGCAACAAGCACAAGCGCCGCATTAATGGCGATAATGCTGAAGATACGGCAGTCAATGCCGGATTTAGAGGCTCTAAACCCGGTCAGCGGAAAAAGCCATTAAAAAGAAATACTCCGGGCCCGTCCAATTTGGACCGAATACTCGATCGCTCGTGCCAGATACACGGCACCCCCGAAAAACCAGCCAATCACACCAGCAGGGATTGTTGGGTGTTCAAGCAGGCAGGCAAGTTAATTGCCGAAAACAATGACAAGGGGCTGCATAGTGACGACGAGGAGGAGCCCCGACCGCCGAACAATAGAGGACAGAAAGGCTTCCCCCCACAAGTGTGGACGGTGAACATGATATACGCAACCCACATACCCAAAAGGGAGCGGAAGCGTGCACTAAGGGACGTTGTCGGCGTTCTGGGAACGGGGGTCCCCAGACTTTCCTGACTGCAGCCTGCGGCGTGGCTCAGAGAGGGGCCCAGTGCGGCCCGTCTTCATCAACACAAGCTCAAGACCCTCGCGAGGGGCCAAGCCTCACGGGGCGGACGACAAGGAGCTTCCTCAGGCACGACCTCATTAGGTTGGCTCACGAGGAGGCGGAGAGTTCAAGGCGAGGTACCTCGCGAGGTGCCCATGACGCAAGCCATGACGACCAAGGGCGCCGGTCGGGCGCCAGCCCACGCAGTGTCCTCCTTTCCTCTTTGGTGCAAAGGGAGCAAGCGCAGGCGAGAGCATCAAGCAAAGGCATCTATTTCGGTGCAACAAGACCAAGACTACCCCAACAGCAGGGAGGAAGTCATTGTGGAGCCCAAGCAGGCGTCACCACCAGAGCCTTTGACAGGCGAGGACCAACTTTAGTCAGGATAAGTGTACCCGCTGTTCCCCTTCAAAATGGCCAATTATTGGCGCCCTTCCCGCTCAATTTTTCGGAAGAGGCCCAAGGCCTTCGCCTATAAATAGGACTAGCCACCCCTAGGGTAGAGAGGCTGGACCGAGTATCTGGCATACATCTAGAATCGAGAGAGAGAAAGAGATAGGGCGACTGAACTCCTCCTAGCAGTTCATCGCACTAGCCAAGAACAGACCCTCGCGAGGCAATTCTTCCTTGTATTGTTCATCATCAGCCCAAGAGGCAATCCACCACACCACACACTGGAGTAGGGTATTACACCATAATGGTGGCCTGAACCAGTATAAACCCTGTGTCTCTTGTGTTGTTCTTTTCGTAGTTTAGATCCTAGCGATTCGGCGAGGGGCAGGTAGGTAGAGGGCGAAATCCCCGCGCGCACCCCAGTGTTCGAACCTCAAGGGTCTGCCGGAACCCGAAATCCGACATTTGGCGCGCCAGGTAGGGGTGCGCCGGGATCCACCTTCTGCCACTTCGCATCCCGCGCATCGTCATCACCATGTGCGGTGACCAGGCGGGCAACCCTGATCCCTGGGCGGCTTGGCCCGCTTGCGCAGAGCCGCTCGCCCCGGGCGACCCCGTGCCCCGGGCAGCTCGCAGTCCGCAGGGCGCTGCAGGCCGTGGGCGATGCGGACAGGCCTCGACAGCCCTCACACCGCGGCAGACGCGGACGGCAGCAAGGGCCTCCAACCACGCCGCGGCCATGACGCCGTACACCCGCCGGGAGCAGGCGAACTCAAGGGCCGCGCTCACGGTGGTCCGAGAGCTGCAGCAGTGCAGGGTGATGGAAGGCGGCCGCGACGTGCTGCTAGAGCGGGTGGCGGAGCTCCTGGGCTTCACCACCTCGGGGGCTCACCCCTTCTGCACTCAGCTCCCGTCTCAGGCCCAAGGCGGCCCGCGCGAGCGCGGGGGGCCCACACGCACCCACGGGCTCCAAGGCTAGTCCAACACGAGCGAAGCTGTCAGCACCGGGCCAGCGGCAACACTGGCTCTGCTCCCCGCCAGCGAAGAAGGACTCGTCGCGACCCACGGTCCCAGTGGGCCGCCGCGCTACCACCCCCAGGTTGGCACATCAAGCAGAGCTGCATGGCATGCGGAGCACTCTGGCGCGGCCTTCGGGGTGACGGCCCCTGAAGAGTACGTGCCCCACATGATGGACCAAGGGCACCCGCATGAGGGCAAACAAGGCTCGCTCCTCAGCCCAAGCTGGGGGGACAAGACGCCAGAAGCTGAGCTCTTCTAGGAGCCCCGGGACAGCCCCACCGGCCACGCTGGAAGCAATGATTATCGGGTACCACTAATTCCTCAAGAGCAGGCATACGCTAATCATGAGTCGCAAGAGGTGTAGGTCGCCACAGTGAGCAACTGCCCCACTCCCGTAGTCTCCTACCCCTCAGGAGGAGGGCGTCGGGGGCTGCAGGGGAGGGGCCGGGATCCGACATCACCACCGTGGCGTTCGAAGCAAGGCGTTCCCAGGAGGTAGGCCCTCCGTTGGGGAGGTGCCTCAGGGCCTGCCCCTGGCGGAGGACCCGTGGTCGTCGGGGGAACCGCTGGCGACCGCTCTACCCCATCGGCGGCGTCCTGGTTTCCGGTCGTCGTTGATGGCACTAGAGTGTGGCGCAAGGCGGGCCCCTCGTCTGTCGATATGAAGCAAGGCCAGTACCTGTGAAGAAGGCCCAGTGCCTGTGAAGCTCGCCGCCCCGTGACACTCTCACGTAATAATGAGTGGGGATGTACATGCCCCGGAGTCTCAGGGGTGCCGGCCTCAGGCCCTGGGGCTCCCTCCCACGCCCAGTGGCAGCACTTAGCTCCGCGCAGGTGAGAAGACGTCCAAGACTAGACTAGGTGCCGGACGCAGCCTTTTTCTGCTTTCATTGCTTTTCCCTTGGTTGTTGTTTTCCCCCGCTGGATTTAAGTTGGACCCGAATTTGAGATTTGCGTGTGTTTGGGCAAGGGGTGCTTAGTCTCGTTCGAGCAATCTCCCGCGTTTCGGTTACGACCTCGCCTCAGCTGCCTCACCTCGTGAGCCCCTCGCGAGCCGGGTCTGGCCCAGCTTGCGTGCAGCCCAGACTGCCGCCATCATATCCTCTCAGGAGGTTTTTCACTTCAGATCCTACGGATTTGATCAGGAGGTGTTCGAGACACCACAGCCTCCCACAAGTTACCTCAGGACCCGCACGGGACAAAGGTAAACAAGCCAGCCAGCTCGTCACCTAGCCAACCACTTGGTGTGGGCATATGGGTGATGTAGCACCCACTAGTACGCTGAACATAAGTTTTACATGAGGGGCACCCCCTCCCAAAAATGCTCTTACAACCATCAGGACAAAAGCCCGAGTTCTATTCATGCAGGGTAAGGAAACAGGAGCAATGCGCTGTCAGTCGGATAAATCCCCCAATGCATCCTCAGGAACACTGCCCGAACTGTCGCTGGCGTCGCTGGCCTCGCCATCGCCCTCTGCGTTGTCGTTGGTGACGTCAGGGCCATTCACCACGCCGCCCTCATCGGTGGCCACGATCGCGTCATCGTCATCTGAAGCGAAGGCCCTGACAAGAGCGTCCACGTTGTCTTCCACCCAGTACGCCAGGTCGTCCCGGACGACCTGGGGGACTGGGGCGATGGCGGCGTCGAAGTCGAAGTGAGGATCCATGTTCCGGAGATGGCTGAAGAAGCGGGAAAAGGCGCGCCCAAGCAGGGCCCGACTCCTCTCCTCCACCAACCTGTTGGCCCTGACCGACCGCGCCTCCAGCTGCGTCACAATGTAGGTGAAGAACTGAATGTTGCCGGCGTAGTTAATGGCGTGCGGCTCGCCCACGGCCGTCTCGCAGATGTTACCTAAGGCCGTGTTGGCTCTCTCCCGAAGCGTGGAGAGCATGGGGGCGTGCTCATGTTCCAGGAGCCGCCGCTGACGTATCCTGTCCGCATTCTGGCGCGCGACGGCCTCAGCCTCGTCCACCCGTTGGCGAAGAAGAAGCACCTCGGCATGGGAAGTAGTTGACTCCCCCTGCGCCGCCTCAAGTGCGGCCCGCAAAGCATCAACCCGCCGCGTTGCTTCCTCCAGCTTGGTCCTCAGGACGGTGGTCCTACCTTCGGCCTCGGTCCGGATCAACTCCAGCCTCTCCTCGAACTCGCGCTCGAGGTTCAGGCGCGCCGTCGCCACCCGATGTTCGACCTCCTCTGAGACACGGGTTTCCCGCGCAGCGACATCGTCCTCCGCCTGTGTCACCAAGCGCTCCCTGGTCTCCAGGCGCTCATACTCGCGTGCGCGTTCGGCGGCTTCCAGCGTCAGCGCCTCCTCACGCTTCTGGAGCTCCACTGGGTCGCCGGAAGCCACCTTCATCGACGCGAGGGCCGCCTCGCGCAGCTCCACCTGCTCCTCCAGCGAGCGGCACCGGGCCAGGAGTTCCCGTGCCCGCTCCTCCGTTGCCTCTCGCCGCCAGTCAGCTTCCCGGGCTTTTCGACGGCCCGGGAACGGACCTCCCGAGAGGCCACCAGCGACGCCTTGGCCTCCTCATCGTCGAGATCGCGCTGACGGCGCGCGAGGGCGACAGCCGCCTCCAACTTGCGCCTCTCTGCAACCAGGCGCAGGCCCTCGACCTCAAGGCGCGCCTCCTCATCAGCGAGGTCTTCACCAAGCAAGCTCACCGCATCAGCCGCCCTCCGGAGAAACCCTTGGCGAAGAGCGCGACGCTCCCGGGCGCGCTCGAGTACGTCTTCCACACCATCAGCCGCTCCAAGCGACCGCCTGGGGGCACGGATTAGCACTCCCCATCCGGGCAGGGGGCCGGGGGCTGGCGCCCTTGAGGCAACCGGGCACGCCCCGCCAGAAGCCCGACCTGGAGCTAGTCCATCTCCAAGTGAAGAGCGCAGGGAGTACCCCAGCCAATCACGGTCCACGACCAGACGAGAAGCCCACGGCAGGCTGGCTATGCCACGAGAAGGCTCGCGAAGGAAGGTCGCGGGGCGTGCAGGGCCGTGTTGCGCCTCGGGATGGTTCGTCTCTCCAACTGGCCTCACCACAAGGGCCCTGCTGATCGGAGCGATCGAAGACGGCGAAGAGGGCGGAGGCGAGGGGGATGGCTCCTCAGTCATCTCCATGAGCTTGGAAGGAAGGGCCCTGTGCACCACGTGTTGGGCCGAAGCCCGCTTACCCATTCTTGACATTGGACTATATATACTCCTCCTCCTCCCTCTTATTAGTGTTAGTATTGGTTTAGCTCATTTGAGAGATAGAGCTTTGCTCATCCATCCGGATCTACTCCACCGAGAGAGACCGCAGCCTCTACGGAGAAGATCCATCTTGGATTCAAGACTCCTCATGGGAAGACCTTCAAGACCTCCTCACGGAGAAGAACCTGCTACTTGTATCGTCCTCTGTTGATCGTGGATCGTGTATCTCTTTGTGTTTCGAGAATCTAGCACATGTGTAATTGAATCTTGTTGGTTTGAGTGATTTCTCTCATGTTTTCCCTCTTGTTCTTCATAGGATCCGCTCCAATCGTGAAAGATCGGCCCTAGGGTTTCCATCCTACATCATCTTGGTATCATGAGCCATGCTGATTACGATTTTGGAGTCCTCCCTCTTTGTTTTCGGGCCTAATTTTGTTGATTTCGTCCTAATTTCAAAAATCCCCACAAAAATAACCCCCATTTTTTTTGTGATTTGTTGGTTTTGATGAAGTTTTGTTGGATTTCATCCGTGGATTTGCTTTGCCTTGGGTGGATCTAGCTTTCCCCCATCATTTCCCCCAGTTCCATCGACAAAATCGCCTAAATTCAACCAATTTGGCCACCTACACCTCGAAAACTTGAGTTCATCCCGTGCCCGAAATCGCCCAGCCACCGGACGTCCGACAGGAACCGAACGTCTGACGAGTACCGGTCATCTGACCACCACCGGACATCCGACGTTTCCTGATGAAACTGATTTTTTTCCAGGTCAACCTCCACTTCCACTTTCGCATACGCACCCCAATACCAATTTCTGCTCCAACATTGTGATAACCCCACTTATCAAACCACCTCCGCTTTCCACAACCTCCTTTGCTTACCCGCTACGCACTCTGACAATTTTTGACACGGTTTGTTCTTTGAGAATTTGAGTTGCGGTTTCCTTTTCCTAATGTGTTTCAGCTACTTAGGGATGGTTCGACTTTGCAATCACCTTCGCTCATCTTCGTCATCAACATCGATCGCTCGACAATTTTGACATCCTCAACTATAAGCAAGGATGGTAACCTCGACGACACTTTGTGTACTCCTTGCCATTGCATTGATAACCCCGTAGCCCATTTTGCGTACCTTTCCTATCGAGACTAGCCACTTGCATATTGCCGACAGTGCTACTTGTGCACATTAGTGAGCATTGCATATACCATCATCTTGGTGTCTATATCTTGGTATTATCTCTTTTGTCACAAGGTTGTCATAGCATATATGCAATTGGTATCTTGGTTTGTGAAGTTTTGCATGGAAAAGAGCTCAAAAGAGAAAAAGCCAAGCAAGCTTTTAAGAAAAAGAGAAAGATAAGCAAAGAGATTTTAAGCAAGAACCATAGCATCATACAACATTAAGATTGTCATACTCTATCATCTTGGATCATATCATAGGAATACCATACATATCGCATACTTGGGATAGAAGTCGTTGCATTTTTTTGCTTAGTAGGTTGTGCACAAGCCTTGTATCCGCCTATTGTGCAATCGTGCTAACGTCTCTCTAGTGTTGTGCAACAAGAGCATTTTCCGTGGATTCCACATTTTGAGCCCATTTTGGTTGCATGACCCCATATATTCGTCTGTGTCTGTGTTTCCGTGTGCCACATATTGCTATTGTCTTCTTGTTGCATTTGCGAATTGGGAATCTTTTTCAACATTATTGAGTCTTACTAATAGTTGCACCAAAATTTTGTGCCACCATCCTCACCAAGATCCACCAAAGGCTTTTATTTGTGTAGGTATGAGAACCGACAAGAATTGGTACCAATTGTGCTATTTCCTTGTTACATCATTTGAGTGATCG
Organism: Triticum timopheevii; assembly: GCA_963921465.1. Taxonomy (NCBI): domain Eukaryota; kingdom Viridiplantae; phylum Streptophyta; class Magnoliopsida; order Poales; family Poaceae; genus Triticum; species Triticum timopheevii. Next base: position 369,493,233 of record OY997274.1, read on the forward strand.
TTGATCCATCTTCAACATTGGTCAAGGAACATTTGGTATAGTTCTTCTTCTCCCACTCACATATTTGTTTGGAATGATGGGTAGGTCAAGTTCGTCTACCAACCCACTCTTCATCGAGCAAGACAACGACTCGACCTCCTACGTCACCAAGAGCCACCTCCTTGGTGCACAAAGAGCTTTGCATCAAGAGCAACAAGCTTTGGGCGATTGCATCGACAACCTCGCCACCGACTTACGACAATCCAAGCAACGTACAAGAGACTACTTCGACACATCCATGGTGTAGCGACTAGACCTCAAACAGTCTGATCTCTGTGCATCAGTGTCATCCCTGGATCGGTAATGCTGAAACACACAGACAGAGATGGCCAATATCCCTCTGAGAGATACATTACCACTGGAAGCGATTCAGTTGGAGAGCGATTTGACCTATGAGGAGCAACCAGTCAAGATTCTCGAGTTTGCCATCCGAGTCACACGCAGCAAGGTTATCAAGTTTTGCAAAGTTCAGTGGAGCCACCATACCGAGGATGAAGCCACCTGGGAGCGAGAGGAAGATCTACTGAAGAACCACCCTCACCTATTTTGTAGCCAACTCGAATCTCGAGGGCGAGATTCATCTTAAGGGGGGTAGGTTTGTAACATCCCAATTTTTCAATTTGGAATGTTATACATTAGATCATCTTTGCATATCACATTTTATTGCATTTTGGCTTGATCCTAGAAATTCTACGGAACTCACGGACCCACGGAGAGAGTTGGGGATTTTGTTATTTTCATATTTGAGTTTTCTCAAATTTTGAAAAGAGGATCATTTGATTTTAATTATTTTATCTTCGAATGTTTCTGTTATAAAAATAAGAGAGAGGGAATAAAATGACTTTCCCAAAATAAAGAAATATTGTGGATTTAATAATAAAATCAAATAAGATTTATTTTGGAGTTTCATCGCTATTTTATTTGAATTAGGAAAAAATGTGCGTTTTTCAAAATTGCTTTTTTAGGCCCAAATAAATGTTCATCTTGTCCGGCTTATTTTTAGAGGACGGGGAAAATTTATTTCGGGATTTTTGGAGTCCGTTTAGTATTTCTTTTCTTTCTTTTTCTGCACATTGTAATTATTTTAAAAAAAGGAAACCGACTTCGGGTCGTAACCGAGCGGCACTCCTCGGGCCGGCTCTTATAAGCCACCACCCCCGGTGCCCCCAGCCCTCCCAGCTGTCCCGCCCGAAACCCTATCCGCTAGCCGCCGCCGCCGCCCCACGTCATCGTCGTCGCCGCCGCCCCGCGCAGCCGCCGCCAGAGCCGCCGCACCCCGCTGCCGCCTCGCCGGAGATCTCGCCGGACCCGAGGTAGCCGCCGCCGTTTTTTATAAAACCGTTCGGTTTTTTTAAAACCCTAGATCTGTTTTTTTAGATCAGTTCATCGGTTTGTCTCGGTTTAGTTATTTACCGGACGTTCGTCCGTATGTTCGTTTTAACGAACGGTTTTCGTCGTTTAGCCGCAGACAGCGAACGTTCATTCGTTAGCCTGTTCGTCCATTTTTCTTTTTCTCGGATTTTCGCGATTATTTCCGATTGCGATTTCTGATCCGATTTTCGTTCTAGTATAACTTTTCGCTCGTTTATGGGAATCAGGCGATTCAAGCGCCTAGAGTTTAGTCTCGAAACCCTCCTTCCGTTTAACCAACTCAAACAAGTTTTTGCTACTGTAAAATTTGACTTAGGTCCAGATTAGTAAACAAAGCTTGTTTCTTTCGCCGTTTGAGTTTTGTTGCTTCTTTTGATTTGCTTCTTTTTGCAAACCAGAGTTCTGAATTTGAACTTTCTGGTTAGATCTCTTATTTGAGTTTACCCGTGCATTAGATGAGTGCTTATTGTATGCTTGTTTGTTTGCGATAGAGTACCCGGAGTGCACCGCTTGCTACTACGAGTCTCTAGGTTTCATGGATCATCAGCAAGGCAAGTAACACTTTGATCATACCTCTTTACTACCCAGTTTTATTGCATTAGATCAATCCTCAAACAATTGCATGGTTAGGATTTGATTAATATGTGGGTTTTGGGAAGTAGATGAGGTAGTACCTATTGTCCTATTTATTATAAAACCTTTGGGAGTTACTTCTACGTTTGCTTATATTTCTCTACTATGCTAGTAGACGTGGATTGGGTGAGTGTATCCTTGATAGATGTGAGATTGTTAATTAATGGTTAACTTAAGGTGGCAACTTTAATACACATCTGGGTGGATTGAGGCACCTGGGGAACCCAGTGTTGCCTGTATTTTTGGAAATCCCGGGGTACCGTGTGATTCACCTATGGACCGCCACCCAGGCTCAAAGGGATCATGAGATTATCCATGCTAGAACTTCCGTTCGCAGCCGCAAGCTACTATGGACTCTAGCATAGTTGAGTATGCTCTGTGACCTCTTTCAGTGGTAGACTAGCAGATGTAGGGGATGTAGGTTGGTACTGTCTACCCAGAGTAAAGAGTTAATGCTTCTGAAAGACTGTGTCTCGGTCATCCATTTCTCAAACACCATGTAGTGCGAGAAATCCAACGGAGGAGATCGAGTCTTGCGGGGAAAAGTGCGCAAACCTCTGCAGAGTGTATAAACTAATCATGGTTAGTCGTGTCCCCAGTTATGGACGTTTTGTGTATCTAGTACTTGGATTATCATGTGAATCTCATCATGTTACTTAATTTAATTTGATTGGGTTAATGATGATGCATAATTGGGATTGAGTTGGAGGAACCTTCTCAATGTTTAACAACCACCACGATAGTTAAATAAAATTTATTCCTTTGTTGTAGGGAAAATTGGCTTTATGCAAAACTGTAACCATAGAGCTTTCCACCAGCCATATATGCATGTAGTGATAGCATTATTCTATTCATTACTCTATATGTGTTACATTGCCAGCATATTCCATGTGCTGACCCGTTTTCGGGCTGCAACGTTCATGTTGTAGACTTTTCAAACGAATAGTAAGGTGCCTTAGGTCGTGATCTTTCACTCAGTGATACCGTTGGAGTTGATGGACTCACTTTATCTTCCAAGCCTTCTGTTGTTATCGTTATTAGATGGCCTTAAGCCATATTTATTGTAATAAGTTCTCATTTGAGACATTCGATGTAATAAGTGTGTGATTGATACTCTGTTATAAGTCCTTCAAGTACTGTGCGTGTCAGCATTACCGATCCAGGGATGACACTGATGCACAGAGATCAGACTATTTGAGGTCTAGTCGCTACACATGGCCTCTCTCAAGGAGGATATTCGAACCATGATGACCAACCGCTCTTCCACCTCGTCGTCCTAGTTAAGACAGAGCCGCTCGAGTCGACACTCCAACGACACCATCTCTGGCTCAAGTACACCGACTTCAAACATTCTTCGACGAGCCGCGCACCAAGATCGCCAAGCAAACCGCAATCCCCTTCACGGCAATGCTCCATAACAGAAACTTGAAGAGCAAGAATATCTACATCGTCAAAATCAAGCTACATTCACGCAAGCACAAAATAGGCAACGTCAATGCCAAAAAGAGGAAGCACAAGAAGAACGATGCCAACAAGAGCTAATGCAAGAATGGCAATGCCAACATAAAGATGAGCAAGATGCCATCGTACTACGTTAACAACAACAACGACGTGAAGCTCAAGCACTTGAGGCGCTACATACCCTACTCATACGAATCGCCGTTGCCAACTGTAACCACCAAACACCTCCAGAAGAAGAAGCACTTCGCGATGAAGTTCAAGAAAGAAGATATCAAGCACGAGTGCATCGTCAAGGTTCATGATCTCCTCCACAAGATATACAGGAACAACAAGCTCCTCTAGAACCACAAGCTCGACAAGAAGCACAAGTTCACCAAGAGTGCAATTAGAGGGCAACAATCCTCCATGTCAAAGGCGTCATCACCCTCGATCCCAACACAATGAAGAACAATGCTATGGCAAGATGAAGTTCACCATGCCCAAGTTCACCGGAAGCAATGATCCCGAAGACTACCTTTCAAGGGCATTGAAAGTCGATAAGATCTTTCGTTCGCACAATTATGAGGAAGAGAAGAAGATCAGCATGGCATCCCTTGAATTCCAAGACTATGTCCTCATTTGGTGGGAGAAAGTCCTTGAGCGCCGAGAGGCAAGAGGTGAACCACCCATCACAACATGGGATCAAATGAAGGATGTCATGAGAGCGCGCTATGTGGCAACGTACTATAATCACGACCTATTCAAGCGACTACAACTCGTCAACCAAGGAACAAAGAGCATTGAAGAGTACTAAAAGGAAACGGAGATTACCATGATACGAGGTAATGTCACGGAAGATGATGAGCAAACTATGGCACGTTTATTGAATGGACTCAATCATCCTATCAAGAAGATCACCGACTTCTAACCTTACTCCAACCTCATCAAGCTAGTACACCAAGCTACAAAGGTGGAACGTCAAGTGCAAGATGACTTCAAGTATGCCAAGTTTGTTTCCAAGACCTACGACGACAAAAGCTTCGCCAAGGAATTGCGACAAGTCAAGTTACAAGAAGACTTCGACAACATAAATTCCTCCTCCTACTACAAGCAACTTCAAGCCAAGATCTTCATCATCATCTACTCAAACCGATGAGACCATCAAGACAAGTTCAATGAAGTGCTTCACATGCAGCAGCCGAGGCCACATGTCCTTTGAGTGTACCAACAAGCGCAACATGATCCTCAATGATGACAGAACCTATGACTCCATGAGTGAAGAGGAAAGGGAAGCCCTTGAGAAAGTGGCCATGCACCAGCAAGTGAATGATGATGAAGATGATCAAGTCTTTTGGGAGAAAGATTCGAGCCCCGCTCTTGTTGTCTCCAAGGTCTTGACTCTTCAACATCAACAAGATGAAGACCAAAGATGCCATATCTTCCACACAAAGGTGGGCATCAATGGAAGGTTCGTGAAGGTCATGATCGTTGGAGGGAGTTGCCATAACTTGGCACATGAAGAACTATGTTCCAAGCTCCAATTGGTCAAGATGAAGCATCCCCACCCCTACAAGGTCCAATGGCTTACCGACTTCGGCACTATCCTAGTGGAACATATGGTGCAAGTTTCCTTCAAGATCGGAGCATACGAAGATACTTTGGACTGTGATGTCATTCTGATGTCCGTTTGCCACCTCCTTCTTGGACGACCATGGCAATTTGTCCGAGGAGTCATCCACAACGGGCGTACCAATCACTATAGCTACAAGATGAAAGGAAAGGAGTATGTGCTACGACCTATGTCTCCAAATAGAGTGATCTCCGACAAGCAAGCCACCCATGGTGGAGAGAATAGTGAGAGAGTGAACTACCCAAAGGGGAGTGAGAGCCACAAGCCCAAAATGAGTGCCTACATGATGAGCGACAAGAAAAACTTAGTGCTATTTGCCACCAAAAGTGAGATGAGAGAAGTGTGTGAGAACCCATCAAGTGTTATGCACTATGTCCTCTTGTGCAAGGACGAGACACCAAAAACTAACACCTCTCACAATCTACCTTTAGTGTTATCTTCTTTATTGCAGGAATTCCAAGACATGTTCCCCGACGAGCTACCTCCAGGTCGACCTCCTCTTCGAGACATCGAACACTCCATTGACCTCATCACTGGAGCACCTCTTCCTAACAAGGCTCCCTACCGCATCAACCCCGAGGAAACCAAGGAGATCCAACGGCAAGTACAACAACTCATCGACAACGGCCGTGTATGAGAAAGCTTGAGCCCTTGTGCCGTCCCGGTAATCCTTGTTCCCAAGAAAGATGGTACTTATCACATGTGTTCAGATTGCCGCCTATCAATGCTATCACCGTTAGATACCATTACCCCATTCTACACCTTGACGATAAGCTAGATGAGCTTAGCGGATCCACCATTTTCTCTAAGGTTGATCTTAAGAGTGGCTATTACCAAATTTGCATTTAAGAGGGTGAAGAATGGAAAACCGCTTTCAAAACCAAGTTTGGCTTGTAAGAATGGTTGGTCATGCCTATGGGCTAATCCAAAGCACCCGGCACCTTTATGCGTGTGATGCATTTTGTTCTCCGCCCGTACATTGGCGTATTTTTTGTGGTCTATTTTGAAGACATTCTTCTCTTTAGCAAATCCCTCAAAGATCATGTCACCCATCTTAGAAACATTTTGCAAACCCTTAGGAAAGAGCGCCTTTATGCTAATATGGACAAATGCCTTTTCGGTGTCGATAAGCTTGTTTTCCTGGGTGTTGTAGTATCTTCTAAGGGTGTGCATGTAGATGAATATAAGATCAATGCTATTAAAACTTGGCCCCAACCAACAAACTTGCAACAAGTGCGAAGTTTTCTTGGTTTAGCCTGTTTCTATCGTAGATTTTTGAAGGATTTTAGCACCATCTCTTTACCTTTACATGCTTTAAGTAAGAAGAATGCACCTTTTGTTTGGGGACCTTTCGAAGGTACCACATTCAATGAGCTTAAAAATTTGCTTACACATGCTCCTTTGGTTGCTTTACCATCTTTGATAAACCTTTCGAGGTCCATTGTGATGCTAGCGGTTACGACATAGGAGGTGCGTTGATGAAAGAGGAGCACCCCATAGCTTATTTTAGTGAGAAACTTTCGGGAGCGCAACTCAATTACCCCATATATGAGGAAGAGTTATATGCTTTAGTTATAGTCTTGCATGTTTGGGATCGTTATCTCCGCCCTCATGAGTTCATTCTTCACACGGATCATGAAACACTTAAATACCTTATCGGTCAAACTAAGTTGAACAAGCATCATACTAAGTGGAGTTCATTGAGTCATTTCCTTATGTCATCAAGTACATCAAAGGCAAATAGAATGTTGTGGCGGATGCACTTTCCCGAAGATGCATGCCTGTTACCCAACTTGAATTCAATGTCATTGGTTTTGAGCACGTAAAAGACTTGTATGCACATGATCCTACTTTTGCAATTCCTTATGCCAAATGTTTGATGCATACATCTTAGGAATGATACTACCTCAAAGATGATTATCTTATGAGAGCTAACAAACTATGTGTCCCAGAGTCTCTCTTTGTTTGCTACTTTTGCAAGAGGCTCATGGAGGTGGACTAATGGGACACTTCAGACGCGACAAGACATTCGACACACTCTCCAATAACTACTTTTGGCCCAAGATGTTCCGCGATGTCTAACGCTTCACCAACTGATGCTCGACATGTCGCAAAGCTAAGTCTAAAGCTCAATCCCATGGTCTCTATATGCCACTTCCTATTCCATATCACCCATGGGAAGATATCGGTATGGACTTTGTGCTTGGTTTGCCTAGGACTCAGAATGGCAAAGATTACGTGTATGTTGTTGTGGACCGATTCTCTAAAATGGATCATTTCATCCCATTCAACAAGATAGACGATGCTTCACATGTTGCAAATCTTTTTTGTAGGGAAATCTTGCGAGTACATGGAGTGCCAAAGACTATTGTCTTGGACTGCAACGTCAAGTTCTTGAGCTACTTTTGGAAGACCTTATGTGCCAAGCTCAGAATCAAGCTCTTGTTCTTGTCGGCATACCATCCTCAAACCGACGGCCAAACTGAGGTCACGAACCGGACACTCTCCACCCTACTACGCGTGTTTATCAAGAAGAACATCAAGGAGTGGGAGGAGTGTCTACCCATCGCTGAGTACGCCTACAACCGTGCAAGACATTCAACTATCGGAAAGTCCCCCTTTGAGATTGTCGACAGTTTTAACCTGTTGTCACCATTGGACATTCTCCCTCTACCACTACAAGAGCGCACCAACATGGACGCGAGTGCACGAGTGAGCTACCTCAAGAAGATGCATCACTACAAAAAAAAAGACACATCCGTGACATTTTGGGCCGAATGATTTTTTTCTGTCATACTTATGACACTTCTATGACGATAATTATGACAAAACCCGGTATCATCATAGATGTGGTGGGCTCCTACTTTTATGAAAAAAATCATGACAGAAAATGGGCTTTTCTTCTAGGGAAGGCCGGAGACGCACCTGCATGACATTCTTTTGGCTGTCAATGATGGAAAAAATCATGGTAGAAGCGAGGGTCAGGAAAATTTCGGGGAGTACCCGGTTACGGCAGGTGGTCAGGGCCGAGCGATGCACGGAGGTTTCCGCGTTTCTCTTGTGTATGCGCATATGTGCGAGGTGTTGGCTAAGTGAACCCAAGCGGTCAATCCCTTAGCTGTTAACTGAACCTGAGCGATTCATCCGCTGCTGACGGAACCCGACCGATTCCTTCGCCGCTGCTGCTAACTAAACCCAAGCGATCGATCACTGCTGCTGCTTACTGAAGCCGATCGAGCCCCCGTGCGAGACATAGCCAACCGGTATTAAGTTGCCTCTCGATGAACAGTGATCATTGCTACAGTGCACGCGGTACGTAGAATGAGTCAAGACGTGGTAAGTCAAGCCGGTTGGTTGGCTATGGATGAATAGTTCCCGGTGGGGTTTGGATGAACAGCACCCCGTGGTAGTAGACTGTTGCTGTTGCTTGAACAGGACCCTAAGGAGGCCGCCGCACCCCAGCCGGTTGGGGGTGGATGAACAGGACCCCGTGGAGGCTCTATGAACAGCAGCCGGTGGAGGCTGGATGAACACTAGTCGTGGATAAACAGTAGCCCATGGAGGCTGGAGGAGGTCGATGGTGGACGAGCAGTAGCCCGTGGAGGCTGGAAGAGGTCGACGGCGGATGAACAGTAGCCCGTGGAGGCTGCAGCGAGGCAGTAGACGGTGGATGAATAGGACCCTGTTTTGACCGTAGGCGCTCCAACACAAGTCCATTTCCTCTGTATTGCGGTACGCCACACCCCTCCCGATCAACAGGACTGTGTTTCGACCATAGGCACTCGAACAGAAGTCTGTTTCCTCCGTTTTGCAGTACACCAGACCCTTCCTGATGAATAGGACCCAGTATCGACTGTACGCGGTCGAACAGAAGGCTCGTTTCCTCCGTTCTACGGTATGCCAGACCTCGTTTCGGCTGTTCCGTCCAAGAAGGTTGGCTCCCGATGAACATGGCGTATTTCGACCCAGTCGGTTGCCTCCCGGTGAACATGACACTGTTTCCTCCGTCCGACCGAGCCAGTTGGCTGCCGATAAACAAGATGATGTCATCGTACGCCTTTGATACCACGTCTGTATGTACGTACGTAACCGTATTTACTTTATTGCAGTGTGGTTGTACATATGTGTACACATTATAGACGGGACTGCATGACATGCTACGTCTGCACGTGCTGCTCCTTACTTGGCCACAGGTCATCGATGTAGAGAGACAGATCGACCAGTATGTAGGTACACGTTTGCGACCATACAGACAACGCTATGTACTCTTCGACCGGGTGGGTCCTAGCTGTTCCTTGCGTGCGAAGATATAGATGGTGCGTCCTAGCTGTCATGGGGTAATCTTGTTTTTGTAGTATGGACACACTTCCTTGCGTGCGAAGATGTAGTTGGTGGGTCCCAGCTGTCAGGGGGGAAACATTTTTTTCGTGAAATACGATGGCCCGTCTGGTGGATCCCACCTGTCAGGTGGAGGAATCATTATTTTTGCGCGTAATAAGGAGGCACTTCCTTGCTGCGGCCATGGACCCAGCTGTCAGCCTCTCCATGTACGATACTCTTTTGATGGAAGTCGTTCCTTGACCACATCGGCCACGCCGTGCCGAGAGCACCAAGGCGGTGGACGACGGCGAGGCCTAGGAAGGGCACGATGCGGAGCTGGGGAAGAAGCGGTAGTGGATGCCTGCGTCGAGAGGAGTACGAGGGTTGACTGGTTCGGTTATGGTGTGAGCCTGCCATCGCCGCAGAATAACAGGGGTTGTGGCTGACTAGAGGGATGGCCTATCCAGCAGTTGGAGTAGGTGGGGGCGGTGACGCCTGCTCAGCAACATAGCCGGCCACGAGAGGCAGGAGCAGGCGGCCCGGCCCCAATGGTTTGGGTGGCTGGAGAAAGAAGACAAGAGGTTGAAGAAGCACAACAGCCGTTGGATCACCATCGTACGACCACTGCAGCTCGAATCATTTATATTGTCTAAGATGACAAAGCCCTGCGTCTGCGTCAACTTAGTAGGCCCACAAGTCAGCCTCCAAATATGATGGGTCCCATTTTTTTGTCCGTAATAAGGAGGCACTTGCGTGCGAAGAGATATAGTTGGTGGGTCCGAGCTGTCAGCGGCGGGAATGTTTTTTTCGCGAAATACAGAGGCCCTTCTGGTGGGTCCCTACTGTCAGGTGGAGGAATCATTTTTTGTGTGTAATAAGGAGGCACTTCCTTGCTGCGGCCCTGGACCCAGCAGTCAGCCTCTCCACGTACAGCCCTCTTCCGATGGAAGTCATTCCTTAGCCAAGTTGAGCATGCCGCGTCGAGAGCACCTAGGTGGGGACGACGGCGAGGCCTAGGAAGGGAATGACTAGGAGCCGGGGAAGACTCGGCAGTTGTTTCCCACGCGGAGGGGAGTACGAGGGTTTACTACTTCCGCTGCAGTGTGAGGCTGCCATCGCCAAATAATAACAAGAGGTCTGGGTGAGTAGAGGGATGGTTAGGCCAGCGATGGGAGTATGGTGGGGCGATGAGGCCTGCGCGGCAGCATAGCTGGCTGTGGGAGGAGGGAGCAGGCAGTCCCGCCGGTGCATGTTTGTGTGGCTGGAGCAAGAGGAGCAGAGATTGAAGAAGTATGATAGTTGTTGGATGGACAACCAACAGTCACTGCTCTCGCGCGTTGCCTAAGTTGGCACGACGTTGCGTGCACGTCAACCTTTTTTAGGAAAGCGTATGAATCAACCTATAGTGGGCGCACAAGTCAGCCTCAAATCTGTGGAAAACACCATACAACCCATCTGCCATTATTTCTAGTAATTTACAGCCCCATTTGCTAATTCTTAAGGATTTTTTGGAGCCCATATACTTTTTGTTAGCATTACCCATATTGTTGCCATGATTAAAACATTATACAATTTTTTGCATATTTTGGTGCGGTCCGAACTGTTTTTTGTCCCGAAATTTCGAGTCACATTCAAACTAATTTGAAAAATAAATTCATATCAATATAAAATCCAAATAATTGTCCACGCATAAAAACCAATGGAATTTAAATTCTCTAAATGAAAAAAATTGAAACTAATTGCTGGTTTGATGTGTTTTAAAAATGTACATCCCATTTCTCATTAATGATAGCCCATTTTCTCGTCTTGAAAGATTTGTAGCCCGGCAGGGCTGACAAAGCAAGTAAGCCTCGGTTGGGTACTCTGCAAAAGAACAAAAAAACTAGGCTAGCCATTTTTAGAAAGAAAAAAACTACTGGGCTGCTCTTGTGGTAAACATAAAAGAAAAGGTTGGCTAGACAGGCCAGAGTGCCCTGCACAACCCAATTGACACCCTTCTTCCCTCTCAAAAACAAAGATAACTGGACAATCTACTTCCCAACTGGGCAAGCTACTGGGTCCCTCGTGTCAGCCGCTCGTTGTGCAATTCTCTCGTTTATTGACTACGTTGACAATGGCATGGGACCGAGATGTCAGAAATCCATTAGGAGGAACCATTTTTTTGGCTCGAAATAAGGAGGCACTTGCTTGCGTACTGCCATGACCCTAGTGGGTCCCTCCTGTCATCCTCTCCACGTACAATCATCTCCTAATTGTGTACGCGTCAACCTAGTAGGCCCAGAAGTCAGCCTCTAAACTCGTGGCGGACAAATACAACCCATTTAAAAAAAATAACAGCCCATTCCATGTGTTCACACGGAAATTTCAACATTCAGAGAAAAGTAACAAGTATGATTAGATATAGAGTACTGAACATCCACGTTGACAACAACCATAGCCAAGTTAACTATCTACTCCCACTAATACTCTAGTGTACAAGTGCTGACTTACTCCTAGCTAACTAGACGATGCCGGCCGCCATCTGTGATACACTCTAAATGCCGGCACCGACGCCCTCCTCCTTGCCTAGGACTTGCTGGAGGTGTAATAGGGCATGTTGCGTGCGCGTGTTGGCCCTTTCCACGCCGCGTGGTCCACTTAAGTTTTAGATTCTAAGCGGGAAACCAACTTGACGAGCTGGTAGTAAAATTCAGCATCGCGCACGCGTGCGTGCCCGACAGCCTCTAGGGCTATTTGCCAGGAGCCGGCCTCCATGTAGTCGGCCTAGTCGCGGACGCTCTGCTCGTGATTCAAAGCGCCGGTGCGCTACTGCTCCATGCCCCGCTGGTGGCGCAAATCAGCGATATGCTGCTCCTCCAGGTGGTCGCGCTCCAACAAGTCCTCGTACTCCGCATTACCATCTAAAGACTGATAGAATGCCTCCTCCCTCAGTCTTCCTTCCGATGAATCACCGAACACTAGCTCTGGCGGTGAGCGCCTCTGGTGTCGCCTATTGCGGACGGTCGGGGGCATGACGGACGTGGCGAGAGCGAGGGCAAGTGGCAGTGACGTCGAGCCGGACGGGGTTATGAGGGGAGCCGATAGGTAGAGTTGGGTGATGGTGCTACCGGAGAGTGCCGGGAACCATTAATTATAGGCAGATGATAGGTGAAGCAGCGTGTCTCGGGAAACACGACGGTCATCGGCATTCAATGCATAAGCAGGCATGGCTTAGCGCGCCAGCTTACTGTGGAAAACAGGAAAAACTGATGTGATGTCCCGTCCCATCAGTGTTGCATCCCGCCAGTGCTGGGTCACACATCGTTATGATGGTCAAACGAGTGCACTCGAATCATCCAGATGAGGTAATCCCTTCTTGTGAAAAATTATTCCACCACTCATCATCTACCTTGGTTGGTGAGATTTTTGAATTGAGCCCTGCAAACTGGAAAGACGTAGTATGTGCGTGATCTGCTATTTATTCATGTAGGATCGAGTAGGTCGGATAGTGTACGTGTAGGATCGAGTAGGTCGGATAGTGTATGTGTAGGATCGCATTAGCTGATGAACGTTCGCTGGGTGATAAGGCATTTGCGTACGTTTTTGCTGGCAGTTTCTTCAGATTCGCATGGCATTTTCTTCAAAATAGCTTGTCAGTTTCTTTAGAGGTAGGTATTTTTATTCAAAAAACTGCCACCTTTGGATCTTGCATCGCAACTAAAACTGCTAGGAGCGTATTACTAGGGTAGCTAGTGATCTATAAGTAACTTGTAAACACTGAGCGAACAGAAATAAGGAACAGCTAGTAACTTGTAAACACTGAGAACGTAGAAATCATGATCATGTTGTGCACAGTAGTAAGAGCCGATCCATTCGAAATGTTCACACGAGACTCACGGGCCTGCATTGTAATATGTTCACATTAATAGCCCAAATTCACAACCAACTAGTAACATGTTAATGCATCTTAATGATTCATAGATCATATACAAATATGTAGCTCCAAATGCAAAGATCTAGAAAAAACATCTATTCTTCCTACAAACATGGATGCTTCTCTGGGCCAACATACATTACCGAGTGAAAGAAAAATTTGTTTGTGAAGTCTACAATTCCTCTTGCAAATGTAAGTTGTTTTACCAATTGCTAGAACCATGAGAATGAACCACACATGACAGACGAACACCCACTGCGATATGATTTGGTCTTCTCTCGATCACACATCAAGACTATTTTTGGAGTACAAACTTTAACTTGGGCAAAATGATGCCCATTTTATAATCAGACCAAAGCAATGAAGCACCTAGTGTTGGCCAATAAATACTACAGTACTACTTTTGTGCAGTCCATGAAGTGACTATCCAATCTTTCTGTGTCCATTTTCAAATGGCACTACATGCAGTGACTATACTATTCTTTTGTGCAGTTCCACCAAAATTGCGGTCACTTTGTTTGTTTGCCAAATAGAAATGGGCAGACATCTGGCTGCACAAATATCAACCAGCTAGTAAACATATACCCCACCTTGTATTTAAATTTAAGCACGCCTTTTCCGCTTAGCATCTATCATGTTTTGCACTAGACAATTTGATATTGTCATGTTTTGCCCCAAAAAAATTCGTATTGAATTAATTTCCTGGTACACAGAAGAAATATAGTGCCTATTCCTCATCTGACCAAAGATATCCATGTTCGCAGTGATGGAAGAGGTGAAATCGATACAACCGAAATTGAGCATCCAATCATTGAATCATGTCCTGCACCTCCAATGTAGGTCCACCCTGCCAATAAATTCACATGCAAACCACTAATATTACTATCTAATGACCATACAAAAAGAGTAACAAGATAGTACCAAACCATGTACCTTCGTAATGAACAACTCATAGTTTCACCAATTGGATATAAAGGTTTTGAAGAAATGCTGAACCATTCGGACTTTTTGTGCAGTTCCACTAAAATTGAGCATCCCTGTTTGCATAGATATTGAAAGTGTGATTACTATAAATGTGGCAATAGTTGAAGCATAGACTCACAAATACAAGCATTCCAATTTCTTAATGGGAAAAGGTAGCAAGACTGTTTCTAACCACCTGTTTGAAGGAATAAATAAGGCAACAACAACTGATGTCCGGAAGGCATACACATTTTTTTCTTAAAAATTGAACCATTCCTGACCTTTCCTCTTCTTTTATGCATATTTTGTGCAGTTCAACTAAAATAAAATGCCATCACCACCTTGACAATTCAGTGACACTATATAAAAAGAAATGACTTAACATTACATCATGATGTCAGGTATGTAATCGACAGGCATTAAAGACAAACATACAGACCTCCACCGATAGCATAATGAACATTAATTTTAACAAATGTGTGACTAGCTTTACCAGGATAATTTGAGTGAACTCTACACCCTTTGTTTCTTAATATAAGACGTTTTCACAGTTCAATTTCAAGTACCCAAATGTCTAGTATTTAGAAAAACAGGTAGTAGTTTTCTTAAGCACATATCTGGGAAAGCTTGCCACACTTTTTATATGTCCATACGCTAATGCAACACCATTCAAATAGTACAAATATACACTAATCAAGTGGCTAGTGTAATAGTAGAGTAGTTTTTTTATTACGGGGTACAATACAATGGTTTTACCGAACAGATTTCCATAAGCTAGCACCGGAAGATTTCTATATGCATTAACAATACAAAATGTAAAGGTAACAAGTTTCAGCATTGGTATACTAGATGTGCAACAACATTAAACCAAATACAAAAGTGTGAAGGTAACTAGCATTATTAACTAATGACAGTATAAAAATGCAAACCATGTACCTTCAAGGTAAATATCATTTCAAAATCGAGGGGACTTGAAAAATTGCTATCCCAATCTTGATAATCGATCAAACATAAAACTTGATCGAATGGATCAAGAGAACAGCCGGAGGAGGAGGTGCCCACTCTTGACCTTTCCTCTTCTCTCCGTAATTTTTTGTGCAGTTTAACCAAAATAAAATGACATCAACGCCTTGCCATTTTGGTGTCACTGTACAAAAAAATTGACTTATCTCATGAAAGTGAGGTATGTAATCTACAAGCATTAACAGTACAAAAATCTGAAGGTAGTAACAAGTTTCATCGTTGGTATACTGGTTGTGCAACAACATTAGAATGCCTTAGCTGAAAAATCTTTAATACATCCACAATCAACAGCTAACCCTGAAATAATCCAGTGACATTAAATGACATTTTTTAAATTTATCGGCGGCATTGGACTGAGTGAGGCATTAGTTAAATGTGGCATCACTTTAGCAGTAACATTGCTTGACTTTACCGTTGGCATTATACTAACAGCAAAAAAGTGGCAATAAGAGCATGGGAGGCCCATTCGTATAGTGGGCACAGCAATACGATGTACCTCCACGAACGCATAGAGTGGTGCCCAAAGCAACAAATATCCAGGCAGCATATGTGGATTATGTCCCATTCTTGTTCTCTTTAGCCACCTTTTTCCTATGTGAGGACAACAAACCGATCGACCTGGTCATTCTCTATTGTGCTGTCATGCCTTTCTACCCTTTTTCACCCGTTTTCAACCAAGAGACACGAGACTCGTTCCTTAGCCACTGATTTTCCCCTTTTCGACCTAGATGCGGGTTCGGTGCCTAGTCTCTTCGATGGTATTTTCTCCCTTCGTTTCTTCATTCAACCCAGACATGGATTAGTCTGCATGAAGCAGGGTTTCCTTTAATAGTGCAAATGAAGGTTTTCGTCTGCGTGACCAGCAGAGCAGAGGATAGCAAATTGAAAGAAGGTGGAGTGGAGAAAGATCCACATGCGGCGATGTGGCAAATGGGGCAATAGAATAAGGGTATTGTTCGAAAAGAGGTAGCATACCTGAGGGTCGACTGGAAGTGGCTTCGCTCATGGTCGTTTTCCTTCGCATACACTACGGCAGCGAGCTTGGGGACGGAGGCCATCCCGCACGGGCGCTAGGTCAGAGAGGAAGGCCTTGTCGTCAGTGCATGACCTCACTCGCCGATGACGAGTGCGTTGGCACTGCACATCCTTTTCTTCATCGGCGGATCTGTGACCACCGGTGAGGTGGGAGAGAGAGGTCGTCTTTTCTAGATCTGGAGAAAGGGTGATAGTGTGAGAAGCAAGTGGGCAGCCCTTAGCAAGCAAGCACTAAAGCTCCAGCCTATATATCTTTTTTGATACTAGTACTGGAGGTGGACTAGTGGTAGAGTAGTTTATATTTTCTTTGCATAGAGTACAAGTTAGTCGTGATTCAAAACTGAACGACACGCCATTAAAAAATAGAGTCGAGAAATAATGCGGCCCTTTGGGCCAATGCGGCCAGATCGGATTTTGCACGAGAACTGACACACCATGTTTCGTTGACATGTGGTCCCGTTCCAACATGTCAGTGAGACGACAACGAGTCCTTTTGTACAATTTCCGAACGGACGTCTATGTAGGCTGTGGTGCCTCTTCGTGTGCCGTGGCAACCGTCCACCACCTATTCGCCTTTCCCTCTCGATTTAGAACTGTTGTAGCATGCTCTTCCTCCCTCCTCAATTTGCCTTCACCCTTCCTCCTGCCATTGTTCGATCGTCTTCTCCATGGAGGGAACAAGCCGGAAACTACCCCGTTATTCTTGCCACAATCTAAAAGATGATGTGGTGGAGGAACTCATTGATTGGTGCGATGTCATCACCTCGGCTTGCATGGCAGGTTCGTTCAAGACCATTCTCGACTCAACTAATTACATCATTACAAACAGCCCAAGGGTCTAGGAGCGGTTTGTTCTCCCTATCTTCTTTGCTATGAGCCTATTCGCATGGGTGCGGATGACGGAAGCCTCGCCTTGTGCAAGTTGATGCTGCTTGATAATGATTCATGTGATGTTCAGATGCCATCGCTTAAAGGCCTGGGCTGGCGCAAATGGAGACTGGGTTAATTATATTGGGTACAACTACAAGTGGGAACTTGTGAATGTGTACACTCATCAGCAGATTCCACTTCCACAAATCTCAGAGTGCCCTGAGGTTGAGCACACAGATGATCTATGTACGTTCAAATATGATCATGGTGACTGTCATCTATGGGAGATCACACTTTGTCAAGTTCCCAACCACTCTTGGGATTACACGAACTATGAAGTTGTTGCTATCTTCGATAAGCTTGTTGCCGTCATTACGACTTCCACCGCTCGTACATGGATATTTCTCAAAAATCAATTTCTGTACACGGATGAGTACTGTGATGCAATTGCATACGAGCATCTTGTGTTTGCTGCCATGATAACCCACAAGTATAGGGGATCACAACAGTTTTCGAGGGTAGAGTATTCAACCCAAATTTATAGATTCGACACAAGGGGAGTCAAAGAATATTCTCAAGTATTAGCAGTTGAGATGTCAATTCAACCACACCTGGATAACTTAATATCTGCAGCAAAGCATTAAGTAGCAAAGTAGTATGGAACTAACGGTAACAATGGCAAAAGTAATAGTGGCAGTTTTGTAGTAATTGTAACAGTGGCAACGGAAAAGTAACTAAGCAAAGATCAATATGTGAAAAGCTCGTAGGCATTGGATAAGTGATGGATAACTATGTCGAATGCGATTCCTCATGCAATAGTTATAACATAAGGTGACACAGAACTAGCTCCAGTTCATCAATAAAATGTAGGCATGTATTCCGAATATAGTCATACGTGCTTATGGAAAAGAACTTGCATGGCATCTTTTGTCCTACCCTCCCATGGTAGCGGGGTCCTATTGGAAACTAAGGGATATTAAGGCCTCCTTTTAATAGTGTACCAGACCAAAGCATTAACACTTAGTGAATACATGAACTCCTCAAACTACGGTCATCACCGGTAAGTATCCCGATTATTGTCACTTCGGGGTTAACGGATCATAACACATAATAGGTGACTATAGACTTGCAAGTTAGGATCAAGAAGTCACATATATTCAGGAAATCATAATAGGTTCAGATCTGAAATCATGGCACTCGGGCCCTAGTGACAAGCATTAAGCATAGCAAAGTCATAGCAACATCAATCTTAGAACATAGTCGATACTAGGGATCAAAACCTAACAAAACTAACTCGATTACATGGTAAATCTCATCTAACCCATCACCGTCCATCAAGCCTACAATGGAATTACTCACGCACGGTGGTGAGCATCATGAAATTGGTGATGGAGGATGATTGATGATGATGACGGCGACTGATCCCCCTCTCCGGAGCCCTAAATAGACTCCAGATCATCCCTCCCGAGAAAGTTTAGGGCTTGGCGGTGGCTCCATATCATAAAATGCAATGAATCCTTCTCTCTGATTTTTTATCTCCCCGAACCCAAATATATGGAGTTCGAGTTGATGTCGGTGGAACACCAGGGGGGCCCACGAGGCAGAGGGGCGTGCCCCCCACCCTCGTGGACAGGGTGTGGGACCCCTGGTCTTGATTCTTTCACCAATATTTTTTATTAATTCCAAAAATAACTTCCGTGGAGTTTCAGGTCATTCCCACAAGTTTTATTTCTGCACAAAAATAACACCATGGCAGTTCTGCTGAAAACAGCGTCAGTCGAGGTTAGTTCCATTCAAATCATGCAAGTTAGAGTCCAAAACAAGGGCAAAAGTGTTTGGAAAAGTAGATACGACGGAGACGTATCATGCCACCACTCGTGGCACTGCTTTTGCATGGAATCATTATGGTTTTGGTATTTTTGTCTCCCACCATAATTATAATTGTTTCATCCACATGCATGCGGGTTAGCAAGTTTCCCTTTACTAATTAACCTTCTTGTGTTTCCAAGGTCCTGTGAATATTCCACCACCTATACTTGAAAAAATTATAACCAAGGGGGAGATGACGAAGGTGATGATCACGAGCATGAGGACGAGCAAGACCTATATACTCAGTGGCGCTGAGCAACTTATTCCGATGGATCACCTCTTCTTGTCTGTATACACACTACAAAAAAAAGACACATCCATGACATTTTGGGCCGAACGAATTTTTTTCTATCATACTTATGACACTTCTATGACGACAATTGTGACAAAACCCGATATCATCGTAGATGTGGTGGGCTCCTACTTGTATGACAAAAAATGGGCTTTTCGTCCTGGGCAGGTCGGAGATGCAGCTGCATGACATTCTTTGGGTCGTCCATGATGGAAAAAACCATGGTAGAAGCGAGGGCGAGGAAAATTTTGAGGAGTTCCCGGTTATGGTGGGTGGTCGGGGGCCGAGCGATGTGCGTTTCTCTCATACACGTTTGCGCGTGTGTGCGAGGCGTTAGGCTCTAACTGAACCCGAGCGATTGCACTGGCTAAGTTACTGAACTTGAGTGATTCCTTCGCTACTGTTGCTAACTAAAGCCGATCAAACCCTGCTGCCTCCTTCCCTTAATGAACATTGAGCGTTGCTGGGGGGGTGGATGAACAGTTCCCGGTGGGGGTGGATGAACAGGACCTTGTGGTGTTGCCTCTGGATGAACAGGACCCTGATCAATCGAGCTGGTTGGGGCTAGATGAACAGGACCCCGTGGAGGGCTGGATGAATAGGACGACCCCATGGAGGACTGGATGAACAGGAGAAGGTGGAGGGCTAGATGAACAGTAGCCCGTGGAGGGGTGGTTGAACAGGAGCCCATGGAGAGGGCTGGTTGAACAGTAGCCGGTGGAGTAGCGCGCGGTGGAGGCTGGATGAACAGGAGCCCGTAGATGAACAGTCGCATGTGGAGGCTGGAGGAGGTCGACGGTGGATGAACAGTAGCCCATGGAGGCTGGAGGAGGTCGACGGTGGAGATGAACAGTATCCCGTGGAGTCCCGTTTTGCGGTACGCCACACCCCTCCCGATGAACAGGACCCCCGTTTTGACCGTAGTGCTCCAACACAAGTCCGTTTTCTCTGTTTTGCGGTACGCCACACCCCTCCCAATCAACAGGACCCCGTTTCAACCGTAGTAGGTCCATCACAAGTCCGTTTCCTCTGTTTTGCGGTACGCCAGACCCCTCCCGATGAACATGATTCTGTTTCGAATGTGGCTCATTGAATACAAGGCTGTTTCCTCCGTTGTGCGGTACGCCAAGCCTCGTTTCCATCGGCTATTCCGTCCAAGCCCTCCCGATGAACACGGCGATGCATTCCGTTACGACCCAGCTGGTTGGCTTCCCATGAACACAACAACGATGTTGTTTCTCCATTCCGACCCAGCCATGTACACGAGCCCTGGCCGTACGTATGTGCGAGTAGGCATTCGAGACCCCGCCCGTATGTACGTACGTGGCCGTATTTTCTTTCTTGCACACTGGCCGTTGTACGTATGTGTACATGCTACATGCGCGCCTCAACTACGACACGTGTGCGCCTCTACATCGACCAGTATGTACGTACACGTTCACGACCAAAATGACAATGCTATGTATGCTTCGACCAGGTGGGTCCCGACTGTCAGGCACTTCCCTGCGTGCGAAGATGTAGCTGGAGGGTACCAGCAGTCAGGAGGGCGAATCATTTTTTTTGCCCAGACGCACTTCCTTGCATGCGAAGATGTAGCTGGTAGGTCCCAGTAGTCAGGGGGAAACATTTTTTTCATGAAATACGGTTGCCTGTCTGGTGGGTCCCTGCTGCCAGGTGGAGGAATCATTATTTCTCGCATAATAAGGAGGCACTTCCTTACTGCGGTCGTGGACCCAGCTGTCAGCCTCTCCACGTACAATCCACGTCCGATGGAAGCCTTTCCTTGACCATGTTGACCACGCCGCGCCGAGAGCACCAGGGCGGTGGACGACGGCGAGACCTAGGAAGGGGACGATGCGGAGCTGGGGAAGACGTGGCAGTGGATTCCCATGCGTAGAGGAGTATGAGGGTTCACTGGTACGCTGCGGTGTGAGGCTGCCATCGCCGCAGAATAACATGGGTGGTGGGTGAGTAGAGGGATGGCCTGGCCAGCGGTGGGAGTAGTAGGGGCGGTGAGGCCTCCGCGGCATTGCAGCCGGCCACGGGAGGCAGAAGCATGAGGCACGACCCACACTGGTTTGGGCGGCTGGAGCAAGAAGACAAGAGGTTGAAGAAGCACTACGGCCGTTGGATGGACATCGTACGGTCACTGGAGCTAGAATCATTCATATTGACTAAGTTGACAAAGCCCTCCGTCCTCGTCAACTTAGTTGGACCACAAGTCATCCTCCCACTATGGTGGGTCCCAGCTAGCAGGGGGTATTCATTTTTTTGTGCGTAATAAGGAGGCACTTCCTTGCGTGCGAAGATATAGCTGGTGGGTCTGACCTGTCAGCAGTGAGAACGTTTTTTTCACGAAATACAGAGGCCCTTCTGGTGGGTCCCAGTTGTCAGGTGGAGGAATTATTATTTTGCACGTAATAAGGAGGCATTTCCTTGTGTGCGGCCGTGGACCCAGCTATCAGCCTCTCCTCGCACAGTCTACTTCCGATGGTGTCATTCGTTGACCACATTGACCACTCCGCGCCGTGCGCATCCAAGGTGGTGGACGACGGCGAGGCACCGGATAACAACAAGCCGGAGATGGGAAGATGCGGGAGTAGAGTCGCAGACAGAGAGGTGTACGAGGGTTAACTGGTTCTGGTGCAGTGTGGTTCGGCAATCGTTGGAGAAAGAACAGGAGGTGTGGAGGGGTGGAGGGATGGCCTGGCCAACGGTGGAGTAGCGCTTCACAGCGAAGCATGCTAAGCAGAGCTGCTAGCCGCAAGAGGCGGGAGCAGGTGGTCCCGGCGGCGCTGGAGGAAGAAGACGAGAGATTGAAGATGGATGCCGGTCATTGAATCATTTGTTGACTAAGTTGACAACGACTTGCGTTGGCTTCGACCTATTGGCCCAAATTTCAGCCTCCAAAAATGTGGCACGTATTCAACCCACTTTTTCAAAATTTGCAGTCTTTTTTTGCGAGGTAGAATTTATAGTCAATTTGATCTTTTTTTTAATTACAGTCCATTAGCTGGGCTGGGTGAACAAATAATGTAGCGTCCATGCAACCCATTTATGTTTTTCCTAAAGAAATTATAGGCCATTTGCACTTTCTCGAAATACACAATTTTGCTGGGCTGATTCTAATTATAATGTTGGGGTGGGCGCAGCAATGTTATCAAAAAATAAACAGGGGTTGAGCATTTTGTTATATATATATATATAAATAATAAGTGATTTATTATCACATTGGTCCTTAAATCTTACCAAGATTTTGTACACAATCACCAGGATTTTCGTTGCCAAAAAGTCCAGGATTTTATTGTTAATAAATTAATTTTACAAGTTAATAAAATGTGGGATATTGTTTTCTTACATATGTAAGTATCTGTTAAATAAATGATGACAATAACAATAATATATATTAACATATAAAATAATTTTTTTTATATATATAATATTCTTAGAAGGGAAACATAAGTTGGACCAAGCGTTCATATTCTTATATAGAAAAATAGAATAGACCTCTGCGTTTTCTTCAAAAAAATACATAAATTGGGCTACCGATGTTTCAGGAAAAATAAAACCTCGGATGGGGGTTCATAGGCCGGTCGATACATGACGACCCTCAAGAAAATACAAACAGGCCTATGGACCTCCCATCCGAGGTCGTGGGATGCGCATGTTAAAAAAGAAAGCCTAGACGGGGCAGCCCAAAACCTAGCTGATACTTGCTGCCCCAGTGATAATAAATGATACCTGCCAGCTCCCCGACTTTGTTGCGAATATATCTCCTATAGTAACTATGTTGGAGCACCTAAAAACATAACTCTGTTGACAAACCTGTGGGCCCCAACGTCAGTATAGCATTAGGAGGAAGTATTTTTTTTCGATGAGGCACTTGCTTGCATACGGCCATAGACCTGGTGGGTCCCGACTGTCCGGCTCTCCACATACAGTCCTCTCCAGATTCCTATCGTTTGTTCAGCATGTTCACAACGGCAGACAGTGGCATCGCAGTGAGCGCACAAAAGCGCAGGAGGAGATCAGACCATCTGAGGAAGTGCCTTATTAGTAACAAAACAACTGAACTAGCCTAGTGGCCGAGTGACACTACCGACAGCTGTTCCGCCCGGGTTCGATTCCACCTGTGCAGGGAAAATATCTCCAAATTTTTTGCCTCTGCCTTTAATGACATGTGGGTCCCAATTGTCATCTACGCACACCACGTCCAGTACTTGCCAAAACTTCATCCCTCGTTTTCTCTGTTTTTCGCACACTCGACATTGTGTGGGCATTTGTAAAATAGCATATCTTTTTGACTGTGCATCATATGAAGATGTGATATGCATGAATGTTGATCAACATGATGTTATCTGGCTGGTAGTTCTAGTTTCGACCATGAATAAAACTTCCAACATGATGTTAACACTGTTTGAAAAGACCGTGTTAATATAAATGCTTTGCCTCTGAAAGTTGCAACTTCTTATCTGAAACTGAACTTGCAGTTTCTTATCTGAAACTGAAACTTGCAGTTTCTTCTCTGAGAATCACATTGTTTGCACTTTTATACTCCGATGAAACTACCCATTTTTAAGTGCTAAAAATAGATTTCTAGAATTCAGAAAATACTTCATATGCTCAATACTGCAAATCTGAAATTCCAAAGACATTCATATCTGAAAGTACTCTCAAAATACAAAACACAAAACACAATTCACAACCTGCAAATACTAACAACCCTAAGCTCCTCCTGACAATTCACAACCTGCCCGACTATTGGGATGGGGGGGGGGCAGTCCCTCCTATTCCTGGGCGGCAGACAGCTGCCCCATGAGACGTTGTGAATGGCGAGGAAGAGGATGGCGGGGAAGTGTTGTCGGACCAACTGTTTTTCTCCTCTTGCAGTTGGGTTCGGTCGACGAAGACTCCACCGGCTCACTTTGGCACGACACCCTCACAAATGGCACCCTGTAGATGCTCAATCCTTCAATCTCTGGTTGATGCTCCATCTGGGATCGATACTCCCACCACCGTTCCCTCATGATCGGATTTGGTGAATCTGTTTGCTCCATGGCCCAGAGGAGTAGCTCTATGTACTCCCGTGCGACTCCCTTCGGGAGTATCGCCGCCTTTTCGCTCTGTTGCAGGTATTTGGCCATGGATGTCGCCATCGCCGCTAGTTAGTCCTTGTTGTCAAACCAAGACTCTATCTCCAACATCCTAGCCAGCTTCACAGGGTCGCCGTCTATGATCCTCACGTATCGGTTATACTCCTCCATCGATCTACTTCTCCACAACACCTTCACTCACCGGCGGTGGTTTTTGAATGGAAGAGGAGAGGAGCAGCGCTGGTTTTGGATTAGAACAGGAGAGGAGCGACGCTGGTTTTGGGTTGGAACAGGAGAGGAGGGGCGGTGGTTTTGAAATGGAAGAGGAGAGGAGCGACGCTGGATTTAGATTGGAACATGAGAGGAGCGGCGGTGGTTTAAGAGGAGAAGAATGGAAGAACGACACTGGTCGTGGAAGTATTTCTTTTGTTTTGCGTATTTTGGGTCAAAGTTTGACCACGTACTGTATTTGACAAGCAAAATGTGAATGCATGTCACCAAAAATTGTATCGTTTGGTTCGTATATGAATGTACTTTCAAATTATATTATTTTTGCAACGTATAACATATATTTTATTTGCGAAAATCATGGTCAATTATGACCCAGAATAAAAGGGAGACTAGTTTATGTGGGTTCTCTTTCTTAATTGAAGGGTAAATTGACTTTGATTTTGATCCAGTCACAACGTGTCGGCCCTCTCGTCCAATCCTAAATCACTGCCGCACGCTGCTCTCCCTCTTCTCGATTGCAAAACCACCTCCTCTCCTCTCCATCATCTCCATTCAAAAACCACCGTCTCACCTCTCCCTCTTCTCCATTGCAAAACCACCTCCTCTCCTCTCCATCATCTCCATTCCAAAACCACCGTCTTGCCTCTCCCTGTTCTCCATTGCAAAACCACCTCCTCTCCTTTCCATCATCTCCATTCCAAAACCACCACCTCGCCTCTCCCTCTTCTCTATTGCAAGACCACCGTCTCTCCTCCCATTTTCCAAAGCTAGCACCGGACCACTCAGAGAGACATCTATGGAGAGGATGCAGCAGCAAATCAGGCAGATCACTGGCGGCTACCAGGAAAAGTTAGCCAGGTTGAAGGAGATCCTTACTTGGTTTGACAATGAGTGGGAGATTTCGAGGACGGTGAGGGCCGTGTGGCTATGTATGCGAAAGAGCGAGATGGCGGCGATGAGGGCGGCGATGTACATGTACTCCTCGGCGGCAGTCACGCCGCAGTCCTTCGAGTTCATCGAGTATCTCCTCTGGGCGATGGAGCAGACAGATTCGCCCGAGGCGAAAGTCAGGCGGAGGTGGTGGGTGTACAGGTCGAAGGCGAGCACCCAGAGGATAATGAATCGATCGAGTACGGTGTGCCGTTCATGAGGGTGCAGAGCCAGCCGGAGCCACAGGAGTATTCGTTCTCCCACCGCAAGAGGAGTCCAGATGGCGTGACGCTGCTTCCCCACCGATCTCCACGGTTCCCTCGATGCTCGCCTCGTTTCAACGGCGGCGGTAGGGTTTAAGGTAAGCTTCGCACTAACCTAATCTTCCACCTGCTCATGCTTACAATCAGTGTGACAGCTAATGAAAATCATGCTTACAATTAGTCTCCGAGTACTATGCCAATCACCCTTAAATAGCTCTGGACCTTTGGGTCAAAGTTGTGACACTGTGTACAAATAAAGAAAAATAGATTGGTGCTTCTTTCAGAAAAGAGTACTCCCCAGAAAACTGCCAATATAAGCTACTAGTATTTGGTTAGAGGATTTGCTGCCGAGAAAGATCCATCCACAGAGAGTGCCACACATCCCACTGGTTATGGTGGATGCCAATGCGTGCATGGAGCATGGTTGATGTCGGTCATTTTTACTTGGCACACCTTGCGGTCTGCATATATGCCGGTTCCATCCGTACATTTGTGCAGTTCCACCAAAATGCAGCTGAATAACCCTGTTTGCACAGATAATGAAAAAGCATTATTACATTATATTGGTACTAGTTGATGAAACACGGAAAATAAATAGAATAAAATATTGTGGTAGTATCATAGTATGCCATGCTGTGAGGGCGAGATGGGCCCTGTGACGCCTCATACGGTATGCCTCATACTGGAAATCATCCCAAGTCTCCCCGATAGACCTTCTGCCAGTGATGAACATCAGTGTACATTGATAGTACAAGGAGGGGCCTTGAGACATTCAAATATCTATTTTTGTGCAGATCAACTAAAATTAAGCACCCCTGTTTGCAGAAACGCTGAGACATTAACAATGGGACTAGTTGATGAAACATACATTAACAAAGAGAAGCACTTTCTTTATCTACATTGGAAATGAAATGATAGAGAAGACACTTGCTCTATTTTAACTGTATTATTACTTCATTTTATCAGTGACACTAGGGTCGAGCAGGTGGTAAACGACGTGTACCGTGCGTCGCAAGGATGAAGGTCGGGGGTGCTTAGACTGGGATGCTGAAGCTGGCTCTTTTAGTCCCTATCTTCCCCCTGATGTTTCTGTGGTAGCATTTGGGTTGTAATCCAAACTTGGTCGAGCTGGTGCTGCGTCCCCCTACCTTCCTAGCTTATGTGGCGAACTTGTCTCCTGCTAGTACTCAGTCTGTTCTAGTAGTAGTTTCATAGCTGCCCGTTTACACTAAGATGTTGTCGGATAATGGTTTTCTATGGTTGGGTTTCTTTAATGAAATCGGAGGGAACCCCCTCTTTTGATATATAAAAAACTATGGCACTAGCGGTGCCAAAACATTGCCTCAAATTAATAGTGTCACTAGATTAAGGTGCAAAATAATAACATTGCTGCTTTATCATGGCAGTGCCAAAACAGTAGCACAAGAGCGGGATCAACATGCAGGATCTTTGGCAAACGGTCAGGCCAAAAAGGAACATACCTCATGATGGGAACCATATCTGAAGTCAGCGCCATCCTAGAAGGGATGACACCAGTCACCAACATGGATGATTCAATTCATGTGACCTTTTTGTGTAGTTCACCTAAAATGAAGCAATGTCCCATGAGCTAGCAGCTTCTTATTCTTTTTTTAAGAAAAGGGCTCCAGCCCTGGTTCCATTTCCATCAGAAAACGAAACCCACATAGCTTCCTCTTCATTAGTTGTAATAAAATTGAGCAACATCAAGGTTGGTTGTGAAGCTCCTGGAGTGTTCAATTATAATTTGGATATCATTTGTGCAGTTCAACTAAGATCAAGCATGAAATGTATATCTCTGTTTGGACAAAAAAGGTGGAAAGGAGGGTGACGAACAAGTGATGAAACATGCATCAAATGAAAAAAAGCATGTTCCTTATCCGAATGGCAATCGTACAAGGACAGTAGCAATTTCTAGCAGCATTGCTAAATATTAGTGTGGGCATTAGGATTAACTATGACAACTGTTAAATACGACATTACTTTAATGGTGCCATTGCTTCATTTTACCAGCAACAATACATTAACAGCTGCTACAGAGTCTGTATTTGGGCACGGGAGAGTAGGCGGACCAGGACAGTTGCATCTCTAACGACAAGAAGCAACTTATCTTAATGGTAAATTTAGCAGGACATGAAAAAAAGTGCCATTGATTCATATTACTGGAGGCATTACATTGAAAACAACATTGGTTTAACGTGTACTTACTTTTAACAGTGTGACTGCTACATTTTACCAGTGGCATTACATAAGAGTGGCTCGGGCCAACAAACATAATAAGAGGATATCTGGGTTGGTCCCATTTTTGTTCGGTATATAGCCACCTTATACTATGTGAGGCTAGCAAATCTAGTGCTGGACTTACTCAGTTGACTTGTCCCCCAGTCCCCACTGTCTTTCCTTTTTCAACCAATAGATCGGGTTTATATTGAGTTTGTATTGTGTTCCCTTTATTTCCCTATTAGACCTAGAGACCAGTTGGATAGCCAGTCTCTGCTACTTTTCGCCCCCATTATTTCCTCTTTCAACCAAGTCCTAGATTCAGGTAACAAATCTTCCCCCACCCCACCCCCTTTCTTCCTTGTTTGAACCACGTAGTACTAGATTCGATTGCATGAACTAGTTTTACCTCTTAATAGTAAAAAAATTAGGTGGTTTTTGAACAGCCGATCGATCCTATCTACGAGGGGGCCTGAGAAATAGTAAAAGATACAAATGCAGCGATGTCAGGAGCTCGCGAAGTAGAGCAAGGCCGGTTTCGAAGGAAGTCATACCTGAGGGTCGCCGGGATGTCACTAGGTGGGCCGCAGGAGGCCGGATCTTCCCACACTACGACAGCGAGGAAGATGGGATGGGAGGCCCTCCCCCGCCAGTGATGCTTGGGAGAGAACGACAAGACACGCTGACCGGGACGCGCCGGCACTGGGTAAGAGCCGTCGCCGAGGACGACCGTGTGAATGTTGCACCTTCTCACGTTCCCCAGCGGAGAGGATCCAGCTAGATCTGTGACCAGCGGTGAGCAGAGAGAGAGAGTGTGGCTACCGCTGTCATGTTTAGATCTGGAGAGGACGAGACAGTGTGAAGAGAGATACACTAGCAAGCAAGCGCGGAGGCTCCTACCTATATAGTGGAGTACTAGTTTTCTTTCTTCTACCAGAGCCGGCTTGACCTCGGCAATGACTATCGAGAAGTCTTCATGCACGTGTCCAGGAGGCCCAGTTGTCGTCATTTTGATCTGAAGCACCGGATTATAACATATAACACGAAAAAATGCCACATGACAAGAAATCAGAACCTCACTGCCCAAAGGAGACAAGATGAATCCCGACGGACAAACTAGACGAGGATCAAAGCTCAAATTAAAGATAAACTCGTAGAAAAGGGGTCCGTCGATAGATGTCCTAATTAACATATAGCCGGCTTGACCTAGATGGCAGCCGAGTAGTCTTCGTGCATGTGCCCCCAATGACTAGCCCAACTCAATTGTCGTTGTTTAACCCTCGCAGTGATCTGAAGCACATGACACCTAATTTTGCGAGATGACAAGAAACCTTTTTTTAGATTTCTCACCAGAACTACAGCCCTGTACAACACAGCCTGCACGATATGTAGACGATAGGCAATCCAGGCGTGTCTGCTGAAGTCTGGTCACATGCATGGACGAACTGATCTTCCATGTCTTGTAGGTATTGTCCAGGTACCAACGTATGTACTCCCACAACACTTCTCTAGTACTACTATCACTCGTCTCTCTCTTCTATTAACTCACCTGACTTGCGAGGCCGGGGAGTGTGCCTATGGTCGGTTCTCAATTGCGGTCCCACATGTGTGTGAAAACGCAATATGACGCGCATTCCATTCGGAGAGCGGCGTGCCAGACTGACCGACCTTCTGGGGTGCGACGCAAATGCGACAGGCGTGCGGTATACTCTGTACATGTGTACCACCATTTTCTTGAGGCTTTGCTCCATGGCACAATCCATGGATACAAAATTAGTATATTGTACTATTTAAAAGTTGAAAGCACAAGTGCTCCCTAGGTGCTTTTGGTAATTAATGTCAACATATCTCTTGTTGGACTAACACTTTTATCTAGTATGTTTCAGATGAGTTCAACAATGGAGTGGCATGGACTAAAGGATGTGGGAACTCCTTCAAGATGCTAAGGACAAAGGATTGGCCCAAGCTTCAAGCTCAAGACTCTTCATTTTCCATTTTAGTGATCCAAGATCACATTGAGTCTATAGGAAAAGCCAATACTATCAAGGAGGGATGAGGTGTTGCTTAATGAACCTCTTGCTTCATGTTCTTAGTGATATGCTCCATAACCCTCAACTACTTTCCCACTTCCACAAATGACCTAAACCTAAAGCCAAAATCGGTCACACCGATTCTTTCTATCCGGCGCCACCGATTTCGGATGTCTTAGCCACTGCCACAAACCCTAAGCAAATCGGTCTCACTGATAGGGATCTCCGTCTCACCGAGATGGGATTGTAATCTCTCTGTGTATGTCCATTATAAAAATCGGTCTCACCGAGTTTGATCAATCGGCACTACCGAGAATACAATGCAAACTTCCTGGGTGACTCATTATCAAAATCGGTCCCACCGAGTTTGTGTAATCGGTCAAACCGAGTTTGCCTGACCAACTCTCTGGAAAGCTTATTACCAAAATCGGTCTCACCGAGTTTGTGTAATTGGTCTTACCGAGATTACATTATGCCCTAACCCTAATCATATTGGTCTCACCGAGTTGCATTTCGGTCCCACCTAAAATCCTAACGGTCACATTATTTGCTAAATCGGTCTGACCGAGTTTAACAATTCGGTCCCACCGAGTTTGGTAGATTGTGTGTAACGGTTAGATTTTGTGTGGAGGCTATATATACCCCTCCACCTCCTCTTCATTCGTGGAGAGAGCCATCAGACTGAACCTACACTTCCAGCATACATTTTCTGAGAGAGAACTACCTACTCATGTGTTGAGGCCAAGATATTCCATTCCTACCATATGAATCTTGATCTCTAGCCTTCCCCAAGTTTCTTTACACTCAAATCTT
Source organism: Triticum timopheevii (assembly GCA_963921465.1). NCBI lineage: Eukaryota > Viridiplantae > Streptophyta > Magnoliopsida > Poales > Poaceae > Triticum > Triticum timopheevii. Next base: position 369,524,229 of record OY997274.1, read on the forward strand.
CTTTCCACCAGATCCAAAACCTATGAGAGAGAGTTGAGTGTTGGGGAGACTATAATTTGAAGCACAAGAGCAAGGAGTTCATCATCAACGCACCATTTGTTACTTCTTGGAGAGTGGTGTCTCCTAGATTGGCTAGGTGTCACTTTGGAGCCTCCAACTAGATTGTGGGGTTGAACCAAGGAGTTTGTAAGGGCAAGGAGATCGCCTACTTCGTGAAGATCTACCGCTAGTGAGGCAAGTCCTTCGTAGGCGACGGCCATGGTGGGATAAACAAGGTTGCTTCTTCGTGGACCCTTCATGGGTGGAGCCCTCCGTGGAATCTCGCAACCGTTACCCTTCGTGGGTTGAAGTCTCCATCAACGTGGATGTACGATAGCACCACCTATTGGAACCACGCCAAAAACATCCGTGTCTCCAATTGTGTTTGAATCCTCCAAACCCTTCCCTTTACATTCTTGCAAGTTGCATGCTTTACTTTCCGCTGCTCATACACTCTTTGCATGCTTGCTTGATATGTATTATGAAAGTTAATCTTGTGCCTAAACTCCACTTAAACTTAAGGAAACTTAAAAACTGCAACTTTGGTACTTAGTGTCTAATCACCCCCCTCTAGACACCTCTTCTCAAGGTCCTACAAGTGGTATCAGAGCATTGGTGTCCATTGCTTTGGTTTAATCACCATTGGATGAAGATGGATGAGTCTACTATTGGGAGTCTTAGACATAGAGTGCCTATTCTTGATGGGGAGTATTTTCATGAGTAGAAAAATGAGATGCTTGTTATTTTCAATCAATATCATTTGAACAAGTACATTGCTAGCCCTTGTGCTCCTTATGTTGATCCTATGCATCCTACCCATGATGAGTCAATTGACATGATTAGGAATCTTAGAACTGCCGAACTTATCATTAGAGGATTGCCTAGAAACTTGATTGGATGTTTGCCTACTTTTAAGTGTGCCTACACTATATGGAAATTTCTTAAGGAACGATTTCCAGATTATTCCTTGAAAAATCTACATGAAATTCTCCATAAGTCTATTGCCTTGAGTAAGATGAATTCTAGTGATCCTATGTTTGGTGATCGTCTATTTGAGCTTACAAACCTTATGCGTGCCAAAGGAAATGTTGGGATTATTAGTGATATTATTTCCGAAGCTATAAAAATTCATAAGCAAGATCATTGTCAAACTCACTCTAACGAATTACCCTCTCTAGGACTTGATCCACCACATGACGATGTTGAACATGGATACTATGATGAGGATGATGATAGTGACTTCGACCTTGATGATGCAATGAGACACTTTGGTTCTTGATAGTGGATGTATGGATCACATGACCGGAGATAAAGACATGTTTCCTGAGCTTGCTGATAATGATAGCCCTCGAAAGTATGTCACTTTCGGTGACAACTCAAAGGGTAAGGTGGTTGGCCTCGGTAAGGTGGCCATATCACATGACAGCTCCATACAAAATATCATGCTCGCTGAATCTCTTGGATACAACTTACTTTCAGTATCTAGACTTGCTGATTTCGGTTTCAATGTCCTATTTACTAAAGTTGATTGCCAAGTGTTTCGTCGAGACAATCATAAAATGGTCTTTACCGGTGTGCGTAGAGGTGATCTATACATTGTTGATTTCACTAAAAAGGCTCAACCTAAAACTTGCTTCATTGCTAAATCCTCAAAAGGTTGGTTATGGCATAGACGACTAGGTCATGTTGGTATGCGAAACCTTGACAAGCTTATTAAAGGAAATCATATCCTTGGAGTTAATGATGTCATATTTGATAAGGATGGACTTTGTAGTGCTTGTCAAGCAGGTAAACAAGTTGGAGGAAGGCAGCCCGTGAAGAACATCATGACCACAAGGAGGCCACTCGAGCTACTTCACACGGATCTCTTCGGTCCCAACTCTTACAAGAGTCTCGGTGGGAATTCTTTTGGTCTAGTTATAGTTGATGATTTTTCAAGATTTACGTGGGTGTTCTTTCTCGATGATAAATCGCAGGTCCAAAAGATCTTCAAAAACTTCGCCAGGAAGGCTCAAAATCAATTTGAAGTGAAGATCAAGAAGGTTCACAGCGACAAGGGAACGGAGTTCAAGAACGCAAATGTGGACACCTTTCTTGATGAAGAAGGGATTTCACACGAGTTCTCGGCTACGTACACACCTCAACAAAACGGAGATGTTGACAGGAAGAACCGGACGCTCATCCAAATGGCGAGAACAATGCTTGATGAGTACAAGACACCGAAGCACTTTTGGGCAGAAGCGGTTGAGACAGCTTGTCATGCAACAAATCGCTTGTATCTTCACAAGCTACTCGACAAGATGGCATACGAGCTCCTCACTGGTAACAAACCCCAAGTTGGATACTTTTGAGTATTCGGCTCAAAGTGCTACATTCTTGATAAGCATCGTCGCTCTAAATTTGCTCCGAAGTCTCATGAAGGTTTCCTACTAGCTTATGGCTCAAACTCTCACACTTATCGTGTCTACAACAATTTCACCCGAAAGGTTGAAGAGACGGTAGATGTGAAGTTTGATGAATCTAACGGCTCGCAAGTAGAGCAATTGCCAATTGATGTAGGTGACAAAGATCCTTCGGAAGCAATCAAAGACTTGTCTATTGGAAAGGTTCGTCCAACGGAGGTGAAGGAGTGTACCTCGTCCATCCAAGTGGAAGCTTCAACTTCACGACAAGGTGAACGAAGAGTTGATACGGAAGCATCCACAAGTGGGACACACCAAGATGAAGAAAATGAGGAAGTGCATCAAGATGAACGTCAACAACCTCCTTCTCCACTACGACAAGAGAACGACAACGCCAACAATGAAGAAGGCCAAGAAGAAGAACAAGATGAAGAAGATGTTCAACGAAGACCGAAGAAAAAGATTTCACGAGTTCGAGCAAGAATTGCTAAAGATCATCCCGTTGAGCAAATCTACAATGACATTCAAACCGGTAGAATCACTCGCTCTAAAACTCGTTTAGCTAACTTTTGTGAAAACTATTCTTTCATCTCTAGCATTGAACCTATGAAGGTTGAAGAAGCATTGGAAGATCCGGATTGGATAAATGCTATGCATGAAGAGCTACATAACTTTGAGAGGAACCAAGTTTGGACATTGGTTGAGAAGCCCGACAACAACCACAACGTCATCGGTACCAAATGGGTGTTTCGCAACAAGCAAGATGAAGATGGACAAGTAGTTCGCAACAAAGCATGTCTCGTCGCCCAAGGCTACACACAAGTCGAAGGTATGGACTATGGTGAGACTTATGCTCCCGTTGCTAGACTTGAGTCCATTCGCATCTTACTTGCCTATGCTAATCATCATGATATCACCTTGTACCAAATGGACATTAAAAGTGCTTTTCTAAATGGTGAGATAGAGGAGGAAGTTTATGTTAAGCAACCTCCCGGCTTTGTCAATCCTAAGAAACCCAATCATGTTTATAAACTTCACAAAGCTCTTTATGGTCTTAAACAAGCTCCTAGAGCATGGTATAAATGCTTGACCAAGTTTCTTATTGAAAAAGGCTTTGAAATTGAGAAAATTGATTCTACTCTTTTTACTAAAAGGGTTAATGGAGAACTATTTGTGTGCCAAATCTATGTTGATGATATCATATTTGGTTCAACTAACCCTCATTTTAGTGAAAAGTTTGGGAAGCTAATGTCGGAGAAGTTTGAGATGTCTATGATGAGTGAACTCAAATTCTTCCTTGGGTTGCAAATCAAGCAAACTAAGGAAGGTACCTTTGTTTCTCAAACAAAGTACACCAAGGACTTATTCAAGAAGTTCAATATGCAAGAATGCAAAGGTATGTCTACACCCATGCCTACTAGTGGACATAATGACTTGACCAAAGATGGTGAATCGGTTGATCAAAAGGTTTATCGCTCTATGATTGGTTCATTGTTATATCTATGTGCTTCACGTCCCGATATCATGCTAAGTGTGTGAATGTGTGCACGATATCAAGCTGCTCCTAAAGAATGTCCTCTTAAGGCCGTGAAAAGGATAGTGAGATACTTAATCCATACACCAAATTTTGTCATTTGGTATCCTAAGAGGGCCTCTTTTGATCTTGTTGGCTATTCCGATTCGGACTATGCCGAAGACAAGGTTGATAGAAAGTCCACTTCGGGTACTTGTCAATTTCTTGGTAGATCTCTTGTGTCTTGGTCCTCCAAGAAACAAAACTCGGTATCCTTGTCCACCGCCGAAGCTAGATATATTGCCGCAGGTTCATGTTGTGCTCAATTACTTTGGATGACCCAAACTCTTAAAGATTATGGGATATATGTGAGACATGTTCCATTGCTTTGTGACAATGAAAGTGCTATCAAAATTGGTCATAATCCTGTGCAACATTCTCGAACTAAGCATATTGAAGTTCGTCATCATTTCATTCGAGATCATGTTGCTAAGGGTGACATTGATCTTAAGCATGTTCGCACCGAAAAGCAATTAGCGGATATATTCACTAAACCTCTTGATGAGAAAGTGTTTTGCAGGTTAAGAGGAGAATTGAACATCATCGATGCTTCAAACTTGGAGTAGAAACTCCATTGGATACATGCAAGACATGAGCTTATGACTAATCCTTGATATTTCTCTTATGATGAAAATCTTATGTCTTGGATATATTTGTATCTTCCATGTTATCTAACTCATGTAGGTGCTTGGTGGAATCAAATTCCATGATATTGTAATATACTCACATCTTGAGCAATCTCTACATCACCAAGTCTCTACACTATGGTGGTTAAAGACAAGGAAGCACGAAACCATTCAAACATATCCTTTGACAAATTCTATGTTGAGCATCATGATTGTCATTTTTGGATACACAAGTGCTCTTCCTTGCAAGAACTAACCCATGTAGGTAGATGGACTCAAATTCCAAGTGGTGCTCCAAATTTTTGATGAGCTACATCAACCTTGAGCAACCCACACAAGTTCAACCACATGGACAACACAACCAACCAAGGTATGTTATTCCATCTTAGAAAAGCTTTACTCCAAGTCATGAGCTAAAGCAACTCGACAAGATGTGAATACATCAAGATGCTTAAACAAAAAATTGCAACCCCATTTTGAGCTTAAACGATGAGTATGACCTATGATCAAGTGATCTCACATGACTCCTAAGTCAATATATACTCTAACATTGGTGACTTTGTCGCCGACCATCTCTAGATGAAGTTCTCTTGTGTTCTTCTCTGTGTTTGTGCATTTGTCTCATGCATATTTGTTTCCCCTTTCAAAAAAAAACTTCATCTAGATTTATTTTTGTTTGCTCTGCATTTTTCTGCATTCCAATTCCTTGCATATCTTTCAGTAAATTCCTTCAAATCTTTGTGAGATCTTACTAGTCTAAGTGAGCTGAGGTGACAAGTGTTTTCTCTGAGATGAACTCGGTTTCACTGATTTCTTTTCTTCGGTCCAACTGAATCCTTTCGGTACAACCAAAGCATACCACTTGGTGCCACCGATTTCACATTAGAAAAAGCAGTTTGCCACTTATTCTATGTTTCTTCTGATCCAGCTCCACTCAATGAATCTTGTCCTCTACAAGCATCATATTTTTATCATTGCTTTGTGTTGTGTCTCAAGGACCAAACCCATTAGACAGATTCCCAAAGACCCTTCTTGGAAATTGATGTCAAAGGGGGAGAGAGAGAACATCAAAGCCTATCCTTCAGAGAGAGATCACATCAGAGAAATAGTTTATCATCTCCTAAAGGGGGAGAGAGACCCTCAAAGGGGGAGAGAGATCCTCAAGGGGAGAGAGAGATCTCCAGGGGGAGAGAATACTTCAGTAGAAGTATTTCTCAAGGATCCCATATGCTTTGTGTTCAAGAGGAGAGATGCCACATGTCTTCTTGAGGGGAGAGACATGTTCATATGATCTTTTGTGCTTATTTGCATTAGCATACATTAGCTCTGATCATCATTCATATCTTTCATCTCTGATTCTCTATTCCCTATCTTCTCCCAGTATCCCATGCTAGATTCAAGGGGAGCAAGACAACTAAGGGAAAGAAATCATTTAAATTCATTGCATATCTTTACTCTTGGGGACATGTCTAATCCAATGTGGTACTTAGTACTCACTCTCTACATGTCATTCCAGTCTTGGTATTCTTGTGGTTTCTTCTATTTGCTCTGGCTAGTAGATGTATCTGTGTTATCTAACATTGTTTACGCAGGTTCATTTCATCCGAAGCCAACTCAAGACTACAAGGTAAGTATATGCATCACAATCATGTGTATGAGGAATTCTTGCTGATGTACATACTGTTTGCAAGAAGGACTCATGGGCATGAAGGTATTTTCTTTAATATTCTTTGCTCTGATGCATATGGCCAAGATACATGTAACACTTTGCCTGCTCTATCATGGTTATGCTCTCACATGCTTCTATATTCCATATTCACATGATTGCATACATGTAGGGGGAGCCTATGGTTGTTACATGTCTTTCCAAAGCTTTACTTGCTGTTCTTTATATCTTTATCTAAAGCTTTGATGTATGTTGTCATCAATTACCAAAAAGGGGGAGATTGAAAGCACAAGTGCTCCCTAGGTGGTTTTGGTAATTAATGTCAACATATCTCTTGTTGGACTAACACTTTTATCTAGTATGTTTCAGATGAGTTCAACAATGGAGTGGCATGGACTAAAGGATGTGGGAACTCCTTCAAGATGCTAAGGACAAAGGATTGGCTCAAGCTTCAAGCTCAAGACTCTTCATTTTCCATTTTAGTGATCCAAGATCACATTGAGTCTATAGGAAAAGCCAATACTATCAAGGAGGGATGAGGTGTTGCTTAATGAACCTCTTGCTTCATGTGCTTAGTGATATGCTCCATAAACCTCAACTACTTTCCCACTTCCACAAATGACCTAAACCTAAAGCAGAATCGGTCACACCGATTCTTTCTATCCGGCGCCACCGATTTCAGATGTCTTAGCCACTGCCATAAACCCTAAGCAAATCGGTCTCACCGATAGGGATCTCGGTCTCACCGAGATGGGATTGTAATCTCTCTGTGTTGTCCATTATCAAAATCGGTCTCACCGAGTTTGATCAATCGGCACTACCGAGATTACAATGCAAACTTCCTGGTCGACTAATTATCAAAATCAGTCCCACCGAGTTTGTGTAATCGGTCAAACCGAGTTTGCCTGACCAACTCTCTGGAAAGCTTATTACCAAAATCGGTCTCACCAAGTTTGTGTAATCGGTCTTACCGAGATTACGTTATGCCCTAACACTAATCATATCGGTCTCACCGAGTTGCATTTCGGTCCCACCGAAAATCCTAACGGTCGCATTATTTGCTAAACCGGTCTGACCGAGTTTAACGATTCGGTCCCACCGAGTTTGGTAGATTGTGTGTAACGGTTAGATTTTGTGTGGAGGCTATATATACCCCTCCACCTCCTCTTCATTCGTGGAGAGAGCCATCAGACTGACCCTACACTTCCAGCATACATTTTCTGAGAGAGAACTAACTACTCATGTGTTGAGGCCAAGATATTCCATTCCTACCATATGAATCTTGATCTCTAGCCTTTCCCAAGTTGCTTTCCACTCAAATCTTCTTTCCACCAGATCCAAAACCTATGAGAGAGAGTTGAGTGTTGGGGAGACTATCATTTGAAGCACAAGAGCAAGGAGTTCATCATCAACACACCATTTGTTACTTCTTGGAGAATGGTGTCTCCTAGCTTGTCTAGGTGTCACTTGGGAGCCTCCAACGAGATTGTGGAGTTGAACCAAGGAGTTTGTAAGGGCAAGGAGATCGCCTACTTCATGAAGATCTATCGCTAGTGAGGCAAGTCCTTCGTGGGCGGCGGCCATGGTGGGATAGACAAGGTTGCTTCTTCGTGGACCCTTCGTGGGTGGAGCCCTCCATGGACTAGTGCAACCGTTACCCTTCGTGGGCTGAAGTCTCCATCAACGTGGATGTACGATAGCACCACCTATCGGAACCACGCCAAAAACATCCGTGTCTCCAATTGCGTTTGAATCCTCCAAACCCTTCCCTTTACATTCTTGCAAGTTGCATGCTTTACTTTCCGCTGCTCATACACTCTTTGCTTGCTTGCTTGATATTTACTATGAAAGTTAATCTTTTGCCTAAACTCCACTTAAACTTAAGGAAACTTAAAAACTGCAACTTTGGTACTTAGAGTCTAATCACCCCCCCTCTAGACACCTCTTCTCAAGGTCCTACAAAAGTTGAGGGTGGGGCTTTTCCTATGCGGTAGGTGGGGCAGTTCCGGCTAGTCGGTTCGACAGAGACGCGAGAAGATGAGGGAGTATGCTGCTGCAAATGTAGGGCTGTGTGATTTGACAGCGAGTTACTGCTGGACAGGTGGGGCCCCGTGATTTGACTTTCCATTATCATTTTAACTATGGCGCTACGACTGGCATGAGTCTCCCGATTCTTGACCACCTCCATACAGGTGCCTCTCACAATGCTCCACCATGTAGAGGCTGGCTCTTGCATGAGATCCCATTCCTCCACTTTTTACTTGCCTCTTTCCTCCACATATGCAAAAATGCCATGTAAAGCAGGCTTATAGCCCACTATTGTACTTACTTGCTCCTATAGGTGCTAAGCTTGCCACATAGGCATAAAGTCTGATGTGGCAAGTTAATTAAGAAGAGAGAGACTAGTTTGGTGACCCAAGGAAGAAACGGTGCTAAGCGCGTGTAACCAGGTGAAAAGACAATTTTGAGTCTATAGTTAATTAAATGAAGCAAACTTAGCAACAAAAAATTAAGCACCTATGCATTGCAGACTTGATTGCTAAGCCATTTAATGCCCTTATCACCTCATCTAAGCACCATTTCATTGAAAGAGGTCACTCCTTGGCAAATGCAATAAATACTACGAAGAAAGAGATAGAGAGAAGTAGAAAAATACTCTTGTAGCCAACCTTATAGCTAACCTTGTTTTAGTATGAGTGACTACATGATGACTATGTATGACATGCCAACGTCAGATAGCCTAACGCACCGTGTTAAATCTCCAAGGGCGCTTCAGCACGAGCGAGGCGACGGTCGTGGTAGGGCGACGATGATACGGGCTGCTGGCAGCCCTTGGATCTGAGATCGAACGATCACATGCTAAGTTGCTGAAAATTTACAGAATAACCCTCTAGGATAGGATATTAACCCATAGGTCTAGAATCATGCCATGCAACCGTTCGATCTCAGATCCAAGGGCTCTCGGAATCCCATATCATTGGAGAATGGAAAGCTTCGTATCAGCTGTAATTTTCCCGACGCTTGACATGACATCGAAAGCCATTTAATTGGGCGTCGAGTAGACATGACATCTAATTGGGACCCCATAGCACTGTGCATGAATCCATTTATCCAGCAGGCAAGCCACTACCCTGCCGCTCGCATGCCCCACTCGGCATTTTTACAATCGAAAAACCACTGGCAGTTCGCTCCTACTCGTCCCCAGACGTCCTTTAACATTACGGCAGTTCGCTCCTAGTCGTCCCGTCATTTCACATCATTGCAGTTGCACTAATCCTAATCCTCCTCCCAAATCCATGGCATCCCAAATCTCCATGATCGGCGGTGAGTACAAGGTTAGAACCATCACCGGAGATTTGTTCGACGTCATCTACACCCGTTCTTCCGCGACGGTGAAAGGATGCCTTGCTCGTTTCAGACGCTTGTTCGAAAACTCAAATGATGAGTGGGCCACTGGGCTAGATGTTGAGTGCACCACAGTCCGGGGACAAGAGAAGGGTCTAAAGGAGTAAGAGAAGAAGAAGCTTGCCGTGATCCAGGTTTGCGTCCATGACTTATGCTTGGTTTACCACATATGCCATGCCGTCGTTGAGTGCGAGGAATTTAAGAACTTCCTCAAGGGAGGACTAGTCAAGTTCGTTACTGTAGACTTTAGGAATGACAAAAGAGTCCTGGGTCAGATAGGCCTCATTGTAGGCAACCCCTTCGACCTCCAGAAGAATCGGCTGCTGCCCTCCCGTGGTCAGCCTTCAATGCTGACCCTGGTAGGAGCCATGGTTCATCCTTTGTACGGTAAACTAGAGAAACCTCCGTACACGTTTCATTGTCATGCATGGCAGTGGAATGTACTAGATATAGACCACATCCACTACGCTGCAATGGATGGCTATCTTTGTTTCAATATCTACAAGGGTTGGATGAAGAGCAAGAGCCAAGTGTGCGGTTCAAGCAAAGAAGTATTGGCCAAGAGGAAGAGGGACAAGGACGAAGTCAAGGACGTGGACGAGGACTCCAAGTAAGGTGGCAGTGTCATTGCTCATGGTGGTTCTAATGCAGTGTCTACCGGATTAGTTGCATAGTTTAATTTCAGGTGTGCTTAGTTTAATTTGAGGGGTGTGTTGTGCTGATCCCCCAGCAGAACTATGTTATGTTTCTTCTCGTTATATTTCTTACATTTCATCTTTTAGTTTTTATAGTACTACCACTCGTTTCTTCACATTATATACGTACAATATATATGGCCAACATCATATAGCCAGCAGTTTAGTTGTCAAAGAATTTCAGGGTGCATAGTTTTGTCAAAGAATTCCAGGGTGCTTAATTTTATTTGAGGGGTGTGTTGTGCTGGACACCATTAACTTATCATTGTGAGAATTGTCTTATTTTTGTCATGTAACATGGTCAACGGGGTTGACGTGAAAATAACAATGTCTAATGGCATTTTTGAGCAAACATCTAACTTAACGATGGCATTTTTTAGATATCTAATTGCAATTTTTAGCAGGCATCTCACGGGTCGATGGCATTTTTTGACTTCTATTGGCAAAACTGAGTAGTGATACACAACTAGTGGCATAAATAATAAGAACCCAAGAATTAAATAGGTATGCTAATTTCTTTATTTCTTTAATAGTACTATAGTACTATATGCATAATTTGGCGACGAGCGCTCTCTATATGTACCACCTTTTTTCTTTAATTTCATCTTGTTAGTTTTGCTCCATGGAGCAATCCATCGATACTACTACTGTACAAATGTATACATTTTTTAAAAGGCTAGAGGGTGGGACAGTCTAGCTTGGTCGTTTTCACGAGAGGCGAGGGCCTTTGTGATTTGACAGTTCATTACTACTGGAAGACGGGGCCTTGTGATTTGACTGCTCATATAAATGTGCCGACGACCTGAGGAGGAGCAAAGAACCGTGCGGTATACTCAAGTTTTCCACTTGAGTAGTACTACGACAGAGGAGCATGAAACACGACAGCCCAGTGCCATATGGCGATAAAAAATGATCTAATTTGCTAGTCATCTCATTGTTGGCATTGTTCAATTCATGCCTCGTGGAGAACGTGACACGTGCGGCGAAACACCCGAAGCAAAAGAAGAAACACAGGAGCAAAAGAAGATGGAAGATTATCACCCCAAATGATCTAAGTCACCGTGGAGTCGTAACTGCTTCTTCATCGCCTCCACGACCTCCATCTCCTTGTGCGTCTCCTTCGCCATCTTCTCCATTCTATCCATGACGCGGGATTTCTCGACGCCAGATTTCATCATCTGTTCCAAGGCCGCACTACGTAGCTTGACTGCAGCCGAGTGCTCGATGCGTAGCTTCGCCAACTCCTCCTTTTGTTCATGACGAGGGCCTGCAACATCTTCATCGAGGAACTACTACTCTCATGCAGCTTCTTCCAGCCGGCGTTCTTCTCCTTCAACAGGTCGAGCTCATGGCAGAGCTTCGCCTTGTCCTCCTGAAGTTTTAGGATTTCGCCGGTCGCCTTCTTCTCCGAGGCAATGCTCTTCTTCAGCAGCATCACCAAGCCAGTGGTCAACTCCCCCTGCTTATTTAGCTCAGCGGGCATGTCGTCGAGGCTCTCCTTCAGTAGCTCGACCAAGCCGTAGATGAACTCCTTATACTTATTTAGGTGCTTATTGAGCTGATCGGGCATGCCATCGAGGGATAACGACTCTAGCGCCGCCAGCTCGGCATGTTCGCCTCTGCGGCTAGGGCACTCCTGGGAGCCATCGCCTGCCCGTGGGAGATCTTTTGAGGTACCTGCGTGGCGGCGAGCTCTCTTTTTTTCGCATCCTTGGTTGCTGCTCCCTTGTTACGAGTAGTTATCGACCTAGAGCTCTGTGCACCGGCCATGGCAAGGACGGACGAAGAAGAAGCACTTATGAGGAGGAAAGGTAGAGTAATTTTCAGTTAGGTAGTTCCCCTTTTTATAACCTAAGTACTAGCACTAGTACTAATACCTGCATAGTGGGAACACGTTCAGGTTTGGTACGTACTAGTAGGTGTGAGCAAGCTTGCACTTAATTGTAGCACTACTACTTTCGAATGTGATGGGAACAAGGTAAAGATAAATTGATGGGTTTTTGTTTCGAGGCCCGAAACGGCTCCCGATGAGTTTAGTGGAACATAAATTTCAAGTAGACTACACTGCTCAGATGCGTAAATACTATGTTACTGTCAAAATTTGGCACAAAATACGAAGGAGACCAACGGAAGTACTACTGGCTATCCATGATTTAACTACTCGCATGCGCGTAGTGGAGTAGTAATGTCTTTCTTCCGCCCTCACGTCCACTCTATTTGCATGCGCTGTATTAATTGACCATCAATGAAGTGAAGAACTTTACACGCGTAAAATTATCACATGGGGTGGATCTTGGTACAAAATTGCGTCCGCCCGTGTACCCGCATGTGCGTGCGAGGGAATGAGTGTATGCGTGGCGTGCGTGCACATCTTCGCTTCGTGCATGTACCGCCAGTGTGGCTCAGGGAGGACGAGTACATTCTTCTGGAACCAGCAGCATGTCACTATGATCAATCCACGCAAGGATGTCGTGACAATGCCTCCACACGTGCCACGTGGCTTCATGAACTGTAAGAGAGACACTGTGTAGCGTGCCATTGTGTTTTTCACATACTCGAAGTACTAGTAAGGTACACGTGCATTGCACGCGTCAGATTTTGCAACCAAATTATGAATAAATACCACACTATAGCATGTAAGCTCAAAGTCATATATGCCTGATGTAGACCTTCATTTAATTCTTATAGTTCATCTCATTCAAAGTCAATTAGTTTTTATAAAAAATCTAGGGCCTCTTTGATTCATAGGATTTCCAAAACACGGGAATAGGAAAAACATGGGATTAGAGTGGAATGTCGTCTTGAATCCTAGAAGATTGTACGAGTGTTTGATTGTGCATAAAAAACGCAGAATTCTTTCAAAGAGGTTTGAGTGGATGGGATGTTTCCTATGAAATCTAGTGCAAATGAATCATATGGAAAAATTCCTATGGTTTACAATCCTACGAATCAAACAACCAAGATAGGAAAAATTCCTAAGGATTAGAATCCTCCAAAATTCCTTCGAGAATCCTTTGAATCAAAGAAGCCCTTAATCTATTTTATGATTCATGGAATTGTGCGTTGTAAAGCATAAAGTGAAAAAAAAAATGGCAATTCAACTACAAAAAAAGTTTGGGCAGTTATGATACGGAAGATTCTAGAACAAAGGAGAACCACTGTTGTTTTGAGATTTGTGCATTATGCTTAAGTTCAACCATGGAGTCTGCTAGATTGTACGTGTGGCAAAATCCGGTGGGGGCTAGAAGATGGTGCGAGGGACAGAGTGGAGGGAGACTATGAAGGAGCGCACAACTGCGAGATCGATATTTAGAGAGAGGGGTCGAGAACATGCGCTGTTGCGCGCAGTGGAGGAGCCATGAAAATGTCCCATGAGCTAGGGGGCCAAGCATTGCTAATCCTTTATGAGGAGGGCCAATTCATCAACTTAAACCATTTTTACCAGGAATTGTCTAATGACCACATTCATATTAGCCTTGATATATAGTGATGTTAGGGGGGGCAGGGCCCTTACTGCCCCCAGTCTTCGCCATTGTGCGCGTGTCTAAGAGATGAAGCGGAAGGCATGGATGATGAGAGGGGGACATTGGATATATAATTAATGTCGGTGTATTAGCTATATATGTAATCCTATATAGAGAGGTATAGATTGATCGATGTGTACGTGGGAAAGAGGGTGAGACCTCACTAGATATATAGATTGATCGGTTTGTGTGGAAAACTATGAATGACCTAGCTATACACACACACATAGAGGAAAATCGATTGTTGCGCATGCACATGAGAGATAAAGAATGCCCGATATGATGGAGAGGGGGATGTGTGTGTGTGTGTGTGCCTTCATGGGAGACCGACCTAAGGAAAAAGATTGCATGTGTGCGATGGATAATGCCGACTGGTAGTGTGCGCGCATGCATGCACGAGAGAAAGTTAGTGGTACAATTATAAAGAGAAGACGAATGTGTGGGTGTAAAAGACTAGGTGACGTCAAAATCAATGTAAAGTTGAATTCAAATATTTGAATAAGAGATCATGATGTTTGAAACCCATGCATGCATGAATATAACGAAGATCTGCGCGGTGTGGTTTGGGAACGAGCATGTTGTAATGTATACACATTGAACAAGGTCAGCCTGGTTTGAATTTGAGATATCGATGGCTGACATCATTTGGCCACATTGCATCCGTGCATGGACAGACTATTCTAATTGGAGATGATGGGTGGCTTTCGCATCACATATCTATATCTATACCCCTACATATATATACATATTATTTTATATTTTTTATATAGTGTGCGAATAACTTTAACTTAGAAAGGTGGTCGTTGGATGAGGCCAATCCGATGGTGCAGAGCTGGCAAATTTGAGCACTACTGGTCATTGGATATCATCTAGATTCCACCAGATTTTGCCAGATGTACAATCTAGAAGACTCTATGGTTGAACTTAAGCATAATGCACAAACCTCAAAACACAAGCACTTCTTATTTGTTCTAGAATCTTCCGTATCAAAACTGCCCAAATGTTTTTCTACATGATTTGTTTTTTACTTTATGCCTTACAACGCACAATTCCATAAATCTTAAAATAGATTAGCTTTCTTATAAAAACTAGGTGATTTTGAATGTAATGAACTATAAGAATTAAACGAACATCTACATCATGCATATATGACTCAAAGCTTACATGCTATAATGTTGTACTTATTCATAATTTGGTTGCCAAATCTCATGCGTGCAATGCACGTGTACCTTACTAGTCTAAATGGTGTATGTGTGTGTTGTGCGTGTTAAACACATTGTACGTAATAAATCATACTAGTCTAAATTGTCTTCTTTTTTATGGGTACATGTTAAGCTTGTTCTCCTGAAATTTCAAGCTGCGCCTTGTTATGCCGAAATTTCAAGCAAGAGTCTCTGTCTATCGTGCCGCAAAACTCCCGCCTCTTCAACACGCGCCTTGTTAACCCGAAATATTTAAGATACATATTTGTCTCGTTGTGCTCCGACAACTCCCTCCATCTCAACCCGCGACTTACTATTCCAAAATTACAACACGCGCGAAAACTCCCGCCTCCTGTGAAATCCCGACACGTGAAATGCCCGTGATACCCCTGAACCGAAAGAACCACCTCAAATTGGTGGGGGTACTTTCATAACTTACCCCATATTTCGGACAAGCGCGTCCCTAAGCCATAGTTCCCCACTCCCATCCCATCTGCACACCAATTCGTACACCGAGGCCGCGAAAACCTATGAAGCCCCGCACCCTCCTTCGTCCGCCACCCAGCCGGAGCCTCTTCCCCGACGACGACATCCACAGCAACACCTCGACGTCCCTCATCCACCGTACCGGATGAGGATCCGTCGTCGATCTGGTCGTCCCGCCGGTTCAGCCACCCCGTCCTCCACCTCCAAGGAGCTGCCCCGATGTTCCCCTCGTCTTTCGCGCCACCTCCATTCCCGCACCGTCATCTTGACCTGCACCACCGGAAGAGCAGCATAATCACCGTTTCCTCGGATGAAGTTGCGGCCAAATCGGCGCCACCAAAGAGGTTGTACACTAATCGCCGCATTTCCTTCTTGATTCGATCTCACGGTGTTGCAGGCGCTCGGTCCCAAGCCGACACGACGCGGCTCCATCCACGGCGGCGTCGCTGACCACTTCCTCCACGGTGTTGCTCCCTCGGTGGCGACATCCATATTAGTAGGAACTGCTGCTGCTTTAGCTCTCGCTCACACTGCTGCTCTGCTCTTGCTCTCGGTCCCCTTCCTAGTCTGCTCTTGCTCTTGCTCTTGCTACTACTCTTGCTCTCGCTCTTGCTTGCGATGCTGCACCGATTTAGCTACACTCTAGTCAATTGAATCGACTTTTGGGTCAGTAGATTTTCAGAGGGTGGGGGGGCTCACCGGAGTTATGCAAGAACCAGCCGCAGTGGAGAGGGGGCTCGCCGGAGAGGTACCCCACTATCTATCTTAGGGTTCAGGGTAGGGGCGGTGGTCGCCGGCGGTGGTGGGGCTGTGGTGTGGGGATCGCCAGAGAAAAAGCTCAGAACGGGGGGGGGGGGGGGGCCTAGAGGGATGGCCGGGGCAGGGGCGGACCGGCGGTGGGGAGTGTTTTTGGGGCGGGCGGGGCGGCGCACCGCCGGCCGCGGGCGGCGGGTCGGCTGTTTGGCCGGTGGTGTGTCAGTGGAAAATGACACCTATGGGATCACTGGAATCCCTACTATGGTCGGCGGGCGCGAGGTTGTGGAAAGAGCATGTCTAGGAGCCAGCTCAGAGATTGTTTACCCAGGTTCAGGGGGCGAGGATGCGTAATACCCTAGTCCTGCTTTGGTGTATATTTGAGTGTTCTTGAACTAGCTACGGCGTGTGCGTAGTCCAAAAGATCCGAATCCTCCCTCACTATGCCTCGGGCCTCCTTTTGTAGAAAAAGGGGATGCCACAGTGGCACAAAGGAGGTGGAAAGTTGTATAGTGGCTGAGTCTATCCTCTGGCCCCGTCGGATAAATGCATTTAATGCACTACGAATGTGTCCTTGCTTTGTCAGGGACGACGAGGAAGTTCATCCCGGCAGTCGCCGCCTCACCTGGCTCTGACGCGCGTCCGAGCTGATGAGGCGTCGCAGTGCCACGTTGGCTGGCTGCTGGGCTTGTGCGGTGGCAGAGTCTTCTCAAAGATCTGCATGCCACCACGCAGGTGCTTGCTGAGTTGGTCTAGAGGCTGCATGTCACCACGCAGGTGCTCGCCTAGTTGGTGGGCTGGCGGCTGTATGGGAACGGCGGTGGAGTCTTTGCAGATGTGGGCCTAGCTGCGGCCCCGCGGATGTCCCCGGCAAGGGTCTTGCCGTGGCATCTCGATCGTCCCCGGCAAGGATCTTGCTGGGGGTCTCGTGGATTTCCTCGGCAAGGATCTTGCCGAGGATTGTCGCCTTCTGGTCCTCTTCTGATCTTGTGTGTTTACGATTTTCACAAAGATCTGCATGCCACCATGGAGGTGCCTCCCGAGCCTTGGTCCTAATGTGGTTGATGGTGTTGGAACTCTCAGGCTCAAGGGTGGTGGCCTTGCTGGCGTTGGGCATGCTACCCTGGCAAGGCTTTTGCTGGGGCTGCGGAGGATGCCCCGCCAAGGGACTTGTCGGGGGAGTCTACCTTGCCCGCTTGCTTTTCGTGTCTCTGGTCTTGGCGTTGCCTTAATTGTGTTGCGCCTTTGGCTTCTCTCCTCCGCCCTGCTGAGTGTGGCCACCGGTGCGGCTCTGACTTCCCGTGCACAGTAAAGGGGTACAAAGGAGAGCCCCTACTTTTGTACACCGACAGGAGCCCCCTGGCCTAGGCCACACATAAGCACAACGCGTTGTTGGGCTAGGCCCAGAACGGTGTGCGGGCAGGCGGGGCGGATTTTTACCGCAGTAACTCCTTCGCCCACTGCACTTCCCCACGACCCGTGTTGAATGCGTGACGTGGAGGGTTGTGCGTGACGTGGGGGTCGTGCTCGGAATGACTGCAGCATGCTTGCGTCATCCATGGTGAACAGTAAAGAGGCGTCTCGCGTGCTCCCTTGGAACGACAGAGCCGCCGCTCATTTACTCTCTCCGTCTTGGAACCGTCGTTCCACGTTTCCCACTATGCCTGCTCCTTATGCCATGTACGCTGCATGCATGGTGTAGGCTAGGTGACTGATGCATGGAATATGGGAAGGCATGCGCGGGCCGATACTCACGCGCCTTCGATTGGGCGGGGAGGGCGGTCGATGGCCTCGCCTGCTGCCACTTTAATGAGCCAGATTCGGGCGGGCTCTTCAGGGGCGTAGAGCTAGTCCTTCAGCCTCCCCTTCCCAACTATAAAAAGGGACTCAGGGGCAAGAGGGAAAGCATCTCCCTGCCCCCCCTTGTCTTCATCCCCATCCATGGTCATGGCGAGGGGGCGTGGCCGCGGCCGTTCTTCTGCGGAGGCGACCAGGTCCTCCTTCCGCCAGAGAGCTGCAGTGGTCAAGGAAGAGCTAAATGCCAAGGGTGAAGGCCATGCTCCAGGCGGGGCCACTGGACGGGGCCGCAGTCGGCGAGGCGGTCGAGGCAGAGGTGGGTGAGGAAGGGGGATGCCTGCGTCGTCTCCGTCTCCATTGCCATCTCCCCCGCCAACTCCTCCTGCTTCATCGAGTGGTCATGTCGGGGACTCGGCCCTCGAGTTTATCCTGCAGCTATGTGGGCCGCTGCGCCACTGACTTTGGTCTTCTCCGGGCGTTTGCGAGTGTGCTGGAGGTCGACTAGCCACCACGGCTGAGGCTTCACATGAAGGGGTGTTGCTATGCCGACATGTGGGTGAACACAGGGTTCCCCGCCCCTCAAGTGATGCTCCTTCACCAGGGCTGGAAAACCTTTGCACGCGCCCATTGCTTGATGCATGGGCATGTCCTCCGCTTCAAGCTAGCGAAGACTGATTTTCTCTCCGCCAAGGACTTTGGGCGCTCGTGACACAGGCTAGGGTGTTGTGCAGAGAGCTCGTCTGATGGAAAAAACTCCTCTTCAGGCGAGAGTGACGAGGAGGACAGCGACAGCGACGACGAGGGTAGCGGGTGGGAGGATGACGGGTCCGACTAGGCATCAGGCACACCGTTCCAGGGCGACGCCGGCAGCACCATCATCTGCATTGCCAGCTCCTCGAACTTCTCTGGGTCACCTCCTTGGGCGGCTGGCGTGGAAGGCTGGAGAAGACGAAGAAGGCGGGTGGCGGGCCGTCAAGTCGGAGTATGATGGTAGCGATGCCTTCGTCTCATATTGCTGGCCCGCTGCCTCATCTTTCGGCTCTTCTCCCGGCACCATCATCACCAGCCCTTTTCCGGACGGCTATCGGGATGTTCTCTTGGTGTCTTCTGCTGCTCCTACCTCGCCTAGGCACTCTTTTTGCCCTCCTGTCATCTTGTTCCGTTTCCTAGGGAGAAGCACAAGAAAGGGATTACGGGCATCTTATCTCTTTTTAGTTTTTAAGCCTACGGGCACTTGTCAGATTTAAACCTTGTAATCCCCTTGCTCATGTTTCCATTCCGTACGAACTGTACCTGTATGGGACGTATTAATGAAAAAAGGGTGCTTGCCGGGTTCTTTGTGTGTGAGCGAGGCCCATGCCAAGGAATGAATCGATGTTATTTTTAAGATAAACATTGTCGCCCGGCAACAGGCCTTGCCGTCCCCTTCATTCGACCATACTCACGCTCTTGGCGGAGGCAGGGAGAAGTAGGGTTAGGCCCTTCATTTGCTTCCTTGTCATCGGGACTACAACCAAGTTCCGACCCAGGGAATAGTTCTTGTGTATACGAAAAGGGGAGCACGGTGGCCTAGGAATAAAATGAGGTTTCATACGTCCCAATTCCATACGGAAATGCACAACAGGGGATAAAAGACTTATCTGAATTTGCAGCCCCCCGGCAACCTTGGCTTGCCGTGGTTGGACCCTTGTGTCTGCAGGCCCCGGCAACCTTGGCCTGACAGACCGGAGCACCGGCTTGTTTTCTTTCTTCCAAATAGCTCAGCAGAAATGTCCATGTACCCTGCGAACCAAAGAGGACGGAAAGGAACAGAGAGACGCATACTCGACCTCTATGCTAGGGGTTAGTCGCTGCTAAGCACTATCAACCCTAACCGAGGGAGAGACTCAACCTAGCATGCATGCTATAACTTAGGGCACCAGCGCTTCATTTATTTATGCTCAGGGTCTGCGCCTGGCTTTGTACAAATGGTTACATGCCTTGCCGACAAGGCTCGTACAAAAGGTCGTATGCCGGGGGGCCCGGCAATCGTGCCTTACGGGTAAAACATGCGAAGATGTTCCATGTTCGAGGAGTTGCTCACTGGAATGGCATCTTCGGTCTCCAGGCAGACTATGCCGGGCCTGGTGACTCGTATTACCCGATAAGGGCCTTCCCACTTCGGCGACAACTTGTTGGAATTCTTGGCCGATTGAACGCGCCGAAGAACAAGGTCACCTTCCTCAAAGCTTCGGGCATGAACCTTGCAGCTATGGTAGCGGCGCAAGGCTTGCTGGTAGCACGCTGCTCTCACAGCCGCCCGAAGACCATCTTCCTTGAGGAGCATTGCATCATCTTGCCACAATGGCTCTTGCTCAAGCTCGTCATAAGCGAGCACTCGAGGTGTCCCATATTTGAGTTCTGTGAGGAGAACTGCCTCTGCCCCGTATACCAGGACAAAGGGTGTCTGGCTGGTGGCTCGATTTGGCGTTGTTCTGATCGACCAAAGAACCGCCGGCAACTCATCAATCCAGCGCCTTCTGCTCTTGCGCAGCCTGTCAAAAGTCTTTGTCCTCATGCCTCGCAGTACTTCAACATTTGCCCTCTCCGCCTAGCTGTTGCTCCATCGGTGCGCCACGGAAGCAAAAAAAACCTTGCTGCCGAGGTCCTGGATGTATTGCATGAAGGTGCGGCTTGTGAACTGCGTGTCGTTGTCGGTGATGACTCTGTTTGGCACACGAAAACGGCAGACTAGCCCCTTGAAGAATTTGACGTCTAACTGTGTTGTCACCTTTCTTACTGCTTCCACCTCCGGCCACTTTGTGAACTTGTCAATTGCAACATACAAGTACTCAAAGCCCCCGACAGCGCGGGGGAAAGGGCCTAGTATGTCGAGCCCCCAGACCGAAAATGGCTAGGAGAGAGGGATTGTTTGAAGGGCTTGAGCTGGCCGATGAAGCTTCTTTGAATGGAACTGACACGCTTCACACTTGTTACTAGTGCCATTGCATCCTGGAGGGCAGTGGGCCAGAAGAAACCTTGCCGGAAGGCCTTGCCGGCAAGGGCCCTTGACCCTATGTGGGAGCCACATATGCCTCCATGTATCTCTGCCAACAGCTCCAGTCCTTCCTCCCGGGGAATGCACTTCAATTTCACACCGTTTGGTCTCTTTCTGTACAGAACGTTGTCAACGAACTAATACATGGCAAACCGACATGCTACTTTCTCCGCTTCTTCCTGCTCCTCAAGAAGCTCCCCTGTTTGGAGGAATCGAACGGTATGTTGTGCCCATGCCGGAGCATGGGGCTCGATGGCAAGGACTAAAGGTATTTCCTCTGCCATGGGAGCGACTGTCTCTATGGCCAGGGCTTGATGCCCTATCGGAGGCGGTTGCCCCATGGCAGGCTCAGTGTCCACAGCAACATCTTTGCCAGTGGCTCCTGGGAGCTCGGTGGGAAAGTACTTGCCGAGGCCTGATTTCCTCCTCTTCTTCTGCTCTGTCGATGGTTCTACGGATGGTTGAGTTAACCGAAGCACAAAAGTACCTGGTTCCACAGGTAGTCTGAAGGCAGCACGCTTCGACAGGTAGTCCGCGACGTCGTTCTCCACTCAGGTAACATGCTCCGCCTATATACCGTCAAAACGCTCCTCCAGCTTCCTCACCTCATCTACGTAGGCCTCCATCAACGGGCTTTGATAATTCTTGTTGACTTCCCTGACGACAAGATGTGAATCACCCCTAACGATAAGCTTCTTTATCCCAAGTTCTGTCGCGATCCTGAGACCGGCAAGCAATCCCTCGTATTCAGCAGTGTTATCGTCGACATCTCCCTGGGAAAGTGCATCAAGATTACATACTTGAGGTACTCTCCGGTGGGTGCGACGAGCAGCACGCCAGCACTGGCGCCTTATAGCAAGAAAGCCCTATCAAAGTACATAATCTAGTTGCGACTTGTTTCCTTGCCGGGAAGAGTGGTCTCCTGGATCTCTTTGTCAGGCGTCGAGGTCCACTCAGCAATGAACTCTGCCAAGACTCTTTTTGGATCGTCGAAGTACTTTCAAACTTCAAACCAAAGCTCGACAGGTGCAAGGCCCATTCCACAATCCTTCCGGTTGCGTCCGGGTTATGCAGTATCCGTTGCAACGGGAGGCGGGTGACAACGGTGATCTCGTGCGCTTGGAAGTAATAACACAACTTCCTCGAGGCCATAAAGAGGCCGAAGAGCAATTTTTGCACACCGAAGTACCTTGACCTAGCCCCCTGCAAGAGGGAGCTGACAAAGTAAACTAGGTGCTGCATCATCTTCTTCTTCTGCACCACTTCATTTGGTTGCGCATGCCCAGTCCCACTGGCACCCGACCCTGCCATGGGCCTCGCCTTGCCGGTACCAGGCCCTGCCGGGGGGAGCTCTAGCTCACCATTCGCCAGTCCTGCCGTTGCCACTGCCCCCTCATCGACCTCCCTCTATGCAACTAGCGCGACGCTGACCACTTGATTCGTTGCCGCTAGATACAGCAGCAACAGCTCTTGTGGTTTAGGCGCAACCAGTATCGGCGTGGAGGAAAGGTATTTCTTCAAATCCTGCAGTGCTACTTCGGCCTCTGGGGTCCATTCCATTGGGCCCACCTTTTTCAAGATTTTTAAAAAGGGAAGGGCACGCTTAGCGGACTTGGAGATGAATCTGCTCATGGCGGCAACGCAGCCAATGAGCCGACGCACATCCTTGATCCGCCTAGGTGCCTCGATCTGCTCAATGGCCTTGATCTTGTTTGGATTCGCCTCGATCCCACGCTATGACACAAAGAACCCAAGAAGTTTGCAGGACGGAATGTGGAAGACACAGTTCTCAGGGTTCAGCATGAGGTTGGTCTTGAGAAAATTTGCAAACGTCTCTTCCAAATCTTGTATAAGTGTTGCCTTGTCCTTGGTTTTGACCACTATGTCATCCATATAAGCCTCCATATTTCTATGTAGCTAGGGCTCAAAACCAATTTGGACTACTCTTGCAAACGTTGAGCCAGCACTCTTCAACCCGAAAGGCATTCGTAAAAAGCAATACATACCCCACGGTGTGATGAATGCTATATTCTCTTCATCTTCTCTTGTCATGAAAATCTGGTGGTATCACGAGTAGGCGTCGAGGAATGATAACAAGTCACACCCGACTGTGGAGTCAACAATCTGGTCAATGCATGGAAACGAGAAAGGGTCTTTTGGACAAGCCTTATTGATATTTGTGTAATCAATACACAGCGTCTACTTCCCATTTGCCTTGCGCACCACCACCGGATTGGCCAACCACGTCGGATGGAGTACTCCTCTCACCAAGCCTGCTGCTTACAGCTTCCTGATCTCTTCTGTGATGAAGTCCTACCTTTCCAAAGCTTGCTTCCTGACCTTCTGCTTGACGGGTCGCGCAAGATGGTGCTCAGTCACCTCCCTGGGAACGCCAGGGATGTTAGATGCTTGCCAAGCAAATACATCGACATTCTCCCGTAGGAAAGTGACGAGCGCACCTTTCTATTTGCTATCGAGGGTGGAGCTTATGGTGAAAGCCCCTCCCATGCCATCCTCCTTGACGGACACCTTCTTGGTCTCTGGTGGTGCAACTCTGGATTTCATGCTCTTGCCGGTGGAGCTCTCTGCCACGTCATTGATGGGAGCATAGCACTCCGCAGAGGTGCGCTTGTTGGAGTGGGTGCGAGAGGCCTTGCCGGTCTTCTTCCCTCCCGGGGCTTCGGAGGCAGGAGAAAGTGCCTTGGTGGCAATCGCCGCAACTTCTTCCCGGTAGAGTTGGTCAGCGCAGGTCTACGCATACTTCTTGTCGGAGGGGACGGTGATGATGGTCATCGGCCCAGGCATATTCAGCGTTTTATAGGCGTAGTGTGATGCCGCCATGAACTTTGCTAGTGCCAGGCGGCCGCGGATCCCGTTGTAGGGCAAGGGGATCTCGGCTACATCAAAGACAATCCTCTTTGTCCTGTAGTTCAACTCGCCTTCAAACGTCATGGGCAGCGTGACCTTGCCCTTCGGCTGACTCCTTCCCTGGTATACCCCTTGAAACATGCCCGTCTCTTCCAAGTCTCCATGAGGAATCTGCAGCCTTTTGATCACAACAGGCGAGATCAAGTTCAGACCGGCCCCGCCATCAACTAGCATCTTCGTCACCTTAGGTTGTGTATTGTTGGCAAAACCAACAATAGTAGACACCTGACCGCAGTTGTGCAATCAGGGTGGTCCTCGGTGTCAAAAATGATGGGCGTGTTGGACCACT
Organism: Triticum timopheevii; assembly: GCA_963921465.1. NCBI lineage: Eukaryota > Viridiplantae > Streptophyta > Magnoliopsida > Poales > Poaceae > Triticum > Triticum timopheevii. The sequence goes on from OY997274.1 coordinate 369,548,651, forward strand.
TCAGTGGCTTCTGCGCGACGAATGATGGCTCTGCCCCCGTGATCTCACGCACCCACTACTTGAGCTGGCGGTGAGAGGAGTGTAGCGAGGCGCCACTGTCGACGCACATGCCTCCGTACCTTTCTGAAACTCGTGGTCGCTGGACTTGTTGTCCTCGTCATGATCATCGTCTTCCTGCTTCTTGTCGCGGCCCCGGGTGGGCCTCTCATACTGGTTATCCTTGCCGCCGCAGCCTCCTTGGCCGCCACGCTTCTTGCCGGATCCTCCAGCACCGTCCTAACCCTTTTCCTTTTCCCGCCTCTCATACTCAGCTTTTTTGCTTCTCAGCAAGCAGCTCAACTTGTCGGCAGTTCTGGAGGTCGTGGCCCTTGGTGCGGTGGATCTTGCAATATTGCTTGTCGAAGCTTCCTGGCTTGTCGGCAGCCGCCAAGGCCCGGCAAGTGCTGCACCCAGCAAATTCCTTGTCGGGGTCGCTTGCCTTGGCCTTCTTGGGAGCACCGATGTCGTCAGATTCCTCGACGGCAAGCACGGCCTTGCCCTTGCATTTTCTGTTGCGGCGTCAGCCCTTCTTCGTTGGGGTGGCAGCGTCTTCGTCTGTTGAGTCGGTTTCTGCACCAGCGTCCTCGCCGGGGTACTTCCTCCCCTCTTCAGCTCGAGCACACCTATAGGCCAGAACATAAAGTTCGGCAACATCCTTGACCTTATTCATCGCCAGCTCTTCACGCATCTTGCGGTTGCGCACATTCTGATGGAATGCGTTGATCACGGCGGCGGGATGAACATCTAGGATGTTGTATTGCACCCGGCTGAACCTCTGTATGTACTTGCACAAGTTTTCACCTTCCTTCTAGGGGATGATATGCAAATGGCTTGCCTGGCCATGAGCCTGATGGCCCCCAGTGAAGGCGCCAACAAACTCATGACACAAATCCAACCAAGAAGAAATGGAATCCACCGACAAGTGCATCAACCATGACATGACATTGGGCTAAAGTGCGAACGGGAAGTAATTGGCAAGAACCTTTTCGTCGCGGGCTCCAGCAGCTTGCATCGCGATGGTGTAGATGCTAAGGAACTCTGACGGGTGAGTCTTGCCGTTGTACTTCTCGCCAACGTCGGGCTTGAACGTGCGGTGCGAGGGCCACTGGAACTTCCGCAGCTCATGGGTAAAGGCTGGGCAACCCACCTTGTAGGGTAGGCCACCATAGCCTCCCGGTGCCGAGTGGTCCATAGTGGGCCCTGCCTGCCTATCTGACTCGTGGCGCGCTTCACGCCAGCGTTCGATGGAGGTTCGAGCGTCTTCAAGGGCTCGCTCCCGAAGAACTTGGCGCTGATTGCGGTGGGTCTGTGGGTCGGACGACACTATGGAAATGTTATCACAAGCGTCATCATGAGGGACTAACACCTACGGTAACTGGCGTGGGGAAGGAGAGTGCACCGTGGCTGCATCACCTCCGCCCGTTCCACCACTGGGATGCGGTGGATCGATGGAGCATCGGCCTAAGGGCCCCGCTGGTCGCGGCTCATCTTTGTTGGCGACACCGACGAGGCTCTGGATGGTGGCTCTCCTCTCGCGAGCTTTTCCGTAGCAGGAGGAAAATCGAGAAGCAGCTGCGCGCATGCCAAAGCTTCTGCTGTCATGGGCGGCGGCGAAAGCTGCGTGGACCGTGACGCGCTCCGACTTCTAACCATGTTAGAAGGAGCTCTATCACGGCCTTGCAGCTGTACGCCATTTCCGCCAGCACTTCGGCATGCATGCTGGCCTTCTTCGTCCCGCGAAGGATGCGCATGACTCTTGCAACGGCGGCGCCCGGGGTCACAAGCGTGGTGGCGCTGCTCATCAGGCACAACTTGGGAAGAGCATGTCGTGGGCATTGGCATAGGTGTCTTGGAGGTCGCCGCACAGCCCGTAGGTGGCACGGTGCCCTTGGAGGGCCCCCTGCCGTCTGCGGCGGGCCCAACTCCGTCTTTGGATTTGGCGACGTGCGGCCCGTCATCTTGCGCACGAACGACGCCGCTCGTAGGCTTGGACTGCCAGAGTGATGTGGGTGTTCGCGGGCCGCGCCTCGGCTTTCGTCCGCGACTGCCCTGCCACTCGCCCGCACCGGTATGGGCCGTCCGGCTCCGGATGAACCTATCACCGTCGTCATCTTCTTCATGGGAGCCATGGCGATGAAGAAGCTAGACTAGCTGGCAGACCGTACTTTCACAACTGCGCGCCCCTACCTGGCGCGCCAGAGATGTTGGTGGAAAACGACACCTATGGGATCACTGGAATCCCTACTATGGTCGGCGGGCGCGAGGTTGTGGAAAGAGTGGGTCTAGCAGCCAGCACAGAGATCATTTACCAAGGTTCAGGCCACGAGGATGCGTAATACCCTAGTCCTGCTTTGGTGTATATTTGAGAGTTATTGAACTAGCTACGGCGTGTGTGTAGTCCAAAAGATCTGAATCCTCCCTCAGTATGCCTCGGGCCTCGTAGTATAGAAAAAGGGGACGCCACAGTGGCACACAGGAGGTGGAAAGGTGTACAGCGGCTGAGTCTATCCTTTGGCCCCGTCAGAAAAACGCGTTTAATGTGCTGCCGACGTGTCCTTCTTGCTTTATCGAGGACGACGAGGAAGCTCGTCCCGGCTGTCGCCACCTTGCCTGGCTCTGATGCGCGTCCGAGCTGATGAGGCGTCATAGTGCCACGTTGGCCAGCTGTTGGGCTGGTGCGATGGCAGAGTCTTCTTGAAGATATGCATGTCACCACGCAGGTGCTTGCTGAGTCGGTCTAGAGGCCACACGTCGCCACGCAGGTGCTCGCCTAGTTCGTGGGCTGGTAGCTGTATGGGAACGACAGTGGAGTCTTGGCAGATGTGGGTCTGGCTGGGGCACCGAGGATGTCCGCGACAAGGGTCTTTCCATGGCATCGCGGTCATCCACGGCAAGGATCTTGCCGAGGATCTCGTGGATTTCCTCGGCAAGGATCTTGCCAAGGATCGTAGCCTTCTGGTCCTCTTCTAATCTTGTGTGTTTAGGATTTTCACAAAGATCTGCATGCCACCATGGAGGTGTGATAACCCGCAAGTATACGGGATAGTTGTAGCCTCTTTCGATAAGTAAGAGTGTCGAACCCAACGAGGAGCTAAAGGTAGAAGAAATACTCCCTCAAGTCCTATCGGCCACTGATACGACTCTACGCACGCTTGACGTTCGCTTTACCTAGAACAAGTATGAAACTAGAAGTACTTTGTAGGTGTGATAGGATAGGTTTGCAAGATAATAAAGAACACGTAAATAAAAAGTAGGGGCTATTTAGATAAAGAAGCAATAAAGTAAATATTAGTAGAGAGCTTTTTGTTATGAGAATGTTATTTGTCCAAGGCAATTGATAACTAGACGGGTAATCACTATTGCAATTTTATTTGAGGGAGAGGCATAAGCTAACATACTTTCTCTTCTTGGATCATATGCACTTATGATTGGAACTCTAGAAAGCATCCGCAACTACTAAAGATTCATTAAGGTAAAACCCAACCATAGCATTAAAGCATCAAGTCCCCTTTATCCCATACGCAAACAACCTACTTACTCGGGTATGTGCTTCTGTTCACTCACGCCACCCACCATAAGCAAATCATGAACATATTGAAAACCCTATAGTGGGAATCCCTCACGCTTGCGCGACACGGAGAGCACCATAGGACAGCACCAATAATAAAATATACAACTCAAACCAATCACGATCATCAATTAACCCATATGACAAAACAGATCTACTCAAACATCATAGGATAGCCATACACCATTGGGAAATAATATATAGCATTGAGCACCATGTTTATGTAGAGATTACAGCTGGTAATAGAGGGGTTACACCGCTGCATAGAGGGGGGAAGAGTTGGTGATGAAGGCGGTGAAGTTGTTGGTGAAGATCGCGGTGAGGATGATGGCCCCCGGCGGCGTTCCGGCGCCACCGGAAGCAAGGGGGAGAGAGCCCCCCTTCTTATTCTTCCTTGACCTTCTCCCTAGATGGGAGAAGGGTTTCCCCTCTGGTCCTTGGCTCCCATGGCGTGGGAGGGGCAAGAGCCCCTCCGATATTGGATCTATCTCTCTGTTTCTGCGTTCTCAGATCCGTCCTTCACCGTTTCTTTTATATCCGGAGATCCGTAACTCCGATTGGGGTGCATCCTTAGCCCAGATTTTCCTCATAAAATTAGCTTTCCTGCAGCAAAAGAAGAGCATCAACCGCCTTACGGGTGGCCCACAAGGGTGCCAGGCACAACTAGGGGGAGGGCCCGCCCCCCTGTCTCGCGGCCACCTCGGACACCGTTTCGCGTCGATTCTTCCTCCGGAAAATCCCAAATATTCCAAAATAATTCCCCGTCCATTTTTATCCCCAGGAACTGGCACTGGGCACTGGATCAATATGTTAGTTCCAAAAATAGTATAAAAAGTTGCCAAAAGTATATGAAAGTTGTAGAATATTGGCATGGAATAATCAAAAATTATAGATACGACGGAGACGTATCAGCATCCCCAAGCTTAATTCCTGCTCGTCCTTGAGTAGGTAAATGATAAAAAAGATAATTTTTGATGTGGAATGCTACATAGCATAATCTTGATCATATGTCTAATCATGGCATGAATATTAAGACACGAGTGATTCAAAGCAATAGTCTATCATTTGACATAAAAATAATAAGAATAATTAGGGCATCCCGACAAACAATCTTGTCTTTCAAAATATCAATGCTTCCAGAACGTTATCCCTACAAAATCATATAGTCTTGTATGCTCCCTTTTCTTAACACAAGGTACCCCTCATGCCTATCCTGGTGTCAGCCAAGCAATTGTTTCATACTTTAGTATTCTAAAACTTTTTCAACCTTCACGCAATACATGAGCGTGAGCCATGGATATAGCACTATGGGTGGAATAGAATATGATGGTGGAGGTTATGTGGAGAAGACAAAAAAGGGAGAATGTCTCACAACGACACGGCTAATCAACGGGCTAAGGAGATGCCCATAAATTGATGTCAATGTGAGGAGTAGGGATTGCCATGCAACGGATGCACTAGAGCTATAAGTGTATGAAAGCTCAAACTAAAAACTAAGTGGGTGTGCATCCAACTTGCTTGCTCATGAAGACCTAGGGCATTTGAGGAAGCCCATTGTTGGAAAATACAAGCCAAGTTCTATAATGAAAATTCCCACTAGTATATGAAAGTGACAATATAGGAGACTCTCTATATGAAGAACATGGTGCTACTTTGAATCACAAGTGTGGAAAAAGGATAGTAAAATTGCCCCTTTTCTTTTCTTTTTTATTTTTTTGGGTGGGCTTCTTTGGCAACCTTTTTTATTTAGGCTTCTTTGGCCTTTCCATATTTTTTCTTTTTTTCATGGGGCAATGGTCTATAATGATGATCATCACACTTTTATTTACTTACAACTCAATATTACAACTCAATACTGGAACAAAGATATGACTCTATATGAATGCTTCCGACGGTGTACCGGGATGTGCAATGATCTAGCGTAGCAATGACATCAAAAAATGGACAATCCATGAAAACATCATGCTAGCAATCTTACGATCATGCAATGCAATATGACAATGAATGCTCAAGTCATGTATATGATGATGATGGAAGTTGCATGGCAATACATCTCGGAATGGCTATGGAAATTCCATGATAGGTAGGTATGGTGGCTGTTTTGAGGAAGATATGAGGAGGCTTATGTGTGATAGAGCGTATCATATCACGGGGTTTGGATGCACCGGCGAAGTTTGCACCAACTCTCGAGGTGGAAAGGGCAATGCACGTTACCGAAGAGGCGCAATGATGGAAAGGTAAAAGTGCGTATAATCCATGGACTCAACATTAGTCATAAAGAACTCACATACTTATTGCAAAAATTTATTAGCCCTTGAAACAAAGTACTACACGCATACTCCTAGGGGGGAGGTTGGTAGGAGTTAACCATCGCGCGCCCCCGACCTTGACACAAAGATAAACAATCAAAATACAATGCACGCCAATTTGTTTACATAGTAAGTAGACCATACATGCATGCTTCGGGAATCACAAACCTTGACACCAACATCCTTACTGAACACAACCATCTACTTGTACCGCCCACAGATTATCATCTCTATATCACAAAACTATTGCAAGGAATCAAACATATCATATTCAGTGATCCACAAGTTTTATGTAGGATTTTATGACTAACCATGTGAATGACCAATTCCTGTCATCTCTCTAAATAGATATAAGTCAAGCAAGAGAGTTTAATTCTTTCTATAAAAGATATGCCCATGCTCTAACAAATATAAGTGAAGCAAAATAGCATTCTACAAATGGCGGTTTTCTATGTGAAGAGAAACAGGCAATCCAGACTTCAAATGATATGAGTCAAGCACATGAAGCATTCTATAAAGCCATACTCAAAAGATTTAAGTGAAGTGAAATGAGCATTCTATAAATCAACCAAGGACTATCTCATACCAGCATGGTGCATAAAATAAAAGTGAAAATTAAATGCAAAAGACGCTCCAAGACCTACACATATCGCACGAACGAAACGAATCCGAAAACATACGGATACTTGTTGAAGAAAGAGGGGATGCCTTCCGGGGCATCCCCAAGCTTAGACGCTTGAGTCTCCTTGAATATTTACTTGGGGTGCCTCGGGAATCCCCAAGCTTGAGCTCTTGTCTCTCTTCCTTTTCCTCATATCGAGACATCCTCGATTAGACACTTCATCCACACAAAAGTTCAACAGAAAACTCGGTAAGATCCGTTAGTATAATAAAGAAAATCACTACTCTAAGTACTTTTGAAAACCAATTCATATTTTGTTTTTGCATTGTGTCTACTGTAATATAACTTTTCCATGGCTTAATCCACTGATATAAATTGATAGATTCATCAAAACAAGCAAACTATGCATCAAAAACAGAATCTGTCAAAAACAGAACAGTCTGTAGCAATCTGAACATCCACCATACTTCTTGTACCCCAACAATTCTATCAAAATTAGGAAAATAAAAACTTTGTACAGAAAGACAGTGCAAAAAGAATCAGAACCGTTTGATTTTCCAGTAAAAAATGTAAAATCGCGCACTACAGCCAAAGTTTCTGTCCCGCACCGTACAAACCAACAAGCATTGTAAACATCCTAAAGGCAAACCTTGGCACATTATTTTATAATACGATGGAATTGTACAAGGGGATAATTATTTTTGTTGAAAAGTTTCTGTAATCAAGATTCACAAAGTTTCCATGAGCATGAACAAAGTTCAAGGCTAGCTCCCACTTCAACAATGCTTGTCTTTCTCACTTTCACTTTCCTTTTTGAAAAGTTTTGGGTTCCCCTCTTTATCTATTTGTTTTTATACTATATAAAATCACTCAACAGAAATAAATGACTCTCTTAAACATCTGGGTTGTCTCCTAGGCAGCGCTTTCTTTAAAGCCATTAAGCTAGGCATATAGTGCTCAAGTAATGGATCCACCTGGATCCCAAGGTATATCAAAGCCAATTTTAATTAACAATCATTTGTAATTTAGTAGTGAGCACAAAGTAACATATATCAAGCAATGACGAAGTCTAACTCTCTTCCTATACATCGGCATGTCATAAAAGAACAATTCATGCACACTAAATAAAGGCCAATGCATAGTATAAGCAGTTTCTTGCAATGCTATCATATTGGAAACATAAAGAGGCGGAGATATAGTTCCTCTCTCATAATAATTGCAAGTAGGAGCAGCAAGCACATGCATATTATATCTATCAAAATCATCATGTGTAGTAGTAAAAGGCAACCCATCAATATAATCCTTAATAAGCACAAACTTCTCCGATATAGTATAGTTGGGAGAATTCAAAAAGATAATAGGACTGTCATGTGTGGGTGTAATAGCAACAATTTCATGTTTAACATAAGGAACTACAGCAAGTTCATCTCCATAAGCATCATTCATATTGGCATCTTGGCCACAAGCATAGCAAGCATCATCAAAAAGGGATATTTCAAGAGAATCAACGGGATCATAGCAATCATCATAGCAATCATCCTTCGGTAAGCACGAAGGGGAATTAAACAATGTATGAGTTGAAGAGTTACTCTCATTAGAAGGTGGGCACGGGTGATCAATCCGCTCTTCCTCCTTTTGTTCTTCACTCTCCTCGTCATCATTTTCATCCAACGAGCTCACAGTTTCATCAATTTCTTTTTCCATAACTTCCTGCAAAATATTAGTCTCTTCTTGGACAGCGGAGACTTTCTCAATAAATGCATGAATATTGTAATTGTATTCATAATTCTTATAACAATATTTAAGTATAGCAAAAATTTTAGGTCTATAAACTGAATCATCAAAGTCATCAAACTGTTTAAACATAGATTCAATCTCATAAGCACCCATCAAAGCAACAAATTCTTCTATTTGTTCCACATCATAGTAATCATATAAACCATTAGCATAAGAAGCTAAGGTTTTATCATCATTAAATTTGCATGAAAAGGGAAGGTGTGGAGCCTTCATCCTAGAGCAACAAGTATAATCATGTCTCAAGCATAGATCCCGAGCATACCAACACAACATATTAATTTGATCCCATAATAGTTTCCCTTTTTGTGTCAGGCGATAATCCCTAAAGTATTCACATTGATCCAACGTTAGGGTTTTCTCAGGATTATCAAAGTAGTACATAATTTCTTGAACATAAGGAGCATCGAGGGTTTTAGGAGGTTCCCCATCTCCATGAGTAGCAAGTACACCTAATTTTTTTGGTATTTAGTGTTCCATATCCATAACTAAAGATAGAGAGCAACTTAGAATAGCTAATAAAAATTACTTAGTGATAAAGCAAACAAGCACACACGAGAATATTCACCCCACCTATGACTCCCCGGCAATGGCGCCAGAAAAAGGTCTTGATAACTCGCAAGTATATGTAGCCTCTTTCGATAAGTAAGAGTGTCGAACCCAACGAGGAGCTAAAGGTAGAACAAATACTCTCTCAAGTCCTATCGGCCACTGATACGACTCTACGCATGCTTGATGTTCGCTTTACCTAGAACAAGTATGAAACTAGAAGTACTTTGTAGGTGTGATAGGATAGGTTTAACACGTAAATAAAAAGTAGGGGCTGTTTAGATAAAGAAGCAATAAAGTAAATATTAGTAGAAAGCTTTTTGTTATGAGAAAGTTATTTGTCCAAGGCAATCGATAACTAGACCGGTAATCACTATTGCAATTTTATTTGAGGGAGAGGCATAAGCTAACATACTTTCTCTTCTTGGATCATATGCACTTATGATTGGAACTCTAGCAAGCATCAGTAACTACTAAAGATTCATTAAGGTAAAACCCAACCATAGCATTAAAGCATCAATTCCCCTTTATCCCATACGCAAACAACCTACTTACTCGGGTTTCTGCTTCTATTCACTCATGCCACCCACCATAAGCAAATCATGAACATATTGCAAACCCTACAGCGGGAATCCCTCATGCTTGTGCGACACGGAGAGCACCATAGGACATCACCAGTAATAAAATATGCAACTCAAACCAATCACGATCATCAATTAACCCATAGGACAAAACAGATCTACTCAAACATCATAGGATAGCCATACACCATTGGGAAATAATATATAGCATTGAGCACCATGTTTAAGTAGAGATTAAAATGGGTAAGAGAGGGGTTACACCGCTGCATAGAGGGGGGAAGAGTTGGTGATGAAGGCGGTGAAGTTGTTGGTGAAGATCGCGGTGATCATGATGGCCCCCGGCGATGTTCTGGCGCCACCGGAAGCAAGGGGGAGAGATCCCCCCTTCTTCTTCTTCCTCTTCTTCCTTGACCTTCTCCCTAGATGGGAGAAGGGTTTCCCCTCTGGTCCTTAGCTCCCATGGCATGGGAGGGGCGAGAGCCCCTCTGATATTGGATCTATCTCTCTGTTTCTGCGTTCTAAAATCCTTCCCCTTCACCGTTTCTTTTATATCCGGAGATCCATAACTCCGATTGGGGTGAATCTTTCGCCCAGGTTTTTCTCATAAAATTAGCTTTCTTGCAGAAAAAGAAGAGCGTCAACCACCTTACGGGTGGCCCACGAGTGTGCCAGGCGCGCCCAGGGGGGAGGGTGCGCCCCCCCTGTCTCGTGGCCACCTCGGGCACCGTTTCGCGTTGATTCTTCCTCCGAAAAATCCCAAATATTCCAAAATAATTCTACGTTCGTTTTTATCCCGTTTGGATTCCGTTTGATATCGGGTTTCTACGAAACATAAAACATGCAACAAACAGGAACTGGCACTGGGCACTGGATCAATATGTTAGTCCCAAAAATAGTATAAAAAGTTGCCAAAAGTATGTGAAAGTTGTAGAATATTGGCATGGAACAATCAAAAATTATAGATACGATGGAGACGTATCAAGGTCCTCCCGAGCCTTGGTCGCAATGTGGTTGATGGCGTTGGAACTCTCAGGCTCAAGGGTGGTGGCCTTGTTGGTGTTGGGCAAGCGGCCCCGACAAAGGTTGCCCCGGCAAGGGTCTTGTCGGGGGAGTCTACCTTGCCCTCTTGCTATTCGTGTCTCTAGTCTTGGCGTTGCCTTGACTATCTTGCGCCTTTGGCTTCTCTCCTCCATCCTGCTGAGTGTGGCCACGGGCGCGGCTCAGACTGCCTGTGCACAAGTAAAGGGGTACAAAGGAGATCCCCTACTTTTGTACATTGACATAGTGGATGGCGTCTCAGGGGGTGGAGGTTGAAGATGAACTGCGGGCCCTTGATTTCGTATCCAACGACTGCAAAATCGACTGACCGGAGATGAAAAAGTCAGTCGACTGACGTGTAGCCTCACTTTGTTGTTATGTATTTTACGTCATCTATTGGAGATGCTATAAGAATTCCACTCAGGTTAACGTTGTCTCTCTTGTCCTGCTTCAGCCTCGGCGTCGTACAACTCATCGGAGCTGCTCCAACGACAAAACCCTCCATCACAACGGAGCAGTACCTGGGGCTCCATCTCCAGACGCCTAAGATCTTCTTCCCCTCCTCCAACAGCCAAGTCAACCGGAGCATCCTCACCGGCCAACCCAATCACGCTGAGATCAACATGGCTTCGGCAAAGAGGTTGTACACTTGTTGCATCTCTTTTTTACTCTACATGTTATATATATTGTCCACTGAGCACACGGAGTAACGGGAAATACGATTGTTTTATCCTACTATATGACAAGCAGTGAGGTATCAGGCAACTTAGCTATCCGTGATGGACTCTCTTGAACGCCATCATTATTTATCTCTGCACGTTTGAGCTGTGCATTTGTCGATGGCCCTGGGAGTTGAGCGAGTAGGGCAGTGGCCTAGATCCAAAGTAATAGAAGTAGCACAAAAACATTTTTGTAGCGTAGGCTTTTCCTTGCTCAAGCCTACCTACTAGAATCGCCAGTGCTTGAAAGGAAAAGTGAATGAAAAACATAGGAATTGAAAAGTTTCCTATGGTACTACTTGTCATGAATTTGGTGCAAAGGAATGGAGCAAAGGAATAGGATTTGTTCCTTTAGTGTCTCCTTGAAAGAAAAACCGTAGGAATTTTAATTTCCACTTGTCCTCCTTTTCAAATTCCTATTCATGAAGCACAAGACTAAGAGATAGTAGCATAATAGCATTCTAACCGTACATTTTTTTTTGTGGTTTGACTTAATCTCACCATGCTTCTTTGCATCCTGTGATCTTCCAATTCTTGTGAACCAAACACCCAGATTGGCAGAAATCCTGTGTTTTTAAATTCTCTTTTTTGCACATGCATTCCTATCCTAATCCTGTCTGTTTCCTATCCCTACATTGTTAGAATCCTCAAATTCAAACAAGCCCTTACACAATTACTTCTGTTACAGATATGTGTCAAAGAAAACCTTGTGTGGTTTTTCCTGCTCCTGCGGTGCTGTGTTCCTGCCCAGCTCAGCTGCTCCAACGACGGAAGGGTTCACCATAGCGGGGATCCACTCTCCAGACTGTCTTTCGCCGCCTCAGATCTTCTTCCCCGCCGTCGGCAGCCACGACAACTGCATTAGCATCATCAACTGAGTAGATGAAGTTGAGGACTACACAGGTCCGCAAGAGAGGTCGCACTCTTCCGTGTCTGCTTATGTTATGCATCGCTTAATATGATGACATGCTACTTTATCGTCGTGTTCACCTATTAGACTCCAAGTCAGGTCCAAACTTATGCTAAAACTTGAGTTTTTAAATGGCTGTGGGGTACATATTGGGGCGGCAATCAGTACTATCTTTCTACTATCTGGTTAATCTTGGGTGTCTACTATGAGTTTCATGTTGGGTGCAAACAAACATTAAAGGAGCCATTATCTATATTTTTTAACTAAAGCTATTATCTGCCTGCTATCATTGGTTTTAGGTCTATCCACAGTTTGCTACCATCACTCTGGATTTGTTCATGCACTGCTTACATAATCTCACTATGTTTTATTCCTATGCATGTCAGTTATTGTACACAATGGAATTGAACATGTAGAGAAAAAGAGACGAACCTTACGTGGCAATAAAATTTCATGCAGACGTCGCTCCATGGTGGGTGCAAAGGCAGCCCCCCCCCCCACCCATTTCGGATCGTAAACAAGAAAAAGATAACTGTTCTGAGGGGGATTCAGAAGCAGAAGACCACTCCTATTTACCCCATGAGGTCTTCGCTCTAACTTGGCATGCTGATGTTGGTAATATCATGCATATGGTGCCTTGCATTGCTTATTGTATACATCAAAGATGTCATCTACTTAGTTTAGACATGCTTTGTGTCAACGCCATCTGTTTAGTTTCTTTATCATATATGTGAATCATGCAATGCCATCTTGTTTAGCCAGGCATCATATATGTGAACTTTGCAATGCCACCCTGGTTAACCAATCATCTTATATGTGAATTATAATATGACATCATTTTTTAATTACGTGTTAAATTTGTCAACACTTTTAGTACATTCAATTACTCTTCCTATGCATCAGCCATTCGACACGGTCATGGAAACATCTGGAGTGGAAACAAGGTCTTCAGAGCAGACAGTGCTATCTGACGAAGCGCATGTCTTGCTGGTTACAGATAGCTCCTCAAAGGAGGATTCAGAGACACATGACCAGTCCTATTCCCCCCCCCCTCCCCCCGAGGTGCATGCTCTAACTTGGCAGGGTTATGTTGCTCATATCGTGCGTATGGTATCTTGCATTGCTATGTCATTTGCTTAGTTTAGACATGCTTTGTGTGAATGCCACCTGTTTAGTGTCTAATTACCATATATGTGAACTATGCAGTGCCATGTTGTTTCAAGACATTATATTTGTGTATTATGAAATGCTATCTTGTTGGAAGGCATTATATATGTGAATTATGCAATGCCATGCTGTTTAGCCAAGCGTCATATATGTGAATTATATCATGCCATCCTTTTTTTGTATTTCCCATTGCTTTTGTCGACAATGTTTGTATATTCAACTAGTCTTCCTTTGCATCAGCTATTTGAATTGGTGATGGAGAAATTTGGAGTGAAAACAAGGTCTTCAGAGCAGACAATGGTACTTGCTGAAGCAAATATCTTGCTGGTTATAGATAGCTCCTCAGAGGAGGACTCAGAGGCAGATGACCAGTCCTATTATCCCCCCTGAGGTGTATGCTCAAACAGGCAGGGTTATATTACTCATATCTTGCATATGTTGTATTGCAATGCTTAGTTTTTACATCATATACACAATATTGAATGCCATCTCCTTAGTTGACACATCATATATGCGATTGCCTTCTGCTCACTTCCTTAGTATATAAATCATATATTTGAATTGTATCATGCCATGATATTTACATAGACAACATGTATCTGAATTATGGCATGCCAACCCATTTTCTAAAGACATAATATAGTTATATCATCTCATCATGTTTAAATAGTCATCATATTTTGAATTATGTCATTCTATCCGTGAATTATATCATGCCATCATGATTCCATCGACGGCATGTTTGTGATTTATGGCGTGCCAACCACTTTAATAGACACATCGTATAGTTATGTCATGTCATCATGTTTACATAGTCATCATATTTTGAAGTATTTCATTCTATCCTGTTTAGTTAGACATCATACATGTGAATTTGTGTCATGCTATCCTATTTAATTACCCATCATATATGTGAAATAATGTCCTTCTATTCTGTTTGGTTAGACAACATAAATGTGAATTATTTCATGCCCTGTTTTCTTCGCTACTATCCACTGCACCTGTCTATCTTACAATGTCTGTACATTCAATTACTTTTCTTGTTTATCAGCCATTACAATTGGAGGGGGTGATGGCAGTATCTGTGGGAGTAAAAACACGGTCTTCAGAAAAGATCGTGCTACCTGTCGATGGAGATAGAACCACGGTTGTACTTGCCCAAGAACTAGCCCCACCAAACATAACACAAAGTCACGCAGATTGTACCCCTACCCAGTTGGACAAAGAACCAGCTACACCCCTTCTAACCCCAACCCTAGCAGATAGTAACCTAGTTCCCGTTGACACAACACCGTCTCCACCACTGAGCACCCAAACACGAGCAGTTAGTATGGAAACTGCAGTGCCCAAAGCACAAGGACCACCACTCTGAAACCCAAGTTAACGCTGAAAGCAGAAGAAGAATTGTTCTCAGGTTAGGTTCCGTAGCTATGGTTCATACTACTTTGCTCTTGCATCACTGTATTTACTCATACCAACTAATTTCAAATTTGAAGGATGCAATTGAAACTCCAATGGCGCAACAGGTATGTTTTAAACCTGTTTCTTTAACGTGTTTGCTGTTGAAACTTGCTCTTTGTTGATTTCAGTTTCAATTGAATAAACAGTTATGTTCTCATGCCATGCACATTAAAAGTGTTGTTATTGCTGTGTAGTTTCCCACACTTATATTCTGTCTATGCTGCTTTGTCTTAAATAGATATGATTCAAACTGTACCTATCTTAATTTGGCAACAAAAACTAGAATGATATAGACCATATAGTGACCATACTACATAGATATATGTTTGTTTCATGCTGTTATCCTGTCCACCTTAGTACTGAACTGGTTTACCAAAATGAGTTTCATATACTACATTGTAAACTTGTGATGTGTTTGTTTGTTTCTCTTTTAGAACACGGATAAAATATTGGATAAGAGTACCCCGTTATGCAATGTTAAAGGAAGTAATGTAGATAAGGTTCAAGATAGTGAGACATCCCTGTTGGTCTCCAAGAAAGCTGATAAAAACTATATTGAAGACACTGAGACATCCCCAAAGTCCTGTCTTGATGTAGTGTTTGAGTTACTGGCTACTACTACTGGCACCAGCTCTTCGAACTCGCTGCCTGAATCAGTTTGGCTTCTTGAGTCTTAACTTCAAGTTGAAAGACATCAATCAGATGTTATGCGACAGGAAGCCGAAGGACTGAGGGAGTTCCTACAGAATTCAGATGCATACTTTCTGGTGCAACAACAAGTGTTGTAGGATTTAAGCGCCAAACAAGAAAAATTTAATAAGCTTGCTAAGCATCTTAACAGCATTATGGGTACCTAGGATATTGTTTCTTGAGCTCTTCTGAAGTGGTTTCAGTTCTGGATTTGCTTTGCTGTGGCGTTTATATGCTGCTTTGTTCCCTATATTTGCACTGGTGGCGAACTTTGATGCCAGTGGATGTAATATGTGTAATAGCCGTGATGGCCTAGCGTAAGTTGCTTGCTTATTTATTTCCTTATTGTCTTGTTTATTTGTTTTCTTGTAGTCAGTGCAGTTCTTTCTCCGCGATTTGCTAGTGGCCGCAATAACCTATTTTTTTAAACTAGGCAACAATAACCATGGGCTACATATTTACTGAAGTTAACATGGGCCTCCTATGGGCCGTAGAAACAATGGGCCTTCTAAGGTCCGTAGAAACAATGGGCCTTCTACGGGGCGTAGAAACAATGGGCATTATATGGGCCGTAGACACAATGGGCCTTCTATGGGCCATATCATCAATGCCCTTCTACGGGCTGTATCATCAATGGGCCTTCTAGGGGTCGTATGATCGGTTAGCAAAACATGGGCCAATAACAGACCACATTATGGCCGTAAATGGGCTAGAGTTGGAATCGTCCATTCATGTGCCGACCATAACAGGCCGTCGTTAATCGGCCGTATTTGATGGCCCAACGTATTAACGGGCCACAAACGGGCCGATAGTAACCACAGGCTGAATTTGGCCCATGATATGTCCATTTTGCATCATGCTTTTATATCGATATTTATTGCATTACGGGCTGTTATTTCACGTTATGTCACAATACTTATGGCTATTCTCTCTTATTTTACAAGGTTTACATGAAGAGGGAGAATGCCGGTAGCTGAGATTCTGGGATGGAAAAGGAGCAAATATTGGAGACCTATTCTGCACAGCTCCAACAGTCCTAAAGCTCCGTGGAAGTCATTTTGGGAATTAATAAAAAATATCCAGTGGAAGAAATACCTGAGGGGGGCCACCCACCACCCACGAGGGTGGGTGGCGCGCCCTACCCCCCTAGGCGTCCCCCTGCCTCGTGGGCCACCTGGCAGCCCTCCAGTGCCCATCTTCTGCTATATGAGGTCTTTTACCATGGAAAAAATCATAAGGAAGCTTACGGGACGAAACTCCGCCGCCACGAGGCGGAACCTTGGCAGAACAATTCTAGGGCTCCAGCGGAGCTGTTCTGCCGGGAAAACTTCCCTCCGGGAGGGGGAAATCATCACCATCATCGTCAGCAACGATCCTCTCATCGGGACGGGGTCAATATCCATCAACATCTTCACCAGCACCATCTCCTCTCAAACCCTAGTTCATCTCTTGTATCCAATCTTTGTACCAAAACCTCAGATTGGTACCTGTGGGTTCCTAGTAGTGTTGATTACTCCTTGTAGTTGATGCTAGTTGGTTTATTTGGTGGAAGATCATATGTTCAAATCCTTAATGCATATTAATACCCCTCTGACTATGAACATGAATATGCTTTGTGAGTAGTTACGTTTGTTCCTGAGGACATGGGTGAAGTCTTGCTATTAGTAGTGATGTGAATTTGGTATTCGTTCGATATTTTGATGAGATGTATGGTGTCTATCCTCTAGTGGTGTTATGTGAACATCGACTACATGACACTTCACCATTATTTGTTCCTAGAGGAAGGCATTGGGAAGTAATAAGTAGATGATGGGTTGCTAGACTGACAGAAGCTTAAACCCTAGTTTATGCGTTGCTTCGTAAGGGGCTGATTTGAATCCATTTGTTTCATGCTATGGTTAGGTTTACCTTAATACTTCTTTTGTAGTTGTGGATGCTTGCAATAGGGGTTAATCATCAGTGGGATGCTTGTCCAAGAAAGGTCAGTACCCAAGCACCGGTCCACCCACGTACCAAATTATCAAAGTAACGAACGTGAATCATATGAGCGTCATGAAAACTAGCTTGACGATAATTCCCATATGTCCTCAGGAGCGCTTTTCTCATTATAAGAACTTGTCCAGGCTTGTACTTTGCTACAAAAAGGATTGGGCCACCTTGCTGCACCTTATTTACTTTCATTTCTTGTTACTCGTTACAAATTATCTTATCACAAAACTATCTGTTACCTACAATTTCAGTGCTTGCAGAGAATACCTTGCTGAAAACCGCTTGTCATTTCCTTCTGCTCCTCGTTGGGTTCGACACTCTTACCTATAGAAAGGACTACAATAGATCCCCTACACTTGTGGATCATCAAGACTCTTTTCTGGCGCCATTGCCGGGGAGTGAAGCGCCTTTGTTAAGTGGAACTTGGTAAGGAAACATTTATATAGTGTGCTGAAATTTACTGTCACTTGTTACTATGGAAACTAATCTTTCGAGGGGCTTGTTCGGGGTATCTTCACCCCGACCAGTAGAGCAAAGAGTTTCTCCTCAACCTACTGAACCTACTGAAAATGTTTACTTTGAAATTCCTTCGGGTATGGTAGAGAAACTCCTGGCTAATCCCTTTGCAGGAGATGGAACATTGCATCCCGATTTACACTTAATCTATGTGGATGAAGTTTGTGGATTATTTATGCTTGCAGGTATGCCCGATGATTTTATTAAGAAGAAGGTCTTCCCTTTATCTTTGAAGGGAGATGCATTGACATGGTATAGTCTGTGTGATGATATGGGATCCTGGGACTATAAATGATTGTTGGAATTTCACCAGAAGTTTTATCCTATGCATCTTGTTCATCGTGATCGTAATTATATATATAATTTTTGGCCTCGTGAAGGAGAAAGCATCGCTCAAGCTTGGGGGAGGATTAAGTCAATGTTATATTCATGCCCCAATCATGAGCTCTCAAGAGAAATGATTATTCAAAAAATTTATGCTCGGCTTTCTCTCAATAATCGCTCCATGCTCGATACTTCTTGTGCTGGTTCTTATATGATGAAGACTATTGAATTCAAGTGGGATTTATTGGAAAGAATTAAATGAAACTCTGAAGATTGGGATTCCTACGATGGTAAGGAGTCAGGTATGACACCTAAGTCTAATTGTGTTAAATATTTTATGGATACCGATGCTTTTCGTGGATTTAGCACTAAATGTGGACTTGACTCTAAGATAGTAGCTTCTTTCTTTGAATCATTTTCTACTCGTGTTGATCTCCCTAAGAAGAAGTGGTTTAAATATAATCCTCCCACTAAAGTAAAAGTAGTTGCACCTGTTAAAGTTGAATAAAAGATTATCACTTATAATGATCCTATTGTTCCTACTACTTATGTTGAGAAAACACCTTTCCCTGTTAGGATAAAGGATCATGCTAAAGCTTCAACTGTGGTTCGTAAGAGTAATACTAGAACATATACACCTCCTGAGAAAATTAAAGTTGAACCTAGTATTGCTATGGTTAAAGATCTCTTGGCTGATAATATTGATGGGCATGTTATTTATTTCTGTGATGAAGCTGCTAGAATTGCTAGACCCGATGCTAAGAAACATAGACCTGTTGTAGGCATGCCTGTTATTTTTGTTAAAATAGGAGATCATTGTTATCATGGCTTATGTGATATGGGTGCTAGTGCCAGTGCAATACCTTTTTCCTTATATGAAGAAATTATGCATGATATTGCACCTGCTGAGGTAGAAGAAATTGATGTTACAATTAAGCTTGCAAGTAGAGATACTATTTCACCAATTGGGATTGTTAGAGATGTTGAAGTCTTGTGTGGGAAAGTTAAATAACCTGCTGATTTTCTTGTTCTTGGTTCCCCACAATATGACTTTTGTCCCATTATATTTGGTAGACCCTTCTTGAATACTGTTAATGCTAAGATTGATTGCGAAAAGGATGTTGTTACAATTGGCTTAGGGGATATGTCTCATGATTTAGTTTTGCTAAGTTTCGTAGACAACCCCATGATAAAAAATTGCCTAGTAAGGATGAAATTATTGGTCTTGCTTCTATTGTCGTACCTCCTACAGATCCCTTAGAACAATATTTGCTAGACCATGAAAATGATAAGTTTATGAATGAAAGAAGGGAAATAGATGAAGTATTCTTTAAACAGGGAACTATTTTGAAACACAACTTGCCTGTTGAAATCCTAGGGGATCCTCCTCCACCCAAGGGGATCCCGTGTTTGAGCTTAAACCATTACTTGATACTCTTAAATAAGCTTATCTTGATGAAAATAAGATATATCATGTTATTATTAGTGCTAACCTTTCAGAGCAGGAAGAGGAAAGATTATTGAAAACTCTGAAGAAGCACCGTGCCGCTGTTGGATATACTTTTGATGATCTTAAGGGCATTAGTCCCACTCTATGCCAACACAAAATAAATTTGGAAGAAGACGCTAAACCAGTTATTGATCACCAACGACGATTAAATCCTAAGATGAAAGAAGTGGTAAGAAAGGAAATACTAAAGATCCTTGAGGCAGATATAATTTATCCCGTTACTGATAGTCAGTGGGTAAGTCCTGTCCATTGTGTCCCTAAGAAGGGAGGTGTTACTGTCGTTCCTAATGATAAAGATGAATTGATCCCGCAAAGAATTATTACAGGTTATAGGATGGTAATTGATTTCAAATTAAATAAAGCTACTAAAAAAGATCATTACCCTTTCCCTTTTATTGATCAAATACTAGAAAGACTATCCAAACATACACATTTTTGCTTCCTAGATACTTACTCTGGTTTCTCTCAAATACCTGTGTCAGCGGAGGATCAAGCAAAGACTACTTGTACTTGCCCTTTCGGTTCTTTTGCTTATAGACATATGCCTTTTGGTTTATGTAATGCACCTGCTACCTTTCAAAGATGCATGATGGCTATATTCTCTGACTTTTGTGAAAAGATTTGTAAGGTATTCATGGATGATTTCTCCATTTATGGATCCTCTTTTGATGATTGCTTGAGCAACCTTGATCGAGTTTTGCAGAGATGTGAAGATTCTAGTCTGGTTTTGAATTGGGAGAAGTGCCACTTTATGGTTAATGAAGGCATTGTCTTGGGGCATAAAATTTCTGAAAGAGGTATTGAAGTTGATAAAGCTAAGGTTGATGCTATTGAAAAGATGCCGTGTCCCAAGGACATTAAAGGTATAAGAAGTTTCCTTGGTCATGCCGGTTTTTATAGTAGGTTCATTAAGGACTTATCTAAAATCTCTAGGCCTCTGACTAATTTATTGAAAAAAGATATTACTTTTGTCTTTGATGATGATTGTGTAGAAGCATTTGAAATACTTAAGAAGGCTTTGATTTCTGCACCTATTGTTCATCCACCTCATTGGAATTTACCTTTTGAAATTATGTATGACACTAGTGATTATGCTGTAGGTGCTGTTCTAGGACAAAGAGTCGATAAGAAACTAAATGTTATTCAATATGCTAGTAAAACTCTAGACACCGCCTAGAGAAATTATGCTACTACTGAAAAAGGATTCTCAGCAGTTGTATTTGCTTGTGACAAGTTCAGACCTTGTATTGTTGATTCTAAAGTAACTATTCACACTAATCATGCTGCTATTAAATATCTTATGGAAAAGAAGGATGCTAAACCTAGACTTATTAGATGGGTTCTCTTGCTACAAGAATTTGATTTGCATATTATTGATATAAAGGGAGCTGAGAACCCCGTTGCAGACAACTTGTCTAGGTTAGAGAATGTTCTTGATGACCCACTACCTATTGATGATAGCTTTCCTAATGAACAATTAGTTGTCATAAATACTTCTTGTACTGCTCCATGGTATGCTGATTATGATAATTACATTGTTGCTAAATTTATACCACCTAGTTTCACATACAAACAAAAGAAAAAGTTCTTTTATGATTTAAGACATTACTTCTGGGATGACCCACACCTTTATAAATAAGGAGTAGATGGTGTTATTAGTCATTGTGCCCGAGCATGAACAGGAACAGATCCTACGCAAGTGTCACTCCGAAGCATATGGAGGACACCACGCTGGAGATAGAACTGCACATAAGGTATTGCAATCCGGTTTTTATTGGTCTACTCTCTTCAAAGATGCCTATAAGTTTGTCTTGTCTTGTGATGAATGTCAAAGAATTGGTAATATTAGTAGACGTCAAGAAATGCCTATGAACTATTCTCTTGTTATTGAACCGTTTGATGTTTGGGGCTTTGATTGTATGGGACCATTTCCTGCCTCTAATGGTTATACACATATTTTAATCATTGTTGATTACGTTACTAAGTGGGTAGAAGCTATTCCAACTAGTAGTGCTGATCATAACACCTCTATTAAGATGCTTAAAGAAGTTATTTTTCCGAGCTTTGGTGTCCCTAGATACTTAATGACTGATGGTGGTTCACATTTTATTCATGGTGCTTTCGTAAAATGCTTGCTAAGTATGACGTTAATCATAGAATTGCATCTCCTTATCACCCACAGTCTTGTGGTCATGTAGAATTGAGTAATAGAGAGCTCAAATTAATTTCGCAAAAGACTGTTAATAGATCTAGAAAGAATTGGTCCAGGAAACTTGATGATGCATTATGGGCCTATAGATCTGCATATAAGAATCCTATGGGTATGTCTCCATATAAAATGGTTTATGGAAGAGCATGTCACTTACCTCTCGAACTAGAACATAAGGCATATTGGGCTATCAAAGAGCTCAATTATGATTTCAAACTTGCCAGTGAGAAGAGGTTATTTGACATTAGCTCACTTGATGAATGGAGAACCCAAGCCTATGAGAATGCCAAGCTGTTTAAAGAAAAATTTAAATGATGGCATGACAAAGGGATACAAAAACGTGATTTTAACGTAGGTGATTATGTGTTGAACGTCGACTACAGGAAACTTCACCATTATTTGGGCCTAGAGGAAGGCATTGGGAAGTAATGAGTCGATGATGGATTGCTAGAGTGACAGAACCTTAAACCCTTGTTTATGCGTTGCTTCATAAGGGCTGATTTGGATCCACTTGTTTCATGCTATGGTTAGGTTTACCTTAATACTTCTTTTGTATTTGCGGATTCTTGCAATAGGGGTTATTCATAAGTGGTATGCTTGTCCAAGAAAGGGCAGTACCCAAGAACCTGTCCACCCACGTATCGAATTGTCAAAGTAACGAACACGAATCATATGAGCGTGATGAAAACTAGCTTGACGATAATTCCCATGTGTCCTCGGGAGCGCTTTTCTCATTATAAGAACTTGTCCAGGCTTGTACTTTGCTACAAAAAGGATTGGGCCACCTTGCTGCACCTTATTTACTTTCATTGCTTGTTACCCGTTACAAATTATCTTATCACAAAACTATCTGTTACCTAAAATTTCAGTGCTTGCAGAGAATACCTTATAGAAAACCGCTTATCATTTCCTTTTGCTCCTCGTTGGGTTCGACACTCTTACTTATCGAAAGGACTACGATAGATCACCTACACTTGTGGGTCTTCCGTAACGGGTCATAAGTAAACGAATGCTAGAAATGTGCTCAAGAATAAATTGGCCCTAAGAAGGCAGAAAGATAACATGGGCTGGAAACGGCCTAACGGAATAATGCGCCATTAATGGGTATAAAGTGATACACTGTTCATTACGGGCCAGTTTCACCATGTGTCGTTAATGGGTATAAAGTGATACACTGTTCATTACAGGCTAGTTTTCCACGGGCCGTTAATGGGCCGAGAGTTACAAAGGCCTCATATGGGCCGAAAGACGTCATGGGCCATACATGGGCCGAAAGTTAAAACGGGGCTGGAATTATATTGGACGGCCCAGATGACACTACTTGGCCTAATTCGGATAGGCCATAAACGGGCCCTGGGTTTGCGAGCTGTAAATGGGCTATATGCGAACATGCCGTTAACAGGTTTGCCGTGGGCTGGCCCGCCAGCTTTTGACCAAGTCAAACGGGCTGGCCTTTTCATAGGAACGGGCCTCTGTTAGGCCGTGCCACGTGTCGACGTATCATAGGCGCTTTGGGTCCAATGAGTGGATAACATCTGTCCCAACGGTGAGCCGACACGTGTTTCCTCCAGCCAATGCTGATTTTACACGTGGAAAATCCCCATTGGTTGGGGCTGTTAACGGGTTATCGGATCCAAAACCGGACCCGATAGCTTAATGGCGTTCCATTATGGTGGATGCCACGTGTCGGTCACCCTTGACGAAAGCACTTCTGTGATGTGTGATTTATCGTCATGGAAGTGGACACTTCCGTGATGATAATTTGGTAATGTCATGGAACACTTCTACGACATCACAGGTATGACTATCTTGATTCTGTCATAAAATCATCATGGATGTACATGCATGACAGAAAATGTGACCTACTGTGGCATACACGTATCATCACGGAAGTGTTTTTTTTGTAGTGACAGTGCACTGCCGATGTTACTACTAAGGAAGCAGGTGTTGTCTCCCATGGTCTCCCTCTGCGAACCTATTCTAAGACCCATTGCAGGGTATTCAGGATGGATACTAGTGTGCTAGCGCCAACACCTTCTCCCTGGTTCAGTACTGATAGTCTTGGAGAAAGCTCGCTCTTCCTTGGACAAAACTATCTGTCGGATTACGAGTTCCGCAAACCCTTGAAATGTTCGAACTCTGGGGTGCGTGCGGAAATCTCAACCTACCCAGCCTGCCTACTCGCGATACTCCTAAGCCTAGCGCGTCAAGCTCGAAGAGACAAAGAGACACAACAGTTTATCCTGGTTTGGGCCACCTTGCGATGTAATACCCTACTCCAGCGTTTTGTTGGATTGCCTCAAAGGGCTGAGGACGAACTAGTATAGTGGATGAACTGGCCTCAGGAAGTGAGGTGTTCTTGAGCTCAAGAGAGCTGGTGAGGAGGTCGGGTGAGAATGGATCCGATCCCCCCTATGGTGGTGGCTAACTCCTATTTATAGTGGCCTTGGTCCTCTTCCGAAATGTTGGGGGGAAGGGATCCCACAATGGCCGGATTTGAAAGGGGACAAGTAGTACAACTTATCCTGACAAAAGTAGTCTTCGCCTGCGAAAAGCCCCTAGTCGTGACACGGAAGTGGGCTCGGTGATGACCTCCGTCCTGCCGTCCTAGTGGTCTTGGTCTTGTTGCACCAGAATGGAAACCTTCTGTTGATTCCTTGAGACTCCGTGCTTGTGGCTTGCCTCTGAAAGCACAAGTGCTCCCTAGGTAGTTTTCGTAATTAATGTCAACATATCTCTTGTTGGACTAACACTTTTATCTAGTATGTTTCAGATAAGTTCAACAATGGAGTGGCATGGACTAAAGGATGTGGGAACTCCTTCTAGATGCTAAGGACAAAGGATTGGCTCAAGCTTGTAGCTCAAGACTCTTCATTTTACATTTTAGTGATCCAAGATCACATTGAGTCTATAGGAAAAGCCAATACTATCAAGAAGGGATGAGGTGTTGCTTAATGAGTTTCTTGCTCCGCAGTGCTTAGTGATATGCTCCAAAAGCCTCAAGTACTTTCCTATTTCCACACATGTGACCTAAACCTAAAGTCAAACTCAGCCATACCGATTCTTCTATCCGGCGCCACCGAGTTCAGATGTCATAGCCACTGCCACAAACCCTTGGCAAATCGGTCTCACCGATAGGGATCTCGGTCTGACCGAGATGGGATTGTAATCTCTCTGTTTCCCTTCGTAACGTTTCGGTCTAACCGAAGTGAGCGACCGGTCCCACCGAGATTGCAATGTAAACTCCCTATTTCCCTTTCGTAACATTCCGGTCTCACCGAAATGAGCGAATTGGTCCCACCGAGTTTACCTGACCAACTCTCTGGAAAGCTTATTACCAAAATCGGTCTCACCAAGTTTGTGTAATCGGTCTCACCGAGATTACGTTATGCCCTAACCGTAATCATATCGGTCCTACCGAGTTGCATGTCGGTCGCACCGAAAATCCTAACGGTCACTAGGTTTACTAAATCGGTCCGACCGAGTCTGTTGAATTGGTCCCACCGAGTTTGGTAAATTGTGTGTAATGGTTAGATTTTGTGTGGAGGCTATATATACCCCTCCACCTCCTCTTCATTCATGGAGAGATCCATCAGAACAAACCTACACTTCCAACTTACCATTTCTGAGAGAGAACCACCTACTCATGTGTTGAGGCCAAGATATTCCATTCCTACCATATGAATCTTGATCTCTAGCCTTCCCAAGTTGCTTTTCACTCAAATCTTCTTTCCACTAGATCCAAATCCCATGAGAGAGAGTTGAGTGTTGGGGAGACTAGCATTTGAAGCACAAGAGCAAGGAGTTCATCATCAACGCACCATTTGTTACTTCTTGGAGAGTGGTGTCTCCTAGATTGGCTAGGTGTCACTTGGGAGCCTCCGACAAGATTGTGGAGTTGAACCAAGGAGTTTGTAAGGGAAGGAGATCGCCTACTTCGTGAAGATCTACCGCTAGTGAGGCAAGTCCTTCGTGGGCGACGGCCATGGTGGGATAGACAAGGTTGCTTCTTCGTGGACCCTTCGTGGGTGGAGGCCTCCGTGGACTCGCGCAACTGTTACCCTTCGTGGGTTAAAGTCTCCATCAACGTGGATGTATGATAGCACCACCTATCGAAACCACAAAAAAAACATCCGTGTCTCCAATTGCGTTTGAATCCTCCAAAACCCTTCTGAGGGAGTCCTGGATTAGGGGGTGTCCGGATAGCCGGACTATCATCATCGGCCGGACTCCAATACTATGAAGATATAAGATTGAAGACTTCGTCCCGTGTCCGGATGGGACTTTCCTTAACGTGGAAGGCAAGCTTGGCAATACGGATATGTAGATCTCCTACCATTGTAACCGACTCTGTGTAACCCTAGCCCTCTCCGGTGTCTATATAAACCGGAGGGTTTTAGTCCGTAGGATGAACAACCATTACAACAATCATACCATAGGCTAGCTTATAGGGTTTAGCCTCCTTGATCTCGTGGTAGATCCACTCTTGTACTACCCATATCATCAATATCAATCAAGCAGGAGTAGGGTTTTTACCTCCATTGAGAGGGCCCGAACCTAGGCAAAAACATCGTGTCCCTTGTCTCCTGTTACCATCCGCCTAGACGCACAGTTCGGGACCCCCTACCCGAGATCCGCCGGTTTTGACACCGACATTGGTTCTTTCATTGAGAGTTCCTCTGTGTCGTCACCGATAGGCTTGATGGCTCCTTCAATCATCAACAACCACGCAGTCCAGGGTGAGACTTTTCTCCCCGGACAGATCTTCGTGTTCGGCGGCTTTGCACTGCGGGCCAATTCGCTTGGCCATCTGGAGCAGATCGAAAGCTACGCCCCTGGCCGTCAGGTCAGATTTGGAAGCCTAAACTTCACGGCTGACATCCGCGGAGACTTGATCTTCGATGGATTTGAGCCACAGCCGAGTGCGCCACACTGTCACGATGGGCATGATTTAGCTCTGCCGCCGGACAGTGCCCTGGAGCCCGCACATGAGTCCGCTCCGACCCCTAGTTCGGAGCCGACCGCGTAGATCGAGGACAGGTGGCTGGACACCGCCTCGGGAGCTGCAATCTCTACGGCGATGGAGCCGAATACTGACCTTGTCCCTCGTAAAGCTCGTGACTCTGAGGTGCCGGACTCCTCACCGGACTCCGAACCTCCTGCGCCCCTACCAATCGAATCCGATTGGGCGCCGATTATGGAGTTCACCGCCGCGGACATCTTTCAGCACTCACCCTTTGGCGACATCCTGAATTCGCTAAAGCATCTCTCGTTATCAGGAGAGCCCTGGCCGGACTGCGGTCAGGACGGTTGGGATGCGGACGACGAAGAAATTCAAAACCCACCCACCACCCACTTTGTAGCCACTGTCGACGATCTAACCGACATGCTAGACTACGACTCTGAAGACATCGACGGCATGGACGACGATGCTGGAGACGACAAAGAACCAGTGCCTACGGGGCACTGGAAAGCCACCTCAACAAATGATATATATATGGTGGACACCCCAAAAGGGAGCGATAATGAGGAACAACGGGATGCGGCGAAGGATAAGTCCTCCGAAAAACAACCAAAATGGCAACGTAAGCGCCGCCGCAAGTCCCGCCTCGATAACAACAACACTCATAATGACCCAGCCATAGAGCAGGGCAAACCAGTGGGCGACGAACATGCAACCAAGCAACCATCCAAACAGGATGAATCGGATAATCAACCCATCCGCGGAGAAAACAATAGTCCAGACGATCTCACGCCGGACACACCACCGGAGCATAAAAACCTTCACAAAAGGCTTGTCGCCACTGTAAGAAGCTTGAAGAAGCAGAAATGGAAGCTCAAAACAGCGGAAGACATACTCAGAATGAGGTGGCGCAAAGTACTCAGGACCGCGGACAAATATGGCAACAGCCACCAAACAAAGAGCTACCCGAAGCGCAAGCTGCTGCCCGAATTCGACGAGGAGGCCGTAGAGCCCCCACAGTCAAAAAGGAAAGAGGCTGCCTGGCCGGATAGACGACCATATGACAGGCCAAGAGCGACAAGCGGCATCGCACACAAGCCGGCACATGATCCTCGCAAGATAGATGGCCCGGTCAGGTCCATTTATGAGCCAAAAAAGAAGGCCCCAGGAAGCAACACAACACGCCGAGTGTTCGAAGACAACAGCACACCCAAATACAGGGGCGCCGCACACCGACTATGTTTCACCGATGAGGTGCTGGATCATGAATTTCCAGCGGGGTTCAAGCCCGTAAACATAGAGGCATACGACGGAACAACAGACCCCGGAGTCTGGATTGAGGATTACATCGTGCACATACATATGGCTAGAGGAGATGATCTCCACGCCATAAAATATCTGCCCCTCAAGCTCAAAGGGCCAGCTCGGCATTTGCTCAAAAGCCTCCCAGAAAATACCATTGGAAGTTGGGAAGAGCTCGAGGACGCGTTTAGAGCAAATTTTCAGGGGACTTATGTCCGTCCTCCGGATGCAGACGATTTAAGTCACATAACCCAACAGCCCGGAGAATCAGCGCGCAAATTCTGGAACAGGTTCCACACCAAAAAGAACCAAATAGTCGACTGTCCGGACGCCGAAGCCTTAGCAGCTTTTAATCATAACGTCCGAGACGAATGGCTCGCCAGACACCTCGGCCAGGAAAAGCCAAGAACAATGGCCGCGCTAACAATCCTCATGACCCGCTTTTGCGCGGGGGAAGATAGCTAGCTAGCAAGACGCAGCACCAGTGACCCGAGTACATCCGATATCAGAGATGGAAACGGAAAATCACGGCGCAGAAAGGATCAGCGCCGAAATAAAGAAAAGAGCCCAAAGAACACGGCGGTCAACGCCGGATTCAAAAGCTCGCGGCCGAAAACCAAAACACTGCCTCTTAAGGACAATAGTGACGAGCTATCCAACTTAAACAAAATTTTGGATCGGATATGTCAAATCCACAGTACCCCCAGGAAGCCTGCAAACCACACCCACCGAGATTGTTGGGTCTTCAAACAGTCCGGCCGACTCAACGCCGAACACAAGGGGCTCGACGCGCCAAGCGAGGATGACGACGAACCCCACCAGCAGAGCGCCGGAAAACTAAAGACTTTCCCACAAGAAGTCAAAAAAGTAAACTCACTTCATGTGATAATACGGAACAATAGTGTGGCACCCGCTAAAGTACGTGTCGCACGGTCCACCCCAGCGGAACCCCGAGATTGGATGTCAGAACCAATTACTTCCGACCACCTGGACTATTCCAGAAGTATTCGAAATGCAGGATGGACTGCTCTGATATTGGATCCCATAATCAACGGACTACAATTTACACAAGTCCTAATGGATGGCGGCAGCGATTTAAACCTGCTATATCCGGACACAATCCGCAAGTTGGGGATAGACCCTACTAAAATTCGCCATAGCCGCACTTCCTTCAAAGGAGTGACGCCAGGCCCTCACGCCAAATGCACGGGCTCCTTACTACTAGAAGTTGTGTTCGGATCACCCGACAACTTCCGTCGTGAAAAGCTAATCTTCCGTGTCGCCCCATTCAAAAGTAGCCATCAAGCACTATTGGGACGTGAAGCTTTCGCCCACTTTAATGCAATACCACACTACGCGTCTCTTACACTTAAAATGCCCGGTCCACGCGGCATCATCTCATTAACAGGTCGTTCAAGACCCAGGACACGGCTAGACAAGTCCAGCACAAATAAACTAGGGGCTCCTTAGCCGCATACCCCTTCACAAGGGGCTGCGCGTACAAACAATAAAGAGCCAATAAAAGCTCAACTTTATTCATTCATTCATACTTTGTATTCAATAAATTTTTCGCACGATTTCTTTTCAAGCTAAAGTTCCTCTCTTCTTACAGATGAACAACATGTACACCCATCCAGGATACGGCACAACGGAGACACAGGCGCAGACGTGCAGCAGGGACCCGTGGCAAGGATTCTTTTTAGATTAAGACCCTACGTAGACCTTTCTTACTGTCTCTTGTTGATTCACATCCCACGGTTTTTCACCATAACCAATGAGGAGGCTGGCGTTTTGGCATCGGCCGCGTCAGAAATTCTCGCCTGTACCTGGACACTAGGGGCTTAGGGCATTGTTCTGCCCGTTATCATAAAGACCGAATACCTTAGGGAGTGTTCGGCGTCTCGAGTTAGGCCTTGTATGCATCACCTCCGAATCATGTCTTTGGTCAAATGTTGGGTTTGCCCGGCTCCTGTGTTTTGCTGCCTTACGTTTCGTATCACCTGCTAACGCGGCACCAGGAGAACTACTGCGATTGTGCCCCGGTTCGGCCGGGCGAGCACCTCAGTAGAGAAAGCCGAAAACTGACTGTCATGATATAGCGAGGGACTGGTCAACCACTCGATCAACTACCGGAATGTTTAGAATTCCTCCGCTTTGACGAAGGAGCGTTTCCTGGTCAGGCACATACACGCCCCGAATTCGGGGAGCACAGTGCCCCTAGGGGCTATGTCGTAGCCCCACCTTCGAACTCCTATGGCTAAGTGAAAGTGATAAAGCATTATAGTCCGGTTGCCTCATTTGCTACGCTACCACCTCCTTCACAGGACCAAGACATTGGATTAAGTGTGAAAATGCGCTACTTTGCAAACACCCCCGCACTATGTGCGTGGGGGCTGAAGCCGAAGACTACCATGTTTCAGGATATACACAAGTATACATTAACGGCCGCACAGGAGATATTTCAATACTTGAACGCACAAGTATAAAAAGCGCTTATATTATAAATATCGTTTTACAAATCATAAAGATCATTTGAACATGACATTCTTTGAGCACTGCGACTCTATTGCACGAGCACCTCGCAGAACTTCCCCAAAATAGTGCTCGGCGGGTAACCGGCTCTCTTCCGAACCCCGGGTTGCAACATCTGTGGCATCCATCTCCGTCCAGTATGTCCTCACACGGGCGAGGGCCATCCGTGCACCCTCTATACAAGCCGACCGCTTCATCGCCTTGATATGCGGCACCGCCCCAAGGAGTTGCTGCAATAAGCCAAAATAACTCTTCGGCTTGGGCCTATTCGGCCAGACATGAGCCGCGATATCCGTCATGGCAAGTCCGGACAATCTATTCAGTTCAGCCCACTCAGCCAGCCGATCGGTCAGCGGAAGTGAACGCTGCGGACTGTGGAATTGAGGCCAAAAGAGCTCTTCCGTCTCGTGATCCTTTTGACTTTGGAAGTGCAGAACAGCATCTGCTGCACTCACCGCTAAATCCATATAAGGATCCTCCGGACCCCACAGCTGGCCAAGCTGAGCATACTTCGGATCTGTGAACCTCCTGTGCAGCAGAAAAGGCTTGCCAGCCGCAATATCTCCGGCCTGGCGCAGCTCCTCCTTTATAGCCCTCATTGCAGAACAGGCATCCTGGGCTTCGGTGGTGGCCTTCTTTAGGCTTTCTTGCTCCGCTCGGCATTCTTTTTCAAGAACCTCATAGCAGTCGGTAACATCTTTCAGCTTCACGGCCATTTCGGCCATCTCCTCCCTGCTTCGGCAGTAAGCAGCCCTTTCGGCTTCTAGCTCTTCGGCCGCCTTCGAGGCAGCCGCATCACTCCTCCTGGCCTGCTCCTTGGCTCAAGCAAGCTCTGCTCGAAGGTCCTCCACAGCAGCGGCACCATCTGCATCAAACACACATGTTGTAAGGAGTGAGCTTCGGCTCCCTTACTAGGTGACCACGGAGAAACAACCTACCTTGCGACTCGTCAAGTCTCTTATTGACCAGCGCGATGTCCGCATCCGCAACGTCGAGTTGCCGCCTTAGTTCAGGAACTCCACTAGTCTGGCTCACCACCGGACTATCCACCACCTGTGTAGGAAAGGCGAGAATTAATACCTGAGATTATGATCCTCGGCACTCTGTCGCTTTCGACAACATACCGAGTCTCAGGGGCTACTATCTATACAGGGCGCGCTTTATGTGCAAAATTGTCAAAAGGTATGTCATTTCTACGTACCTCAAACCCCGCCAGCAAACTTCTGACGGCATCATGCAACCCGCCTTCGGCGGATGAAATTCTTCCAATCACCATACTCATCAATGTACGGTGACCTTCTGAGATAGACGCCCTCTCAAGCAGATCCTTCAGCTCCTCCGGCCGTACACCAGTTGGTGCCGAACTCTCCGGCCCTGCCGGACTTGGGGATACCCTCCGTGATGACACCTCAGGGTCGTCCGCCCCACCTGACGGTGCGGCAGATGGAGGCGTCTCGCTCTCCATCATCTCCGGACGAAGGTCCCCCGAGGACGAGCTCATCTGAGAAGGACGGAGATCTGAACTACAAGGTAAAAACTTAGGTTATCCTCAGAAGCACAAATAGGGATGTCCCTTATTACAAAACTCCTCTTTTTCTACTTACGGCTCACTGGAGGGCTGATTCATTAGGGGAGATAGTGCGGCCGGGGGATCCCTAGACGCAGGACCCTCTGGTGAAGATCTCTTCCCCCGCTTCGAGGCCTTGGCCTCCAGGTTTTCGGAAGCGGTCCTCTTCTTCCCTTGGAAGGAGGGATTCTCGATCCCCCCTTTCTCAAAAGCCTCCTTGGTAGAGGCGGTAGTTCCTCTGTTTTCCCCTTCGCCTTCCTCTGAAGGCGCAACCTCCAGCATCCTGACCAGCACGGGATCCGGCACGGTCTCCGAGAGGGGGGCCGGACACCGTATCAGTTTCGCTTGCGCTATCCACTCCTATTCAAGGGACGATTGGTTAAAAAGAAAATTCAAGAAGGCGCAAACAAACGGTGTGTCCGGACACAGGGCTATTAACCTAAGCATCCGGGCGATTGCAGCTTAGACCGGCATCCTTGGTCACAGGTGTCGTACCCATAAAGTGTTGAAGAGCTCGTGGCCCCTCTGGATTGAACTCCCACAAACGAAGGGGGCGACGCTTGCAGGGCAGGAGATGCCAAATCAGCATAACCTGCATCACTACGACCAGATTGATCTCCCTCTCTTGGAGGTCTCGAATCCGGCCCTGCAATAGGGGTACGTCCTTTGACGGTCCCCAGTTGAGCCATTGGTTGACCCATGACATCAGCCGCTGTGGAGGGCCCGAGCGAAAGATGGGCAGCGGCTTCTGCCTGCTGCCCCTGGGAGCGGTGATATAGAACCACTCCTGTTGCCACAAGCCGAGCTCCTCCTGGAAAGATCCCTCGGGCCATGGAGCATCGGCCCTCCTGCTTACAACCGCCCCGATGCACTCTGCTTGATGCCCTTCGATCATCTTCGGCTCCACGTTGAAGGTTTTAAGCCACAAACCGAAGTGAGGGGTAGTGCGGAGGAAGGCTTCGCAGACGACAATGAATGATGGGATGTGGAGGATGGACTCCGGAGCCAAGTCGTGGAATTCCAGCCCATAGTAAAACATGAGCACTCTCACAAAAGGATCCATCGGGAAGCCTAAACCCCGACGGAGGTGGGACACAAACACGACGCTTTCGCCGGGCTCGGGAGTGGGAATGACTTGCCCTTTGGCGGGCAACCAATGCGAAATCTCGTAGGTCAAGTACTTGGCTTCTCTCAGCTTTTGCACGTCCTCTTCCGTGACGGAGGAGGGCATCCACCGGCCCTGTAGGTCAGAGCCGAACATCGTTGAAGGTCCGAGGCGCTCGAATCTGAGGCTTTGTGTGTTGGAACTCGGGGCGAGGGGCAGATTCGATTGAGGATTGAAGAAAAGAAACGAGCCTTGGTCCCATTATAAAGAGGGAGAATACCAAGAGCCGTCCCCGCGACCGTTTGGGACTCACCTTCGATAGAGGAGGCATGGCAGCGGCCGCGGTTGGGTTACCCACGTCCGTATTGATGGGAATCCCAGAATAAGGGGAACACGATCTCTGCTTTGACAAGACGTGCCAAGGAAACTGCTTCGCTAAACGCGCTGAGGTGGTATAATAAAAACAATTCAAGTAAAGACTTGGTAGTGGTGTGACGTCACGCCACAAAATACGCAGCAGATTGAACTTGTGTACATATTATTCTCTGTACGGTGGTATGTGGAATTTATTTTGCAGAGCCGGACACTATCCTGGTGTTCACGATCTTCTATGAATCAATTCGGAGGAGGAACCCGCCTTGCAATGCCGAACAATATGCGCGCCGGACTCATCGTCATTGAAGCCTAGTTTAGGGGCTACTGAGGGAGTCCTGGACTAGGGGGTGTCCGGATAGCCGGACTATCATCATCGGCCAGACTCCAAGACTATGAAGATACAAGATTGAAGACTTCGTCCCGTGTCCGGATGGGACTTTCCTTGGCGTGGAAGGCAAGCTTGGCAATACGGATATGTAGATCTCCTACCATTGTAACCGACTATGTGTAACCCTAGCCCTCTCCGGTGTCTATATAAACCGGAGGGTTTTAGTCTGTAGGACGAACAACCATTACAACAATCATACCATAGGCTACCTTCTAGGGTTTAGCCTCCTTGATCTCGTGGTAGATCCACTCTTGTACTACCCATATCATCAATATCAATCAAGCAGGAGTAGGGTTTTACCTCCATCGAGAGGGCCCGAACCTGGGCAAAAACATCGTGTCCCTTGTCTCCTGTTACCATCCGCCTAGACGCATTGTTCAGGACCCCCTACCTGAGATCCACCCGTTTTGACACCGACACCTTCCCTTTACATTCTTGCAAGTTGCATGCTTTACTTTCCGCTGCTCATATACTCTTTGCGTGCTTGCTTGTTGTGTATTGTGAATGTTAAACTTGTGCCTAATCTCCACTTAAACTTAAAGAAGTTAAAAATTGCAACTTTGGTACTTAGTGTCTAATCACCCCCCCTCTAGACACCTCTTCTCAAGGTCCTACAAGTGGTATCAGAGCTTTGGTCTCCACTGCCTTGGTTTAATCACCATTGGAGGAAGATGGATGAGTCTACTTTGGGGAGTCTTAGACATAGAGTGCCTATTCTTGATAGAGAGTATTTTCATGAGTGGAAAAATGAGATGCTTGTAATTTTCAATCCATATCATTTGAACAAGTACATTGCTAGCCCTTGTGCACCTCATGTTCACCCTATGCATCCTACTCTTGATGAGTCAATTGACATGATTAGGAATCTTAGAACTGCCAAACTTATCATTAGAGGATTGCCTAGAAACTTGATTGGATGTTTGCCTACTCTTAAGTGTGCCTGCACTATATCAAAATTTCTTGAGGAACGCTTTCCAAATTATTCCTTGAAAAATCTTGATGAAATTATCCATAAGTCTATTGCTTTGAGTAAGATGAATTATAGCGATCCTATGTTTGGTGATCGTCTATTTGAACTTACAAACCTTATGCGTGCCAAAGGAGATGTTGGAATTATTAGTGATATTATTTCCGAAGCTATAAAAATTCATAAGCAAGATCATTGTCAAACTCACTCTAACGAATTACCCTCTCTAGGATTTGATCCACCACATGATGATGTTGAACATGGATACTATGATGAGGATGATGATAGTGACTTCGAACTTGATGATGCAATGAGACACTTTGGTCTTATGGCAAATCTTCAGGGATATATGGTAGGAGGAAAGGAATGGGTTCTTGATAGTGGATGTACCGATCACATGACCGGAGATAAAGACATGTTTCGTGAGCTTGTTGAAAACGATGGTCCTTGAAAGTATGTCACTTTCGGTGACAACTCAAAGGGTAAGGTGGTTGGCCTCGGTAAGGTGGCTATATCACATGATAGCTCCATTCAGAATGTTATGCTCGTTGAATCTCTTGGCTACAACTTACTTTCAGTATCTAGACTTGCAGATTTCGGTTTCAATGTCCTATTTACTGAAGTAGATTGCCAAGTGTTTCATCGAGACAATTGTCGGCGTTCTGGGAACGGGGGTCCCCAGACTTGCCTGCCTGTGGCGTGGCTCAAAAGGGGGCCCAGCACGACCCATCTTCATCAACACAAGCTCAAGACCCTCACGAGGGGCCAAGCCTCGCGGGGCGGACGACAAGGAGCTTCCTAAGGCACGGCCTCATTAGGATGGCTCACGAGGAGGCGGAGAGTTCAAGGCAGGGTACCTCGCGAGGTGCCCATGACGCAAGCCATGACGACCAAGGACGCTAGTCGGGCGCCAGCCCGCGCAGTGTCCTCCTTTCCTCTTTGGTGCAAAGGGTGCAAGTGCAGGCAAGAGCATCAAGCAAAGGCATCCACTTCGGTGCAACAAGACCAAGACCAGCCCAACGGCAGGAAGGAAGTCATTGTGGAGCCCAAGCAGGCGTCATCACCAGAGCCTTTGACAGGCGAGGACCAACTTTAGTCAGGATAAGTGTACCCGATGTTCCCCTTCAAAATGGCCAATTGTTGGCGCCCTTCCCGCTCAATATTTGGGAAGAGGCCCAGGGCCTTTCCCTATAAATAGGACTAGCCACCCCCAGGTTAGAGGCATCTAGATCTGCACCTGAATCAAGAGAGAGAGAGAGAGAGTGAGTAGGGCGGCTGAACTCCTCCCAGCAGTTCATCGTCCCAGCCAAGAACAAACCCTCGCGAGGCTGTTCTTCCTTGTATTGTTCATCATCAGCCTAAGAGGCAATGCACCACACCACACACTGGAGTAGGGTATTACACCACAATGGTGGCCTGAACCAGTATAAACCCTGTGTCTCTTGTGTTGTTCCTTTCGTAGTTTAGATCCTAGCGAGTCGGCAAGGAGCAGGTAGGTAGAGGGCGAAATCTCCGCGCGCACCCTAGTGTTCGAACCACAAGGGTCTGCCGGAACCCAAAATACAACATTTGGCGTGCCAGGTAGATGTGCGCCGGAATTCGTCTTCCGTCGCCCTATTCTTCTCCGACCATCGCATCCATGTCTGACGCTCGTCGGGCCCGCGCCGAGCGCCAAGTCGCCCTCGCTTCCCGTGTCGCCCAGACGGCTCCTGTCGGCGGGCGCCCTCGTCGTTCCCCGTCACCTGCCATCAACGCCGCCACCAGCCCGGCGGGGAACGAGCAGCAAGCGTTGTCCCAACATCCCTCCGTGAGGCAAGACGGCCGCACTGCTACACCCTCGCTCACACCAGCTGGTTCTTCGTTTCACGCACCCATGGAGGCTCGGGCTGCGCTCATCGCGGCAAACGAGCTCCTGCGCTACCGTCCCATCGGCGACGTCTATGAAGAATGGCTCGACCGCGTCGCGGAGCTCGTCCGTGCCGCAGGGGGCTCTCCTGCGCCGTCCGTCCCGCTGCACCGCACCCCGCCCTGCGCGGGCGACGAAGCTCCGGGGGCGCCTCAACCGCCTCCCCCTCAAGAAGGCGCCCTGGCCCCAAGGCACGTGGCCCCTGGGCGGAACCCACTCCGTCAGGCGCCAGCGCGGCAAGAGCAGAGCTGCCAAGAAGTCCCTCGCCCGCGAGAAGCTTCCCGAGCGCTCCCTGCTCCGGCTCGTCGCGACCATGCTCCTGCTCCAGCATGTCAAGACCGTGCGCTGCTCCCAGCTGCAGCTCATGGGGACCCGTAGGACCAAGCTCTCCGTCACCCAAGGCCTCGCGTGGCCACAGCAGGTTGTCGCGCCTTCACCACCGAGCTGCGCAGCGTCGCGTGGCCCGCCAAGTTCAAGCCAGACCTGCCTCCTCGCTACGACGATACGGCTGACCCCGCAGAGTTCCTCCAGCTCTACGAGCTGGGAATCGAAGCTGCCAACGGAGATGAGAAGGTCATGGCGAACTGGTTTCCCATGGCGCTCAAGGACGGGGCCCGCACCTGGCTCCTGAACCTGGCTCCAGGCACGATCTCCTCCTGGGACGAGATGCGCACCCGCTTCATCGCCAACTTCCAGGGTACTCGCGACCGGCCACCCGCCATGAGCGACATGCGCCGCATCAAGCGGCAACCAGGGGAAACCCTGCATAAGTACATCCAGCGCTTCAACAGTGCACGCCTCAAGATTCCTAAGGTGACCAAGGAGGCCATCATCTCAGCCTTGTCCGACGGCGTGCGTGACGTCAAGATGAAGGAGGAGCTGGCGATGCATGAAGACCTGTGCACCTCCTTGGAGCTGTTCAACTTAGCGACCAAGTGCGCCAGGCCTATGGAAGGGCGTCTCTCCCTCCTCGAGCTGCCTGCCACAGACCCAGAACAGAAGAAACCCAAGGCCAAGGATATGAAGCGCAAGGGGGCTGCCGTGCTTGCGGCAGAACCAGACACCAAGCGGGGCAGAGATCAGCCCGAATCTTCCAAGGGCAACTGGTACTGCGTGTACCATGACCTCCACACCCACAACACCAATGAATGCCAAGAGCTCCGAGCCGTGCGTGAAGGAAGGATCGGCCGACGTCCTGACCACGGCGACCAGGGCTACGATCGAGGAGGAGGAAGGAACGCAGGACGCTGGGAAGACCGCGGCCCTCGTCAAGGGTGGCGCGACCAACCTCGCAAGGATCGCTGGCAGGACCCGCCTCGCGAGGGAGACTGGAGGGATCAGCCTCGCGAGGATCGCACGCAAGGCAACGCAGGCCTCCCTCCACTGCCGCCACAGCCAAGGAGAAATGAGGACCGTCATCAGTACGAGGGGGCTGGGGGCTTCCAGAAGCCATGTGCGATCGCCTGCATCCTGGGCGAAGCTCAAGCCCCAGCCTCTCAGCGCATCTTCAAGTAGTTCGCCCGCGAAGTAAATGCAGTCCTCCCCAAGCTCGAGGCCACGCGCCCTCTCAGGTGGTCGGCGTGCACCATCACGTTCAGCTCAGCTGATCAGCTCAAGTGCGCGGCCACAGCCGGAGTCCTCCCGATGCTTTGTTCCCCGATCATCAGCAACGTACTAGTCACCAGGACCTTCACCGACGGCGGGGCAGGGCTCAACGTCCTGTCCGTGGAAACATTCAACAATCTCCAGGTGCCTTACAATCAACTTCACCCAACCAAG
This sequence comes from Triticum timopheevii, assembly GCA_963921465.1. Lineage (NCBI taxonomy): Eukaryota > Viridiplantae > Streptophyta > Magnoliopsida > Poales > Poaceae > Triticum > Triticum timopheevii. The sequence goes on from OY997274.1 coordinate 369,587,530, forward strand.
CCTTTCTCCGGAGTCACCGACGGCTCCACGGTCCCGATTGGGCAGGTCCGCCTCCCTGTCACCTTCGGGGCGCGCGACAACTACTGCACCGAGCTCATCGGCTTCGACGTCGCCCACATTTGCCTGCCATACAACGCCATCCTTGGGTACCCAGTGCTGGCCAAGTTCATGGCTGTAACCCACCACGGCTACAACATCCTCAAGATGCCAGGAAGTGGCGGGGTCATCACGGTGCCCTGCGAAGAGAAAGACGCGGTATGCTCCCTGGAACGAGCCTTTTAGGCCGCATCACTGGAAGACCCGAATCGCTAAAGCAGGAGGTTTCCCGAGACCGCCCCCGAGAAGAAGAAGACATCATCCGGCCTGGCCCCTCAGGAGGCAGGCCCCTCAAGGCCCGCGCCTGCTCAGGGGAACCTCCTTCCATCGCATAGGGAAGCGCGGCTGGTGCCCTCCTCAGGCAGGGCTCGGGGGCTCTCCCCTGGAGGGCCGCCGACCTCGCCAAGGTCACGAGGGAGGTGCTTGGGCACCACTTGGAGGCGTGTTTCGAAGCATGTTTCCCTCAGGAAGGAGCAAGGCAAGGAGGGCCAAACCCTCAGGAGTTCGTCAGCAAGGCCATTCAGGAGCTACAGGAGTCAAGAGTCATGAGAGGCAGCCGCCGCTTACTCGCTGTGGCCCCCCATCCAGGCGAGGATGGTGGGCTGCGCGTCTGCATCGACATACCAGGGCTCAACTGAGATGCCTCTCAGGAGCGTCTCTGGCCCACGCAAGTGGGGCGCTGCGAAGGTCCACCCCACAGCTACGTTCGCATGCCTTATGGCTTGCCGAACGCGGCTGCCGCGTACCAGCGCCTCATGAGGGCCATCCTGGAGGCTCAAGAGGTCAGGCGTTCCGTAGCCCTGGCGGAGATGGAGATGGTCCGCGAGGAGCCACTAGCGCCTCCGGAGCCTCCCGAGGCCCCTGGGCCTAGGGGCTTCTGAGGATCAGCTAACGCATCCCACCGAGTCTGCTACACCAACACCCCTTCATCGTCAACACTATGAGGTGACATCTTTCAAGTTTGTTTCCAGCTAGGAGCGCCCTCAGGGCTGCATCATTCCCAGGCCGCGTGGGTCCGTTCCTGCGGCGTGTATCCCTTTTGCTCATGTTCTTAGCTTACTTTGTTGGGGGCGCCCCTCGGGCTGCATTATCCCCAAGTCGCTCGGGTCAGACCCAGCGGCGTGTACCCCTCTTGCGCTTATCTTCGGGCCATGCTTTTGACCCATCATGCTTGTTATTTGATGCCTGTCTGTGGCACCTTTTCTTACTTGATGTCGGAAGCTTGCACGTTAAAGGGGGGTACCTGAGCATCACGACTCAGGGCTCCTACCGGCTCTCCAGCCCTCACCCTCTGGTCTTGTCCACGGCATCGCGACCTACCATACCAGCGACGGCTGAGACCAGCTCGAGGGCCGGGACCCAAGGACGTAGAGTTTCGACATCTAACCAAGCTTGCGCGTTAAAGTGGGGGTACCTGAGCATCGCGACTCAGCGCTCCTACCGACTCTCCAGCCCTCACCCTCTGGCCATGCCCACGGCATTGCGGCCTGGCATACCAACGACGGCTGAGACCAGCTCGAGGGCCGGGAAGCGAGGACGTAGAGCGCCAGCATCTAACCAAATTTGCAGGAACACATCACAGGTTAATGCCCGGTGCCAGGCGCAACCCGCCTTGGGGTAGGGCCCCGTGAGTCCCGCGCTGGCTCACGGGTGCCCCAATACACCTCGCCAGGCCATTTGTGCCTCGTCGCCTCTCCAAAGTAACTAACGGCTGACTGCCACTTGTCATAGCGGACTTTTGCTCTTTTTGTGGTGGGTCTGCAGGATCCCCCCAAGGAGAAACGCCAGGTGAGGCCCTCAAGGCGTCCTCTTCACTGTCGTCCGCGCGAGCCGCTCGCGCGTTAAAGGGGGGTACCTGAGCAACGCGACTCAGGGCTCCTACAGGCTCTCCAGCCCTCACCCTCTGGCCTTGTCCACGGCATCGCGACCTGGCATACCAGCGATGGTTGAGACCAGCTCGAGGGACGGGACCCGAGGACGTAGAGCAGAAAAGGGGAGAAGAGGCGAGAGGAAAAGAGGCACGCGGAGACCTCGCCAGGCAACCCCTCGCCAGCCAAAGTACGGACCTAGCGCCACACCAGGAAGCGTTTCCTGACCCTCGAGATAAGTCACTCTCCGGAAACACTAGCTATCGCAGCGCCATCATCGCATCCAATGCAATCCCCTGTTAGCAATGCCACATTCCTTTCTCACCGAACGATGGCTGCTTGAGCGCTAAAGGGGACCTCCTGAGCATCGCGACTCAGGGGCTCTTACTGGACCCCGGGCCGCTCACCTCCTGGCCTTGACCACGGCATCGCGACCTGGCATACCAGCGACGGCTGAAGCCGCCTTGGGACTGGGACCTGTCAGCGCAGAGCGCCAAGCCCTCGTGAGGTCTCGCACTGCTTCACGATGAGGACCATATTGATAAGCGGAGCTACAGACACCTTACAAGCTCCCACGGGGTATACTCTTGGCTCCTCGCAGGGACAAAAGACGCGTATCCTAAGGAGTCCTAACTACAGGAACCATCGCGGCAGACGCCATCATCAATAGTGGGCCGCCAGGCACCAGCACCAACCCCATCCAGATCAGAAGCGGCGACGGCCTGACGAGCCCGCCCTGCTCCGGGAGCGGCGCAGACTCGGGGGCTTGTAGCTGTCGTCGCTCGTCTCCGGAGTCGCGAAGAGCTCGGCGGAGTCGCTGGATCCTCCGGCGCCTCCGTCGCCTGAGGAGCTGCCAAGGGAGCGGTTAGCCGGCCTCGGCCTTGCCGTAGCGGGGTCCCGACCGCCTCTCCCGGGGCAGCACTCCAGCCGGCGCCCCTCCGCATCAAAGACCTTGAAGAACATCACCGAAGCACCGTCATACTCCAGGTGGATCGCGAGGGCGCCCCTTGTCCTACTGACCCGGGCGATCTCGCCCGAGCCTCGAGTCATGAAGACCTCGCCCGGGGCAACGACCGCGACCTTTGCCCCGGTCGCGAGGGTGCTGCAGCCAAAGCCCCAAGAGTTCCCCCTGCGGGATGACGGAGGCGAAGAAAGGAGGAAGGCGAATCCAAGATTGAGGAGGCATGGCGGCGTGTAGCACGAACTCTCGGGAGGAGCCCTCGGCGTGGACTCCAGGGGGAAAGACGCACACCTTCGTGACCCGCCGGCACCGACGGCGGCGCCGCCCGTGGCGTTCGGCATCAACTCCTTCAGATCCCTAGATGTGGGCGTACAAGGAAAGCGAGAACCCTGGTGGTGGCCGCTCACACCAGGGCCTCAACACTTCCTGGCGGGCGCCCTCGCCCAGATGGCAGAGTGCTAGCCGTTTCTTCGGCGGAAGCGGGTCAGGATCCTCTCGGGGAGCCTTTCCCTTCTCTGCCACAGAGAACCGGCGGATCGGAGCCATTGCAGCAAGACGGAACAAGGACCGAGAAGAAGGAGAAGCAAGAAGAGATAGACTGGAAGGGCACGCGTCGTGCCATACTTAAAGCCAGAGGAGACCAACCGCCGACCTCCACGATCGCAGGTAATCATGACCCGCTTTGCATGCAGGGACTTGCCAATTCGTGCAGTTGCCGATGCGTCGTGGGGAAGTGGAGATGCCCACGTCCAATCAACCGCCACGCGGCGTCCAAGGCCGCAGGTTGTTAGGGCCCACGGCATTTCGCACTTACCCCTTCGCCTCTCTGCTCGGCCAAGTCCGGGCGCGCCTTGGGCCCGGGGGCTACTGTCAGGGTTCTGGGAAAGGGGGTCCCCAGACTTGCCTGCCTGTGGCCTGCGGCGTGGCTCAAAAGGGGGCCCAGCACGGCCCATCTTCATCAACACAAGCTCAAGACCCTCGCGAGGGGCCAAGCCTCGCGGGGCGGACGACAAGGAGCTTCCTCAGGCACGGCCTCATCAGGCTGTCTCACGAGGAGGCGGAGAGTTCAAGGCGGGGTACCTCACGAGGTGCCCATGACGCAAGCCATGACGACCAAGGGCGCCAGTCGGGCGCCAGCCCGCGCAGTGTCCTCCTTTCCTCTTTGGTGCAAAGGGAGCAAGTGCAGGCAAGAGCATCAAGCAAAGGCATCCACTTCGGTGCAACAAGACCAAGACCAGCCCAACGGCAAGAAGGAAGTCATTGTGGAGCCCAAGCAGGCGTCATCACCAGAGCCTTTGTCAGGCGAGGACCAACTTTAGTCAGGATAAGTGTACCCGATGTTCCCCTTCAAAATGGCCAATTGTTGGCGCCCTTCCCAGTCAATATTTGGGAAGAGGCCCAGGGCGTTTGCCTATAAATAGGACTAGCCACCCCCAGGGTAGAGGCATCTGGATCTGCACCTGAATCAAGAGAGAGAGAGAGAGAGAGAGAGAGAGAGAGAGTAGGGCGGCTGAACTCCTCCTAGCAGTTCATCATCCCAGCCAAGAACAGACCCTCGCGAGGCTGTTCTTCCTTGTATTGTTCATCATCAGCCGAAGAGGCATTCCACCACACCACACACTGGAGTAGGGTATTACACCAAATGGTGGCCTGAACCAGTATAAACCCTGTGTCTCTTGTGTTGTTCCTTTCGTTGTTTAGATCCTAGCGAGTCGGCGAGGAGCAGGTAGGTAGAGGGCGAAATCTCCATGCGCAACCCAGTGTTCGAACCACAAGGGTCTGCCGGAACCCGAAATCCGACAACAATCATAGAATGGTCTTTACCGGTGTGCGTAGAGGTGATCTATACATTGTTGATTTCACTAAAAAGGCTCAACCTAAAACTTGCTTCATTGCTAAGTCCTCAAAAGGTTGGTTATGGCATAGACGACTAGGTCATGTTGGTATGCGAAACCTTGACAAGCTTATTAAACGAAATCATATCCTTGATGTTAACGATGTCATATTTGATAAGGATAGACTTTGTAGCGCTTATCAGGAAGGTAAACAGGTTGGAGGAAGGCATCCCGTGAAGAACATCATGACCACAAGGAGGCCACTCGAGCTACTTCACATGGATCTTTTTGGTCCCAACTCTTACAAGAGTCTCAGTGGAAATTCTTTTGGTTTAGTTATAGTTGATGATTTTTCAAGATTTACGTGGGTGTTCTATCTCGATGATAAATCGCAGGTCCAAAAGATCTTCAAAAACTTCGCTAGGAAGGCCCAAAATCAATTTGAAGTGAAGATCAAGAAGGTTCGCAGCGACAACGGAACGGAGTTCAGGAACGCAAATGTGGACACCTTTCTTGATGAAGAAGGGATTTCACACGAGTTCTCGGCTACGTACACACCTCAACAAAATGGAGTTGTTCAGAGGAAGAACCGGACGCTCATCGAAATGGCGAGAACGATGCTTGATGAGTACAAGACGCCGAAGCACTTTTGGGCAGAAGCGGTTGAGACAGCTTGTCATGCAACAAATCGCTTGTATCTTCACAAGCTACTCGGCAAGACGGCATACGAGATCCTCACCGGTAACAAACCCCAAGTTGGATACTTCCGAGTATTCGGCTCAAAGTGCTACATTCTTGATAAGCATCGTCATTCTAAATTTTCTCCTAAGTCTCATGAAGGTTTCCTACTAGGTTATGGTTCAAACTCTCACACTTACCATGTCTACAACAATTTCACCCGAAAGGTTGAAGAGATGGTAGATGTGAAGTTTGATGAATCTAAATGCTCGCAAGTAGAGCAATTTCCAATTGATGTAGGAGACTAAGATCCTTCAGAAGCAATCCAAGACTTGTCTATTGGCAAGGTTCGTCCAACGAAGGTGAAGGAGAGTACCTCGTCCATTCAAGTGGAAGCTTCTACTTCACGACAAGGTGTACCAAGAGTTGATACGGAAGCATCCACAAGTGGGACACACCAAGATGAAGAAAACGAGGAAGTGCATAAAGATGAACGTCAACAACCTCCTTCTCCACCACGACAAGAGAACGACAACGCGAATAATGAAGAAGGCCAAGAAGAAGAACAAGATGAAGAAGAAGTTCAACCAAGAAACAAGCAAAAGCTTTCATGAGTTCGAGCAAGAATTGCTAAAGACCATCCCGTCGAGCAAATCTACAATGATATTCAAACCGGGAGAATCACTCGCTCTAAAACTCGTTTAGCTAACTTTTGTGAAAACTATTCTTTCATCTCTAGCATTGAACCTATGAAGGTTGAAGAAGCATTGGAAGATCCAGATTGGATAAATGCTATGCATGAAGAGCTACACAACTTTGAGAGGAACCAAGTTTGGACATTGGTTGAGAAGGCCAACAACAACCACAACATCATCGGTACCAAATGGGTGTTTCGCAACAAGCAAGATGAAGATGGACAAGTAGTTGGCAACAAAGCACGTCTCGTCGCCCAAGGCTACACACAAGTCGAAGGTATGGACTATGGTGAGACTTACGCTCCTGTTGCTAGACTTGAGTCCATTCGCATCATACTTGCCTATGCTAATCATCATGATATCACCTTGTACCAAATGGACATTAAAAGTGCTTTTCTAAATGGTGAAATAGAGGAGAAAGTTTATGTTAAGCAACCTCCCAGCTTTGTCAATCCTAAGAAACCCAATCATGTTTACAAACTTCACAAAGACCTTTATAGTCTTAAACAAGCTCCTACAGCGCGGTATAAATGCTTGACCAAGTTCCTTATTGAAAAAGGCTTTGAAATTGGAAAAATAGATTCTACTCTTTTTACTGAAAGGGTTAATGGAGAACTATTTGTGTGCCAAATCTATGTTGATGATATTATATTTGGTTTAACTAACCCTCATTTTAGTGAAAAGTTTGGGAAGCTAATGTCGGAGAAGTTTGAGATGTCTATGATGAGTGAACTCAAATTCTTTCTTGGGTTGCAAATCAAGCAAACTAAGGAAGGTACCTTTGTTTCTCAAACGAAGTACACCAAGGACTTATTCAAGATGTTCAATATGCAAGGATGCAAAGGTATGTCTACACCCATGCCTACTAGTGGACATCTTGACTTGACCAAAGATGGTGAACCGGTTGATCAAAAGGTTTATCGCTCTATGATTGGTTCATTGTTATATCTATGTGCTTCACGTCCCGATATCATGCTAAGTGTGTGCATGTGTGCACAATATCAAGCTGCTCCTAAAGAATGTCATCTTAAGGCCGTGAAAAGGATAGTGAGATACTTAATCCATACACCAAATTTTGGCATTTGGTATCCTAAGAGGGCCTCTTTCGATCTTGTTGGCTACTCCAACTCGGACTATGCCGGAGACAAGGTTGATAGAAAGTCCACTTCGGGAACTTGTCAATTTCTTGGTAGATCTCTTGTGTCTTGGTCCTCCAAGAAACAAAACTCGGTATCCTTATCCACCGCCGAAGAGGAATACATTGCCGCTGGTTCATGTTGTGCTCAATTACTTTGGATGACCCAAACTCTTAAAGATTATGGGATATATGTGAAACATGTTCCATTGCTTTGTTATAATGAAAGTGCTATCAAAATTGGTCATAATCCCGTACAACATTATCGAACTAAGCATATTGAAGTTCGTCATCATTTCATTCGAGATCATGTTGCTAAGGGTGATATTAATCTTAAGCATGTTTGCACCGGAAAGCAATTAGCGGATATATTCACTAAACCTCTTGATGAGAAAGTGTTTTGCAGGTTAAGAGGAGAATTGAACATCATTGATGCTTCAAACTTGGAGTAGAAACTCCATTGGATACATGCAAGACATGAGCTTATGATAATCCTTGATATTTCTCTTATGATGAAAATCTTATGTCTTGGATATATTTGCATCTTGCATGTTATATAACCCATGTAGGTACTTGGTTGAATCAAATTCCATGAGATTGTTATCTACTCACATCTTGAGCAATCTCTAGATCACCAAGTTTCTACACTATGGTGGTTGAAGACAAGGAAGAACGGAACCATTCGAACATATCCTTTGACAAATTCTATGTTGAGCTTCATGATTATCATTTTTGGATACACAAGTGCTCTTCCTTGCAAGAACTAACCCATGTAGGTAGATGGACTCAAATTCCAAGTGGTGCTCCTAATTCTTGATGAGCTACATCAACCTTGAGCAACCCACACAAGTTCAACTACATGTTCAACACCACCAACCAAGGTATGTTATTCCATCTTAGAGAAGCTTTACTCTGAGTCATGAGCTAAAGCAACACGACAAGATGTGAATACATCAAGATGCTTAAACGAAAAATGGCAACCCCATTTTGAGCTTAAACGATGAGTATGACCTATGATCAAGTGATCTCACTTGACTCCTAAGTCAATATACTCTAACATAGGTGACTTTGTTGCCGACCATCTCTAGATGAAGTTCTCTGGTGTTCTTTTCTGTGTTTTTGCATTTGTATCATGCATATTTGTTTCCCCTTTCAAAAAAAACTTCATCTAGATTTCTTTCTATTTGCTCTGCATTTTCTCATCCAATTCATTGCATATCATTCAGTAAATTCCTTGCAAATCTTTATTATATCTTACTCGCCTAGTGAGCTGAGGTGACAAGTGTTTTCTCTGCGATGAACTCGGTTTCACTGATTTATTGTTTTCGGTCCAACCGAATCCTTTCGGTACCATCGAAGCATACCACTCGGTGCCACCAATTTCACAACAGGAAAAACAATTTGCCACTTATTCTATGTTTTTTCTGATCCAGCTCCACTCAATGAATCTTGTCCTCTACAAGCATCACATTTTTATCATTGCTTTGTGCTGTAACTCAAGGACCAAACCCATTCACGACAAATTCCAGAAGACCCTTCTTGGAAATTGATGTCAAAGGGGGAGAGAGAGATCACATCAAAGCTTATCACTTAGAGAGATCACCTCCTCAGGGGGAGAAAGAGATTTCCAGGGGGAGAGAATACTCAAGTAGAAAGTATCTCTCAAGGATCCCAGATGCTTGGTGTTCAAGAGGAGAGATGCCACATGTCTTCTTGAGGGGAAAGACATGTTCATATGTGCTTATTTGCATTAGCTGCATTAGCTCTGTTCATTTGTTTCCTTCAGCTCTAATTTTCTGATCCCTATCTTCTCCCAGTATCCCATGCTAGATTCAGGGGGAGCAAGACATATAAGGGAAAGAAATCATTTAAATTCATTGCATATCTTTACTCTTGGGGACATGTCTAATCCAATGTGTTACTTAGTACTCACTCTTTACATGTCATCCCAGTCTTGGTATTCTTGTGGTTTCTTCTGGTTGCTCTGGCCAGTAGATGTACCTGTGTTGTCTAACCTTGTTTGCGCAGGTTCATTCCATCCTAAGCCAACTCAAGACTACAAGGTAAGTATATGCATCACAATCATGTGTATGAGGAATTCTTGCGGATGTACATACTGTTTGCAAGAAGGACTCATGGGCATGAAGGTATTTTCCTTAATATTATTTGCTCTGATGCATATGGCCAAGGTACATGTAACACATTGCCTACTCTATCATGGTTATGCTCTCACATGCTTCTATATTCCATATTCACATGATTGCATACATGTAGGGGGAGCCTATGCTTGTTACATGTCTTTCCAAAGCTTTACTTGCTATTCTTTATATCTTTATCTAAAGCTTTGATGTATGTTGTCATCAATTACCAAAAAGGGGGAGATTGAAAGCACAAGTGCTCCCTAGGTGGTGTTGGTAATTAATGTCAACATATCTCTTGTTGGACTAACACTTTTATCTAGTATGTTTCAGATAAGTTCAACAATGGAGTGGCATGGACTAAAGGATGTGGGAACTCCTTCTAGATGCTAAGGACAAAGGATTGGCTCAAGCTTGTAGCTCAAGACTCTTCATTTTACATTTTAGTGATCCAAGATCACATTGAGTCTATAGGAAAAGCCAATACTATCAAGAAGGGATGAGGTGTTGCTTAATGAGTTTCTTGCTCCATAGTGCTTAGTGATATGCTCCAAAACCCTCAACTACTTTCCCACTTCCACGCATATGACCTAAACCTAAATTCAAACTTGGCCATACCGGTTCTTCTATCCGGCGCCACCGAGTTCAGATGTCATAGCCACTGCCACAAACCCTAGGCAAATCGGTCTCACCGATAGGGATCTCGGTCTCACCGAGATGGGATTGTAATCTCTCTGTTTCCCTTCGTAACGTTTCGGTCTAACCGAAGTGAGCGATCGGTCCCACTGAGATTGCAATGTAAACTCCCTGTTTCCCTTTCGTTACATTTCGGTCTCACCGAAATGAGCGAATCGGTCCCATCGAGTTTACCTGACCAATTCTCTGGAAAGGTTATTACCAAAATCGGTCTCACCGATTTTGTGTAATCGGTCTCACCCTAATCATATCGGTCCTACTGAGTTGCATGTCGGTTCCACTGAAAATCCTAACAGTCACTAGGTTTACTAAATCGGTCCGACCGAGTCTGTTGAATCGGTCCCACTGAGTTTGGTAAATTGTGTGTAACGGTTAGATTTTGTGTGGAGGCTATATATACCCCTCCACCTCCTCTTCATTCGTGGAGAGAGCCATCAGAACAAACCTACACTTCCAACTTACCATTTCTGAGAGAGAACCACCTACTCACGTGTTGAGGCCAAGATATTCCATTCCTACCATATGAATCTTGATCTCTAGCCTTCCCAAGTTGCTTTTCACTCAAATCTTCTTTCCACCAGATCCAAATCCCATGAGAGAGAGTTGAGTGTTGGGGAGACTATCTTTTGAAGCACAAGAGCAAGGACTTCATCATCAACGCACCATTTGTTACTTCTTGGAGAGTGGTGTCTCCTAGATTGGCTAAGTGTCACTTGGGAGCCTCCGACAAGATTGTGGAGTTGAACCAAGGAGTTTGTAAGGGCAAGGAGATCACCTACTTCGTGAAGATCTACCGCTAGTGAGGCAAGTCCTTCATGGGCGACGGCCATGGTGGGATAGACAAGGTTGCTTCTTCGTGGACCCTTCGTGGGTGGAGCCCTCCGTGGACTCGTGCAACCATTACCCTTCGTGGGTTAAAGTCTCCATCAACGTGGATGTACGATAGCACCACCTATCGGAACCACGACTAAAACATCCGTGTCTCCAATTGCGTTTGAATCCTCCAAAACCCTTCCCTTTACATTCTTGTAAGTTGCATGCTTTACTTTCCGCTGCTCATATACTCTTTGCATGCTTGCTTGTTGTGTATTGTGAATGTTAAACTTGTGCCTAAACTCTAGTTAAACTTAAAGAAGTTAAAAATTGCAACTTTGGTACTTAGTGTCTAATCACCCCCCTCTAGACACCTCTTCTCAAGGTCCTATAGCCTCCCTTGCACCGAAGTGGAAATTGGCGCTCTGCACCCGCTTGCTCCCGCATGGCCTTGGTCATCATGGCTCACGTCAGTTGAGCCTCGTGAGGTACACCTTGCATAGAAATATCCGCCCCTCGGGAGCTAGCTTGAAGAAGCCGATCCCCTCAGGGGTCTCGGCGTGGTCCGCCTCGCGAGGCTTGGCCCCTCGCGAGGGTCCTGAGCTGTTGATGCCGAAGCTGGGTTGTACTAGGCCGTCAATGGAGCCACATGGTGGGCCGTAGGCAGGCAAGTCAGGTTACCCCCATATCCAGAACACCGACAGTATCCCTTGGGTCCAAGGCGCGCTTGGACTTGGCTTCTAGGCGATGCCAAAGGGCAAGTGCGGAGCGCCGTGGGGCCTAACCGCTTGTGGCCTTGATGACGCGTGAGGATTGATGGGACGTGGGTGTCTCCACTTCCCCGTGCCGCCTTGATATTCGTGAGGCCTAGTGATCGGAAGTTGTTAGAGCAACTCGCCCTCTCAGATTGTCATGCCCGGCATCTGTTTCTTCTTCCCCCAATCTTGTAGCTCCGTGCGCAGATTCAGTGCCGGCGCCTCATCCCCTTTTCCGGCTTCCGTAATGGCCCCGCAGCCGAGGAAGAAGAAGGGGAAGCCGCACGCCTCGGCCAGGTTCCCACCGGCCTTGCAACTGGCTCTTGAGCGGTCGATGGTGATCAACCAGGTGGGGCTAGACAACGTCCTCCATGCCCTCGCGGCTGATTCCAATGAGTGGAAGGAGACGGTCGTCCGTCCTGCGTCTTGGCGCGTGAGTGAGATGAGTGCCACTGAGATCCCCATCTATCTCCACGCTCTCCTTGCGGGTCTGCTTCCCCCTTTCTCTCCCTTCTTCAACACTGTAATCTCGGATTATCAGATCCACCTGCTGCATCTGGACCCCCGCTCTATCATCCTTCTTATTGTCTTCGCCTTCCTTTATGAGGCCATGGTTGGCGTTACTCCTTTCGTGGCCTTGCTTTGCCATTTTTTCTTGCTCCGGTTGGTCGACAATCACCAAAGCTCAGGATGCGCGACCTTCGAATCTGTGGCCGCAACTGCTGGCTCGGGGGTCGACTTCGAGCTTTCGCCTGCTGTGAAGGAGTTCCAGAAGCAGTGGCTGCTCATGGATGCCGGAATGTACGACCCCCTGCTACTGACTCCTGGGGCACCGGCCTCGCCTAGCTCCAGTTGGGGCCACACGAAGCTTTCCAACCGGCGCCTTGCTTTCATCTGTAAGAGGTTGGCGAGGCTGCAAGAGCTGGAGGTGACGGCACTGATGGTGGTGAAGGAATTCGTCAGGCAGCGCGTCGCTCCCCTTCAGCGCCATTCTCGCCCAATGTGGGACCTTGCCAGCGTCAAGGATCCCATGAGGTTGCACAGGCCGTTACTAGCTGCTGGGACCTTGAGCATGCTGCTTAAACTCCTGATGGGTGAATCCGAGCCCGCTAACCTTCCTGGGGGATGGCTGCCTCCTCTATAGTGCTCGAACAAGGCGGCCTCCATGGTGTAGATGCCCCTATTCGATGAGTGGGGGTTGCTTCCGGAGGGCCTTGAGGGGCCTCGTGAGAACCCCATCTTCGTGGATCCTCTTCTACTCGACCCTGTAGCGTGCGCCCCAAGTGTGGAAGCAGGGGGGCGCTCACCGCCAGCAACTATTGAGGGCTCCTCCAGAGGCCCGGCGCCGATAATGGACCAGGAGATCGGGGCTCCTGAGGCCCAAAAGGGGGCCACCGTGGAGCCAACGCAACCCCATGTCTGGAGGCCAAGGCTCCTAAAGCTCGGGGTGATGGCTTCGAGGTGGCCGCCGACAACAAGGCGTACACCGACGGCTCCGGAGCCGTTGGCCAGAAAATCCCGCCAGGCGCCCCCGCTCCTGGGGCCTCTGTTCCGGATGCCCTGTCGAGCGCATCTCTTCCCAAGGATTGTATGTCGGGGCCTGGTCAGCCCCGCCTGAGTCTTGAATCGCTCCTGAAGAGGAAGAGATCTCCGTGTCGTAGCGAAGGCACCCGTCGGCCGCTGAAGCTAAGGAGATATGTGGCTGCCGATGAGTAAGTACCTTTGCTCTTGATTCCTTGCGCGTCGCGTTTTCTCCTGACCAGGGCCTTGCAGGGGTCCTGTGAAGACAAAACCTCGAGAGGCGAGTGCTTCCAAGGATCCCAGCTTGACGCCGCCACACAGCCCCTGGCACCCTGGTCCTACGCAGGGCATGGGGCCGACTCCGGCTGCCACAATGCCGCAAGGGGGCCCCGAGCCGGAGCTTCCTAATCCCCTTCTCCGCAGCTCAGCCCCGTGAGACAGGGGACACACCGGCGATCCTTCCTCTGGTCGTTGCCGGCAGTGGGGCGCCCCTTGGGCGGCCTCCGTCTTCAGGTTGCGGGGCTACACCAGTCAGCCCTCCGTTCAGCGGTAGGCGAGACACCCAGTGCCTCCTCGGCAGCTTCTGGGGCCGAAGAAGGCCTTGGTGATGCGATGGTGCTTGCATGCTGGAGCAGTGCCGTGTGCTGAGCTCTTTGGTGAGGAGATGCATGCAATGATCTAGCTTAGCGGGGAGCTTGCTAATGTCGACACCAGGCTTGAGGCGGAAGGCCGCCACTTGGCTCATGAGTGGCAACAGCTGAAGGTTGCCATCAACCTCAAGAGACTTTAGCGCGACGAGGCTGATGTGCTTGCGGCGGCCTCGCTTGCGGCTTCTCACGAGGCTTGCGCCCGCGCCATGGTGGAGGATGAGGCCGCCAACCGCCGCCGCGAGGCGGCCAAGGAGCGGGAGCGGGATCTTCTGTCTTCAAATGCGGCCCTTGAGCGAGAAGTTGAGGAGCATCGCGTTCTCCTATCCTCCTCACTAGACGAGGCGGCCTTTGCCGAGGCAGAGCTCCTGAGGCGCCACGACGACTTGATGTTGGAGACCTTGGAGCACAGCATGGCGTTGGAGAGGCTGGAGGTGAGGGAGCGCCAGGCTGCCGCGGCTGAGGATGCCGTCGCCGCCTGAGAAGCCCAGGTCCAACTGGAGGTGGAGGAGAGGGTGGCGAAGGCGCGTGGTGACTTAGATGAGGAGCACCGCCTGGATCTTGAGCTGCTCAAGGACGAGCTTGAAGGTAGGACCTCCACCCTGAAGGCGAAGCTGCAGTCCACGGAACAGCGTGAGAGCGCCGCTCAAGAAGCCCTGACTTCTTTTGAATCTTCCTTGAATTCTGCATGTGCCGAGATATCTTCTCTCCAAAAGCAAGTCAAGGACACCGCTTCCCTCTTGAAGAAGGCTTCAAGTGAAAAGAGCCGCCGACTGACATTGGATGCGCGTCAGAGCCAACCATGCCTTGGGTGCTATCTGCGATGAGAGCGCTCCCCACCCGCACGAGAGTGACTACGCCAGCCATCTTAACTCACCGATGTTGTGACCCGCTTGGAAGATCAGGCTGCGAAGGCTCACCAGCTTGTTGAGGAGAGGAGCCGGGGCCTTCTCGGGAGTGTGCTCTCGTGCGTCTTCAAGAATCTCCTGAACCGCGATTCCCACTTTGATTTTAACACCGTGCTAGCCCCCGTGCCTGCGGCCACCCAGGATAAGCTCGCCAAGTGGGTGGATGACCATGTGGACGCCATGGTCAAGGAGCTGGCACCCGAGGACGACGCGACCGTGATCATGCCTGAAGCAGATGGTACGGGAAGTGGCGACAAGGAGGGTGGCTGCTGGGGCTCTAGAAGCGCGAGCAGCACGGACGGAGGCGACGAAGAGGGCGCGCGCTTGCCTAGGCCTATACTTCTGCTTGCTTTACCCTGTATGACAAAACTTGGAAGTTCCCTCGTGAGAGCATTTTTAAAAGGGGGGGCTTATGATTGTGATGTACATAATTATGAAATGCCCTGAAATGATGCCGTGGGATGGTGGTTGTGACTTATCTTTTGGCTCCGCGAGTCTCGAGCGGGCCTTGACGCTGTAGAAACGCGACGTCGGGGCCTCCTGAGGCATGCCTGCTGCGGGCTCGTGAGGGCCTGGCTCTCACGAGGAGCCCGTTGACCTGCCCTGAAGTGCTTCGCGAGGAACCAACTGCCAGATCGGTGCGAGGTGGGCGCGCGTGGCGGCCGCACCCTTGAGCCCCCGGGAGCGGAAAGCGATCAACCCGAGCGCGCACACCGTACCCAGCCCCCGCTCGCGAGGTTCTTGAGGGTAAGGCGACATTCACGAGCTTCGGAAAAATGCAAGAACACAAGGCAAGAGAGCGATGCAAGACGAGAAAACTCCCCCCATTTTTATAAACGCACAAGAACCAAACTGCTTCCAAAAGCCGACGAGCAAGTACAAAAAGGAGGCAAAAGCAAATGGCTGCGTCTGGCGCCTAGCTAGTCTTCAACTCTTCTCACCAGCGCGGAGCTAAGTGATTCCACTGGCTAGGCACAGTCATTGGGGACAGTGTTGATGGCCAGTGTGGAGCATGGTGCTTCCACTAGGACATGGGTGGGAGCCCCCGTGAGGCCCCAGGGCGGTGCTTGGGAGACTACGGGGCGTTTACAGCCCCACTCATTATTACGTGAGAGTGTCACGAGCGGAGACCTTCATAGGTCAGAGCCTTGCTTCATGTCGTCTGACGAGGACACCGCCCTGCGCTGCCCTTGACCATCATTGGGGAGACCGGAAACCAGGACAAGACCAATAGGCAAGGGGGACGCTGGCGGCGTCCTCGGCGATCGTAGGCCCCCCGCCGAGGGGAAGGGATCGCCGGCACCTTCCCCGGCGGGAAACCTACCTCTAGGCAGGGCCCTTCTCCACGCAGCGCGAGGAAGGCCCTACCGCTGGGCTTCCCTCGCGCTGCTCCCAACACCCTTCGCGCTCCTGCAGGGGATCCACCGTCCTGAGAGTCCTGGCGGTAGCTGCGCCCTGGTTCACCTGCGATCCATGGTCAACGTAAGCGTGCCCATCTGGCGTTAGCTGTACCCAGAGGCCGTCACCGTTGGAGATGTTGGTGTGGCTCGGCGGCGGCTCGAAAGACATTTCGGCTTCACGTATATCCAGCACCCATCCTTGCGTGGGGGATCGGCTAGGGCCCTCTCCTTGCAGGTGCCTCTGTTCCATGGCGACGGGGACGTAGGCTTCCGGGCTGGCCGCACCAGAACAGCTGCCCGACTGCCTCACATTCCCGTCTTCTTCGATCGCCCTCTGGTCCTGTCAACCAGGGACTAGTGCCCCAGCGCGGCCCCTAGTGATGTCGCTCGAAGCAGCCCCACGCTGAGGTGGCATGTTCGAAGGGGTGCGGGCTGCTTCGTGAAGCTGCCGGCGCTGAAGGCTCTTCAGGGGCCCTGGGATGGGGCGTGCGGTTGTGTCGGGGACGGGCACGCGTCCCTACCACCGCCTGCGACATGGGCAGGGTGCAGAATGGCGCTGCACCCCTGCACGCCGCTTCCAGTAGCTTGGCGACTCGCTCCAGCAGGGCGTTGCGGCCGCTTTCCAGCAGCCTACACCTCAAGAGCTCTCAAGCCACGATAACCGCAGCCCGCATGTTTGCATGTTCCCTGCGCGTGTGCAGTGCAGTTTGCCGCGACTAGCTTGCAGATCACGCAGCGGTGGCGTTGCGGCGCTGCGCCAGTGGAGAAGGCTGCGCCCAGTGCCCCCCCCACGGCCGGTGGCCCCAGGTGGAGCACGGGGAGCGAGCAGGGCGGAGTGGAGATCCTCCTCATCGGCGGGCGCCGTCGTGGAGGCCCGAACAATCCAGTGCTCGACATACGCCCTTGGGGCGTCGGCCATGGCGTTGGTGGAGCGGCGGAGGACTGGTCGACGGAAGAGAATATCCGACGCACCCCTACCTGGCGTGCCAAATGTTGGATTACGGGTTCCGCAAACCCTTGAAAGGTTCGAACTCTGGGGTGCATGTAGAAATTTCAACCTACCCTTCCTGCCTACTCGCGACACTCCTAAGCCTAGTGCGTCGAGCTCGAAGAGACAAAGAGACACAGTAGTTTATCTTGGTTAGGGATGGCAATGGGGACAATCCCCTATGGGGATACCTACAACATCCCCATCCCCATCTATTCCCTATCATCCCATCCCCATCCCCATTTACATGACTGGGGATGAAATTTCCCCATACCCATGCCCCACTGGGGAACGGGGCCCCATTAGGGTCCCCATCCCCATAAACAAATACTCATATACATAATATGACACCTACAATCAACATACATACACGGTGTTGTCCTTGTCCTGCTAATGCCTATCTAGGTCGTATTGACTTCTAGGTCATGGTGGTAGCTGAGGTGAGGATGTGAGATAGGTTTAAGGTTTTTTCAGAGCTTTTTTTGTTTTTGCAAGTTTGTCTGTGAATATTTTAAGGTTAACCGCTGTGTCACGGTTGCTAACCGGGTCCTCGATGGGTATTGGGTCTGGGGAATAGGATATCATCCCCATCCCCGTTGTACCCTATGGGGAAAAAATTAGTTTGGTAAATATCCCCATGGGGATGTTTTTCGCCCATCCCCACCCCCTAATAGATGAAATCCCCACGGGTTTGGCGGGTATGGGGCCCCGTTGCCATCCCTAATCCTGGTTCGAGCCACGTTGCGGTGTATTACCCTACTCCAACGTTTTGGTGGATTGCCTCAAAGGGGTGAGGACGAACTAGTACAGTGGATGAACTAGCCTCAGGAGGTGAGGTGTTCTTGAGCTCAAGAGAGCTGGTGAGGAGGTTGGGTGAGAATGGATCCGATCCCCCCCTATGGTGGTGCCTAAGTCCTATTTATAGTGGCCTTGGCCCTCTTCCCAAATGTTGGCGGGAAGGGATCCCAGAACGGTCGGATTTGAAGTACAGCTTATCCTGACAAAAGTAGTCTTTGCATGCGAAAAGCCCCTGGTCGTTACGCTGCGGTGGGCTCGGTGATGACCTCTGCCCTGCCGTCCTGGCGGTCTTGGTCTTGTTGCACCAGAATGGAAACCTTTGGCTGATTCCTTGGGACTCCATGCCTGTGGCTTGCCTCCCTTGCACCGAAGAGGAAATTGGCGCTCTATGCCCGCTGGCGCCCGCCTAGCCTTGGTCGTCATGGTTCACGTCAGCTGAACCTCTTGAGGTACACCTTGCATAGAACTCATTGCCCCTCGGGAGCCAGCCTGAAGAGGCCGATCCCATCGGGGGTCTTGGGGTCGTCCGCGTCATGAAGCTTGGCCCCTTGCGAGGGTCTTGAGCTATTGATGCCAAAGCTAGGCCGTACCAGGCCGTCGATGGAGCCACGTGGTGGGCCGCAGTCAGGCAAGTCAGGATACCCCCATATCCAGAACGCTGACACTATCCAATGATGGTGAAAGGCGATCCAGCTGCTGTTGACACAACTTTACTACCACTTATGAGAAGCAACTTTATCTATACCTCGGACATTGCGATGGTTACCTACCATGGTCTTGATATATGCCGCTTCAGCCCAGATGATCAGTCCCGCGTTGCTCTCGATATTGACAATAGCTGGCCCTTCCCAGAGCACTTATGGTTCGAAGCAAGCGTTTCCAGCGCCGAGGATTGGTTGAGCTGAAGTTCATTTCATTGCTTGTTATTTGTTGTGTGATGAAAACATTAGTATTTGTAGAATGTTTTGTTTGAAATAATATATAATCCAACATGTATCCTCATTGTCATTGTGTGTTGATGACTTGTTGTATGTAATGGATTGTACATTTGCAAGTGCATGTCATAAACTCAATTTACGAATGGTTTTCGAGTCACTTCTTGGAGTGTGAGTACCGTAGTAGTATAGCTAGCATCCGGTTATATGAAGTTGCAAAATCACATAGAGCCAACCTAATATTTGAGTATGCTAGCACAATAGTTAGTTCTAGTTAGATCAACTAGAGCTAGGTGTCTCATAGAGGCCGAGAAATATGGTGATAGCATGACTGTGTGAGGTGGGCGTGTACGTAGTATGCGGTAGGCACATGGCTTGCCGTGTTTCCTACTCCTCCGGTCTAAATGTGTAGAAGATTTGGTTGACTTATCCTCCTTTTACCAACACGTGGGACATCCAGCATCCAGGTCGTTTCATGCAAGAAAATGGAGTGCTAGTTGAAGCCACGCGATGTGCATCTTGGGTTAAACTGTAAATAGAATCTTACTCTTGAGTAACTCCAAAAGCGGGCACCAAAGATCTTTATTGGATTTGTTTTTCATCGCCAGCACTTCGAGGTGAAAGATGTGCAGGTTTAGTGGGTCGTCTTGCATTTTTAATGACATGTGGGACCGCATGTGAGCAAACAAACGATGGGCTCCGCACGTCTGCTGTCTGTCTGAGAAGAGGCAGAGAGAGATAGCAGGGCTGACCACGGACTCCAGGAAATTTTGCGACAACGTGAGTTGGAATAGTACTGGTGGTGTATTGTACTCCTGGAGAGATAATATGTTCGCTCTACGTAACCAGCACCTCGATATAGTGGGGTGGCATGGGCCATAACTAGCACTCACATCTAGCAGTACGACACATGCCACCCACACGAGTCCCATCTGACACCAATTTTCTTGTGTCCGTGCTACAACCATCTCTTCTCCCTCCTGTTTTCTCATCCATCGCGCGGTGGGCCGGGTGGGGGTTTGCCGATAGTCGGTTTGCTCAACTGTGGTCCCACTTGTAAGTGAAAATGCAACATAGCACGCATTCCCCCT
Organism: Triticum timopheevii; assembly: GCA_963921465.1. Classification (NCBI taxonomy): domain Eukaryota; kingdom Viridiplantae; phylum Streptophyta; class Magnoliopsida; order Poales; family Poaceae; genus Triticum; species Triticum timopheevii. The sequence continues at coordinate 369,607,488 of OY997274.1, forward strand.
TGAGCAGCGTGCCGGACCAACCATGTGGGGGTGCGACACGAACATGGCAGGCTTTTCCTTTTGAACTTGTCACTTGTAAAATTTGGTTCTGCTCCATGGTGAGACCGATAGATAGAAATAATGATTTTCCCTAGAGTTATGAGAAGTTTTGTTCTGGCGTGGTTCACGCATGGAGTACATATGAAAATTATGAAGTTGATGCGTAAGGTAAGATAATTACTAGTAGTACAATATACTACTACATGGATTTGATGGAAAGATAAAAATACATACGGATCCATCAATGGCATCCTGACGCCCTAGTGCGCCGGGTCACCAACCGGCATGTGAGGAGCAGCGGTGTTGGCGGTGAGCTCAACGTGCTTCTGAACAATGTCGTCCAAGGTTGCACTACGGTCCAAGAAGGCTAGCATCCTATCGTCCTCCTCTTGCACGTAGTAGTCCTTGTGGACGATTTGCGCGTAGATGTGGGTGATTATGTCGATGATGTCTTGCTATGCCAGGCACTGCGCGGCAAGCGTGACCTCGAGATGGACATTCTCCGGCACGACGGCGGTCAGTCACAGGGCCACTAGTGTGTCGAAGAGGTTGTGACCATAGAGGCCATTGAGGGTGGCGGGCATCGCAAAGCCTGGGCGCGTGGGCTGGAGGGGTACGTGAAGGTCGTCCACGAGCTTCTTGACGACGGTGAACTTGTCGAGGAAGCCGACGAGGACCGCGTCGAACACGAAGATGAAGCGGTCGTCCAAGAGGCCTCTCGCCCTGGCAGCCTCAAGCACGATCTGCAGACGTTCCTCGGTGTCGGGCCGCAAGCCGGCTCGCGCTCATCACCTCCATGGGTCTAGCTTCTAGTTAACTGATCTTGCGATTGGAGTGATCACTCTTGCCCTTGGTTCGGGTGCGTAGGCGCGTAGGATTTCCTAGATTGGACTACCGGGGAGCCTTTATATGAGAAGTGCAGACTGCGTTGCATTCACGTGTGTGTTGGCCATCTACTCCTCGGCCTCCCTCTGTGCCGGTACAGTATAGTCATCTCACCTAGAATAAGTTCGGGCAAAACGAGAGAACTTTGATGTTGATTGGTTTATTGGTCCCCTTTGCATTTTGTGCCAAGTTTTCACCTTTGATTTAGTAACTAATAAAATATTAATGCATGTACTCCATGGTGGACAGGTGCTAGGCATGCCACATAGGCAAAAAATGACATAACACAGTAATTAAGGACGAGAGAGAGCACTTTGGTGACCCCAGGAAGAACCAATGCCAAGCACATGTACCTAGGCAAACCACTTAAATGAAAGAAGTTGACAAATGCATCAGGAACTATGTTCAAAACCAAATAAATCAATACTCCATGTATTTATTTACAGAGGGAGCTGTTTTTTTTTGTGACATGCATTACTAGATATTGCTAGTCAAATACTAAATCCAGACAATGTTGCTAGACTAGTAGTAGTACTAACAATGTAGTACTAGTACTGTACTACCCACATTGGGCAAATTACTCCTCACAGTGAAGTGACAAGACCGTGCGCCGAAGATGACCCTTGAGTGTAGGCGTCGTGTTCGGCATACCAAAGGCAGCCTCACCATGTGCAGTCACTATCATCATGGATGTAGATCTAGCCTACTTACAGCTTGCCGTGTTCGACGTGCATTTCCACGAATATCTCTACTCTTTTCTTATACGAGTAAGATGCCCGTGCATTACACGGAACACCAAGATTGGGGGTGGACGGTGCCGGCAGCAGCCGTCACGCCAGATTGTTTCATGACCTTCTAGATGTGGTGGGGAGGAGATAAGGCTGATTGTGAGAGACAAGGAGTTCTTTGTAAATAGGGAACAAGTGCGGGCATCTTTTTGCAAAACCGCAAAAGTTTGCTTTGTATGTGTTAGATCTAGATCCGACAGCTATTGCTGAAAGATGGCTGACACACCATCATCCCCAACTCAGGACCTCTTTGATTCACAGGATTTTGAAAACGCAGGAACAGGACACGGCAGTATTACAAGTTTCAAATTGATATTACAAATTTAGGAGTAATGCTGCACCTACGAAGAGGGAATTATTAGGAAGTTTACGTAAGAACTTTGGTTACTTTAGGTTGATGCAGCATTATCATACAAACTAAAATCCACCGCCCTGACAAGTCACTAATGGGCAAATAAATTTTTGAGTCTCTGGCGACTTGATGTTTTAAAAACAAATTCAGCTTCTGTGGAGACTTTGTCATTTAGGCTTAGACGCTTGCGGTAATCAACACGCCATAGAGGGATCATCCAGGCACCGACGTTTGTACAACACTGCTCCAGTACTATCGCTCGTCTCTCTCTTCTATTAACTCAGCCGACTTGTGGGGCTGGGGAGTGTGCCTATGGTCAGTTCTCAATTGCGGTCCCAGATGTTTGTGAAAACGCAATATCATGTGCGTTCCATTCGGAGAGCGGCGTGCCAGACCGACCGGTCGTCTGGGGTGCTACGCGAATGGGACGGGCGTGTTGTATACATGTGTACTGCCGTTTTCTTGAGGCTTTGCTCCATGGCGCAATCCATGGATACAAAATTATATTTAAAAGTCGAGGGCGGGGCTTTCCCACGCGGTAGGCAGGGCAGTTCCGCCTAGTCAGTTCGATAGAGAGGCGAGAAGATGAGGGAGTAGGCTGCAGCAAACGTAGGGCTGTGTGATTTGACGGCGAGTTACTTCTAGACAGGTGGGGCCATGTGATTTGACTTGCCATTATCATTTTAACTGCGGCGCTATGACCGTGTGAGTCTCCCGATTCATGACCACCTCCATGGTATACATGTACAAAGTACTGTACTACTTACTCCTTGTGGCAAATGCAATAAATACTACAAAGAAAGAGATAGTGAGAAGTAACAAAACACTCTTATAGCCAACCTTACAGCTAACCTTGTTGTATGAGTGACTAAGTAATGACTATGTATGACATGCCAACATCAGATAGCCTAACGTACATGGATGGAGCAAGTAGTTTCATGCATGCGAAGTAGGCAAAAAAATGCTCACTTATAGCCGTCTAAAATCTCCAAGGGAGTGACCGCGTGAGCGAGGCGACGGTCGTGGTAGGCGCGACCATGATACAGGCTGCTGACAACCCTTGGATCTGAGATTGAACGGTCGCATGCTAAGTTGTTGAAAATTTGCAGAATAACCCTCCAAGGTGGCATATTCACCCATAGGTCTAGAGTTACGCCATGCAACTGTTCGATCTCAGATCCAAGGGCTCTCAGAAGATCATAGCATGGGAGCATGAAAAGCTTCATATCACCTGTAATTTTCTTGACGCTTGACGTGCGAACACGCAGATGCATGAAGCCATTTAATTGGGCGTCTAGTAGACATGACATCTAATTGGGACCCCATAGTATTGTGCATGAATCCATTTATCCACCGAACAAGCCACAACCCTGCTGTTCGCACTCCCCACTCAGCATTTTTACAAATGGAAAACCGCTAGCAGTTTGCTCCTAATCGTCCCTAGCCGTCCTTTAACATTACGACAGTTTGCTCCTAGTCATCCTGTCCTTTCACATTATAGTAGTTCCAGTAATCCTAACCCTCCTCCCAAATCCGTGGCGTCCCAAATCTCCATGATTGGCGGTGAGTACAAGGTTAGAACCATCACCGGCGATGAGTTTAACGTCATCCACACCCATTCTTCCACGACGGTGAAAGGATACCTTGCTCGCCTCAGACGCATGTTCGAAAAGTCAAAGGGTGATGAGTGGGTCATTGGGCTAGCTAGATGTTGAGTACACTACAGTCCTGGCAAAAGAGAAGAATCAAAAGGAGGAAGAGAAGAAGAAGACCGCTGTGATCCAGGTTTGCATGCATAACTTGTGCTTCGTCTACACATATGCCATGCCGACGTTGAGTGCGAGGATTTTAAGAACTTCCTCGGGGGCGACAATGTCTAATTCATTTATGTAGACTTTACGAATGACAAAGAAGTCCTGGTTCGGATAGGCCTCATTGTAGGCCATCCCTTCGACCTCAAGAGGAATGTGCTGGTGTCCTCCTGTCAGCATTCAATGCTGACCCTGGCAGTAGGCATGGTTGATCCTTTGTACGGTAAACTAACAAAACAACTGCCCAAGTTTCATATTGCATGGCAGTGGAATGTACTAGATAGAGACCACATCAATTACGCTACAATGGATGCCTACCTTTGTTTCAATATCTACAAGGGTTGGATGAAGAGCGAGAGCCAAGTGTGCGGTTCAAGCAAAGAAGTATCGGCCAAGAGGAAGAGGGACAAGGACAAAGTTGAGCACATGGACGAGGAGTCCGAGTAAGGTGGCAATGTAGTTACTCACGGTGCTTCTAATGCAGTGTCTATCGGCTTAGTTGCTTAGTTTAATTCCAGGGTGCTTAGTTTTATTTAAGGGGTGTGTTGTGCTGAGCCCCCAGCAAAACTATGTTATGTTCCTTCTTGCTACTTTAACTCTTTAGTGCATACATCCTAGTATTTCTTATAGTTCATCTTGTAGTTGGTAGTACTACCACTTATTTTTTCACATTATATACGTACAATATATATGGCCAACATCATATAGCCAGAAGTTTAGTTGTCAAAGAATTAAGGGTTTTTATCAATTATGCCACCGGTTGTGTTCAACTATTCAGATTTGCCACTAGGAATTTCAATTACTCAAAAATGTCATCGCTTCGTTAGACACATGCTCAAAATGCCACTAGACACCATTATTGTGACTCAAATCTCTTTTGCCATGTTATAATGACATAAATACCTTTGATCCCATGGATCTGCTCATCGTTAGTATTGTTCTATTCATGCCTCGCAGAGAACATGACACGTGTGGCGAAACACCCGAAGCAAAAGAAGAAAAACAGGAGCAAAAGACGAAGGAAGATTACCCCCCCCCCCCAAAAAAAGAAGGAAGACGCACACACAAGTCTGGGCGCTGCTCTCTATGACATGAAGGGTTGCTGGCCGTAGAGTCATAACTGCTTCTTCATCGCCTCCACGACCTCCATCTTTTCGTGCATCTCCTCTGCCATCTTCTTTATTTTGTCCATGATGCAGGATTTCTCGACGCGAGCCTTCATCATCTCTTCCACGGCCGCATTACGTGCCTTTACAGCAGCCGGGTGCTCGATGTGGAGCTTTGCCAACTCCTCCTTCTGCTCCATGACGAGGGTGTGCAACATCTTCACCGAGGAACTACTCTTCTCATGCAGATTCTTCCAGTCGGTGTTCTCATCCTTCAGCAGGTCGAGTTCGTGGCAGAGCTTCGCATTGTCCTCCCGAAGTTGCAGGATTTCGCCAGTCGCCTTCTTATCCGAGGCAGTGCTCTTCTTCAGCAGCATCACGAAGCCGGCGTTCAACTCCCCCTGCTCATTGAGCTCAGCGAGCAAGTCATTGAGGCTCTCCTTCAGCAGCTCCACTAGGCCGTTGATGAGATCCTTCTGCTTATTGACCTAGTTGGTCATGTCATCGAGGGATAACGACTCCAGCGTCGCCAGCTCGGCATGTTCGCCTCCGCGGCTAGGGCACTCTTGGGAGCCCTCGCCTGTCCGTGAGAGATCATTTGAGGTCTCTGCGAGGCAGCAAGCCCTCTCTTTATTTTCCACGGCCTTGTTCGCCGCTGCCTTGTTACGAGTAGTAGTCGACCTAGAGCTCTGCACGGCGGCCATGGAAAGGACGGACAAACAAGGAAGACTTATGAGGAGGAAGGTAGAGTAATTTTCTGCCAGGTAGTTCCCCTTTTTATAACCTAGTACTAGCACTAGTACTAAAACCTGCATAGTGGGGACACGTTCAGGTTTGATACTACTTTGGAATGTGATGGGTGTGAGCAGGCTTGCACTTAATTATAGCATGGTAGTACTACTTTGGAATGTGATGGGACAAGCTAAAGATTAACTGATGGTTTTGGTTTCGAATCGCAAAATGGATCTCGATGAGTTTAATGGAACATAAATTTCAAGTACTACTGCTCAAATGCGGTCGCACAAGTCAGTGATGTAACTGGTCGTACATGTCAGACCAAGCCGATGCGTGTCCCTTCGGCGGGACGCGGGTCTGACCGACCGTCTGTTGGTGCGACCGACCGTAAGTATTACGTGATGGAGACTTCTGGTTGTGGCTTCGGGTGATTGTCACGACCAAGCATTCAAAAAGTAGTGATAAATAAATTACCATCTTTTTCCAAATGACCAAGCATTTTCAGAGGAATATAATACATATAGATGGAGTGATTGTCAAGGTTGCAAACCGACATGGCGTTGCAAGTTCACTGCAACAGCAACCAAGTAGGTCACTACATCGCTAGCGGGGAAGGAGGGCAGCTCACCTTGCCTAAGATGCATGCCCAGCGGCGCCGCCGTAGCTGGTCCCAGGATTTGGCTTCTCCTACCGCCCATTTGAACAGTTACACCGGCTGCTCATGCCATTCCGCAGGCATGCGTGTTCTTTCCTCCGTAGTCGACTCCATGAATATGATCTCTACCATTAGCCCCAGCTCGAAATCAACACGACACTGCCAGATGCTGACATCCCTCAGCATCTCTCCCCTAAGATTGACTTGCACCTTCACCTTGTGCTTTGCTAGGCGCAGCTCCTTTGAACTTGTCTCTGATCGATGTGACGCTTCCTTGATCCGATTTGCCCTTGCTGCCCACCACCTGAAACACAGCCTTGGCATGTCTTCCAGCGCAACCGATCTGTGATTCCAGAGTAATGGATCCCCTCTGAAACACATGTGGGTTTCGCTCAAAGGCGGCTATTGTGTGCCACAGCGAGAGGGCAGCCTGCGGGATCCTGGGTTCTAAGGGATTATCCATGGCGGGATCCGTTGGGCGAGGCGGGGAGGCGAGCGTAGGCACTAGGAGAGCCCTATGAGGCTAAGATAAAGATAGTACTACTCCACTCCATCCATATTTAAATACAAAGGCCATCAACAGTAACCCAGGCAAAAATTGATCATCCTGCTTGCGTCCTAGTTTATCGCCCCCTTTATATTTTGTGCCAATTGTTGACAAAAAATTTATCCAACAAAATGTTAGTGCATGTCACCAAAAATTATATCATTGGAATCACATTTGAAAGTAATTTTTTATGATAATAATTTTTATGACATGCATAAATATTGTGTTACTTAAGATTATGGTCAAAAATTGCCAAAAAACGAAGGAGACCAATGGAAGTAGCAACCCATGATTTAACTACTCGCATGCACGCAGTGGAGTAGTAATATCTTTCTCAACTACTTCCTCCCTCACGTCCAATCCAATTTGCATGCAATGTATTAATTGGACATCAATAAAGTGAATGACTTTACATGCATCAAATTATCACATGGGGTGGATCCTCGTACAAAAATGCATCCCACCGTGTACCCGCGTGTGCGTGCGAGGGAATGAGTGCGTGCGCGTGCACATCTTTGCTTTGTGCATGTACTGCCAGTGTGAGTGAGAGAGGACATGTACATTCTTCTGGAACCAGCAGCACGTCACTATGATCAATCCACACAAGGAGGTCGCGACAACGCCTTCACATGTGCCACGTGGCTTCATGGATGCCCCCACATCATTTTAATCATAATATATTAACTGAAAAATGAAGTACTAGTAAGGTTCACATGCATTGCGCGCATGAGATTTGGCAACCAAATTATGAATATATACCACACTATAGCATGTAAGCTTTGAGTCATATATGCATGATGTAGACGTTCATTTAATTCTTATAGCTCATCTCATTCAAAGTCAATTAGTTTTTATAAAAAAGTTAATCTATTTTTTGATTCATGGAATTGTGCATTGGAAAGCATGAAGTAAAAATAAATAATGGCAATTCAACTAGAAAAAAGTTTGGGAAGTTATGATATGGAAGATTCTAGAACAAAAGAAGAAGTACTTGTGTTTTGAAGTTTGTGCATTATGCTTAAGTTCAACCATGGAGTCTTCTAGATGTACGTGTGGTGGAATCTGGTGGAATGTAGATGATATCAAATGGCCAGTAGTTCTCGGATTTGCCAGCTCTACACCATCTGATTGGTTTCATCCAATGACCATCTATCAAATTTATTCGCACTCAATATAGGGGTATAGATATAGATATAGAGGAATAGATATAGACTAGTTTGGCACATCATCTAAAGGCTTTCTACATGCTCATTGTTTGTACAAATGTGATCCACCGTGCACCCGCGCGTTTGTATGTGGGAATGAGTGCGTGTGGGCACCTCTTCGCTTTCGCACATGTAGTTGGTGTGTGTGAGAGATACTAAGATATGCTGAGGGAATACGTGTCAATGCAATTTGTGTGAAGGAGAGGCCTATATACATACATGTATGTGCATGGGGCCGGGGTGATATACGAAAGGGAGGGGAGGGGTCGACCGCGTGAGATATCGATAGAGACAGATAGAGGGAAGAGCTCTACGAGTGTACAAGCACTAGGATATGGGGGTGGGGGCTGGAATATGGTGCGACGGCAAAGTGGAGGGAGACTATGAAGGAGTGCACAAGTGCGAGATCAATATTTAAAGAGAGGGGGCGAGTGCGCGCATGCGCGCAGTGGTGGAGCCATGAAATATAAATGAGCTAGGGGCCAATCATTGCTAATACTTTATGGGGACGGACAATTCATCATCTTAAACCATTTTACCACCAATTGATCTGCTGATCACATTCATATTAGCCTCAATATATAGTGATGTTAGGGGGACAGGGCCCTTGCCGCCCCATGTCTTCGCCACTGTGCGCGCACTGAGAGATGAAGTGGAAGGCATGGATGACGGGATGGGGACGAAGGATATATAATGTGGGTGTATTAGCTATGTAATCCTGTATAGAGAGGTATAGATTGATCCATGTGTAAGTGGGAAAGAGGGTGAGAGCTGACTAGATATATAGAATCTTCCGTATCATAATTGCCCAAATTGTTTTCTACATGAATTGCCATTATTTGTTATTACTTTATGCTTTACGCCGCACAATTCCATGAATCTTAAAATATATTAGCTTCTTTATAAAAACTAATTGATTTTGAATGAGATGAACTATAAGAATTAAACAAATATCTACATCATGCATATATGACTCAAAGCTTACGTGCTATAATGTGGTATTTATTCATAATTTGATTGTCAAATATCATGCATGCAATGCATGTGTACCTTACTAGTCTATACCCCTATATAGTGTGCCATAACTTTGAAAGATGGTCGTTGGATGAAGCAAATTCGACGGTGTAGAGATGGCAAATCCGAGCACTACTGGCTGTTGGATATCATCTACATTCCACCAGATTTTGCCACATGTATAATCTAGAAGACTCCATGGTTGAACTTAAGCATAATGCACAAACCTCCAAACACGAGCATGTGGGGACCCCGACTCATAAGTCGTGATCACTGAGGGAGTCCAGGATTATTGGGTCCTCGGACAGCCAGACTATATGCTTATGCCGGACTGTTGGACTATGAAGATACAAGATTGAAGACTTCGTCCTGTGTCCGGGTGGGACTCTCCTCTGCATGGAAGGCAAGCTTGGCAATTCGGATATGTAGATTTCCTTCTCTGTAACTGACTCTGTTGTAACCCTAGCCCCCTCCGGTGTCTATATAAACCGGAGGGTTTAGTCCATAGGACAACAACAATGATAATCATAGGCTAGCTTCTAGGGTTTAGCCTCTACGATCTCGTGGTAGATCAACTCTTGTAATACTCATATCATCAAGATCAATCAAGCAATAAGTAGGGTATTACCTCCATAGAGAGGGCCCGAACCTGGGTAAACATCATGTCCCCCGCCTCCTGTTACCATTAGCCTTAGACGCACAGTTCGGGACCCCCTACCCGAGATCCGCCGGTTTTGACACCAACATTGGTGCTTTCATTGAGAGTTCCACTGTGTCGTCACTGTAAGGCTTGATGGCTCCTTCAATCGTATACAGTGATGCGATCCAGGGTGAGGTTTTCCTCCCCGGACAGATCTTCGTATTCGGCGGCTTCGCACTGCGAGCCAACTCGCTTGGCCATCTGGAGAAGATCGATAGCTATGCCCCTGGCCATCAGGTCGGGTTTGGAAGCCTGACTACACTGCCCACATCCGTGGAGACTGGATCTTCGACGGATTTGAGCCCACGACAGGTGCGCCGAACAGCCGCGATGAGCACGACTTAGATCGGTCATCAAACGGTGTTCAGGAGATCGCACCCGCAGCTGCCCTGGCCTTAAATGTGGAGCAGATCATGCCATCCGAGGATGGGTGGATGGACCCCTCCACGGAGGCCACACACTTAGCGGCGATAGAGCCAAACACGTATCTCACTTCCAACGAGGTCTGTGTCAACGGACCTCCGGACTCGTCTCCGGTCATAGGTTCCAAACCGTGTACATCCATGCCCGGTGTATCTATCAACACTTCGCCCTTGGGCGATGTGCTAAATTCATTAAATCCCTCTCCCTGTCAGGAGACTCTAGGCCGAACTATGTCCAGCTTGAGTGGGAAGCGAACGACGAAGAAATTTGTTACCCACCCACCACCCACTTGATAGCCACTGTCGACGACTTAACCGACATGCTCGATTTCAACTCCGAGGACATCGACGGTATGGACGACGATGCAGGAGAAGACCAGGAACGACCGCCCACAGGGCGCTGGACAGCCACCTCATGATATGATATATATATGGTGGACACACCCAAAGAAAGCAATGGCGATGAGGCAATGGAGGATAATCCCCTCGAGAAGCAAACAAAGTACCGACGTCAGCGACGCCGCTCTAAAGCCCGCCATAGCAAAAACAGCGATACCGGCATAAGAAAGAGTAATACCCCGACCGACGCTACATATAACGACGACCCCGTAGACCCAGCGATGGAGCAGGATAAGCCAGGGGACGACCAACACAGTACGGGGCCGCTGTCCGATCACAACGATGCCCAAGACAAAACTTACAAACCTGTCTCCGGAGAGGAGAATAGTCCGGACGACGACGCACAATCATCCTGGAAAACTATTTGGAACAAGAGCACCTCCACAGAAGGCTTATTGCCATCACGACGAGCTTGAAGAAGCAGAAACAACGGCTTAAAGCCGCGCAGGATACGCTCAACCACAGATGGAACAAAGTGCTCGACACTGACAAAATATATGGCGGTGATCGCCACACAAAGAGCTACCCAAAACGCAAGCTGCCCGAATTCGACGACGAGGCCGTCGCGCCCATTCCTCCAAAGAACAATACGGCTGATCTGCCGGATCGACCACCCCGTGGCCGAGACAGAGCGGCTAATGATGCCGCACACAAGTGAGCACACGATATACGTGAGCACCTGGACAAAAAAGCCGGTATGGCCAGGTCCATCTATGGATCTAGGAAGCATGCTCCTACACAGGATCACAGCCACCAAGCCGACTATACTGATCGAATACTAGCTCGGAATCAACACCGAACACTACATCCGTCGGACGCATGCCACGACACATCCAAATACAGGGGTGCCGCACACCCCCTGTGCTTCACCGATGAGGTGCTGGATCATGAATTTCCAGAGGGGTTTAAACCCATAAACATCGAGCCATACGACGGAACCACAGACCCTACAGTCTGGATTGAGGACTTTATTCTTCACATCCATATGGCTCGCGAAGACGCTCTCCATGCCATCAAATACCTGCCCCTCAAACTGAAAGGATCAGCTCGACACTGGTTGAAAAGCCTCCCCAAAAACTCAATTGGAAGTTGGGAAGAACTCGAGGACGCTTTCAGGGCTAATTTTCAAGGGACCTATGTCTGACCTCCGGATGCAGATGATTTAAGTCATATAATTCAACAACCCAGAGAGTCGGCTTGTAAGCTCTGGAACAAATTCCTCACCAAGAAGAACCAAACCGTTGACTGTCCGGATGCCCAAGCCTTAGCAGCTTTCAAACATAGTGTCCGGGACGAATGGCTCGCCAGACACCTCGGCCAGGAAAAGCCAAGGACAATGGCAGCCCTAACAACTCTCATGACCCGCTTTTGTGTGGGCGAGGACAGTTGGTTGGCCTGTAGCAGCACCAGCGACCCAGGCACATCCGAAATCACGGATGGCAATGGGAAGCCGTGACGCAATAAAAACAAGCGTCGAAATAATGAAGACAACCCAGACAACACAGTGGTAAACACCGGATTCAGGGGCTCTCGACCCGGTCAACAGAAAAAGCCATTTAAAGGCAGCAGAGATGGACCATCCAGCCTAAATAAAATTCTGGACAGATCCTGTCAGATTCATGGCACCCCCGAGAAACCTGCAAACCACACCAATAGAGAGTGCTGGGTCTTTAAGCAGGCCGACCAGCTAAATGCCGAGCACAAGGGGAGGGAGCCGCCAAGTGAAGACGAGGACGAACCTCGCCAGCCGAACCTGGGGACAGAAAAAATTTCCATCAGAGGTCAAAATAGTGAACATGATCTACGTCACCCACATACCAAAGAGGAAGTGCAAACCTGCACTCCGAGATGTATACGCTGTAGAGCCCGTCGCCCCCAAATTCAACCCATGGTCGGCTTGCCCGATCACTTTCGATCGCAGGGATCATCCGACTAGTATCCGGCGTGGAGGTTCAGCTGCCTTGGTGCTCGACCCAATAATTGACGGATACCATCTCACCCGATTCCTCATGGACGGCGGCAGTAGTCTTAATCTGGTACATCAGGAGATTGTCCACAAGATGGCGATAGACCCGTCAAGAATTAGCCAAAGAAGTACTACCTTTAAAGGAGTAATACCAGGCGTAGAGGCCTGCTGTAAGGGCTCTCTAACATTAGAGGTTGTATTCGTTTCTCCTGACAACTTTCGAAGAGAAGAACTAATCTTCGACATCGCTCCATTCCGAAGCTGCTATCACGCACTACTCGGAAGAACGACCTTCGCTTGTTTCAATGCAGTACAATATTACGCTTGTATTAAACTTAAGATGCCTGGTCCACGTGGCGTCATCACTATCAGCGGAAATATAGAGCGTTCCTTGCGTGCGGAAGAATATGTGGCGGCTCTAGCAGCTGAATCACTGAACGGCCTCTCCAACCCGAATAAGTTATCGGTCGTCGAGACCACGGACACGGTAGACATGCCCGGCGCACAACTAGTTGTAGCAGCCCAGATAAACCCGAGCTTGGTCGACAGATATGCCCCATATGTGGTGCTAGGGGCTGCCCGCATGTAAAAGGGTCCATAGTTTGGTTCGACCCTATTAATACACAATAGATTTAATTCTCATGGTTCATTAAGAATAACCAACTTTTGCACGGTCACACCAGTTTCTTTCACCAGGGTTTTTCTTTTTTCTATAGATGACCATCGTGCTACACCCTTCCAGGATACGGCACAACAGAGACAAAGGCGCAGACATGCAGCAAGGCCCCATTCAAAGGTTTCTTTTAGATTAAGACCCTGTGTAAACCTTTTTTTATTATCTATTGTTGCCTCACACCCACCCGACACTTAAATCAACCAAGAGGGATACTGGCGTTATTGGCAAGCTCTTTCGTCACGCCAGATTAATGCACGTACCTGGAAATTCAGGGCTCATTATCGAGGGCGGTACTCAGCCCAGTATATCTTGTAAAGTCCGAATACCTTCGGGAGTGTTCGGCATCGCGAGTTTGGCCTTATATGCATCAGCTCCGAATCATGTCTTTGGTCAATAGTTGGGCTTGCCTGGCTCTCGTGTTTTGCTACCTTACGTTCCACTTAATCAGCTAAGGTGGCACTGGGAGAACTACTTCGATTGTGCCCTAGTTCATCTGGATGAGCACCTCAGTAGAGAAAGCCGAAAACTGACTGTTATGATAAAGCGAGAGACTGGTCAACCACTCGATGACTCAGCAGAATCTTCACGATTCCTCCGCATTAATGAAGGACTGGTTTCCCGGTCACGTATGTACGCATACCGTATTCGAATGAACGCGGATATACCAGGGGCTATATAGTAGCCCCACCGTCAAACTCCTATGGCTAAGTGAAAGTGTTAAAGCTATATAGTCTGATTGCCTCGTTCGCCGCGCCACCACCTCCTTAATGGAACAAGACGTTGGATCAAGTGTGACTACGCGCTTTGTCGAACACCCCCACATTATATGCGAGGGGGCTGAGCCGATGACTGCAAACTTTCAGGTTATATACATATATACATAAGCGGCCGCACAAGAGGCACTACAATACTTTACGGGCAAAAGTATAAATATAGCCTTTATTATCAAAGCATTGTTTTTACAATCAAGATACATGTCACTGGAACATGGTATTCTTTGAGCACTGAGCCTCTATTAAACGGGCACCCTCTAAGACTTCTTCAAAATAGTGCTCGAGCGAGTCCTGGCCCCCGGGCAGACCCCCGGTTGCAACATTGGTGACCTCCATCTTCCCCCAATACGTCTTAACACGGGCAAGAGCCATCCGCGCACCCTCTATGCACGCCGACCTCTTGACAGCGTCGATATGCGGCACAACACGAATAAATCGTTGCACCAAACCAAAATAACTATCCGGATTTGGTTCCTTCGGCCACAGATGATCCACGACAGCCTTCAGGGCAAGCCCGGACAACCTATGGAGCTTGGCCCACTCGGCCATTTGCTCATTCAACAGCAGCGGACGCCTTGGATTACTGAACTGCGACCAGAACAATCTTTCCACCTCATGATCTTTTTGATCTTTGAAATATTCAGTCGCATCAGCAGCACTCTTTGATAAATCCAAGTATGCGTCTGTAGAACTCCACCGTTGATCTAGAGGGGCATACTTCGGACTGCCGAACTTCGTTCGCAATAAAAAGGGCTTCCCAGCCGCGATATCACCGGCTTGACGAAGCTCCTCCCGCGCCACCCTGTTTTCAGAGCAAGTTTCCTTTGCTGCTTCCAAGGCATTTTTTAGGTCAGCCATTTTCGTTTGGCTTTCCCTTTCGAGGAACTCATATCGGCTGGTGGCATTCTGCAGCTGAAGAGCCATTTTGGCTATTTTATCTTCGCTCTTGCGATGAGCAGCATGTTCGGTTTTAATTCTTCGGCTGCCTTCAGGGCGGCCGCATCACTTCTTCTGGCTTGCTCCTTGGCCTGGGCAAGTTCTGCCCGAAGGGTCTCCATGGCGGCAGCTCCATCTGCAGTTATTAATATTTGCTGACCACCCAAATATACATACCATGTGCCTTGTCATACCGCTTGTTCACAAGCATGATGTCCGCATCCGCCACATCAAGTTTCTGCCACAATTTGGCAAATTCAGCAGTCCGGTCAGCCGCGAGATCTGCAGCTGCCTGCGCACAAAAGCAGCGCTATCATCACCTGAGACTATGATCCTCTGCTCGCTTCGTCTGGACGGCAACCAGAGTCTCAGGGGCTACTATCTAAACAAAGTACACCTTGCATGTGCGGTACAGTCAAAAATATATATATATATATCATTTTGCGTACCTCAAAGCCTCTTAGCAGGCTCGTAAATGATATAGCCGCTTGCTCCAGAAGACCCATCAATGTGTCCAGTTGTACACCGGACAATCCCGGGATTTTTCTGTTGGTCTCCTTAGGAGCCGAGAACTCCGGACTTCGGGAGGCCGAAGAGTTACCTTCTGGCATTTGCGGATCAGGAGAGATCCTCCGGGACGACACCTCAGGGTCGTCCGCCTCATGAGGCGGGGAAGCTGGAGGAGGCATTTCCCTCTCCATCATCTCCGAAAGAAGATCCCCCGAGGACAAACATTATTGAGAAGGGCTATGAGCCGGACTGCAAAAACATATGTCTCGGTTGTTATTCTTAGGAAAAGAGAAAGGCATGCTTACTAAAGTGCCTTTGTTCACTTACGGCTCGGTTGACAGCTGGCCTCCTTGTGGGTGCTGTGTGGTAAGGATGCCCTCCGAGGCAGGGCCCCCTGGTGAAGGTTTCTTCCCTCGTTTGGAAACCACCGTTTCCAAGTCTTCAGGGGCAGCCCTTTTCTTCCCGTGGGGAGAGGGGATTCTAGATTCTAATCCCCGATCATCCTCCAACACGGGAGCACTAATTCCCCCGGTTAGGATGCGTAATGTACCTCCAGTATGAAGCCCGCTTTTGGCTTCCCTATTCCTCCCCTCGTCCTTCCCTGATGGCACTTAATAAGATGTACGAGCTAGCATCCTGGTTAGTACAAGATCCGGCGAGCCTTCGGGAAGAGGGGCCGAACACCTGATCCTCTCCGCCTTTCTTATCCATTCCTGGCCAAGGGTGGTTTTTCAGAATAATGTTGTGACAAATATAATGACAACATGTTTGGTCACGGGGTTACTTACTTGGGTATCTAGACGGTTGAAGTTCAAACCCACATCCTCTGTTGTATCCGGACACTTTATTCATGATCCGAAGAATAATCGATACACCCCTACGATCGTCATGCCGAAGAGGTGTCGAATGGTTCGCGGTCCTTCCGGGTTGAACTCCCACATACAGAGAGATTGACGTTGGCATGGCAAGACCCGACGAACTAACATTACTTGAATTACTTTGATGAGACTAATATCCCTCTTGAGGAGATCTCAGATGCGGCTTTGCAATGTTAGCACGTCATTAACCGGTCCCCAGTCCAGCCCCTTGTTGACCCATTATGCAAGCTATGGCGGAGGGGCAGAGCGGAAGGCCGGGGCAGCTGCCCACTTTGTACCTCGGGGTGCTGTGATGTAGAACCACTCCCTTTGTGACAGGTCAGGCACCTCTGGGAAGGAACCCTTTGGCCATAAGGCGTCGGCACCTTTTCTTATTATAGCGCCTCCGCACTCCGCATGCTACCCGTCGATCATCTTTGGCTTCACATGGAAGGTCTTGAGCCATAAGCCGAAGTGTGGGGTAATCCGGAGGAAGGCCTCACACACGACGGTAAAAGACGAGATGTGAAGGAAGGAATCTAGAGCTAGATCATGAAAATCTAGCCCATAATAGAACATGAGCCCTCTAACGAAGGGATCAAGACTAAAGCCTAGCCCTCGGAGGAAGTGGGAGATGAATACAAAACTCTCGTTGGGATCAAGAGTGGGGATAACCTGCCCTTGAGCAGGTAGCCTGTGAAGGATTTTGGCGGTCAGATACCTAGCCTCCCTAAGCTTCTTGATGTCCTCCTCCGTAACGTAAGAGGCCATCCACCAACCATGAAGGTTGGATCCGGACATGATTGAAGGTACGGAGCGCTTAGACTAAACCTTGGGTGTTGGAACTCGGGGTAGGGGAAGGGAAGGATCGGGCGTGGAAAGGAAAGGACAGGTCTTGACCTCTTTAAATAGAGGAAGAATATCAAGCGTCCTCCGCGCGGCCGTTGGGTTACCCACACCCGTTGAGGGAGTCCTGGACTAGGGGGTGTTCGGTCAGCCGGACTATCATCGTCAGCCGGACTCCAAGACTATGAAGATACAAGATTGAAGGCTCCGTCCCGTTTCCGGATGGGACTTTCCTTGGCGTGGAAGGCAAGCTTGGCGATACGGATATGTAGATCTCCTACCATTGTAACCGACTCTGTGTAACCCTAGCCCTCTCCGGTGTCTATATAAACCGGAGGGTTTTAGTCCGTAGGACGACACAACCATTACAACAATCATTACCATAGGCTAGCTTCTAGGGTTTAGCCTCCTTGATCTCGTGGTAGATCCACTCTTGTACTACCCATATCATCAATATCAATCAAGCAGGAGTAGGGTTTTACCTCCATCGAGAGGGCCCGAACCTGGTAAAAACATCATGTCCCTTTTCTCCCGTTACCATCCGCCTAGACGCACAGTTCGGGACCCCCTACCCGAGATCCGCCGGTTTTGACACCAACATTGGTGCTTTCATTGAGAGTTCCTCTGTGCCGCCGCCGAAAGGAAGGATGCCTCTTCCCATCTTTAAAGACGGTATCTTTGCCTAAGGAGCCTTGGCCGCCGGCCAAACTATCCGGCTGGGTGATTTCCTCATGACCACCTGTTCGGCCACCGCTTCGACGACGACCTCTCAGGTCGTCAAAAGCAATCTTTGCGTCAACTCGGAATTCGCCGAGCAGTTGGATCCAATAGATCTTTCGTCCGTAAACGAGCTCTTGGATCGCATCGCTGCCCTGTGAGTCGCTACAGACTACAATCAGATTGGGCTTAAAACTGATCTGAGAGAGATTAACTCTCCCCAGGTTACCCACCACGTTGCAATGGTAGAGGAACAACGCGGTGACTCTTCTCCTATATTGAAAACTACTCATGTCTGGGCTTCGGAACCCTCCATGCCGGACTCCCGCAGGAGGACGGACTTCGAGCAAGCACTGAACCTAAAGTCAGGCGTCAGGCCGGACTCGTTGGACGGCGTCCAACGATCCAAGCTTCCAAATTCGGAAACTACTTGGCCCTTGAGCCTCGAGATGGGTAGGTTTCTGGACTTAATTACACCCACCCACCCAGACATATGCGATCTATCTCAAATCCGGCAAGAGCACGCTGAAACAGTACATCATTACTGGGCCAGATTCCTCCTGGTTATGGACAGGATAAAGGACTACCGAGAGGAAAACGCAATTTCAATTTTCTGCAATAATTGCACGGACGAGGGAATCTTGAACGCCGTCAGACGCCGTGAAATTACATGCTTCTCTGACCTGGCGTCCATAGTACGAAAGTACTGTGCGATGGAGAGTTTCCGGAAAACTGAAACTAAGTTTTGGGACAATCCGGCCACGAATACAACCCTAGTCCGTAACAAAAGGGTGCACCACACTCAGGCACCAGGTACAAAAACCAAAAAGCAAAAACCCCATAAAGGGCAAGGAACCGTACTGGAGGGATGGCTCAGCGGACCCTGTAAAATTCACAGTACAGAGGGCGCCACCCCAACACATAGCCTTTGAACATGTTGGATATTACAGCAGGTGGCCAAAAGTGGCGAGGAGCTTCTAGCCCCGGAAAACCACTCCAACAGTACCAATACGGTGTCAACAGTCTTCGAGACTTTCGCATCAAATAATATGCGAAAACGAACAATCCGCAGCCTCGCCGAAGTCTACCAAGTAGCAACAACAAATCCATGGGGCGACACGGCCATCACCTTCAATGCCAGCGACGAACCTAAATTCCGAATAGCCCGAGCACCAGTCGCATTGGTCCTCAGTCCAATAGTGGACAGCTTTCATCTTACCAAGGTACTCATGGATGGAGGCAGCGGACTAAACCTCATCTACGAGGAAACTCTTCAAAAAATGGAAATAGACCGGAGCCGCATTGAGCGAAGCAGCACATCCTTTAGAGGAATAATCCCTAGCCAGGAAGCGCGCTGCACAGGAAAAATCACACTTGATATGGTGTTCGGCTCGCCGGACAATTACAGGTCCGAAGAGGTCACGTTCCAAGTGGCCCCGTTCAGTAGCGGATATCACGCTATATTAGGACGGGAGGCATTCACAATTGTCCAAGCCATACCCCATTACGGGTACATGAAGCTTAAGATGCCTGGGCCCGGCGGAACAATCACTCTCGCTAGTGATTCGGACATAGCACTCCCTGCCGAAAACAAGACAGCCGCATTAGCCCTGGAGGCACTATCCGAAGCCCTAGCGGCAAAAGAACTCACTACGCTGCACTCTACGGTGAATAGGGACGATGTGATACTCGATAAGAGATCCAAGTCCACTTCTTTCAAACTAGCGGACGAAATAGTCAAATTCCAGGTCCACCCAATGGACCCAACAACGACGGCCTCCATCGGGGCGCAGTTGAACCCTGATGTAGATGCCGCACTGCGCGAATTCCTTTGGGAAAATTGGGACATCTTCGCCTGGCACCCTTCAGATATGCCAGGAATCCCACGCAGATTGGCAGAACACAGCCTAAACATCCTAAAAGGATTCAAGCCAGTCAAGCAGGTGATTTTCCAAACCCAAAAGACAGGCAATGGGAGAAGAGCTAGCCAAACTACTGGAAAACGGATTCATTAGAGACATCAAACATCCGGACTGGCTAGCAAACCTGGTAATGGTACCAAAGAAGGACAAATCTTGGCGCCTATGTGTCGATTTTAAAGACCTCAACAAGGCTTGCCCGAAGGATCCCTTCCCCCTCCCTCACATCG
The DNA here is from genome assembly GCA_963921465.1 of Triticum timopheevii. Classification (NCBI taxonomy): domain Eukaryota; kingdom Viridiplantae; phylum Streptophyta; class Magnoliopsida; order Poales; family Poaceae; genus Triticum; species Triticum timopheevii. The sequence continues at coordinate 369,627,576 of OY997274.1, forward strand.
ACCAAATAATCGATGCTACTGCAGGGCACGATTCATTGTCCTTCCTTGACGCATATTCCGGCTACCATCAAATCAAGATGGCGGAAGCGGACCAAGCCGCAACGGCATTCATTACTCCATATGGACCATTCTGGTTCAACACGATGCCCTTCGGGCTCAAAAACGCCGGCGCAACATATCAGCGCATGATTCAGACATGTCTGGCTACCCAGATCGGCAAAACAGCAGAAGCATACTGTCACGCCCAATATGCGACCCTGTCCAAAAGGAACTCGAAGGTCCCACCAAGGATAGACCCGCATATTGAAATGCTTTTGCAAGGTGGATATCATTACATCAACATTACATAATAGACGGGGATACATACAAAAGGCATACAATGCCACACGAATACAATATCATCATACAAGAGATCAACATCCGACTACGGATGATACATAAACAGAAACTCAAACAATATCCACCCTGCTAGCCCAGGCTGCCGACCTGGAACCTATCCCCTGATCGAAGAAGAAGCAGAAGAAGAACTCAAGCAAGCAAGCATCGCTCTCGCGTCAAGATCATCGCATACCCTGTACCTGCAACTATTGTTGTAGTAATCTGTGAGCCACGAGGACTCAGCAATCCCATTACCATGGGTATCAAGACTAGCAAAGCTTAATGGGAAAGGAAGGGGTAAAGTGGTGAGGTTGCAGCAGCGACTAAGCATGATATGGTGGCTAACATACGCAAAAGAGAGCGAGAAGAGAAACAAGCAGAACGGTCGTGAAGCTAGCAATGATCAAGAGGTGATCCTGAACACCTACTTACGTCAAACATAACACAGAAACTGTGTTCACTTTCCGGACTCCGCCGAAAAGAGACCATCACGGCTACACACGCGGTTGATGCATTTTAATTCGGATCTGGTGTCAAGTTATCTACAACCGGACATTAACAAATTCCCATCTGCCACATAACCGCGGGCGCGGCTCTCGAAAGTTTATACCCTGCAGGGGTGTCCCAACTTAGCCCATGACAAGCTCTCGCGATCAACGAAGGAATAGACCTTCTCCCAGGAAGACCCGATCAGTCTCGGAATCCCGGTTTACAAGACATTTCAACAATGGTAAAACAAGACCAGCAAAGCCACCCGCTGCGCCGACAATCCCGATAGGAGCTGCACATATCTCGTTCTTAGGGCAACAACAGATGAGCACTCCGTACAACTAAAACCAGACCTCAAGTTTCCTTGAGGGGGCGCTGCAAAGGACTCTAGTTTGGACCAACACTTAGACAAGCATTGGCCCGGGGGGGCTAAAATAAAGATGACCCTTGGGTTAATTACTCCCAAGGGAAAAGTAGGTGGTGGTGAGGCAAATGGTAAAACCAAGGTTGGGCCTTGCTGGACAAGTTTTATTCAAAGCGAACTGTCAGGGGGGTCCCATAAATCACCCGACCGCGTTAGGAACGCAAAATCTGGGAACATAACACCGGTATGACGGAAACTAGGGCGGAAAGAGTGGAACAAAAAACCAGGCATAAGGCCGAGCCTTCCACCCTTTACCAAATATATAGATGCGTTAATAATATAAGAGATATTGTGATATCCCAACATAACCCTGTCCACCATGGAGCAATCTTCAACTTCACCTGCAACTAGCAACGCTATAAGAGGGGCTGAGCAAAGCGGTAACCTAGCCAAGCAATGGTTTGCTAGGAATGGTGTCAAAGGTTAGAGGTTCATGGCAATTTGGGAGGCTTGAAGAGCAAATGATAGGTAACGCAGCATAGCGATAGAACGAAGCAACTAGCATAGCAATGATAGTAGTGAGATCCAGGGTAGCGGTCATCTTGCCTGAAATCCTGCAAGGAAGAAGAACGAGTCCATGAAGAAGATGAAGCCACGAAGACGAACCACACGTAGACGAACGAATCCTCACGATCGCAACGAAACGGGAACTATCGAGAAGAAGCACACAACATGGTAAACACACCACACATGAACAAGACATGATGCACAACAAGCATGATGCATGAAAAGGCTACATGAAGCTACTCATGGCAAGAGATGATGCAAACAAGAACAACACATCAAGGCAAGTTTAAATGAGGCCGGAAACAACATATAACAATTCCGGTAAGTCCTCATATGCAAATTTCGAAATGGGTCCAGATGTGAATAAACCTTATGTTCAAGTTGTTAAACAGCAAGTTAAGATGCACCAAGATGATCTACACAAAATTCTAGTCAAGTTACATATAAAGTTCATTAGATTCGAAGCTACGACCTAGAAGATATGAGCAAAACAAGTTAAACATGGCATTGATGCAAAATGCACCCAAACATCAAGCAAACACACCAAAACAAGGATACAACATGATAATATGAAGCTACATGCAATTCTAAGCAAGTTTCATATAGAGCACACTCAAAACGGAGCAACGGTGCAACACACACGCACTATACAAGATATGACAACAATCTGTCCATAACAGCAACTAGGCATATTGCAAGCATCAAAACAATAAGCTACAGTAACCCAACATAAGAACAAAAGGCATGGGCATGAAGTACAGGTAAAGCATAACAAAACATGAACAATGAGCTATCTCCAGAAAAGACTAGAACATACTCCAAAACACATGGTAAGATGGCAAATAATAACAGTTTCAGACTTTAGCAGAAATAACATCAGATTGCAATGTTTAGAGCTGTCAAACAACATGTTACAGGAAGCTATCATGGCAAACAAAGGCATGGCATGATACTACTAAATGCATAAAACAAGAGTCCCTTACTGACCATGAGCCAAAAAGGATCAGAAGATATGATGGCACCCATGTAAACATGGCAAGTTATATTACAGATTCATACATGGCAGGAACAACAATAAGTAGGCATGTTGGTGAGCTTGAACCACTCACCACAGAGCAATACATGGCATGGCAAGGAAACCAACAGTAAGAAGACATGTTTATGAAGCTAAGCATGGCAAGAGCAAGTTCATAGGGTTCATGGATCACTAGGAAAACACATGGAAACAACTGAACTTAATGTAAATAGGCTGACAGCAACATTATGAAGCAACTTTAGAGCGAGATTACAACAAGCTACATCAGGCTATAATTGCAACCAAGGGCATGAATGGATAGAGCAAGATATGTAGATCAAAACATGTTTATAGAACATCTCCAGATTATGCATAGAATGATTAGTAGCAACATGTTTATATAGCATCACGAAATAGCAGATTCAGCCTAGCAAAACAACAACAGCAAGTACACTACTTAACAAGCTCGATTCACTCACCACAAGTCATTGCATGACAAGATAAGCATATCATCATCAATAAGACATGTTTATGAAATAAACCAAGTCAAGAGCAAGTCCATAGCATGCAAGGATCAAGTATAGCAAGCTTGGCCAAATTGAATAACACGTAAACAATCTGCCAGGAAACATTTTGAAGCAAAAGTAGAGCACTCAAATGACATGCTAGACTACTCCATAATTGAAAACAAGGGCATGAATGGATAGACAATAACCATATGTTCCAAACACCCTTACTGAAGTATCTCAAAATATGCATGGATCTCTCTGTAGCATCAAGTTTACATGGCATCAAAATAACAGCAGAACAGGGACTAAAATCAGCAATATCATGAAGCCTAGTTTGCATGCTAGTGCTAGTCACCACATTGATCACAAAAATACATGGCATACACCTCTGGAAAGATGGCATGGCATAGATCAAAACACATGTAGACATCAACATCATAGGATGCACACATCAATCATGGCAAAAATGACAAATGAGAAGTTGTAACAGTTTCAGTAGATTAACATCAACATGCACTCTTCCAACAGCATTTCGGGCATCAAGTTGAGCTCAAATGAAAATGATGCAATGGAATGAAATGAAGTACTCGTCGAGGCGAACAATGTGACATATTACACGCACGAAACGGAGCTACGGATGCAGAGATACAATGCGATGAACATGGCATGATTATGTAAAATATTACGGGGACTTAGGCATTTTTTTGAAGTCAACCTTGTCTGCGAGATCTGGATCCGGGGCGGCACGGGTCCCGAGGAGGGCTGGGCTCGCCGGAGTTGCCACCGGAGAGGAAGAAGAGGCGGTGAAGGCGGCGGATCCGGGGGGGGGGGGAGATGGGGCGCCGAAAGGCGGAGGCAGCCGGGAGCGGGAGGCGGCGCGGCGCCGGCGCGGAGATCCTCCGGCGAGCTCCGGCGACCGGAGGCGGCGGGGCTGGCGAGGAGGGCCGGCGCGGGGTAGCGGCGCAGCTCGCCGGGCGGCCGGGAGGCGGCACCGGGCGGCGGGGCGGAGGTCGCCGGCGGGACGGGGCGCGGGGTCGCCGGCGCGGAGGCCGAGGCCGGCGGCGGCGGCGCTCCCCGGGATCGGGCCGCGGAGGCGGGGGATGGGCTCGGTGGCGGCTTCGGCAGGCTCGCGCGGGCCTGCTCCGGGCCCCGCGGGCCGCGGTGGAAGGAGGCGGCGGAGGCGACAGGTGGCGGCGCGCGAGTGGACGGGGCGCGGCGGCGGACATGTCCGGTGGGGCGGGTGGACGTGTCCTTTGGCGGGAGGAGGAAGAAGGCTAGGGTTAGACCCGAAAATTCGGAGGGGGGGGTGTATTTATAGGTAGAGGGAGCTAGGAGAGTCCAAATGAGGTGCGGTTTTCGGCCACGCGATCGTGGCGGCGCGCGAGTGGACGGGGCGCGGCGGCGGAAATGTCCGGTGGGGCGGGTGGACGTGTCCTTTGGCGGGAGGAGGAAGAAGGCTAGGGTTAGACCCGAAAATTCGGAGGGGGAGGTGTATTTATAGGTAGAGGGAGCTAGGAGAGTCCAAATGAGGTGCGGTTTTCGGCCACGCGATCGTGATCGAACGACCGAGAGCATGGAGGGGAGTTTGCTGGGTTTTGGGCCACTTTGGGAGGGGTGTTGGGCTGCAACTCAAAGAGGGCTTTACGGTTACCCGGTTAACCGTTGGAGTATCAACCGACCTCCAAATGGCACGAAACTTGACAGGCGGTCTACCGGTGCTATACCAAGGCCTCTTGGCAAACCTCGGGCCATTCCGAGAAAGTTTAACACCCGCTCACAGCAGGAGAGAACAAGGGGACGCCGGAGGACATAGGAGTGCCGGATTACAAAACGGACAATGGGCAAAATGCTCGGATGAATGAGATGAACACGTATGCAAAATGCGATGCACATGATGACATGATATGAAATGCAGATGATGACATGGCAAAGTGCAACACGCAAGCACATGACATGGCAACGACGGCGAATAACTGGCGGACACCTGGCGCATTGAACCCGGGGCGTTACAACACTCCTCCACTAACAAGAGATCCCGTCCCGAGATCTTAGGACCGAGACGGAAGAGAAAAGGGATGAGGTGAAACAAGAACTCAAGAGAAGAAGCAAAGAATCGAGAGCACTCGAGAAGAAGAGAGGAAAAAACGAGAATGACGAGGATCCAAAGCTCATGGAATTAGATAGACTATGAAATCACTCGTTCTAACCGGAGTGGTTAGAATGAGAAAAGAAACGAATAAGACCGAAAGTATTTAGGTAGCACTCCGGCTAAAAATGGTATGATTAGAACATGAACTTGAGATGATGGAAAGATACTTGATGGACTCTTGAAGGATGAAATAAATCATGAAGAACCACCATGAAGAACTCCGGTGACAAAAGGATGATGAGATAGAAATGAAGGATGAAAGAATAGATGAGCGTTGCGATGATTTAGATGGAGGTTCCGACAAAATGGCCGAGGAAATTGAACTCCGGAAAAGAAAAGATGGAGAACACTTGGAACTAGAATTTATTCATCAAGAACAAACTCCGAAAGAAGGGATTAATCACTTGGATGAAATAAGAATAAGATTTATTGTATGCTTATCCTTCACCAAATTAAATTGATGACAAACAATGGATTTTGCATACTACTTATTCTTCTTGAAAAGGATTGAGAAGTGACATATCGCAAACTTGAGAAGGACTTCATGAACCACCAGTAGGATAGAAAGAATGAATGAATAAAAACGATAATCAAGGAAAAAGAATCTTGAACGAACCACCGTGAGAATTCGGAAATGACTGACGAAAGAGAATGAATCACCAGGAAGAATTCGAAGAACCAATATGCTAGAGGGAATTTAGATGCAAAAGAAACGAAGAGATCGCGAACTACTTGAAGAATACTTGAACGAAGCACCGGGAGAATATAGAGAAGACCGAAGCTGAAAACTTAGAACGAAGAAATCTTCCGAAAAGATGACCTCGGATGATCGAGAGGGAAAGCAACTCCTGAAATGCTCCGGATGGATGAAAAGAATTTGCATGACTTGAAACAATTTGATAGGATAACATCGAGCTAGCACCGCGAATCTCCGGGAGAACAGACAAAATTTAAGAGAAATCTTCTTCGATCTTCAAATGACGACGAGAAACACCACCAAAATTACTGAGATACTCCGGGAGAATGAAAAGCAAAGAGGTTGAGTCAACAATGAAAGAATTTGAAAGCGATCTTGGATAAGGCATGTGACTGATGAAATTCATTCTTACGTCACACTTCGAAGGAATTTGAGAATAACTCCGGGAGAATTAGAAGAGTCAGGTAAGATCCTGGGAAAAGACCTGTGGGTTAAGGCCCACTAAAGAGAAAACACCGTTGAAAAGGATCGTTGAAAAGATAGATGATGCACCGGAACAATAGAAATATTTGAATGAGGTGACAACCTCGAATTAATTCAAACACAGACGAATCTCCTGAGATGTCTTGAACTCCGGAATGATAAACTGGCGACAGGCGAACGAGCAAGGAAAACACTTGATCCGAGGAAAAGAATATAATCAACCCGAAAAACTTGAATCGAATCCACCAGAAAAAAGGAAGGGATGAAGAATGTTAACAAAAGACAATTCACCGGTTGAGATAATTGAGGGAAAAAAACCCTGAAGAGGTTTCCGCACGAATGAAATTGATGGTCGAGAGAGAGTCAGGCTCCAGGAAGAAAAAGGGTGGGAGGGCGGGAAAAACAAAGACAACTTGGAAGGGGAAACAACATCGATCGAAAAGAGCTGAGGATTGATCTCCCAAAGAGAGAGAGGTTCGAATCAGCTTGACAAGGATTGCGCCGGACAAAAGAGGATGGACAATGAACGAAAACTAACCGCGTGATCCTAAAGAAAAATTTGAAAGGGAAGAGGAGTAATTCAAAACACCTACGTCAAGATTCCTCACCAGAGCGACGAAGGGGCTGAGGAGTAAAAAGAATTCCTACT